>CAJGYO010000009.1:91155724-92355724 GCA_904845875.1 Miscanthus lutarioriparius
TTAGACAAACTTGCCTAGGCAAGAAATCAAACATACCTCTAATCACACCAGAGATCATCAATACATACTGCAATGGCATGCCTGAAATCTAGGAGGCATGGTGAACAAAACTTCAGCCTAGTTGATGAAAGGTTAAACGTGTAACACTTCAATTAATACGACCACTTCTGGGTCCGTTCGGTTAGCTTAGATTGAACCTAAAGATTATACAAATTAGTTAACCATTTCAACTTGAAATTGTTCTGGGGACTCGTTCCGAAGGAACCGAACGAGCCCTTGAGCTGCTCTCAGAAAGTCGGAATTGAATGTTGTGTTCTAGGACCATGGTAACCAACTTCAACCTAGTTGAAATGATAAAATATAATGGGCAAGCTTAGCAAGTACACTTTTCTGGCTAGCAGCAATTAGCATCTAGCAGTCCTATTTTTGGGAAGCTCGATTTAGCAATCTCCTGGCCGATTAGCTCATTGGCATGTGGGCCCTTCTCATGACAATTGAGCACGAGAAGGGGAAAAAACCCGAAACGAAGCAAACTCACGAGCTCCCGCCAAATTAACCTCCTTCATCCATCCATATATAAGAACGTCAACGACGCAGAAGCGGATGGAGCGTCGATCCATCTCGATCGATCACCGATCAATTGAGTTGTTCGTCGCATGCACTTCCTCGACGCGACGAACTATAGCTAGGCAGGGCTCCAACAGGCGTGCATCATGCTAAGGTCCACCGGCGACCGCGTCGTCATCGTGGGCGGCGGCATCGCCGGCGCCCTCCTCGCCAAGACGCTCGAGAACCACGCCGACGTCGTCCTCATCGACCCGTGAGCTCAATTTCGCCGTTTGGTCGGATGCACATTTGATTTTCTCTCAGCGCGCATGGATGGTGGATCGGATGATCCATGCTTGCTCTTGATATGCATGGCCGGTGACGCGCGCTCCATGTCCATGGATCCATCCGTGCTGCATGCAGGAAGGAGTATTTCGAGATCCCGTGGGCGAACCTGCGCGCCAAGGTGGACCCGGCGGCGGTGGAGCGCACCGTCATCCCGCACTCCGACTACCTGACGCACGCCAAGGTGGTGACCGCGTTCGCCGTCGGCGTGGACGACTCCGTGGTGCTCACCTCCATCGGCCGCGCCGTGGCGTACGACTTCCTGGTGATCGCGACGGGGCGCACGTGCAACCGTCCGCAGAAGCAGTCGGAGCGGCTGGAGATGTTCCAGGACGACAAGGAGCGGATCGACGGAGCCCGGTCGGTGCTGATCGTCGGCGGCGGGCCCATCGGCGTGGAGCTGGCGGCGGAGATCGTGATGAAGAGCCCCGAGAAGCGCGTGACCCTCGTCCACGGCGCGCCGCGGCTGCTCAAGGTGATGGGCGCCCGGGCTTCGGCCAAGGCGCTGGAGTGGCTGCGGTCCAAGAACGTCACCGTGCTTCTGGACCAGACGGTGGACCTGGCGTCGGCGACCCCGGACACCCGGGAGTTCACGACGTCGGCGGGGCAGACGGTGGAGGCCGACGCCCACTTCGTGTGCACGGGCCGGCCCGTGGCGTCTGGGTGGCTCAAGGGGACGCTCCTCGGGGAGCATGTGGACGAGGAAGGCCATCTCCGGGTGGACGGCAACCTCCGCGTCGGCGGGCTGCGGAACGTGTTCGCCGTCGGCGACATCACGGACGTGCCGGAGGCGAAGCAGGGCCACCTGGCGCAGCGGCAGGCGATGGTGGTGTCCCGGAACCTCCGGCTGCTGGTGAAGGGCGCCACCCGGGAGGAGAAGCTGCACCGGTACAAGCCGTCCCCGAGGACGTCCATGACCGTGACGCTCGGCCACCGCGACGCGCTGGCGGAGCTGCCGTTCATGACGCTCATCGGGCACATCCCCGGCGCCGTCAAGCCACGGGACCACTTCATCACCAGGACGCGCAGGATGATGGGGATCAAGAGCAAACCCTACGGCACGATGCCGCACGTCATGTGAGGGAGGAGATCCGATCGACGTCGTCCCCGGCCCCGGTGCAGAGAGATCCTTCCGTCCGGCGAGCGGTGGTGCACCGATGAGCAGATGGAGACTAGCTAGGCTCTCTGAATTTTGCCACGTTCTAGCTAGAATCGTTTGATCTGGTCGCCCGAGTATGGAAGCATGGTCACATGCTGTATGTATCATACAGGTACATTCTCTGGACTGTACTTTTAAATGCTCTCTCTATTTTCAATTGTGAGCCGTGTTTTGACTTTTTTAGTACATATAGTCTTTACCAGTGGTGAAGAGCAAATTAAAATTAAGATATGGCAAGATCGATAACACCACAACAGAGTATATAAGATTAAACAGTCAAATTAAAGTACGTCACATGTTGTCTAAGTGACTAAGTCAAAATCCACTATCATAAATGAAATTGTTCACTACAGGAGCATCAACACAGATTGTGAAATATGATATGCGTATAATAACGAAAGGCCCACGAGAAACAATATGGATGCTTCATTGCTTCTCCTCAAGTTCGGGATCGATATGATGCTTCTCCTCTCTGCCACTAACAGCTTCAGGTTATCCAACAAACGCTCTACTCCCTCCATCCCTCTGCCTCAAGCCCATGTCAACCCACACCAACTTGCACACGTGTACCTGAAATTTATTATTTTTATATGAATATGAATATTTATAAAATAAGTTTGAATCTCTATTTTTTCTTTATTTTTCACAATTCCACAAAAAAATGGTTTGCGCTCATTATTTCTCATTGTGCTGCCTGGGAATGGGCCTTGTTGATCCAAAGGTTGTACGGGCGCCCAACTGAATGGGCTGTCTTGTATGGATTCTAAAGGATTAGCTGTGGAATTGGGTCCGATGAGATCGGATTCGTGGGCTGGATCTTGACGTGGCCCATATTCGTGTGCACGGATCTTGAGAGAGGGCCGGATTCGTGGATGGCGAAAAGGATCAGTCCATACCGCCGCTTCAGCTTCCTCCCCCTCCCGTGTTAGTATCACTACCATGTGGGCCTAGGAGGAACAGGCTGGCGATGGTCCGCCTGCTGGCTACAAAGGGCTTCGGTGGAGTCCAGACGAAGGCATCGAAGAAAAATATCAGAATTCCTCTTCCTTTATTTACTGTTCATCTTCCTCCTCAAGTCTTCCTCTCTAATCCGATCCCCTTGCTGTGCTTCCCATCCCATGTTCTAGCTCTCATTGTATGAACATGTGTTGAACTATTTGCCCAACGGAATTGAGATTCCTCTGTTCCTTGCCTAATTGCTTTGCTTCCTGGCCCAATTGCGATTCCTTTGATCCCAGTCCCCCTTGCTGCTAACACGTCATACTGATGTGATTACATAAATAGCCTAAATACGCTTTGCCTCAACGAATACGCCTTCACTTCGCTTCACGCCTGGGGTGTGACAACTCCCCCCGCTGAAGAATCTGCTTGTCCCCAAGCAGGTGCGTCAGGGAATCGAAGCTTGAGAACGGAGTAATCCTCCCAAGTAGTTGATGACGATGGTAACCCTGTCCAAGTCGCGAGCACCTGTGTCACAGCATTGTTACCTATTCTTACCAAGCAACGTTCCAGCACCTGAGAGGGTTGTGCTGCTGAAGCCTGGAGGTCAGTCATCATTGGCGGTGTTGAGAAGACCGGTGTATAATCTGGGTGGAACTGTTTGAATTGAGACACATGGAATACCGGGTGAATCATACTGTCAGTGGGAAGTTCTAGGCGATAAGCCACAGTACCAATGCGCTCGAGTATCTTATATGGACCAAAAAATTTGTTGCACAGCTTGGGGTAGGGTCTGTTGGTGTAACAGAACCGACCAATTATACGAAATTAAGTAAGAAAATCATCCGCCAGAGCAGACGATTGAGCAAACTTAAGCCCGTATAACCCGGTAGTCCGTGAAATCATGAATGATTTCAAACCAACTTCCATTCCAGCCAAGATCGTAATAAGTTTAGCGGTCACCATCACATATTACATAAAAGTTCGCAATCTCAGATACATCAGAGTTTAAACATAGTTATTACAAAACCAGTTCGAATAAAAGTAGCGGAAGCCATTTGTTCAAACCACACACACTCACGCGGAGTTCAAATATAGTGCCAGCGAATGATCATCTCCAACAAAAGCATTAGACGAGACGTAAGGAATGACCATGCCCATGGTCCTAAGCATCACCCATCGCAGGATAAAGGCAGTTGATACAATAGCCGTAATACATCTGCCCATCTGCAACAAGTGGGAATAAAACCCTGAGTACGAGAAGGTACTCAGCTAGACTTACCCGACATAACCGAAAATAAATGACACCAAGGATTATGAAGGCTTTATAGTAGGGTAGCTGACTCATTTGCAAAAGAAGCATTTTTAGCATTTCAAGAACTTTTCTAAAAGCGTTATTGTCAACTTAATTATTATTAACCTATCGACTAGATTTGCATCTATACTAGAGTAAACATGTGATTAAGCAATTAATGATAACCACTGATCATTAAACAACTTTCATACTGTCATATTCACTATAACTGTCCAAGTGTTCCATAAACATTTACTACGATGAAGTCACTCAAGTCAAGTGCTCACTATCCAGGAGCGATGGCGATTCGAATCGATTCCTAACCAGCTGGTGATTTATTCCTTACACAAACCTCACTCACCCGCTAAAGTGAGATATTGATCACCGAGTCAACTTTCTAGGTATCTCGAGTTTGCCAGGAACCACATGTACCCGGGGGCCGACCGACTGCACTTTGGTCTTATCATCCCGCCCCCGTGTCCTACCACACACTGCTTGCACACAGGCGTGGCGCGGGCAATCTACTCGGCCAAAAACTCTCCCAACCATGGGGTCGGAAGGTACTTTTTATACGGCCCACTAAATGTAAGGCATGCGTTCAACATGACTCGAGGCCCAACAACGGTCGGTCCTTAATCGACACGCAGACGGAAACACTACAGTCCAAAACTCGCAAGTCTCCGTCCTGGTCTCAACTTCATTTAACACTTAGTTATACCATGACTTCATAGCCATCCAAGCAGATCTAGGTAACCACCTATAGCTCGCAGGTGACAGGAAATCACCCGACTTCTACCGGTCTAAGCCAAATAAGCATTGACTCGATCATGCGGATACCGTGGTAACAAGGATATAGTATAACAAAGGAAAACAAGGTATAATACAAAGAACGGTTGCAAACAACTCCTGAACGTAATGCATCAATTTAAAGTAAAGCATTTAATGAAATCATTGCAAACCGGAGAAAGATGCTCGGGCTTGCCTCTCTCTCGAAGGAGCTCTTGACGGTGATCGGGCACTCCGGAAGTTCCTCAACGTCCTCCTCGTCGGCTTCTGGCTCTTCCTGCGGCTGCACCTCGAACTGCTCCTCGGGCTCCTCGGGAATGACGACTGGGTTCTCGGTTTGCGATCCTGTATGATGCAATGCGTGTAAGTGCCTATGCAATCGGTGCATCGGATGAGATGAATACAATGGATATGTTCGAATGCAAGGTAGTCACATCATCCAAGAAAATATACCACAAGCACATGTCATCTACTGCATTCTCTTCTACTACTAATAGGTTAAGTCAACATATCTTATTAAATGCTTCAAAGATACACCAAAGATAACATTATTAACTAACTTGCATTAAAGAGGATTATTTTATTTCATTTGAAACTAGGGCTACAACAGTAACCTATATTTCTGGTGCTTATAAAAATCTAAGAAAATTACAGTAGCATAGTACTACTCTAAGTAGACTACCATAAAATTTTCATGGCATTTAGATAAGTAAAATAGTCTACACAAAAATGACAAGCTATGGCATGATCATGAACATGAAAATACTTTGTACTGTGAAAAGTGTCAAACAACAGAATTAGAATTTTTCCTATGTTCTACATAGCATACAATGACTGTACAAAATTTATCACAAGCATGTTTTATACAAAGTTTGCTTTCTAACAAAAATAACAAAAATTAGCCATTAAAGGTACTTGAACTACACCTCAAAATTTTCCCACAGCACATGCATGAAACATATTTTTCCTAGGAAGTACATGACATAAGAAGATTAACAAACTTGGAATCATATTTTTCTGAAACCTATAGATTTTTCTACAAATTTTTCAAGCTATCAGCAATATTCATGATTAAATAAAATTCTACAGAAAAGTATCTCAAAAATGACATGCAATAATTTTCCCAAGTAGATCTGCTGATAAGGAATCTAGCAAAATTTGTTTCAACAAATTTGGAGCAAAAAGGAGTACACAAACATTTTCTAAAGCATTTAAATAGGATTCTGAAAAATCATTTTTGAAATACTTTTAAACTTCATGCTCAAATCTGCTAGATCCACCCGGTTATCCACCCAAAACCCATGCCAGAGAGACAGACAGGCGGGACCCAGCGAGTCAACCGTCCCCACTGGTCAGCCGACCGGAGGTAGGGGAGACCGGTTGACCGGCCACCGCTCGACGACGGCGAGCAGTCCGGCGAAGGGAGTGGCACCAACGTGCACAGCGCGCTGCCCCGCACCGATGGAAGTATAAAATAGACCCCCTAGCTATAGCGGATGAGGTCGTCGGCGTCAATGGCGGTCACGGCGGCGCTACGCGAGGTACGCCGGCCAACTCTGGCCCTAGCGGCCCGATCTGAGCTTGGCGTGAGCATCAAGGTGACGCAGGGAAACTGAGGAAAGGTAGAGGAAGGAGGGATAGAGCTCTGATGGTGGTCGGCCACGGCGAGCACAGCCTTGACTCCGGCGGCAATGGTGACCCGTGGCGGAGAAGAAGAAGAAAAGGCGCCTACCTTGACTCTCCGGCTCGGTGGCGAGGTGGAAGAGCTCCAGATGACAACAATGGAGTCGCGGACTAGCTGGAGTGAGAAGCGAGGCAATGGCGAGGGTGCACGGGCTCGGCGGAGCAATGGCACGGCGGCGGCTTTTCTCGGTGGCTCCAGCGCGCGCGAGAGAAAGAAATAGAGGGCGAGGACGAGCGGAATGGCAAGCGGGCGCGGCCTTCAAGCGTTCGCCAGCGAGCAACGGCGTCAGGCCGGCCACGGCGCGTGGCGGCGACGCTGCCATGACGCCGCTCGACGCGGTCGGGCGCGTGGCGGTGATGGGCGCGCACACATGTGAGGAGAAGGAGCCACAAGGCTGCAATAATGGGACGAGGCGAGGTGGCGGGGGGTATGTCTTCATGGGCGGCTTTTTGGCGTGGGTCGGGAAGGAGGCGGCGTCCCTTGAAATAAAAAATATTTTCCAAATTTTCTGATTTCAAGGAATTTCAAATATCAGTTTTCAAATACCCTTTTGAGCAAGAAAATGACTTCTTTTGAAAATAGTCAAAAAATGAAAGTTGCTTAGAATTTAGTTCTCTACAACTTTGCTTTTAGGACCACAGCCAAATTCTTTCTAGATTTTGAATTGTAAGATCAAAGTCTACGTTTAGCTCAAAACCCTAATTTTGGAAATTTATTTTTGAAGCCAAATTTTGAATTAATTTGAATACAAACATTGCTCCAAAAAAAATTGAACTAAACATTGCTAGATGATTTACAATAGTAGCCAAACATGTTTTGCTAACCTAGCAAGAAAAATTCAGGGTAAAACAATCCTTAAACAGGTGTATGCAACATCTAGGTTTCACGCATGTTTCAGATGTTTCAAAGCAATGTTTCGATTGTTATTCACACGATTAAGCATGTATGATTTGGATGCTTGATGATGCATGATATGCATGATTTGCAGTGCCTAAATGTAGGCATAACACCGGGGTGTTACAGTTGGCCACTGAGGATTGAGTATAAGGTTGGAGCTTCAGCAATACCTGATCACCAACCGAGAACTCCATATCAGACTTGTTCTTGTCAGCAAAAGATTTCATTCTATTCTGTGCTTGTTCTAATCTCTGTTCGAGGAGTTGTAGATGTAATTCTCTGTGCTCAATGACTTCAGTGATTGTTGGTGGAGTGGTTGAAAGAATGGAGATATCAGTTCCCATGTTGGGATCATACCCATAGAGTGCCTTGAAATACTTGCATCCAATTTGAGCTGTGATATGTGGAGTTGTACCATAACTCAGCCAATGGTAACCATTTCTTCCATGTCTTAGGGGAGTCCTGGACTGAGCACCTTAAATGCATCTCTAGACACTAATTGACCCTCTCTGTTTGTCCATCAGACTGAGGGTGGTAGGATGTGCTTAATGCTAATGTGACCTTGTATAGCTTGAATAATTCCTTCCAAAAGTTACTGACAAATACAGTGTCCCTGTCAGAAACAATTGTGGATGGCATGCCATGTAACTTAACAACCTGATCCAAGAAAAGGTTAGCAGTTGTGCTAGCTGTATATGGATGCTTCACTAGGATAAAATGTGCATATTTTGTTAATCTGTCTACTACCACCAATATAATTGTATGTCCTTCTGACTTTGGTAGAGCTTCAATGAAGTCCATGGAAAGATCCTTCCAAACTCCAGTAGGGATGGGTAATGGTTGAAGGAGACCAAAGGGGTGGTGATGAGAATGCTTACTGTGTTGACAAATACCACATTGCTTGACAAAACCATCAACATCACCTTTCATGCCTTTCCAATAGAATTGTGATTTTAGCCTGTGATATGTGCCTATCATGCTTGAATGTCCCCAATTGGGCTTGAGTGGGAAGCTGCTATAAACTTTGTTTGTAGGGCAGTGTTGGCACCAATCCACAACCTATTCTTGTATCTGATAAGCCCTTGCTCTAGACTATAGCCTTTGTCATCTGGGTTGTTGGTTGTCAACTGAGTGAGCAATTGTTGAGCATAGGAATATGTGGCATAAGAATTAAGCACTTCTTGTACCCACTGTGGCTGCACCACTGATATTGCTTGCAGAGCCATTAGATGTGCCACTCGGGATAGAGCATCAGCAGCCAAATTGTCTTTGCCTTGCCTATATACTATCTTGAATTGGAGGCCCATGAACCTAGTCATAGCTTTTTTCTGCATCTTAGAGTGCAAGTTTTGTTGCTTCAAGTATTCAAGTGATTTGTGGTCAGTTTGTATGATGAACTCTTGTCTTTGTAGATATGGGCGCCATTTTTCTACTGCCATTACGAGTGCTAAGAACTCCTTTTCATAGATGGACAATTTCTTGTGTTTTCCCCCAAGGCTTTACTGAGATAAGCAATGGGTTGCCCTTCCTGCATCAGTACCGCCCCAATGCCATCTATACAGGCATCAGTCTCCACTGTGAATTGGTTCTGGAAATTGGGTAAGGCCAGAACTGGAGCTGTAGTCATAGCTGTTTTCAGAGCATCAAAAGCTGTCTGTGCCTGGTGGTTCCACCGGAAGGTTTTGAGTTTCAGCAAGTTTGTAAGTGGTTTAGCTATAATGCCATAGTGCTTCACAAATTTCCTATAGTACCCAGTGAGTCCTAAGAAGGCTCTTAGTTCTGTCAGACTGGAAGGAATAGGCCACTGCAACATTGCTTGAATTTTGGAGTTATCAGTTGCTACTCCTTTGTCTGAGATGATGTGCCCGAGGTACTCCAGACTGTGTTGAGCAAAAGAGCACTTTGATGTCTTGAGGTATAGCCGGTGCTGTCTGAGAATTTCCAGTACTTGCTACAAGTGTATGAGATGGTCTTCTAGAGATTTGCTATGAATCAAAATGTCATCCAAAAAGACCATGACAAATTTCCTCAGGAAAGGATGGAGAACTTGGTTCATGATACACTGGAAAGTGGCTAGAGCATTGGTCAGGCCAAATGGCATGACCTTGAACTGATAATGTCCATGGTGTGTTTTAAATGTTGTCTTGTACTCATCTTCAGGTAGCATCCTCACCTGGTGGTACCTAGATCTCATATCTAACTTGGTGAAAAATATGGCTCCATGCAATTCATCTAGGATCTCATCAATGATAGGCATAGGAAATCTATTCTTGATTGTCATTGTGTTCAATTTTCTGTAATCTACACAAAATCTCTAGCTGCCATCTTTCTTTTTGACTAAGAGAACAAGAGATGCAAAAGGGTTGTGACTGTGGCATATCAATCCATTATCCAGCAACTCTTTCACTTGTCTTTCAGTCTCTATTTTATGCTGTGGAGAGTAATGATAAGGCCTGTAGTTGATTGGGATTGCATCAGGGTGTAATGGGATAGCATGGTCATAGCTCCTAGTTGGTGGAAGTTGTTTTGGATCCTAGAAAACATCTGCATACTAAGTCAACAACAGCTGTAGACTATCTGGTATATGGCTTTTGTTTGTGGTTTGCTCCTTAAGGGCATGAGTTGTAGCCAAAACCACAAAAGCTAAAATATCATTTGCTTTAGAACTCTTGTATACTTGTTTGGGTGTCATGGGTGTGATCTCTTGGTGAGGTGATGGAACGCCCTTGAGGGAGATGTTGGTGCCTTGATGCTTGAATTGGATTGTTTTGGCTTGCCAGTCACAAACCATAGGACTGTACTGCTTCAGCCAGTCAAAGCCCAAAATGGTGTCATAAGGTAACATGTCAAGCACAATCATATTCTTTGAAAAGGAATGCCCTTGTATGTACCATGTTAGGTTTTGGCCTGTTTGTTAGTGGTCATCCATTGACCATTGGCCATCTTCACCTTCTGAGCTGGTATAGGATAAGTAGTCAGTTGTGTTAACTTGGCAAACTGAGCATTCACAAAGCTGTGGGAGCTGCCTGTGTCTACTAGGATTAGTATTGTTTTGTTCTGAACAGTTGCTTTGAGCTTAATGGAGTCATCAGTTTCTGCACCTGAGACAACATTCAATGATAGATGACAAAAATCTTCAGTGATGAGGTCCTCTATGGCCATTTCATTTAATGCTTCCTCACTGATCTCTTTATCCAAGTCATTTAGGGCCAATGCATGGAGTTGTGGTTTGTTTTTCTTGGTGCAGACCTCAAGGTGACCTGGTTCAAATTTGTCCCCATAATGAAAGCACAAGTTGTTTGCCTTCCTATAATCTCTGAGTTGTCTATCTCTCCATAAGGTGCCATATGTGGGTGGCTGTTTGCTGTCCATTTTCTGTTGTTGGGGTTTGTGTGCTTGATGCTACTTCTGAAACTTTTGTCTACCTCTATCCAGGACTTTCTGTTGTATCTTTGCAATGAGGGCTGCCATGTCCACACTAAGGGGAACCTGGAGCTCAACTGTGGCTTTGATGTCATCTTTCAAGCCATCAACATACCGCATAGCAAAGTATAACTCATCATGTTTAGCACTGTGCATTGTAATCTTGTACTGCAGTGCATGGAATTGGGCTGTGTACTCTTCCACTATTCCTGTCTGTCTCAAGGCAATCAGATCGGCCAATGCAGTTCTGTAATCATCACTGCTGAATTTAGACTAGATGTCTTGGTAGAGATTTGTCCAATTGACAGTTGGATTGCTTAACTTGTAATCTTCCCACCACATTGCAGCATTATCTTGTAGATGCATTGTTGCAGCAGTCACCCACAATTCTTTAGGAATAGAGTACATACTGAAATAGTTGTGACACTTGTTCAGTCAGATCTTGGGGTTGTCGCCATTAAAGGTTGGGAATGGCATCTTTGGTAAAATGTGGTGTGGTAACTGATCCTTCTGTGGACTGTGATCTGCCTTGGTGGTCTTCTTGGGTTCATCAAACTTAGGGGGTGGACGCTTGGATGAACTTGGTCTGAAGGTGCCCTTGCCTTTGTCGTCCACGAAGACATTTGTGAATGGGGCCTCGTCTTCAAAGACCATAGAGCCTGAGCTACCACTAGCAGAACGAGCGTCGTCGTCGAACTAGCGAAGGGTCAATTGCGCGACCGCATGCCCATTGGCCTTGACATGTTCTGCAATGAACTTTTGGTCAGATGCCACATTGTCGACACCCTGCGGATGTTATCTTGAAGTTGGGTCCGTAGATCTTGCTGTATAATGCCGATGTCATTCAATCGAGCAAAGAGCATGTCAAAGTTTTCCATTACTGAATCCCAGCGAATCCGGTCGTCCTCGTTGCTGCGAGACATCTCGTCCAGCAGGATTTGAGTCTGCTTTGATGGCTTTGGAGGAGCCGTGGTGACCGAATGGGAAGAAAAGTTGTGAGCTGGTGAAGCAACCGGTTTGGTGAGCACCTCCCCTTGATCTTGCTGCACCGTGTTTGCCGAACTACTCCTGGAAGTGAGGCACTACCAAGGGATTTTACACGAAAACACTATCCCGCAACCCGAGTAAGTGGACACTTCCGCCGCCGTCGCCTCCCACACCACAATCGGTTAAGGCAGCGCCGTAATTTTACATGGGAACACTGCCCCACAACCCTTGCTACCCCCGATTGCGTGTGTAATGAAAGATGCGAGAACCTGTGATGTTGTGCTCGACGTGGTTTCTCAGGGAAACGTGGAACTGTGAAACAAGGTGGTGAATTTGGGTATGTTGGGCTAAGATGGTGGATTGGGGTTTGTGGAGGTGGAGATGGTGGAGCTCAAGCGAGGTTTGTGCCGCTGCCGGTGCTGACCCAGTTCAAGCCAAAGGAAGGACCTCTGGGATCTCGCATCGAACACCTCGAGGGCGTGAACGGAGATCACCTGCCGACCGAAATTACGAACTGAAGATCGAAGCACACGGTGTTGGAACGTACCGGGGAACGCTGAGCATTGTTGTGGTGGTGGTTGGGACGCCGGTCGCTGGATCCGTCGCCGGAGTTGTCGGGGACGAGAGGCGAAGCAGAGCCGAGAGACACGAATCAAGATGGGGGATAGGGTGGGCAGGGTTGTGCCGAGGAAGGGCCGCCTTTGATACCACTGTAGCACCCCTGGCCGCCGACGGGAGCCGTCAACGTGAGCGCACGAATGGATCGCTGGAATCGTCCGAGACGCAGAGGAATCTCACCTCGCGCTCTTACTGTATTGATAATATGTTTTTCGATAATTCATTACAGGCAACAGTTCAGAATAAAAGGCCCTTGGCCGCTGACCACCACGGGTCCACACGTCACACTGATGTGATTACATAAATAGCCTAAATACGCTTTGCCTCAACGAATACGCCTTCACCTCGCTTCACGCCTGGGGTGTGACAACCCCGACGCTCCACCCCCGCGGCCTCGCCCCAACGCCGCCGCCTCCACCTCCTCCGCCCCTACCGCGCCGCCTCCGCTGCCTCTACCGCACCGCCTCCTCCGTTCCCTACTGATGGGTTAGAGCATCGTGCCGCTGCTGGAGGTGGCGAACTCGACCCCTTTCATCGCACAAGAAGCCAGCTCCTCGATCCTCAGTTCACTTCCTCCTTTTGCCGAAGGCGGAGAGGTGCCCAATATGGCGTCAAGAGTTCGCCTCAGCCTCCCCTACCCCGATGCCACGGATCCAGAGCGGCCGCCGCCGGCCCTAACGAGCGACCTCCTCGAGGAGATCTTCCTCCGCGTCGCCTCCCCTGCGGACCTCGCCCGCGCCTCCACCGCTTGCGTCTCCTTCCGCCGCCTCATCGCTGACCCCGCCTTCCTCCGCCGGTACCGCTCCATTCACCCGCCCTTACTCCTCGGCTTCGTTAGCTCCTATGGCTTCCATCCTGCCGAGGCGCCCCATCCCTCCGCTGCCGTCGCCCGAGCTGTCGCGTTTTCCTTCGACTACCTCCCTTGCACCACCAGAAGG
This sequence comes from Miscanthus lutarioriparius, assembly GCA_904845875.1. Classification (NCBI taxonomy): domain Eukaryota; kingdom Viridiplantae; phylum Streptophyta; class Magnoliopsida; order Poales; family Poaceae; genus Miscanthus; species Miscanthus lutarioriparius. The sequence continues at coordinate 91,169,341 of CAJGYO010000009.1, forward strand.
CACCGCTGGCATCCGTGCGATGTCCGCGACGGCCGCGTCCTCCTCAAGTGCAGTCGCGTGGAAGTCCTCGTCTACTGGGACCTCCTGGTGTGCGACCCGTTGTGCCGGCGATACCTGCTGCTGCCTCCCATAACCGACGACCTACTCTCCTCCATCGGGATCCAAACCAAAAATATTTCCCATTCGGGGGCCTCCTTCATCCGTTCAGGAGGCATAGAGGAGGATACATCATTCAGTGTGATCCGCTGGATGCAATCCAACTCAAGGTTGGGGGTATTTATGTTCTCTTCGGGCTCTGGCTGCTGGAGTGTCAGTACCTCTATCAGTTGGGGCGATCTAGGCTTGGACGAAATTGATCTGTTGATTTCAAGCCAATGTGTGTATGACTGCTTCTATTGGAAATTAACCAACATGAACACGTTGATCAAGCTCGACATGAATAGTATGCGGTTTTGCAGTATTGTCCTCCTGCCTGGCCATGAGGAGCGGCAAATCGTCATTGTGGAGTCAGGGGAAAGTAGGGTTGCAATGTTTAGTATAATTTATGAAGGCACATCTGTGGATTATTACACCTTTTCGCAAAATGGCAGTGAGAAGTCCCATGAGTGGCTTTTAAAGAGTACCATCCCCTTGCCTGCCCATTATACTAGTGAATGCTACATTGGTGGTCCAGCTGAAGGATGCATTTTCATACAATGCTTTCGAGATGAAGAGGATACAAAGTATTCAGCATTTTTTTCACTTGAGATTAAGTCTTTCAATATTGAGAGGGTCAGAAGGACAAGGTTCGCTGCTTTTGCCTATCCATATTTTGGTTTCCCACCATCTATGTCACCAAGGAGGATTTAAGGATATGGAGAGGTATGTTTTTTATTCCAAGTCTTGCCTCTTGCATTTCAGACCTGTACATTTGGGCACTGGTTGTGTGAATGAGCGATTAGTAAGCACCCATCGCAGTCTGCTTGTTGGCCTACATCAAGATGGCCTGTTGAGCAGATTTTCCGTGGGAAAAACTGGCTCATGAGATAGGCTTAAGATCAGCCAAATAATCCTTTGTTTATAATGACCTTCAGCCAGTTCTTCTAATGCATGTGCCGGAACTCCAGTCTTGTTCCTTGTTCAGCCTAGCTAGGGTTGGCCGCACAAGTCAATTTGTTGGAGCTATGTCAGTTCAGACTTTTGTCACTTTTTGTAATCGCAAATGATCATAATTCTTACTGCAATCCATTTTGTTGTGTTCCTCTCTAAAACAAAAATAAAAGTGTCGTGCACCTTTGCTTTTTAGTACTACATTTGTGCAATTCAGTTAAATTTCGCTCTCCATGCTTTCAGAAGTTCAAACTACGTATTGGTCTTTTCAAAAAAAAAAAAGGAAGAAAAGAAAACTACGCATTGGCACTGAGAGTTTGAAAAGCAATTATTTTTCCTGCATTTGCATTTGTGATTTTCTAAGTTCTAACTTCATCCATTCAGTTGTAGGACTAGATTCGAGTCCTGGTCAGTGGTTCCATCAGTGCCATGCTGCTTGTTTGGGGTAGTGGAGCTGGGTGATGATGATGCAGAGGCCTTTAGTTAGATTTTCCTCGTTATTCTGTACTCTACTGCTATTATCTGTTGAACTCTGTTCAGTCTGATGTAGTTATCAAACTTGCGTTCTATATATTTCAAGTGTTATTACTGATCTGTGTGACTGCATCGCGTGAATGACAGATACTAAGGCATTGTTGTGTGCCACTTGACAACATGGCTGAGTTTTGAGTTACTGTAGGTTCTAATTCTAGTGATGATTTTACAGCGGTTAACTGACATATCCTATGTTTGTCTTTGGGCAGCCAGTTAATATGTTGTTTTTTACTTACTGTATTTATCTTATCCCCATCCACATTCAGTCATCATAATATTTCTTTATAATCCAAAAAAAGAAAAAAAAAGCGACAAAAAAAAGGAGTGTCCCTGAAGCCATTGTGATGGTTGCTCTCACTCCTTGTGCCAATGAATTGGATGTAAATTGCCATATGATCTGGAGTACAAGAGTTCTCAACAAGCTGAGGGCTTTTTCCGCTTCAGGTGCCTTTTTATTGTTCTATGTTTCTTATTAGGTGCAGTCCTATCGATTTGTTTCCACTGGAGCATGTTTGGGTCAATGGCACATCACTTGTGCATTCTTGATCTAGTACTCCTATATCTGCATATGTGAATATTTTGATGTAGATGCACTGGATTCAGATTCTTTAATTTTGCTGTATTTGTAGTTTGTTCTGCAAACTGCAATGCCTACCTTGGTAGCCTACAATCCATGGTGCTGCACTGTTTGCATATTTAGCAGGATAATTCTATTCTTGCGGTACAACAAACTAGATAAAATATGGACCAGTACAAAAATGATTACCTAATTAATTTGGATTTGGTTCCTCCTAGCGTCATATATTTCTTCATCGACAATAGCCTGTTAACCTGAACCTACAAAGACAAGTTGCATACGTAAGACAAAAATAATGCAAAACAACAGCTAGTTACTGAACTGAACATAAACATCAATGCATATACAATTTAAGTATCTAACCATTGCATAAGGACTTAAGATAACTTGTTTGGATGAGATATAGGTAGTAGCAATCTTTATCTGGTTCTCCCTCCTAACCTTGTTCAGTTGTTCTCCTTCAGCCTCTGTACATGAAAGCAGGATAGGAGATACAGCACATATGCACTGTACATGCAGGCAGCTGATTGTTCAGGAAGCAGGCCATATTCTGTAGATGAGACCGTTTGTTTATACACATAATAAATCCGTGAAACCCAAGGACTAAGGAGATTAAAAATTAGTACTGTGACAATGTTTCTGTATTTTGTGACCACTTCTTTTTCAGAAATGTTATGTGAGCTTTAGCTACAGTTATGCAGTAGAGCTGAAAGTCGCTCTTGGTTTCATTATATCTGAATAGTAAGTTGACAATGTTTCTTAATCATTGCGCCTGCTCAGTGCATTCGTTTTTTTTTTTTTTTTTTTTTTTGCGTGAGCCTGCTAGTTAGCCGCGGCCTGATTTTCATGTGCATGCTGTTAGTGCTCTGTTCACTTGTTCAGTGCTCTGTGCGATACTGCTAGTTTGGTTATACTAGTGTTGAGGAACTGAGAAAGCTTGCATGTCTGTTGCATATATTAATTTTCTTTAAAAAGTATTTTTCTGGCATAGCTGAAGCTCGCATCTCAAACCCATTTCTGTAACATTAGCATGAATTATAAATTCTGAGTTGGATGTTGGCTGGTTCTGGGACAGAGGTGGTGTTAATTAGTGTTAGGCGACCTAACAGAACAGCTGCTACTACTTTAGTCAGTTCAGAATTTCAGATGCACGCCGACTCTTGCAATAAGACCTAATAGAACAACAGCTACTTTAGACGACCTACTTATCTGCTGGTGCATCTGAAAATTCTGAATTGACTATATAGTAGCTGTTGTTACTCAGTTAAGCTATTACTCTGTTTTGCTGTTTTATTATGTTTTTCTGGCATGAGGATGCACTGGTTAGTAAGCATTCGTAGCATCGTAATTAACAGCATAGCATAAATGTCACATTGCATCGACTAATAGTGATTTTTCTCATCTAATTGCAGGGTTGATTCTATATGTTCTGGCCTGCTGGTATGCTGGTTGTGAGGGAGATTGTAGTGGATTTATGCCTAGACACTCAAAAATTCTCTTTGGTTAGAGCATCTCCAGCAGTCCCCTAATACTTCATCCCCAATAGGATGGTATTGGTGGCCACCAATACTACTTTTTCAGATTATTGGGGGAGATGCTCCAGCAGATCACCAAAAAATCCCCCCAATATGTGGGACCTGGCTGTCAGATTTGTCTCCTTGCTTGGTCTTTCTCATGTGTTCGCATCTCCCACGTTCACTTCCACCCACCCAGATCCTGCTGCACAACGCCAGCCCCGTGGAGTACGAGGCCTGCAGCGACCACGTGCTCCTCCAGCCACCCACCGTGGCCACGGCGTCGGCCAGCGACCCACTCGCCGCGAGCATTTCCCCGGACGCGTCGTGCGAGGGCTTCTAGCGTGCGGCTCATCTCCGGCGGGTGGCTCCTCCGGCGTGCGGATGCAGCAGCAGCTCCTCCGACTAGCGGCTGCAGCAGCTCCTCCGGCGGGCGCATCTCCGGCGGGCAGCTGCAGCAGCTCCTTCGCGCGGGGCATCTCTGGCGGGCGGCTGCAGCAGCTCCTACGGCAAGCGGCAGCAGCAACGGCTCCAACATCTCCTCCGGCGGGCGCATCTCAGGTCGTCGGCATGGTTGGGGAGGAAGAGGTGACAGGGTCCCACTGTTTTGGGCGAGATCCAACTCCCCTTTTATTTGAGGGAAGAAGAGGTGTTTTTTTGTTGATCACCAAAACAAGGGGACCATATTGGGGAGCTGTTGGAGCAATGAATTTGGCTCATCTGGGGGATGGTAGTAAGATTAACGCAACCTGTAGTTTTGTCGTAAACCTATAGACTCTGGTATGTTTTCTTGGGTTGCTTAACACATTCATCTGAAGCTAACGTGGATGAGTAGCTTTCTGGTAGATCAAAGTTCTATCTGTTTGGTTAACCTATGAGATGAAGAGTTTGTATGCTCTGAAGCCAATGGTGATGAGTAGTTTTCTGTTAGATCAAAGTTCATCAGTTTGGTTGCCCTATGAGATGAAGAGTTTGTGTGCTTTGAATTAGTAAATTAAATGATCTTTTCCGTCCAATGCGTATATTGTACCGTTGAAAGATTATTTGGGGTAGATCAAGATATTTATGTTAACATACAATTTAGTGGTTATAGTCTGCTATAGCCCCATTTAATTTCGCTATTAGCTATTTTAGATGTCATTCGCTAAATACCATAGCTGGAGATTTAAAACGTTGGGTGTAACACATCAAAGGGTCCTTCAGCTGGTTCTAGGTCACTGCCTGCGTGTATTCATTTTTTTTACCACACATTTTTTATGCGTGCGGTTTATATAGACGAGCACATCCAAGTGAGGAAGTGATCATCAAAGCCGTTCACAATAACTCTCCTGGCCACGGCAGACTATGATCAGGTTCGACTATACTCAATATGGCAGTTTCTAAGGCAATACTTGAATTTTCAGTCTTCAATCATTTTCTTCAAGAGCACTGATGCTCTGTGCAATCAATACTGCTTGATTTTTTAAACTTGTTTCACACGCTAAGATGCCAACACAGTCAAAACACTGAAAGCTGAATTCACTCATCAGATTGTTCCTTTACTGGTGACACTACACAGCAGTTTTGCCCATCGTAGCTGTAGCTTATGACAGTGAACATGAACTGCTAGAACACCTATGCAGACACAGGGTGGCCCTTCAAGAAGCTGACCAGGAGATCATTCACCTTGTCCGGGAACTGCTCCTGAACGAAATGGCTTCCTTCAGGGATGTAGGTGATCTTAAGGTCCGGTGCGAATTTCTCCATGATGCCATCTTTCAAAACGGACTCAACCCCAGGGAACTTGAACACATAGTCTTTCTCCCCCATGACAACAAACACCGGGACTTGGAATTTTGGATCTTCGATTGGCTTCCTTTTATGGAGAGACCTGTCAAATGCAGCATATTACACCTTGATTTTTCAAAACCCACAAAACAAATAGTATGGTTGGCCCAGTTGCTATTGCTACCTATATGGCATCTCCATTGGATACCGGAAACCTGATTTCTCATAGAGTGAAGCATACACAGCGAGATCATCCTCAGTGAACCACTCTGGAAGAGGTGTTGACAAGTCCGCAAGGTCCATAATCTCTTGGTCTTCTTTTGCTATTGGGATTTCGCTCCTAGAGAAGAGCACGTAGATGGTCCGAACAACTCTCTTGACATCATACCGGCCAAAATCAGCCTCTGCTCTTCCTGGTTCCTACAAGAACAAGCTTCCCCTGTCATTGTTTTTGGCCGCTCTACTCAATTTGGCAATGGGGGTTATATACTTTTTAGATTAGAGACCAAACCCGCCAGCGCAAAATGTAGAAGCCTTCTGGCAAGCTGGTGAAGGATGAGCCACCGTTAAGGAAGGGGATCCCCAAACACATAACACCACATGTGCGGCTAGGGTGACGAAGAGCAAACTCATAGGCTGGCATGGCTCCGAAATCCTTCGCCACAAGGAAAGCCTGGCACGACTCACAAGGTAAGATTTTTTTCTCGAGAAATTATACTGTGATTGGAAATTATTTGATTCAACTGAACTAATGACTTAATAGATAATAGAAGCTTGGCAGATAACCAAAATAGGCAAAGCTTAGTCTGTTGGACAAAATAACTGCCAAGAAGGTTTCTCTAAGAAATACACAGGAATTTCTATCTTCTTTTTTTCTTCATTTTCCCACCTTATTCTGAATAAAATAAAACTGCCAAGAGGTTGGATTGAAAACGTTCATCTTATTTTCTTCAATCTAAATATACTCCCTCCAGTTCTCTAAAACAAGTCGTTTTGAGGTTGTCTTAAGTCAAACATTTTAAACTTTGACTATAAATAACTTTTTTTTGGGTTGAGTTTGAAAATATGAAAGTGATATAAGTAAATTCATCTCGAAATGTAGTTTCATAAAAGTATATATTGACTATATTTTATAAATATTTTATAGCAAAAAGTTGCAGTCAAAGTCGTTTCTTAAAGACCGTGTCGATGTCCAAAACGACTTGCTTTAGAGAACCGGAGGGAGTACACACTAAGTATGTTTTCCCGACAAATCATATTGTCACATGAGATGGAAAACAGTGGTGAATGGATTCTACATTCTGTAACTTTCTGATGGTAAACATGCCCTTAGAATGACACAAACTTGACAGTAATTTTCCTTAAGAACCTACTTCATCCACAATTTTTTTTTCTTAATTTTCCTTGCATATAGTTTGAGAAATTCATTCCAGATCCTTCAAAACATGTAGCCATGTCGGAACACTCTTACATGGTTGCACCCATCATGCCAATCTGACTAGTATCATATTAGATAAGCTAACAGTAACAAGTCACACTGAAGTACTGAACCAAACCAACTACCAAGAAATTTTTTCCCCAATCAAGACCAAACCCAATAAGTCAATAACTTGCCACTGCGATTCTAGAAAAAGCGGTATTACCTTGGGAATGGAGAAGGCATCGAGGATTGCGAGGAGATCCTCCACCAGGTCGTCGTACGACGCGGCCTCCGGCTCCAGCGGCTGGTCCGAGAGCCCGTACCCTCGCCAGTCCGGCGCGACGGCGCGGTACCCGGCGGCGGCCACGGCCAGCATCTGGTGGCGCCACGAGTACCATATCTCCGGGAATCCGTGCAGGAACACCACCGTGCCCAGCTCGCCTGCAGCAAAAACGAGACGGCGACAGGAGAGGCGTCGCTATGCTTCAATCTCGAGCGCATGCGCACCGGCCTTTAACAGAGGAAGCTTGAGCCCGCCGGCGAGCAAGAGAGCAGATGCGAACCTTTGCCTGCTTGGGCCACGTGGAGGCTGAGGCCTCGGATTTGGAGATGGCTGTGCTCGACTTGCTGCTCCATGTTCATGGCCACTTCTTTGCAGATTTGTGAGGTTGGACTTTTGGAGAGATGGCTGAAGTTACTTCAGAATTCAGAGCGAGTGTGCTGGTGTGCACATAAGGCTTATGTAAGGGGCAAAATTGTCTTCTCAATTTCTTTTTCTTTTTGAATCAGAATCGCTCCATTGCATTTGCACTACGGCTGGCGATTCATGTAGCTCCCTACGTCTCTTCTCGCGCCACCAACTCTCTTTGCGTTCTTTTTTGCTTGTTGCTATCTCCACCTCTGGATCTCGTTGCCGTGCCTGCTGTCGACGAAGGAGGTGGAGTCATCGCTAGGACCGTGAGGCACTTGACGTGCGTCCTCTCGTCCATGCCCCTTCCACTCCACTATTGCTCGTCGCCAAGATGCGACTTGCCCTTCTCTTCTCTCGTTGCTCTCCTTTCTTGTTGCTTCCGTGGTGCCCTCTTTTTTTAAAGGAATTGGTGCCCCTTTTCCCCGCACCATGCTCTTCTTCGTGTCGATCTAGCCGACCCTCCTCTTCCTCTTCCATGGTGCGAGCTGGAGCTATTGTGAAAGCCCTACCAAACGGCATTGCTATGAGTCTAGTGAGCAAGGGAGTAGGAGCAATGGGGAACGGGAACCGGAGTGAGTTAGAATGGGCTAGGAGCAATGCCAAATGGCCCTTCATGTATGAAGATGAAACGCCAAAATCTAGCTCTACAGGTTGGGGGAACTGCTTCGCCACTAGCATGGTGGCACTAGGGCACCGGAGCGCACAAAGTGGAGTCACACCATAGGCGTTTCTTTAGATAAAGAATTTGTACCTATATCTATACCTAATATTAAAGAGCTAAGTGTTTCTTTCAACCTGCTTTTTTATTTCTAAAGTACTTTTAATTTGGTCCGTTCTCTCTTATGTCCGATTACACTCGGACTCGCACGCCCCTATTGCGAACCAATTAGAAGTTGTACCATTGCGAACCTATTGCAGGATCCTCCCCTGAGTCCCCCCCTAATTTTAAACGAAATCGACCATCTTCTTCGACCCAACTAACTAACAAGAAGCGACAGCACGAGCAAAGAGATCTGCGTACATAGATTCCTCCAGGGATGTGCGGATTCGATTCAGTCAAGGCTGATGAACGGGACGAGGCTGTGTCAGGTCGCGGAAGCTCCAAAACTTGGGTCAACGCAACTAAAACTTGGGTCAACGCAACTGACCAGTGAGAATGTGCCTCCAGACCCCACAGGTTGAGAGCATCTCGGTGGGAGGACATGGGCTAGGTTGGGCCACAGTGTTACCCACCCACCGTTGGGCTTTGGCTGGCTCAGTTTTTTTTGTCAGGTCTTATTTAGTTTCTCCGCGTAAAGTTTTTGACGTCACATCGGCGGTTATATGGGGGCGTTGCATGGAGTGTTCGGATACTAATAAAAAACAAATTACAAATCTGTCTGCAAACTGCGAGACGAATTTATTAAACCTAATTAGCACATGTGTTACTGTAGCATTTTATTATCAAATCATGGACTAATTATGCTTAAAAGATTCGTCTCGCAAATTAATCGTAAACTATGCAATTAGTTATTTTTTAGTCTATATTTAATACTCCATACAGGTGTCCCAATATTCGATGTGATATGGTATAAAGTTTTTAGGAGAAACTAAACAAGGCCTTAGTTTTATTTAACTGGCCTATTCATCAGTAGGCCTCTTTTTTTCCAGTGACTCAAGATATTACGGTATTCATGCAGGTTATGCAGATCTAGGGTACCATCATAGCTACGAGAAAAGGGTCAAAACAATGACTCAAACAGATATGTTCATGATCATGGGTACACATCGGTATGAAAACATAATACCACCTCTGTCAAAAAAAAAAATACAATTCAAACACAGTGTCACGTTTTAATACTTTAAGTTTGATTAATTATAGATAAAAAAGTATCTATGTTTACGATACCAAATAATTATCATCAGATTAATTATAAAATATATTTTTATAATAAATTAATTTAAAACCATAAATATAAATATTATATTATTTACTAAAAATTTAGTTAAATATGAACCACTTTTTATTGCACAGTATTACATTTTTTTTTCATGACGGAGGTAGTACTACGCTTCTGCTAGTTGAAACTCGAGTGACGTCTTTATCAGGACGCTAGGCCTCAAAGTGGCCACGACAATCCATGGATTGCCTCAAAATTCTAAGTTTTTTTATTCTCTCTCTATCACATCAATTTTTAGACGTATATATGGAGCACTAAATGTAGGTAAAAAAAAACAAATTACATAGTTTGATTGTAAATCACGAGACGAATCTTTTGAGCCTAGTTAGTCCATGATCGGACAAAGTTTATCAAATACAAACGAAACGTGCTACAATATCCAGATTGTAAAAATTTGCAATCTAAACAAGGCCCAAGGATCTTTATTCTTGCAATCCGATAGTACAGCTGCCAGCACTCCCTATGACTGTTTGTGTCCTTCATTTATGAAGGGAAGATGGGACAGTACATCTTTTTTCTGAACTTATATTTTTGGTGTTTGTTTTGGACTATTTCTATTGTACTTTATATAAGTTTTAGACTTATATTGTTAAATTTAAAAATTATTATGTAGCTTAGTACTTGATACCAATTAGATACACATTATTTTTTATCAAGTTGTTGAATGGATTTTACCAAGCTATATATAAAGTATTTTGTACAACATATCCTTTGGCAAAATTCTAAGTCTGCTACTGACCCGTGTACACAAGTTACAACAGCGCACATCGAATGATGGTACAGCCTGAAGTTTGATCCGCCATTGGGTAGAAAAGGTTGTTGTGGCTAGAGTCGAGGTCGATGCGGTGCAGGGAGTACACGTCGGTGACCCAGTTCCGCGTCACCAGATTCAGGAAATGCAGCCGGTGGCTCATGGTCGACGACGGGGCACGCACCGCGCACAAACAAGATGTGGCGGCGGCGTCGAGTACAACAGCAGAGAATATGCTGTGCGTCTAATTCCAGTCCACGGGCCGCTTACGGCTCATGGCCCGACTGCTCTCAATCTAAGTGTTTAGTATAAAGAAAAAGCCCATTTTTTCTACCTTAACTTTTGCGAAAGTCCGCATTTCCTCCCTAAACTCTAAAACCGGTCAAACCACCTCCCTCAACTTTTGAAACCGTGCGTTTTACCTCCTTGGCCAGGTTATAAGCGGTTTTGAAGGCGGTTTTGTATTTTTTTTCTTTTTATTTATTTTGGCTGAATCTTTGAAAAATCATAGTAAATCACAGAAAAATCATAAAATAAAAGATCAAATTTTGTTGGATTCCACATGAGTATATCTACACAGTGAATATATAATATGGTATGCTTTAGCACAAAGTTTTTGCTGTAGATTTTGATCTATTCTTTTCTATAATTAATTGGAATAATTCATAACTGCAGTTTTAGTGGTCCCATTGTGGTGAAATTTTTATGGTGGACTAATTATTGTATGCTTAAATTGTAATAAAAAATTTATACTCATTAAATCATGTATTACTTAGTTAAAATTTATTTAGATTTAACAAGCATAAACACTAAATAAATGTATAATTAAGTTATACATGATCCAATGAGCATGAAATTTTTACTACAGTTCAAGCATACAATAATTAGGCCACCATAAAAATTTCACCATAATTAGACCATAGATACTGCAATTATGAATTATTCTAATTAATTACAGAAAAGAATAGATCAAAATCTACAACAAAAACTTTGTACTAAATTATACCATATTATATGTTCACTGTGTAGATCTATTCATGTGGAGTCCAACAAAATTAGATTTTCTATTTTATGATTTTTCTATAATTTACTATAATTTTTCAAAGATTCAACCAAAATAAATATAAAAAAAAAACAAAATCACCTCTAAAACCGCTTATAACCAGCGCAGGAAGCTAAAACACACGGTTTCAAAATTGAGGGAGATGGCCCGGTCGGACTTTCTTATAAGTTGAGCTAGAAAAAACGGGGCACTACCATCCAGCGATGCGGTTGCGGCGGCGCTACGCGGAATTCCTCAGGCGGGCGTCCGCCCTGCCGTCCCTTCCGCTGGTGGCCTCCCTCCACGCCGCGGTGCTCCGGCGCGGGGTCCCCGCCCTCCTCGCGGCGTCCCTAATCCACGGCTACTCGGCCTGCGGGGACCTCGTCTCCGCGCGCGCCCTGTTCGACGAAACGCCCCCGACGCTCTCGTCCCGCACCGCGCTCGCCGGCGCGCTGTCGGCGCACGGCCGGTGCTCGGAGGCGCTGGCGCTGCTCGCCGTCCCGGAGGCGGAGGCGGACGACAGAGCGGTGACGGTGCTCCTGGCGGCGTGCGCGCGCGCCGGGATGGTGGCCGAGGGGAGGCGCGTGTTCGCGAGGGTGCCACGCCCCGCGCTGCAGCACTACACGTGCATGGTGGAGATGCTGGGGCGCGCCGGGGAGGTGGAGGAGGCGGAGCGGCTCGTGGCCCGGATGGAGGCGCGCCCGGACAGGGTCATCTTCGCGGCGCTCCTCGCCGCGTGCCGCGTGCACGGCCGCGTCGACGTCGCCGAGCGGGTGGCCGGGCTCATGCGCCGGTATGGCATTGCGTGAAAACTCGCTGTCTGACTAATGGATCAGCATTTGAAGACTTGAAGTGCAGTTCAGACCCGAGATCTGGGCATCCATCGTCGTGCATCTTTTGCGATGATTGCTTGGATATGAAGCTGACTTTGTGGTAGTGACGCGGTGTTGCTTGTTAGTACATTGGATGTATCCAGTCTTTCATGCAGCAAGAGCCCCTCCTGGCTGGTAAATTCAGAAATCTGTTAACTGACTGACAGTGTCTGCTGTTGGTGGTCTTCAGGTCAGTTCTTGCATCGCATTACATTGCGCCTGAATGCGACAGATGCCTCTAATCGATGCCCATGTGGTGTGTGAATGTAGATTGTCATGCCAATTTTCTTGTCTCAGACTGTAAATTCTCACATCAACTTGCTGGAGCCAGCAGTGCAGTCATAGAACTTGTGAAACATGGATGCTTGGTTACAAAGTTTAACTTTCAGTCAAGTTTTGTGCAACAAAGGTCTGACTGAGACTTCCATGAAACTGACAAATTTGGCGTTGCTGTCATGTCTGAGAACTTGTGGTGAGGAAAGCTTGAAATTAAGGTCTAGAAGCTGCTGAGTTTCCAACATGTTCCGTGGTAGGGAATGTATTTTGCTGACATTGCTGGAAATGGAATGGCCACTTGTGCTTAGAAAGCCAGTACTCAGTATTGTGCTATAATGGAGACATGCCTGAAGTAAGAATCTTAACATCCAGATTTATTCGGTGCCATACTTCCTGAGTTAACATGAAGAATGTCATCTGACTGGAGCTCGAAAGATTCTTCCGATAATTAGGATATGGCTGTGCGTCTGTGACAGAATCCAAAGTTGGGCCTAGGAATTTCAAATATTCTGATACTGTTGCCGACAAGAAACAACTCTAATAGCAAGCTTGAAACCTGGACCACAGTAGCAGGGGAGACAGATACTGCACATATGCTTGGAGTATAGCGGTCTTACCGGTTGACGCCGTGTTATGTTGGGTTGACATTAAGCCTGTCCTGTGATTGGAGCACTTCACATCGTTTGGATAAGTCACCTATGGCTGTAATAGACTTGTAGAAAGTTGGGCCAGGATATTTCACAGATTCTGATACTGATCCTGAATTCCTGACTGAAGACAAATCAACTGAGGGCTGGAACAAATTAGCAGGTAAGGCAGAAGAAATGGATAAACGCATAAGCATCAGCATCTTTGCCCTTCCTTGCATCCAAAGCAACTCACGAAGGGAATTTTCATGGCATTCTTCATGTCCAGCAATGATAAATCGACAATTCCGCGGCTGGCAGGGCGACTCTCTCCTCTGCCAGACATTTGTACGCTGATGCTGATCGCTGACAGGGAGAGGCACCCAGAGTCAGCAGCCAGCTGAAGCAAGCTGCAAGCCTGAAGGTGAGCCCGACCACCATGGTGGCATCTGACAAAGAACCTGTCACCGTGCACTTGTAGAGGCTACAAGTACAGGTTCGAGGAATGTACTACCAGATTCACAGATACCTGTGCCGCAGTGGCGTTTGCTTCACGGCTGTTTGTCTGCCAAGAACAGCGCATGGCCGTTGCTTTCGGTCTTTTACTAGGGCAGCACTGCCAAGCGTACAAGGCTCCAACTCAGCTGCCGTGCCCAACTCCAACTAGCGTTGCTTTCAGTCTTGGTTCTATGCTAATCTGCATGTACATGCCAAGATGTGTGCACTTCTGTCTTTGTCTCCCTGCTGAATGCTGATAGATAAAAGAGTTGTTCTATGCTAAGCCAAATTTTAGAGGAGGTATGCCAAATTCTGTTGTAACTTATGGCCGGGAAGTTTCATGATTTCTAGTTTTTCCTACGAAGTTGAACAAATTCCTGTTAAATTCCTCAAACGGGTCCTTAAGGTTCAGATGAAGAGGAACTCAACATTTGTAGTATTTTGTAGTACAGAACTTGTAAAACCCATCTATTCCAATTTTCGAATGAAATTCATGGCCGTGGTCCGTGGAGCAGCCGACAGTAGTTCCCGCGGGTGCCAACCATTGGTTCAGCGGCGAAGACCAAATGCCAGCTGGAAGCATCAAGCACCGTCGATTTCCTCACAACCTTCATCGGAGCCGTTGCTTTCGCGTGTGGCCTTCCTGCTGGCGGCCGACAGGGTCCACCTCACCGCCTCCGTGCCGCCTCCTCAGCCGGCGCCGGGGCCCGCGAAATCTCCTCGACCGCTGCTTTCTCTTCCTCCTCCGGTCCTCCCCCATCCTTTCCACCCATCATCCACCGCCTCCCTCCTCCCGCAGCGCGCAAAGCCCTATCCCTATCCCTATCCCTATCCCCACTCGCCGCCGCCCGTCCACATGGCCAGTTTTGGCGTCGACACCCGCCCGGCCGCCGCGGCCTCCGGTGGCGGCGGCGGCGGCAGCGGTGGCGGCGTTGCGGGGACGACAGGCGAAGGCGCGCTCTCGTTCCTCTCCCGCGGGCTGCGGGAGGACCTCCGCCTCATCCGGGCGCGGGCCGGGGAGCTCGAGACGTTCCTGAGCGCGCCGGTGCCGGAGCCCGAGCTGTTCACGCGCCTCCGCCGCGCCTACTCCTCCTCGGCGTCCTCGGCGCGGACGCGGCTCGACCTGTCCGCGTTCGGGAAGGCGTTCGAGGCCGACGCGTGGAGGGGCGCCAGGGCCACCAGGTGGAGGTGGGAGGAGGAGGCCGAGGAGTGGGAGCCCGTCAGGATGGTCAAGGCCCGCCTCAGGGAGCTCGAGCGGAGGAGGCAGGCCCAGTCGCCCAGCGACATGCTGCACAAGCTCAAGCTCAGCTTGGTAAGCTTCCTAGAAACATTTGGTATAGTTCACTGTTGATTAGAATAGGATACTAAACCTCGAGAAGCAAGCAACAACACCCAAAATCCAACACGGCTCAAATTAAGCAGGACTGTCAACTTACTTGAGCCATTGAGCGTGTGCGTTTTGTCTTTCAATTGGAAGAAGTTGATTGTGGAAATTGTGCAGTTCCCTTTGGTGTCAAATGAAGATATTGATATTTGTTTGAATTTGTATGGGAATAAACTCTCATGCAATTCAAATTGAATTGCTTCGTGGACACAAATTTAATGTGGAATCGTGCATATTTTCTTAGTAGCTTTTCTAAATAGTAGTTTTTGATCCAAAGAGTACTTGAGAATTTGAAAAACAAGGTGTGAAAATTCGAGATTTTGGTTAGTATAGTTTCCATATTTGGAAGAAATGAGGCTAGAAGGAGCACTCTGGGACTGTTACCTCTTACCTGCTCAATAGATTTGATATTTCTATCATGTGCCACAGCAACTAATAGAATTGAAATTGCGAATCGTGTACTGAATGAATTAAGGAAAATAGTAATATTAAACAATTGGTGGTTCAAAGCTCATAGAGATGTTCTTCTGTGAAGTCTACAAGTCTAACCAATTTTATTTTCTTCAAATTTAGATTTATATAGAAGGGCGGGCCTGGTGCAAGCGGTAGAGTCTTACCGCCTGTGACCGGAAGGTCCCGGGTTCGAGTCGCGGTCTCCTCGCATTGCACAGGCGAGGGTAAGGTTTACCACTGACACCCTTTTCCCAGACCCCGCACAGAGCGGGAGCTCTCTGCACTGGGTACGCCCTTTATGTTTAGATTTATATAAACATAACTTATAGACATTGAGGACTAGAATTCAACAATGAAAAGTGAGCAGTTGCAAATTTAGTCATAGTCTTCACTCTTCAATAGATTCAGTATCTGCATAATCATGTAATTTACACTTGCTTGGAACGTGTCAATCTTAATTAAGCTTATCTCGGGATATACATGATGCAGACTGCTCTTGTTCCTGTAGCATATTAATTGACGCAGCATTGCACTTCTTATTGCAGAAATCAATGACCTTTGCGCCTGAAGCGTCTGAGGTTAGTCCTCTTGATTCACTTCTTGTTGCAGAGTCCTGTCAAGGAGATTCACTTCTGAAATCTTTTGCTCATAGTGGCGTCTTTTATTTGCTTATATTTAATTACTGACTTCTGACATTGACTTTTGCAAGAATGTTCAATCTAAATAAAAATCATTATGTTAAATGTTGCTTTCAATACATTACTTATGTATAGTAATATGGTCACTATGTAACATTTTCCGAAATCCTGGTACACCTGATCTCTTTTGTATATCTTTGTAAATCCTATTAAGCAAAAGATGAACATTCCATCTTGTTAGAACACAGTCTAATCAATCTTGTCCACTTTTGCATTTTCATAACTAGTATCGCTGCTGTGCAGGATGTTCCACCACTGGACTTAGGAGAACTTCTTGCTTATTTTGTAAAGCAATCTGTACCACTATTCGACCAACTTGGTATAAAAAGAGGTAAGATGCTTGATTTTTGTTTACAATAGCTATAATGTTTAGCTTGCATTGAGCTGATTATTCTTTCTCATCTGCTTTAGATGTATGTGACAAGTTGGTGGAGTCTCTATGCAGCAAGCGCAAGGACCACCCTGCATATGGGTTTTTGTCAGCAAGTGAACCATCTTCATTGAGAAATGAAAATGTTGGGGATGAACTCGACCTAAGAATAGCTAGTGTCCTACAGAGTACAGGACACCATTATGAAGGTGGATTTTGGAGTGATGGGCATAAGTCAGACATATCTGGCAAGAGACATGTTGCCATAGTCACCACTGCCAGTCTTCCCTGGATGACTGGAACAGCTGTGAATCCTTTGTTTCGAGCTGCATACTTGGCTAAATCTTCCAAGCAAGATGTAACTTTGGTAGTGCCCTGGCTTTGTAAGTCGGATCAAGAACTTGTGTACCCCAATAGCATGACTTTTAATTCACCTCAAGAGCAAGAAACTTATATGAGGAATTGGCTGGAGGAAAGAGTTGGTTTCAAGACAGACTTCAAAATATCATTTTATCCTGGAAAGGTAACTTTTCCTTTTTCAGCACAATATTTCAACACTATGTGCATAGCTCATGTAGTCGTGATTTTTTTCCAACAACAGTTTCAGAAGGAAAGGAGAAGCATAATTCCTGCTGGGGACACCTCACAGTTTATACCATCAAAGGAAGCTGATATTGCAATCTTGGAAGAGCCCGAGCACCTCAACTGGTATCATCATGGGAAACGTTGGACAGACAAATTCAATCATGTCGTCGGTGTAGTGCATACAAATTATTTGGAGTACATCAAGAGGGAGAAGAATGGTGCTATCCAGGCCTTTTTCGTTAAGCACATTAATAACATGGTCGCCAGAGCTTATTGCCATAAGGTACTTAACAAATTATGTTATTCCTCTGATGTTTGAGCCATCGGCTTGATGTGTGGTTGTATACTATATTACAAGCTGTATATTTGTTTGTGGGCTGATGGTGTCTATGCTATGTAGATCTTGCGGTTGTCAGGTGCTACTCAAGATCTGCCCAAGTCAATGATCTGCAATGTGCATGGTGTCAACCCCAAGTTTCTGGAGGTCGGAGAGAGAATAGCAGCAGAGCAGGAGTCTGGCCAGCGATCCTTCTCTAAAGGAGCTTATTTTCTGGGGAAGATGGTCTGGGCCAAGGGTTACAGAGAGTTGATAGATTTGTTCGCGAAGAACAAGAGTGACTTGGAAGGCTTCAAGCTGGACATCTATGGAAACGGTGAGGATTCACACGAGGTGCAATCGGCTGCCAGGAAGTTGAATCTGAACCTCAACTTTCATAAAGGCCGGGACCACGCGGATGATTCTCTTCATGGGTAAAAGACCAGAACTACTCAGTTGCCTTTTTTAGACATTCCCTGCCTATATGTGATGATGCTATATCATTTTATTCTCTTGTCAATTTGAATGTCTGCCCTGTTCCATTTTTAGGTACAAGGTTTTCATAAACCCGAGCATCAGCGACGTCCTCTGCACCGCGACCGCGGAGGCACTAGCAATGGGCAAGTTCGTGGTGTGCGCCGACCACCCGTCCAACGACTTCTTCCGGTCATTCCCCAACTGCCTGACCTACAAAACATCCGAGGACTTCGTCGCCAGAGTGAAGGAGGCCATGACCCGCGACCCGCAGCCCCTGACCGCTGAGCAGCGGTACAACCTGTCCTGGGAGGCCGCTACCCAACGGTTTATGGAGCACTCCGAGCTCGACAAGGTCCTGAACAGCGACAGCAGCGAATGTGCCGGCTCCGTCACCACCGAATCCGGCAAGAGCAGTGCGAACACAAGGATGAGGAGATCCGCCTCGGCGCCCAACATGTCGGACGTCGTGGACGGCGGCCTGGCGTTCGTGCATTACTGCTTCACCGGCAGCGAGCTCCTGAGGCTGTCGACCGGCGCCGTCCCCGGAACCCGGAACTACAACAAGCAGCATAGCTTGGACCTCCACCTCCCGCCGCCCCAGGTACAGAACCCGGTCTACGGCTGGTAATTCCTAGCGCGTTAGCAGTATACAGGTGTAGTCGTATATTTATATATATATATAGCTCTGCAGTCTGTAACACTAGCGTTTCATCTCTGCTGCCAAGGCAAGCCATGTTTTTTTTTTTTTGAATAAACGGGGGGAGAGTTTCCCCACCTGGAATTTATTTCAAGAGAGCATGTCAAGCCACGGAGTTTTGAGCACAGTTACAGGATATGAGATACAGGCGCCAATGTGTAAGACCTGAGGCATCTCTCTCGGCCCTCAGACCACTTCTGTATGTTTCTGAACGCGCATGGGGGTGTTTGGTTCTTTAGTCGCTCATAAAATTTATGTCATATCGAATATTTAGATACTAATAAAGAGCATTAAATATAGATTAATTACAAAATCAATTACATAGACGAAGGCTAATTTATGAGAAGATTTTTAAAGTCTAATTAATCTATCATTAGCATAGGTTTACTGTAGCACCATGTTGTCAAATCATGAACTAATTAGGCTTAACAAATTCATCTCGCAAATTAGTCGCAAGTTGTGGAATTAGTTTCATAATTAGTCTATATTTAATACTTTATATATGTGTCTAAACATTTGATATGACAGAAATTTTAGGAACTCCTGTACAAACCAACGGAGCTAGATAAAGAGGCGAGCATTTCTTCTTTATCTAGAAAATAAGACGAGGCGACAACCAGGCAGGCCCTCTGTTTCCAAAAATTTTGATGCCGTTGCAGATTTGCAGCGTCGATGAAACATGCTGCGTCGTGCTGCTGCTGCTGCTCGCTTCCGTGTCTGGTACTAGCCAGCTAGTAGCACAGTAGCTACCATGCATGCCAGAATACATCGAGGCCTTGTTTAGATTGAAGATAATTTCAACCCGATGAATAGTAGCACTTTCGTCTTATTTGGTAAATATTGTCCGATCGTAGACCAACTAAGTTTAAAAGATTCATCTCGTGATTTCCAACTAAACTGTGCAATTAGTTTTTTTTTTTACCTACATTTAATGCTCCATGCAAACGGCTAAAAATTAATGTAATAGAGAGAAAGTGAAAAAACTTAGAATTTTGGAGTGATCTAAACAAGGCCCAAAGGTGGCAGTTGCATTGCATCGGAACCCACACGACGACCATGTCATGTCCCCTGTGTTTAGGGGCAGTGTACCATCAACTGTCATGATTGGTGAGCCATGGCTTTGGGAGAATGGAGCGTGGAATGTCCGTGTGACCGTGCCTGGTAGGACGACTCCTCCAATACTGATGGGGTCCAGTGCAGCGGCCAGTGGGTAGAGAGAGAACCCAACCTAGAGAGGGGATAAGAAGAGAGAGCTCTAGAGCTTAGCCCTACACTACACTACACTACACTACACTACCCTACCCACTGTGCGCCACGTCACTCTTTGCTGGGCATGTGTGGGTGGGCCTTCTCGTGTGGTCCCTGCCCCTGTGGGTATCTCGTTCTCTCGTACAGGCAGGGCAGCGCAGCCTGTGGGCCTTTTCTCCTCTCCCTGTTGCCATTGCCACCGAGCACTGGCAGGGTGGGTAGGGTCTAGGGTGGTGCCGCCCTGTTTCAACTTTGCAGGTGATGCAGTATTTGTACGCCCTTGTGAGTTGTGACTTGTGAGTGAGGAGGTGAGGAGTGAGGACCAATTTTCAGGCAAAGGATGAAAGGAGTACTCTTTTTTTTTCTTTCTACAAAACATACACCTAACCATCCCTTGTTATACTTTGGGCTAGACAACATCCATGCACGTACTAAAAATTGGATGATTGGAATTGCCACAGGAATGAAAGCGAATGGGATCAGTCAAGATAAGCTCTTTCTCGTTTTCACTTTAAAACGAAATCGAATCGAAAAGGCAAAAATGAACTAATGATAACGGTCAGGATCTGAAAAAACAATATGGGAATGCTAACACAGAGAACCAAGAAACATAACTTCACATATTGATCTTACTAACCCCACATGGCAACGTTATCAAGGCATAATTGACTGTAATTCTTACCATAATGTTCTTAAAATGACAAAAAGAGTACAAGAAAGCAGCATCTTAACTCCACAACACTGTGACCCAATGATCAGTCGGCTATGGACTGGGCTGCTGCAGTATGGTGTGTCTCGCTGTGCTGCATTATTGGACTTAGTTAAAAAGGAATATATAGTGTGGATAAAAATGGGATGTCTCAGTGAAAAAACCGGAAAAGCGAAAACACAGTGGGAAAACATTTTTCCATTTTTCCAAAAAAAAAACAAGTGAAAACGGTCGAGATGACCGTAAAGCGTAAATAAAAACTTCAAGCAGGTTCAACGTAGAAGTCAGGGTGGGATGAGATGGAATTTGTCTCAACCATTTTCACCCCCTAGTTGTCTGGGTAGGCAGTTTTTTCATGGTCCAATCTAAACATGATCTTGTAGCCTCGGCTGTTGAAAGCGTCGTAGGTAGTGGAAAAAGGTGAACATAACAACAGGTCCATAAATAAAACTTAAGCAAAACGTAGCAAGATCTTCGAGTGAAAGAGAAATGGGAACACTAAGGCTCTACAACAGCTCTAGATATATAAAAAAAACTCCACACCCAATTTTCCAAGCCAAATACATGACATGGATCTACTTATCAGATTTATAGATTTTACGGAGGTCCACAAGAGACGCTACGAAACTTCAAGATGTATAGAGTTGGCAAAAATTACCCACCATATTACACACGCCGTACCAATTCCTTTCTTTCTTTTCTGGACACCTTGCCGGTGCTCCTGACTATTGCTGCGCACGCCAAGAAGCCTCGCCGCGCCCTAAGCCTGTCGAGGCCTCAGAGGAGGCCGACCTCGCCGGACCCCCTCCCCCGCCGCGTCACACCTTCCTCCCTGCCTGGTCCCACACGACGAGCTCCATGCCCCGGGCCGAGGTGCTTCGACGTCCGCGCTCCGAGCCCAGCGCCGACGCCCTCCCACGCCCAGCCGACGCTGCTCGGGGCCTATCGTTAAACCTCCACTCACAGTCGACGACCCTCGTGTATGACCGTGGTTTTAGAGTACGGCATACCCGTTTCCATCCTTGCCCTGTCGGCCCGTGCATTTCCTTTTGCAGTAACGCTCGCTTGTTCAGGACAAGGATCGGACAGCAAGCTGTGACAGACAGTGTGACTGTGTGAGTGATCGATTGGAACCCCACCCAGGTCATGCATTGATCTGGTTGGGTACGGTGTGGGTGGGTGGGCCCGGCATGGCCCGAGAAGCTTGCCCTGGTGGAGTGGTGCTGGTGCCCATCCGCAACATGATGGTCACGAACCCTGTTTCGCTAAGCCGTCGTCGTTATGGTGCTAATAAACTCATTCACTCACACTCACTCACTGCAGGTCGTGTACTACTAGAGACAGCAGTGGCATTTGCAGGGATACATCCTGTTGGGCTCGAACGAAACGACCACACATAACACATCTGCCCTTCCTACCTGTAGCCCTGTATAGGTGCACTGCATTGCACTAGTGCACTGTTCGGAGTAGTAGATCCTGATGCAGTAACAGGAGCAGGAACAGAGTACCAGCCGTAGGAGCAAGAACGTAGAGTCGTCGATGGTACGCGCCGTGCCGGAGGGTGAAGAAGACTGACGACTGTCGACTGGACTGAAGACCCAGCGGGGACAGCCGACAGGTTGATCCATGATCCAGCCCATGATAGAGTGGTGACCTAGGGCAGCAGCAGTAGCAGGGCTACGCTACGACGGCAGCAGGAGCAGCAGCAGCAGCAATGACTGGTGGGCTGGTGGCCAATGGCCGGGGCTAGCTGTGCCCTTCCTGGAGCAAGCAGCCGAGCACAGAGGCAGGCAGATGCGGCGTCGCCGGCTTTTTACGCCCACGGGATAAAGGTGCCGCCTTTTTCACCGCGCCACAGCAAGGAAATCAAACGTCGTCGCTCGCTGCTGTAGCTGGAGTAGCATACTCGTTAGTCCTGTACGGTATTAAACATAGACTATTTATAATTATAAAACTAATTTCACATATTAAGATTAATTTACTGAGATTAATTTACGAGACGAATCTATTAAAACTAATTAGACTCATATTTAATCTTTCTAATTAGTATTTAAATATTCAATGTGATCTACTAAACTTTAGTCAGCGATGGAAACACCGCCGCGCCTCCATCCATCACCATCCATCCGTCTCCATTTCTCCATGCTGAGCCTGTCTGTGTGTGTGTATCATCTGTGGGTTTCACTGTGTCCAGATTCATGCTGTCTGCTGTGATCCCTGCCCGCTTCTGTCCTGCTAGACAGCAATGGTCGACGTGTGTGTGAGAGGGGTGCAGTGCAGCAGCAGGACGCAGGAGTAGCTGGTACCAGTAGGTGCTAGTACTACCGGCCATGCCGTGCCCCGCCTCGCCTCCGTCTCCGTCTCCATGTCCTGCTGCCGGCAGCTGCCTTTCCTGTGTTGTGTCACGGCCGGCCTTTCCTGTCGGCCATGATTAGGGCTTAATCGAGGCGAATAACTTTACCAAAACCAAGCCAGCAAGACCCACGCACAGCAGCCACGACCACGAGAGAGAGAGAGAGAGAGAGCGATACTACAGGACACGCGAAACTAGGGCGCACATCATGGTCGCCATCAGCGCGAGCACCGTATCTCCAGGCCACATGGAGCCATCCATCAGAAAAAGGCCGAGGGAGAATCCGATGACAATTACAGTACCAGAAAGGAACTAAAGATTTTTATGTTATGCTGCAAAAAAACAAATTTAATATACACTTGGTAAAGCTATTTTTGCTAATTCGTTAAACGATTGTAAAAATTTGCAACGTAATTTGGTATAGATGCACTAAAACCCAAAGATTAAGTTAGAATCAACTCTCACCCTGCTCCCTATTCAATCTCCACTAAAGTCACTCCACCAAAGAATCATAGGTGAAGCTCTATCAAACATACCCTAATAATAATATTTGAGGCCAGTTTGATATAGCCCCTTTCCTAGCTTCTTCGGAGCGGATCAGTGAAGTTGTAGAAATAGTTAAAATGCTAACTAGGTTCTGGTGGAAGCTAGGTTCTCGTCGAGAGCTGATGAAGATAACTTTTTCATTTACACAACAAGCTGAGAGCTCAAAAACCCTGCTCTTCATAGCTCCTCATCCAATCACCGCTAGAATTACTCTAAAATCACTTCTCACATGCTCTCTATCGTGCTCCTCACAACAATCGCTCTGTCAGAGATCAAAAGGGGAAGTTTATTAAAAATTAGGAAGGAAAGTTCTAACAAACTGACCCTGAGTATGATAAATATCTTTTTATATAAATTTAGGACAGAGGGAGTAAGCAACGACAGCGAGATATGCCCAATACCTTTTTTTGTGTTGCTCGGAATGTGCAGCTCAACGTCCAAGCTTCAAGGCCTGGTCGAGTTGATACATGCTGTCCAAAAACAGAGCCAAAGTGAACTCATACTGTTCGCTGGTTAGTTTCTGAGCTGATAAGCCTGGCTGGTGCTAGTTTATTGTAAGAGGAAAATATTGTTGGCTGACTGATAAGCTCTGACTGAAACCAACAAGCGAACAGCTTATAACCAAAAAAAGTTGTTGCATTGCTACCGTAGATAGGAAAATCTCGCTACAGCTAGTACAATTAGATCTCACAGCCCATTATTGTAGCATCAGGTGTGTTCCTGACCTGACACACCGCAATTTACATTTTAGGCATGTCGCAATTTCTGATTCTCCTTTCTTCTTGAAGATTCTTAAGAATAAATGCCTTAGGCCTCGTTTAGATTGGGGTTAGGAATCAGTATTTGGCACTGTAGCACTTTCGTTTGTATTTAACAATTATTATCCAATCATGGCCTAACTAGGCTCAAAAGATTCGTCTCGTAATTTACAATTAAACTATATAATTAGTTATTTTTTTATCTATATTTAATACTCCATGCATGTGTCCAAAGATTTGATGTGATGAAGAAAGAGTGAAAAAACTTGCAATCTAAACAAGACCTTAGCTTACTAGCCGTGTGCTTGGTTGTCCATATCATTGTGTCTTATTGTACATTTTTTAGTTCAATGTTCCACATGTAATAGATTCACACTTTTTCCATTTCTTTGCTTATAAAAGTGGTGAACAAATTGTTAGCGACATTTTAGTCGTAATTTGGCAAAAACAAAGTGTGGGAATGTGAGCGCTAAACATGCCTTGATAGTTCGCTAAGGGCCATTGTGGAACTCAGGTTTGTCAAACACACGACAGTAGGAGAAACGCAGGATTAGATTGAGGCCTTGTTTAGTTCATTTCCCTAAAGTTTACTCTTTATCCCATCAAATATTTAGACACATGCATAGAGTACTAAATATAGATTAAAAAAATAACTAATTACACAGTTTGCGACTAATTTACGAGACGAATCTTTTAAGTCTAATTAGTCTATGATTTGGCAATGTTGTGCTACAGTAATGCATGTGCTAATGATGGATTAATTAGGCTTAATAAATTCGTCTCGCGGATTACTGACGAATTCTGTAATTTATTTTTTATTAGTATGCGAACACCACATGCGATACCCCTATGTGACACTCGACGTGGCATCCCAAAACTTTACACCCTAGATTTAAACAAGGCCTGAGACAGCAATGTACGGAGTATGTGTTTGTCACTTCTCTGTGCATCTTGAGGTCATGATAGAATTCTAGAGGTCTTTGGTCCATAAAGCTATATATAGGAACCCTATGGATAATCCTATGAAATTTCTTCATTTTCCTATGTTTCAAGGGAGTCCGAGTGGCCAATAATAATGATATAGAATTAGATGCTATGTGACTCTTTCTTCTTCAGCCATATCGGTTAACAATGCTGCTCTTCAATAAAAATATGGCAAAAATACAAAAACCCACCTAAAAGTTGTTTTTTTTCTAAATACCAACATGCATCTTACTTGAAAGATGACACCTGCAAATTTTATGTGTTTCGAATGCCCCCACGTGCCTGGTGACAAATTGACGATTGAAGATTCGGTGACTTTGCTTTGGCAAGTCATGCCGTAACTTTACCACTTCAATCCATCCTCCAATCAAGAATCAACGTGGGAGATCGACAGGAGGCCAGTGACTTGTTCTTTTCACCGGTGTGAGCGTTCCCGTTCATTGCAGCGCCCACCCCAACCAATGACAAAGCCACAGCAACAGCCTAGCCTTGTTGATTTTTTAACACTTTTTTTAAACTATTTCCAAATTTAACACTAATTTCTTTTATTTTCAAATCTAACACTTTTAGCCGTGCCTATTGCCATGCCGCGGCCAAACAACGCTGACGCGCCATGCATAGTGGCGTAGCAGCGGCGATGGCGTGGCACTTCCCCGGACCATGGCCGCTGACGTGGCAGGTGCTGCCGCGCCGCAAATCTTGGTACGGCAGTGCCACGCCATCGAGCACAACGCGGCGAAACCACGTCTAAGCGATGCGCCCTGGCTCCCTCCCTCCCTCTGTCTATCACTGTGTCGAGGCCGAACGCCCGCACCCTTCGCCAGCGGGGTCCCTCGCTCCCAGGCGGCCTCCCGGAGGTCGCGCCGCTGCCGGCCTCCTCCTCCGCCCTCCCTCCCTCCCAGTTGGCCTCCAAGAGGCCGCACTGCCACCGCCCGCCCTCCCTGGCTGCCTACCTCCCTCATTCCCCCAAGCTTCTCCTCGGCCTCCATCAAGGTATTCATGCTCTTATTTGTTGTTTGAACTGTGGATTCAAAGATTACGATTGGTAGCTAGGGTTTAGAGGAATAGTAGGATTGGTAGCTAGGGATTGGTAATGGAGGATTCCTACTTAGGGTTTGGAGGAAAATATTAGTTAATTTTCTCTATGTGAACGCTAATTAGTTAGTTACAACTATTAGTGGACCAAGTTCATCGATACATTAAGTTTATGAACATAAAGTCAACGGATTTGCGCATGATAAGCTTCGTTCGACATGATTCATTCAACATAAGTTCGACGTCATTTGCATAAATAAGTTCATCGATACATTAAGTTTATGACTTAATTAAGGTTACAAGTTGGTCCGAAGGTCTTGAACCACAAGTGCAACTAGTACATAATTTGGGTTACTCCAAAATAAGGCAAAGGCATGAAGGATGGACGTCTTGCTGACATGAAGGTCTTGTTGAAGGTATACCTACATTATCGTCACAAGGTTAAGTAAAGAGGCAAGATATCAAGTTTTGCAATTCAGGAAACTTAAAAAAACATGGACTATGCTAACCTAGACCCTACGTCCTAGGAGTGAACGACTGCGTCGGACGCTTCGGTCTCTTCGGATTTGTAGGCAACACATTAGGAGTGTACCCAACGTCCGTGCGGTCGCGTTGCTGAGGCTGGCGGTGGTACTGTTGCGCGTCACTGGGACCCTGCAAGTATAAGACAGGCAAGATTAGTTACAATCTTTAACATTATTAGTTCATACACGCTAGGTATTCAAAAAATGTAGCTTTGTTAGTACCTGCTCGTCTCCTTGGTACCAAGCGGGGCACCACCTAGCTGAGACATGCCAATGTCATCCGCGTGCCAAGGGTCCCGCTGGTGCTGGTGTACGTGGAAGCCCGGGGCATAGTCGTCGTCCTCTTCTGCAGGGCCCTTCCCAGCGCTATGGTGGGGAGCTGTACACACAACGGAAGTCGCACCTGTCATCGGCTCAAAAGAACCGATTGGTGTCCTCAAAGAAGCCAAAGCTGTGCCACCCGACCGTGCCGGGTAGTCGGGTTCCTCCCACGGAGTATCCATGCAGCTCAACTTTTGAGCCAGCTTCCTACGGCTCTTCTTTAATTTCTGCATCAACAGACGTTAAAGAAAAATTATTCACCAAGCGTGTTGAGACTAAAAGAACATTTTCAAAACGGACAAGTTTATGTGTACCTCCACAAAGGCCTGGAGAACGCTTAGGCCCTACCCTCTAGACTCGTGACATCAAAACGCTGCTTCATTGAACAACCTTAACAATTGTGTGGCCTAGGTACAGAAATACGGTTGGACCGTTTTAGTACACTTACTAAATGCCAAATGGATAACAAATTGTAGCATTCGAGTATCTTACCACGTATCTCTGAAGCGGGGCTCTCTATGGTTGTGTCTCCTCCCTAGTGGCAATGTCGTACACATCTTCAATGACATCTTCCTCTGAGTCCTCGTCAATTGCGTCCTCAGTGTAGGAGGGCTTGATATGTGTCCTTGTAGACCTATGAAGCCACCGCAAGTACCCATCGAAGGTGTGCTAGTCGTGTACGGGACCCGCATCGACCGCTCGCTGCTCCCTGGTCTCCCATAGCTAGATGAATTCGTAGTGCTTCACGCGCCAATCCTTATCCGTGTACCTCTTCCTGCGGTCAAATCTGCAACAAAATGATACTTAGTTCTACCACACGCACACCTCACAATTGTAGCTTTGTGGTGTCCGATGATGCACCTGTGCAATTTTTGGTTGGTGGAGTAAAGCGGTGGTGGGTAGCCTATAATTCTTTTGAACTGCCTGCAACCCCTGATGGGCAAGTGGATCTCGACCACGTGGAAGAAAATAAGAGGGACGTTGCAGCGATACTCGTTGGACTCTTCCCTAGTGATAGGACTCAGGTACTGCTGGAGCTTCGGAGCATCCCAAGGACACCAAGTGACCTAAACATTTCATAATTGAGTTAGCTTGTGATATAGTGTACATCCAACAAGACACATGTATGATACGAAAGAGAGCGTAACCTAGTGCTATGTCAGGATGTCGAGACAATCTGTGTACCCCCTGTACTTGCGCCTTGCATTCCCTCTAACTAACTCTGCTTCCTTCCAGATATACAGAGCAGTAGGCAGTGTATCCTGCCCGTTCCAATGTTGCATTGAACACGACAATGAATTAGCCAATAATAATTTCATGATATGTAACAGCTTCGAAGTAACTAGTGAACCGAAGTACTTACAGACAAACTATTAAGAAGGGGCCTCCCAACGGGCCATCTTTCCCAACACCAAACCTAGAGTAGGTAGGAGCAACCACCAAGGCTCGCAAACCCTGAGGTGCGATGGCAGGCAACGCATAGCTGTCGATACGTCCATGCTAGGACCGCGCTGCCCCAACTGTACGTCGCTATGTTCTCCCATGACTGGCGTAGTATGCCAAGAAAAATCCAGCTGATGGTGTTGCTCGACATGTTCGAGAATAGGAAAGCGCCAAGGAAGTGCCAGAGCCACACTCTAGTGAACCTATCGATCTCAGCCTCGTCTGCTTGTGCGTGCAAGTTATCAAAGCGCTCTGTGATCCACGATGACGAAACACCAGAAGTTTTCCTAAAATTCACCAAAGATAATGAGACGCGATGGATTCAGGAAAGCAATGCAAGTATTAAATAGGGTTCAATTGCTTACTTATTTTTTTGCATCCTCGTCGTCCGGTGGAAGAAAGCCACAGAACTGAGCCACCAGCTCTCTCCAGTGATCGTTGTCAACTATATCTGTCACTGGAAGTCCCCCCAATCGAAGGCCAAAGATAGCCTTCGCATCCTGCATGGTCTTGATCATCTCGTCGCAAGGTAGGTGGAACGTGTGGGTCTCAGGCCTCCACCTGTGAGGTTGCATTACGAAAATAGAACGAATGTTAGTTACCTCAATTTTGTTATAAAAATGTTTACGGAGAATGAAGGGACTCGCACCTGTCTACAGTTGTAGTGAGAAGTACGGGATCAAGGGCCGAAAGACCATAGTCGACAACGCAGACAAGCTCGAGGAAGCCCACATGCCGTATGTATGGCGCGTAATGCTAGTCCCACTGGTGCGCCCTGCTGTGTGTGCGTGGCCTCAAAGGAGGCAAGACCACCTCTGCGTCGGTGTCGGTCAACACATGAGCTCGGTGCTTGTCATCGTACTCCACCTCAAGAAGGGGGTACAGCGGGTGCTACGTGGGAGGGGCCATCCTGATACAAATTGATAAACAAAGGGTTAGAACAAACATGATGAATAATACAATATTGAAATTAACATTAAGTAGCATTGCAAAATTTAAACTTCATGTTATGCAACAGGAACACAATATGAAAGCACATGTATATATTGAAAGTAACATTAACAAACATATTAAACAACTTGACTAGGAAAATAAGCAAGTTCTATGTATGAATCTGCTGCCCTCATCTTCTATGCCTGCTAACCTTGTGACTAGGTTCTTTGCAAACGGAGGAAAGATTCCTGCCATGGGTCTCGTTGAAGTCTCCCCCTCCATACATGTTTTTACCGTATCCTCTCATAGCGTCCATGTCCCCCTTGAGTCGCTTCTTCTTCCTCCTACCCTTCCCTACCTTCATTAGGTCTGGATGCAGCACGTAGTCATAACCATGATAAGGGGGCCACTGTGTCGGGTCAAGGTATGGCTCGAAGTTCTTCTCCCATATACTAAGGGTGTTCGAACGGAGATACAAGGGTGACATGTATGGCAGACCCTCGAAGTCATATATGTTGACCCTACAGGTAGTGATCATGTGAGAGCAAGGGGCATGCATGATCTGAGAGACGTTGCAACTGCACTTTACTTGTCAAGATCAACTTGGTAGTTCCGTCCACCATAATGTTCATCGCCAAAGCTTGTGCCACCCTTCCCCCGTACACTAAAGACATGCCGACGAGGTCCATACGGCTCGGCAGTATGCTGCTTGGCCAATTCATCGGCCTCCTTCAAATGTTTTGTTCCGGCCTTTCCAAATCACCCATGCTCAGCTAGATTCCTCTGCACAAGTTCCCTACTCTTGACAAAATATTTGTTGTACTTTTGAAACGAGAACTCAATAATTCCAAACACAGGCAACGACCGAACTCCGATGAATACATGATTAAAAGACTCTGACGAGTTGGTGGTCATGATGATGTACCTGAAACCGCCCTCATCATATGCTAATGCCCACTTAGCCTTCTATTCCATCTGCGTCTCTAACTAGGCCTTGCCCGCTTCGTTTACCATCTTGTCTAGTTCTCTCTTTGTCTCCTTGAACTGGTGCTCTATACGTACACAACATAGAGCCTTTACCTTGTTACAAACCTCCTTCTTCCTCTGACGCTGCCAGAAATTAGCGGCAAAATGTCGCATGCATCATCTGTGCACTAGAGGTGGGAACCCATCAATATGTTCACCTACAACATTAAGAATCCCTGGGTGACAGTCTGAGATGAAACATATAGTGTGAGATGGGCCAAGCACTTGTACACGTAGAAGTAGCATGAACCATGACCACGATTCATTATTCTCTCCCTCTGCCAAAGCAAAAGTCATGGGTACTATCTGGTCCTCTGGATCAATAGCAGCAGCCATCATCAAGGTGCCTCTATACTTTTCGGTCAGGAAAGTGCCATCAACAAGTACGACTGGCCGGCAAAACTGGAATACATGTTGCGTCTGCGCGAACGACCAAAACACACGATGCAGGACATGCCTCAACGGGTCCTCGAAATACATCCCTCCGGTGTCTATAAACCATTTCAAGTCAGGGCTGTAGTAATGCATTGCATATAATATTCAGGGAACCCTGTTGTACGCTTCCTCCTAGCGACCCCAACGAATAGCCAGGGCAATTTGCTTAGCACGCTAAGCCTTTCCGTACTTCACATCATACTTAACGAATCCGGATAAGGACTGTTGTAACGAAGACACTAAAATAACATTATTGTCGTCAACGAGCTCCAACATACGACGAGCAAGGTAACATGCAGTGAGCTGCTAATGATTTTCCTTTTCCATATTTGATAGGCAAGTGTGGGGTTGGACCACTTTACTTATCCTCCACTTGCTATCACTCTATCTCTTTCGTGCATTTAACCTCCACATACAACCATTTTTACATATCATGTGGTACCTCAACTCCTGGTCCGAAAGAGTGACCGTGTACGGCCTATGGTGATACATAGCATAGTCCTGATGGAACAACTTCATCTCTGACATTGTATTGAATATCATCCCCTTGCTAAGGATTTCATTCCAATGGTCATAAAATAATTTCCTACACATCTGCAGACCGGTGTCACAAACTGCCATATCCGTCATGCTGACATCCCTATAGTTCGGAATGCCACTGAAAGGTACATTCATCGACCTCAGTTGCATAAGCTCTATCGTTGTGTAAGGTGGTGGTGGAACGTATTGTTGTGCTTCACTAATTCTACCCCATGAACCATAGGGGGTACCACCCTCTGGCAAATCCGTGACTAGTCTACCCTAAGCCAGCATAGCATGAAGTACCTTTGTTGGTACTAGTAATGGCATAGCATGAACCGGTACTTGCATGGCATGAACCGGTATTGGCATAGCATCTGTACCTCCTTGGTCATCATCAGAACCGTCTGAATCACTGCTAACTACATCACCGATCTTGTCCTCCTCCTCCTCTTCCCGTTCGAACTCGTTCACATCGAAGTCATTGTTTATATAGCCTACTGTAGTTGAATGAAACTGCTCCTGCGTCAACTGACCGTCCAAATCCATGTTACCGTGAGTTGGTTCCCCTTCGACCCCCAATTCTTGTTCATTGCCTCCAACACCGTTATTGGACGGCCCGTCATGGAGCCCCTGCATCATGTACCCATTCTCCACCACCACCTCAGTCATGGCACATTGGAACCTTAGAGCACCCTATTGTAGCGGGACCAGTGAGCAGGGTCGCGCAAGGGCATCAGGACATAGTGTGTCCTAGTCTTCCCACTATCAAACCTCCCCTTCAGTGTGAAATCACCGTTAAACTTTGCATTCAAACGGACACAAAGGTAATTGAAGCTAGGAGGTTCATCAAACCATTCCAATTCTTCTTCCATATCCACAAACATACCATCTTCTTTTCTAACACTTCCTCCATAAAAAACTAGGACACAACAATCCATCTACAAAAGCATTTGAGGGAACTTCATAAAGTCGTTGAAATCGTCGTATCACGCACTATTAAGTACCAACACATGAAAACTAGTATCTATACTAACTACCATTACTACTAGAAACTAACTAAACCCTAACTACCTAACCAATCCCTAAACCCAAAGTCCTAACTAACAATAGCCTATACCCTAAACCACTAATCCTAACTAACAAAAACCTAATCCCTAAATTACTAACGAAACCCTAAATCCAAAATCCTAACTAACAAAAACCTAAAGGCTAACTACCTAACCATACCCTAAATTCTAACTACTTAACTATACCAAATCACTAACATTAATCAATTGATTCAAAATTTAATCACCAAAATGAGGGTCTTGGAGGGGGAATACCTTAGCAACAACGGGGAGAGCTCCTAGGGGTCAGCCCCGACGACAGAGAGGGCCATCGGTGAGGACGCCGGTGGTGGCGGTGGTCGAACGGTCACCCACCAAGGGAGGCGGTGCGGGCGCAGGTAGGGAGGCGTGGTCAGCGGTGGACAAGCCAAGGGAGGGGGCGACGGTGCCGCGCGGCAGCGGGCACGGGCACGGGCGTGGGCGAGCGTCTAGCAAAAGTGATAGAATGGAAAGAGAGAGGAAAGAGGAAGCCGCGTCGTGGGCTTGTACCGAGCCCTGACGCGCCGTGGGCCGTGGCGCGGCATAGCCGCGCCAAGATATGTGGCGCGGCAACTCCTGCCATATCACCGGTCCATGCTCGGGCCATCGCCACGTCACCGGTCCTACCACACCGCCATGCGGCAACGTTGTTTGGCCGCACCGTGACAATAGACGCGGCAAAAAATGTTAGATTTGAAAAATAAAAAAAATACAGTGTTAGATTCAAAAATAGTTTAAAAAAAGTGTAAAATTAAAAAAAATCACCTTGTCCGGTCGTACCACACCGAAAGTCCTAGACCAAAACCCATGCCTCACCTGTAGAGGCGGACCAGTACATAAGAGCAGGGGCACGTCCTCCCTCTAAAATTCTAGGTTTCCAATATATATATATTCTTTCTTGTAGCTACAGAGGTCCATCAGTAACAGGCCGCCACTGAAATTTTATGCTAGTTTTGCTCTTGCCAGAGGACCCGATTTCAGGCTAACCTGCGATGACGCTACTTGGCCCCCATGCTTTTCTTGGCAGATGGCATCACCGAGGTTATCGAGTACAACATCGACGTCGGCTTTGATGGGAATTACTACGACCCTCAAAATTCAATCAAGATCTCCATCTGGCGTGTCGTACACATGGAATCTGGCGTCTGTGTGTACAACATATCACTGGAGCCCCCTGGGAAGGTCCTCGCGTGCCTACACTCATCTAAATATCAATCAATGGGCCTGTTCGCTGGTCGGTGCTGGTGCTGGTTTGGGCTGGCTGGTGCTGATTTTCTGTGAGAGAAAAATACTATTGGCTGGCTGGTTTGGGCTGGTTGAAACCAACGAGCGAACAGGCTGAATGGCTGCAACCTGGATGTGTATTGGCTGAACCAGGTAGCTGGGAAAACCACTTGGGTTTGCTCCACTTGGTGCCACGACGAAGAAAAAATCACGGAGTTCGTCGATGGCCACAACCAAAGCATAGGCAGTACCGGTAGCTTGAGATTGATCAACCGGACCTCTCTATTGCGGGATAGAATCACCGTATCCAGTGACGCTGCCATGCTCCAGCGGAGCATCATCGATGAGCCCAGGGGCAGACCCAGTACACGAGGAGCTGGAGCACGTGCCCCCACTCAAATTCTAGTAGCCTGTTCGCTTGCTCGTAACAGTGTTTTTCTCTCACACCAAACCAGCCAGCAGTAAATAATCCACGATACGATACGGCCTCCCGAACAGGCTGCTAGGTTTCCAAAGAAAATATGTTTTCTTTCGTGTAGCTGTTGAGGTCCATCAGTAAAAGACTGCCACTCAAATTTTGTGTTCGCCCCTGCTCACCCCCTCCGCTACCTGATCCGATGTCGCTTAGCAATGCCGCTTCTGAAGTTGTGTGCAGTCGTGGACTCAAAAGGAGGCTAGGCTGGTTTGTAGATGGGGGAAAGGAAAAAAGGAAAATGGCCAAGCTAGGGTTAATTACTACTAGCTGGGCCTAGAAGGTGAAGAAAAATATTTATAAAACATGTTTTGCTATTTCTTCATTTTGGAAACTAAAGCAAAGTCAGAACAAGTTTGAATTTAAACCACACATCACTTAGTCCAGCAATAAATAAAACACAATGCACCAGAATAAATGCTAAAAAATGTTTCTAGCCCTTATATTTGTAATTTACTTCCATAAAAAATTTAGTTGACCTAGGCAATTAATGGAAATTTAAATAAATTAAACAAAATCAAATACTAATTAGTAAAATAGTTTTTAGGGTGTTACGATAACATGAGTAGAAATTTGTAACAAGAAATAGTTTTCTAATAAGTATATTTTCTATAGACATTACACATATTACTCACTCCCTCCTTGAATAAATCAACTTCAGTCTAAATTCATTTGAAATGAAACTATTTTAAGTTTAACCATTTTATAATAAAAGTACTAATCTAGTATAGTAGGAACATATATTCCTTGTTGTATTTAACTATACTAATTTTATGTCCTAAATATTAGTATTTTCTCTATAAATTTTGTCAAACTTAAAAAAATTTGACTTAGCACAACTCTAAAAGTTAATTTATTCATAGACGAATGAGGGATATTTTACAGTAAAATATGATAGTCCAATACTCTCGGTCTTCAAGAGAGCAGTGCACTGATGAGAGCAAGTATAGTAAATGAGTGTTGGTTTATGCTGAGGTGGAGGAGAGATGAGAGGAAAGAGAAGAAAAAACAGGTTGTAAGTTAACAGCTAGTTTATGCACAGTAGGTTGGCTATTAATGTACACCAAGTAAAGGGTTGTATTATTAGTCTTGCTCTAAAGTTGTGATCCAGAAGCTTTATCAATGTATTATCTATGTTATTTAGTACTCATTATGTCTCTGAATAAATAGATTTCTAACTCAAGAATTTGTCCACAAATAAATCAATTTATAGGCTAAATGGTATGTCCACCAATACATTTATTTTTCTCGAAGCTCCTCTCATTTACTGTACCATCTCCCATCTCCCAATCTAGTGTTAAGTCTCTCAGTTGGATATGTGTAGTAAATGCTATAAATAGTGTGCTACTGGAACGATCATCGATCAATGTGCATCTGCTTCAGTTAGTAAAAGGTAGTATGGTCTTTTCTCTGTCACACTAACCTATCCTAAACTTGCTAGGAATCTATTTATTTAGGGAAAGAGGGAGTGATAGCTAGGAATAAGAGCAAGTACAATAATTGACTTATAGCCATGCTAGTCAGCATTTTTGCTGGCGTGGAAGAGAAAAGAGAGGAGAGGGAATAGTGTTTGGCTCTTATGCAAGCAACAAGTTTATCCAGAGCTAGTTTTTCTCTCTCTTCTATTAAAATATGAGAAAAATACTTAGAGCTAGTTTAAAGTCAATTGTTGGAGCTGCTCTTAGTGAGGAAGGTATGATAAGTAATGGGTCCCACAAGAGAACCATTGCCATTGGTGTACGTCATTCATTCGTAGGCCGTCGGAGGCTGTGTGCTCCGTTGCTATAGATGTCCAACGGGCCGCCCCGACCTGGCCTGGCACGGGACCGTGCCAGGCATGACCCGATGGGGGTCGGGCCGACACGGCACGGCGGGCCATTGGGCCGTGCCGAGGACGTGCTTCGTGCCTGGCCATCGGCCCAGGCACGGCCCTTCGAGCCGATTTTCGGGTCTGGCTGGCCCGAAAAGCATGGCCTCTCCAGCAGGCCGGCCCAGCCCGAGGCCCGCATCTCCATTGCGCTGAGTTCTGCCGCCGCATCGGAAAGCAGGGAGAGAGAGAGAGAGCTGAGGCGCGGGGAAGCATCGCCGTCGCATCGCAAGGGAGGAGCGGAGGTGTGGGGGAGCACCACCGCCACCGCATAGCCTTGCGCCGTTGTCACTGCACGATGGAGATGCTCGCGTGAAGGAGAGCCGCCACCGCCCATCCTCCACGCGGAGCAGGGAGATGCGCCGCGAGGGAGGCAACGCGATGATCGGCACCGGGGAAGGAGGGAGGAGTAGAGCCGCGGGAGGGAGGGGGAAGAAGTCGTGATACAACTCGCGACTCACAGAGTCGCAGAGAAGAGCGGAGGCGGAAGGAGGGAGGAGCAGAGCCGCGGGGGGAGGGGGAAGAAGTCGCGACATGACTCGTGACTCGCAGAGAAGAGTGGAGGCGGCCGTCACCGGTTGGGTGGGGAGAGAAAGTGAGAAACTAGGGTTAGGAAGTAGAATGTTATATATGTGAGTTGTGGGATAGGCCAAATTCTAGATTCCAGGAGTTACTAATCTGACGGGCCGTCTCCGGACCTTTTTCTTTTTACCGGGCCGTGCCGTGCCGCCCGTCATGCTCAAGCAGCGGCCCAGGCACGGCCCTATACACTGGGCCAAGTTGGCCTGGGCCCGCTCACCATCGGACCGTGCCGTACTCGTATCGGGCTAAAAAAGCGAGCTTCTTACCGAACTGTCTTGCTGCGGGCTGTATGGTCCGTTGCCGAGGCCAGCAGGATCCGCATCGGAATTGGGTGGGGGCAGTGCAGGTACGCAGTCACAGGCTCACGTACAGGCACACAGCGGAGCCCTCTAACCAATCCATCCAAGAACAAGACACGCGTGCGCGTGGTGGTGGCTGCCCCTGCGCCTAGGGAACGAACCAACCAACCAAAAACCAACGAAACGGAGCCATGGGATAGCAGGAGTTGAAGAGTGTGTGTAGAGACTGTAGTATCCTGCTCGCATTATTATTTGCAAGAGGCCAAGGTCAAGATTCTCAGACGGATCGTGTGTCTGGTAGCGTTGTTGAGAGTGGGTTGGTGCACTGCCACTTCAACGTCCATGTTTGCCGCTTTCCCCTGCCAGCAGATCCCTCTTACCCAGGGCACCCAACAGCACCTCTCTCCTTCTTCCTAGATACTATATGCTCTCGGTCTCAACCTCCATACGAGAATGTGTGTACAGTGTGTGTTTTGTTTTCTGCAACTTGCTATTTTTATTAATTGGTACCACACCATGAATATTATGCTAGTAGGTGGCTACCTTTTTTTTTTGCGACAAAGTAGGTGGCTACCTCTAGGAGGTCGCTTTCGAGAGGATGTGGCAGTTTCCCTATCAAGGAAGGTTCACCTATTGTTGCACTTGGAAATGCATATACTCCCTCCGTCCCGTTAAGATTGTCGCTCGGGAAGCGGGATTGTGAGGGGGGCACGGTTTTCCAACGACAAACTCAATGGGACGGAGGGAGTATGTGTGTTTTATTTTGTGCAACTTGCTATTTAGTTGGTACCACTAGCTCAATGAACATTATGCCTAGTTGAAGTCGGTTTCGAGAGTTACAGGTTTCCGCATCAAAGAAGGTTCATCTATTGTGGCGTTTGAAAGATGTCTATGCGATTGTCAATCGACATAGGTAGGCTATCTAGATTTTGTCATGGTGTTTAAGAGACTCTTTGTCACTGCTTCAGCTTAGAGCTCCATCTCGTATCAAGATTTTGTATATTAAAATAAGGACCTTAAATTTTTTTTTAGAAAATAGAAATAAAATAACAGAACCAACACTGTTGTAGAAACTAGTTTCTGAGGTGGGACGTGTCCCACTTTTTAGACAGAGACGGATCTAAAAATGGTCCATCTCTAGATATTGATTTTTTACTTTTTGGACAAAGACGGCTCTAAAAAATGGTCTATCTCTAGATATCTATTTTTGGAGGTGGCTAGAAAATTCATCCGCCTCTAAAAATGCCCTCTATTCTAGAGGCGACTAGAAATTCCAACCACCTCTAAAAATGACAATTTTAGAGGTGATTTGATTTTCTAGTCACTCTAAAGATAAAATCATTTTTAGAGAGGGCTGAAAAAACCACCCATATCTAGAAATGGATTTTAGAGGGTTGGTAATTTGACCCACCTCTAAAATAAGTATAGCACAATAAAATTCATAACCTTTTCAAAACAAGTTGGATGATGTCAAATTTTATATCAAAGTTGTAGAGCTCAAAGAGAACTACAAATTTATAGTTGACGACTTCCATTTCGAGTTATTTATGGTCCAAAAAATCTGTTTTAACTTCTTAGATTTTGAAATTCATTGTTTCTTTAAATTTTGAAACAACCTTGGATGGAGACATGCTCTAAACCAAAGTTGTAGTACTAGTCCTACTGGACGAGATCAAAATCTTTTCAATTTAAACTTTTCCCATTTAAAGTAATCTTGGGTCTCAAATATTTATTATAATATTTACTAAAGTGAATACACAAGGATAGTATTATCCATTTGGTCACAAGTAACGCTGATGTGAAGTGGTAAGGAAGCAACACATGTGAGCCCAACAGTATTGAGTTTGCTCCTCATGGTCACATGCGTATTTTGTGCGAAAACACGTGAGACCAACAACGGTCTGCACAGTGTTTGGTTCAGTTCCATGTAACGTAATTTGTTTACAGCGTGAAGTGTTTGCGATAAATCGTGTTTGTTTTTATCTCCGCCGCAATCCGCGTAATTGGATACCCTGTTATACAAAAATGATACCGCTGCCGTCCGCGCGTAATCGCCTAGTCCGGATAGACCATCGTCCTTTTGCGGCCTCAGCCAAGCGCCGCACGGCCCGCACCGCCGTGACCCCCTAATGCCTCCAATGGTAGCTTCTGGGTTTCCATTTACATTACAGCATCGAACCAAACAAATCTAATAATTTGTTACTTTGTTACCGATAGCGCTGGGTTTCCATTGCATTTACGTTTGTGTTACCATTTCTGAACCAAACAACACGTGAGTTCGGTCCCCGCGGACGCATGCGTATTTTGCATGAAAATCCTATGACTTCTAGCTTGCGACCACAAGTGGGTCACCTCGTGGCCTTCTTTCAGGATCATTTTTTATTTGGTGGGCCCAATTTTAAATTATGTAAAACTATTTTTAGAGACGATCGAAATCCAACAGCCTCTAGCTAGAAATAGATTTATATGGGTGACTGGATTTCAATCCACCCCTAGAAATCGATTTCTATGGGTGGCTTGATACCTACCTCAAGAAATCAACAATTTCTAGAGACGCATGGATAGAGGGCGAGCCAAGTGCCTCTAGAAATTATTTTTGACCGTTTATAAAAAACAGATTATGGCATAGTGCAAGCAACTCCAAATCAATATTTTTTTGGAGTTAGATTGGATATGAGGCAGTATCTATTGGGTATTAATAATGATAAGACCTAGTTTTGTGATCCATGACACCAAGTCCACATCTTCCACGAGCTAGGAATACCCGGCTCTGATGAGAAATCTACAGATGTTTTGAAGCTAGAGTTCATCTCCAAGAGTCCCAAAACAATATCTCAATCCTTGATATTTTGGCAAGATCGAAAAAAAAACACATCTCAAACAAACTCCCAACCCCACCTCCCAATCTTTTTTAGCACTTGCAAAAATCGACCCCATCGGGAAAAGGATGTGAGAAAGAATATGAAGTAGGATAGGGTTCTTGATATAAATGTACAAGAGAGAACAAAAAATAAAACAGTTGTTGGGATGATTTAGAAATAGTTCGAGATTCATAATATAAAATTACCTTCTATCTTTTATGAGATTTTGGAAAGTGTTGGATCAAGCCAACAAATATGCTCCTAACTTTTTTTTAGTCACTTGGAAAACTCATTAGTTTACCAAGTGGTTTTTTAGAATTTGTTGGAGATGCTCTAAATAGAGCCCAAATAAAAATATCTGCTGCCAGTAATTGGGGTAGGAGGTAGTACCTACTCTATTTGATATTCGTCAATAATGACGGAACCTAGCTTTATGCCAAGAACAAGATTAATTGAACCAAATGGTCTATATATATGGTTCCTTTCTCCCTATATGTGAGATGTGATTTCGACCTTCTAGAAGAAATTAAACATGTGCTCTTCAAATTTCCACATCAAACAAACAAGTGCAACCATCCACTACTGATCCATCAAAATCTTTCTTGGATTGGATTGATCATCACCTAGTATTAAACAATTAAATTCAACACGTTCCTGTTGATGATCTAATTCCAAACTACTATATGGTGCGCATTCTTATATCTATCAATTGCTTTCCACATCTCTTGAAATAAAGTGGCGGCATTTTTTGTGTCCACAAAGCTTTTTAGGTTTGTGATTGAACAGCGAAGCAACACAAAAATGGATTCAAGCTTAGGATAACGTCTCCCTTTCACATGTGTTGGACTGGTCAAGAGAACACCAAGCACTAAATTAAAGCTAGCTTGTTATCTGAACCTCGGCACACATCATATCAAACTTGAAAGGGATACATGCATTATATATTCCCTTTAGTTTATGGATAGATGACCTGAACAAAACTAATGTTCTCATCACCCATTATTTACACGTTGCTTTTGCGAAATGTGGTGGCAACGTAACACAAACCGTCATCACATGGTGTCGCCCAATAGCAGTGGTACAAGGAGAGAATGGTCTTTTCAGAAACTGATGACCCAAAAAAGTTACTGTGCCGGCTGAAAAACACTGTAGCTGCTGAATTTATGTGAGAGAAAAATACTGTTCCGGATGAAAAAAAGAAGCGGATCAAGTCGGGTTCAAGGTCAGCCGAACAAGGCCTATAACCCCTCTTCCAAAAGTGAACAAGATCAAACGACAAAGATCTCGTTTAGTAAAAGTAGAATTTTAGTAGTAAGCAAGCATGGATTGACGTATGCGTGTCTCCAATTTGATTGCTAGTCAAGCGTCTCTAACCACTACAAGCATCTCAGTTAAGTCCAGCAAGATAAAGTAGACAGAGATTAGAGATAGACGAGTTACTTAATCATCAGGATTAGGTCTTGTCTGAATCTGAATGCAGGAATTCCATGAAAAACAAAAAAGTTCAATTTCCGTATAAATGGAAGAAAGTTGTCCTTGTATTAACCTCTGGCCTAATTTAGGTTCTAATCAAATGATTACCATGCATAGCCTCAATTATTCACTAAATACAACTTTACTGAAAAAGGTTCCAATCTAGCAAAGGCACAGGCAGCATTGCCATCTGAATGGCTTATCTATACACTTTGCTTTCACTCGCCTTTATGCAAGAAAAAGAAATACTACTATACTATATAGTATTTGTTAAAAATCTAAACTGTCCCACCACCCCCTCAAAAGCATAGACGACCGCATAATTTGCACTCCAAGAACGCCTTTCTGAAGGTCCATATAGTCATCATTGCTAATGCTCCGCAGTATGATGAGGGTGTAGATCAGAATGTGTACAACTATGTAGTAGGAGTGTGTGTATATATATATATATATATATATATAGCAACTAGCAATACTCTAGTTATATATTCACAAAGCAACTAGCAATACTCTAGTTTTGTGTTTCTGACACATGTCATATTCCAATTGTGCTGCTTTTTTCTTCTTTATATTATCCAGATATTGTCTTGTTTGAAGCAACTTTTAGCAGTTGTACTGGTGTAAAGCTTTGCACAAAGTTGTGACAGGTGGAAATAAAAATGGCAATGGCATTGGAGATAAATGAACAAGAATGAAAGGGGGACAGTGATCTTGATTTTCCAGCTGTTGTTCTTGTTTACTGCAAGATAAGGGCAACTAACGTGATGCTGATGCCTTGGGTTAATGTAAGACAAAAGGACGGCAAAAAGTGACATTAGCTAATATGCAACAAGAGTGTGGCAACTCCAAAAGGTCTCAAGGATAAGGGTGCAACTGTTGATTACTCCCTACATTAAAAAATAATGACATCTTTTATCTAGAAATGATCAAATTTGTGGACTCTAATTAATGATTTTTTAAACTAAGTTGATTAACCCGTGTTCTTACAGGGCTACAATTTTAAGAGACAAGAGTTTAGAAGTTTGTGAAAATTTTAGGACCTACTCTGTGCATCCAATTAAATTTTTTATCTTTATAGTTTCTGTCCCTTTTAACATAATAATCATATATATAATATGTAATCTATATTCTACTCCCTCCATCCCAAATTGTAAGTCATTCCAAGAATCTTGGAGAGTCAAACTTTTTCAAGTTTGACTAAAATTATAGAGAGAAACACAAAGATTGATGACATCAAATAGGTATAATATAAAAATATAACTAATGAAGAATCTAATGATACTTACTTGGTATGATAAATATTATTATTTTGTTATATAAATTTGGTCAAACTTAAAAAACTTTGACTCTCCAAGATTCTTGGAATGACTTACAATTTGGGATGGAGGGAGTAGTTGATATAAACTCCAGTTACCAATTTTTTCTATGTTTTATTTATATTGATTTTTTTCATGGATTAGCCATCTACGAGAGAGAAAAAAGAGACTATGGTCATAAAAAACATGGATTTGCTAAGAATAAAAGGGCAGCTAAAGTAATTCCCCATTTTACCCTTTGTGGACGGAATGATGGATGTCTCGGGAGCCGCGAAGGCAGAAAAAAAAGGGGGGAAAGAAAAAGGAAGGCAAATAAACAAAGCAGCAAGGAG
This sequence comes from Miscanthus lutarioriparius, assembly GCA_904845875.1. Lineage (NCBI taxonomy): Eukaryota > Viridiplantae > Streptophyta > Magnoliopsida > Poales > Poaceae > Miscanthus > Miscanthus lutarioriparius. Next base: position 91,212,266 of record CAJGYO010000009.1, read on the forward strand.
GCCGAAAGCGAGCGAGAGACGCACACAACAGTGACACCACCACAAGCAAGGAGAGGCAGCAGAGCAGACCATAGAGAGTGGAGAGCAGCCAGCAGCAGCAAGGCTGAGCCGCCGTCAGCTGAGAGCTAGAGCATCCGCCAGTCCCAGTCCGTGGCGGCGGCAACTAGCGACAAGGCTGAATCCGAGAGGAGCGCGCGCCGCAGCCGCCGTGGCTGCCGCCGCCGCCGCCAACGCCGCCGCTTGTGAGAGGCGCTCGACTTGTATTCCCGAGGAGGGCGACGACCCCCGCGCGGCAAAGGAGCTGACCACTGGCCCCGCCCTGTGATGGCTGCTGCCCGTGCCCCGGCGGCGAGGGGACGTGTAGGTGCTCCGGAGGCGACGGCGTGGAGGGGCGGCGGTCTCCGCGCGAAGCAGGCCGGGCGCGCCAGCTGCCGCGGCGCCTAGAGCGAGCGCCTGGACGCGGTCTCTCTCGCAGTCCGAGTCGGAGCTAGGGTTTTGGCGCGGAGGGAGCGCCGGGGTTCTGGTTCTAGCGGAGCGGCTGGTGGAAGGGGGGAAACGGGAGATGGCGGTCGGGGACGCGCTGCGACGGCTGTGCGAGGAGATTGGGTGGTCCTACGCCGTCTTCTGGAAGGCCATCGGAGCCGCCGACCCTGTGTAAGCCGCCGCCTCCACTGTTTCCTCAGATTTTTCTTTGGTGTTTAAGCTCATCCTCCCTCTGAATCTTGTAAAAATCTAAGCTTTTTTTTTTTGTCATTGTGCTCATTTTTCTTCGTTGGTGTCCTCCTGCTCGTTCTCGTAAGAAAGCTTTTTTTTTTTTTTTGTCTTTGTGCTCATTCAGTCATTCTTTTTCCAAAGTGTCAAGTTTTCGTTGCTACTCTGTTCTGGAAGCTCGAAGTTTCGAAGATGGGAATATCTGAGCTCAAAATCGAACAATTTCCTGCAAATTTCAGATTCCTAAGGTTGAATAGTTGGGGGCGGGCTCTGAGCTTAGCTGCTGCGGCCCATTTTCCTGTCATCCAATCTCATTTCCCCCTTGAAATGCGCAGGCATTTGGTGCGGGAGGACGGCTACTGTGGCCACACGTCATGCCCTGTCGGATCTGAGCCTTCTGAATCTCTGCCCAGCGACGCCGCCGGGTGCTCTGTTCCTGCTGCTGACACCATCTGCTCGCTTGTTAACAACGTTATGGCGTCACAGGTTCATGTCGTCGGACAAGGGTAAGCAAAAGCAGCCGCACCCAGCCATTTCTTTCTCTTATTTACTCCTCCCCGCATTTTTTGGGTTAGACAGAATCTTCACCTTCTTGGTTTGGCCACTCCATCTTCTTGCTCCTAGGTTGCTCCTTGGATTATCGGATTCATGGCGGCTATACCCTGTGTTTTGTTTTGGCAGGATCGTAGGCCGTGCCGCGTTCAGTGGCAATCACCAATGGATCGTCCACGGTACTGCCAATGGTCACGGGCTCTCCTCCGAGGTAAGGCCAGTACTGAGTGCTTCGCCCCTTCTGAATTCTCCAGGGCTTGTTTAGATGACATCAAAGTTACAGTTTTTTCACTCTCTCCATCACGTCAATTTTTGGATGGATGCATGGAGCATTAAATGTAGGTAAAAAAAGTAACTAATTGCACAGTTTGGTTGTAAATCACAAAAAAAAAGTAACTAATTGCACAGTTTGATCGTAAATCACGAGACGAATCTTTTGAGGCTAGTTAGTTTATGATCGGACAAAGTTTGTCAAATACAAACGAAATGTGCTATAGTGTCAGGATTGCAAAATTTTGCAATCTAAACATGTCCCCAGTGAAATAAATGAGAACCCAATTTCAGTTTTGTCTGGTTCCATTTTGCTGCCACCTCATTTAAAGCAGTGTGGGGGTACTTTAACTTTTGTCAGTTAGCGACCTGCTTTAATTTTGGTCTGCTCACACTGGACCAAAAATAGTGGCAAATGACGCAAGCACCTGTTGTAAATTATGATTGTGAAAAAAAAAAGAGAGAAGATCTTACTCCAAGTTTGTCTTTAACTATATTCTATCCAATTGGGTGTTGTGTTTTCTTAACCCGGGTTTCAAGATCTTACACCATGTTTACCAATTTCATAGGTTGCTGCTGAGATGAACAATCAGTTCAGAGTTGGCATCCAGGTGGGTAGAACTGAAATGGTAAAAGGTATATAGTCGCCATGTGCTTCTGGACCTCATTCTGAACTTTTGCTGTGCAGACTATTGCGATCATTCCTGTGCTGCCACGGGGTGTCCTACAATTAGGCTCTACTGGTTTGGTAAGGCCACAAAGCTCTAGATCATGCTAGAAAAGTAGAGAAATTGTTGAATTATTCGTCAAAGTTGTTGAACGCTATCAGTTTAAATTTCTATGTAAAGAATATAACTATCACACTAGGCTATGGAAAAGTAATTCTCCATCTATGGATGGTTGTGGAAGGTGGGAAAAAAACAATAGTTCATTGCTGAATGAGTACATGTCATTAAAAATTTTGGATATGGAAACTACAAGACACGATGTTTGGGCCATGCTGGTCCAAATCTGAAAACCTATCTTTATGCTACTGCAAATTTCATAATGTCATTGCAAATTCATGGTGAAATTCATGACATACATCTCTCGTATCCTCATTCCTGATGGAACCTCTAGAAACCTTACAACTACAACAACAACATAGCCTTTCAATCACAAATAAGTTAGGGTAGGTTAGAGTTGAAACCCACCAAGAGCCCCAAGTCACGGTTCAGACACTTCAATAGCTGCTTTTCAAGCACCCCTATTCAAACATAGATCTCTAGGTATATCCTAAACTTTCAAATCTCTTTTTATTGCCTTCCCCTATGTCAATTTCGGTCTTACTCTACCTCTTCTCATATTATTAGCTTGGCTTATGACTCCACAATGCACTGATGCCTCTGGAGGTATCCTTTGGTCATGGACAAACCACCTCAACCGATGTTGGACAAGTCTTTTTTCAATTGGTGCTACCTTTAGGCGATCACGTGTATCATCATTCCGAACTCGGTCCATTCTTGTGTGACCACAGATCCATCGCAACATATGCATTTCTGCAACACTCAGTTGTTGAACATGTCGAATTTTTGTAGGCCAATATTCTGCTCCATACAACATAGCTGGTCTAATCGCCGTTCTATAAAACTTACCTTTTAGTTTTTGTGGCACTCTCTTGTCACAGAGAATGCTAGAAGCTTGTCGCCATTTGATCCACCCTGCTTTGATTCTATGGCTAACGTCCGCATCAATATCTTCATTCCTCTGTAGCATCGATTCCAGATACCAAAAGGTATCCTTCTTAGGCACTACTAACCTTCCAAACTCACATCTCCCTGTTCCTGTGCAGCTCTGCCAAAGTCATATCTCATGTATTCGATTTAGTTCTACTCAATCTAAAATCTTTAAACTCAAGGGTCTGCCACCATAACTCTAGTTTTCTATTTACTCCCGCCTGTCTTTCGTCCACTAACACTACATCATCAGCGAACAACATACAACAAGGGATATCCTCTTGTATGTTCCTGGTAACCTCATCCATTACCTAGGCAAAGAGATACGGGCTTAAGGTTGACCCTTGATGAAGTCCAATTTTAATCGGGAAGTAATTTGTGTTACCATCGTTTGTTCGAACACTAGTCACAATATTGTTGTACATGTCCTTGATGAGGGTCACGTACTTTGATGGGACTTTATATTTGTCCAAAGTCCACCACATAATATTTCTTGGTATCTTGTCATAAGCCTTCTCTAAGTCAATGAAAACCATGTGGAGGTTCTTCTTGTGCTCTCTAAACCGCTCCATAACTTGTCTTATTAAGAAGATTGCTTCTGTGGTTGACCTTCCGAGCATGAATCCAAATTGGTTTGTTGATATCTGCGTCGTTTCTCGCAGGCGCTGCTCGATGACTCTCTCCCATAACTTCATAGTATGGCTCATCAACTTAATTTTCTGATAAATAGTACAACTTTGGATATCTCCCTTGTTCTTGTAGATTGGTACCAATATGCTTCTTCTCCACTTCTCGGGCATCTTGTTTGATTGGAAGATATTGTTGAACATCTTGGTTAGCCATACTATAGCTATATCTCCGAGACATCTCCACACCTTGATTGGGATACCATTAGGTCCCATCGCTTTGCCCCTTTTCAAGGCTTCTCTGACCTCCAATTTTTGAATCCTCCGCATAAAGCGCCTGTTAGTGTCATCAAACGAGTCGTCCAGCTAAACGGTGGTGTTCTCGTTCTCCCCAAAATACTCTTGCCATCTATGTTAGATCTCATCCTCCTTCACCAAGAGCTGCTCCCTCTCATGCTTTATGCACTTGATTTGGTTGAAGTCTCTTGTCTTCCTATCGCGAGCCCTAGCTATCCTATAAATGTCCTTCTCTTCTTCCTTCGTACTCAAACGTTGGTAAATGTCCTCATAGGCCTATCCCTTTTGCCTCACTCACTGCTCGTTTTGCAGTCTTCTTTGTCACCTTGTACTTCTCTATGTTGTCTGCACATCTGTTATAATACAAGCGCTTATAGCACTCCTTCTTTTCCTTAATAGCCTTTTGCACATCTTCATTCCACCACCAAGTGTCTTTCGAGTCGCATCCACTCCCTTTGGTCATTCCAAGCACCTCTAAAGCAACCTTCCGAACGCATGTTGCCATCTTCTTCCACATGTTGTTTGCATCGCCTTCATCCTTCCAAGGGCCCTCTTCAATGACCTTTTCATTAAAGACCTTTGATGCCTCCATTCTAAATTCCACCACTTCGTTCTAGCAACCCTAGCTTGTTTGTTCCCATGAGCTTGCATCAGAAAGCAAAAGTCGGCCACCACCAGCTTGTGTTGAGCGACCACACATTCTCCAGGTATCATCTTACAGTCCACGCATGTTCGTTTATCCCTCCTTCTTGTAAGGACAAAATCGATTTGACTAGAGTACTGATCGCTACTAAATGTCACTAAATGGGACTGTCTCTTATGCAAGAAAGTGTTAGCTATCATCAGATCAAAAGCTATGGCGAAGTCTAAGACTTACTCTCCCTCCTGGTTCCTACTACCATGTTCGAAACCCCCATGAACCGCCTCGAAACCTGCACTTGATGTACCTACATGACCATTAAGATCATCTCATATAAAGAGCTTCTCGCTACTAGGGACAATTCTAACCAAGCGATCTAAGTCTTTCTAGAAAAGCCGCTTAGCACTCTCATCATGGCCTACTTGGGGGGCATACGCACTAATTACGTTTAAGACCATATCACCAATGACAAGTTTAACTAAGATGATCCTATCACGTTGCCTTCTCACCTCCACCACACCATTCTTGAGGCTCTTATTAATCAAAACTTCTACTCCATTTTTATTTGAAGTTGTCCCTGTGTACTAGAGCTTGAAGCCGGTATTGTCCACCTCCTTCGCCTTCTGCCCCTTTCATTTAGTCTTTTGGATGCATAAGATATTTACACGCCTCCTAACCGCTGTGTCCACCAACTCTTTTAACTTATCTGTAAGGGACCCTACATTCTAGCTACCTAAACGGATCCTAGTTGGTTCGATTAGCTTCTTTACCCTTCGCACCCGCCGAGGTAGGTGTGAAGACCCTTGCTCATTTTGCACGACACCCGGGCGCCGATGTGGCGCGCCACTAAGGATGCGACGACCCGATCCTTGCTCACTTGACACCATATCCAGATCGCGACATGGCGCGTCACGGGGGTGACGACCCGGCCCTTGCTCATCTAACACCATACCCGGGTTCCGACATGGCGCGTTGCTAAGAGGGTTACGCCCCAACGGGATTCTTTTGAGTTTCATCTGCATAAAAGTGGCTTAGTTTTTACATTGGCTCGCCGCACCTAACACAACCCTCCTCCTTTACCAGGGTTTGGGACCTGCTTTGCTGGGACACCAAAGGCGCCCCACCATAGGCGGAGTTGAACATCTAGAAACCTTGGCACATAAAAATTTGCTACTATACATTGTATCCTTTTGTTGTGCTTAGTGCTGGAAATTGTTGCGAAGAACATAAAAGATCTCGAAATCATTGTTTCAACTTCCCTGTGATGGTTGGTATTAGGGTTATCTTGCTTGCTCTCTAAATATTTGAAAGTGGAAATAATCAGCTGATTTATGGCAGGTTATGGAAAACACAAATTTTGTGATGTTTGCAAAGAAGTTGTGTTCTCATCTAAACAACCGTTCAAGCATGGCTGTATCTGCTTCAGCTAAGAACAGTTCAAGTCAGCATGGTCAGTCACGTCCTGATACTGCAACTGTGTCAACTGGCACACCGCCACATGCATTGCTGAATGCATCTTTGCTTAAGGTTGTGCAACAGAATGGTCACCCTGTTAGAGAGCACACTGTCTATGCTGAGCCTGATCTTCGGTTTATACAACAAGCATCCTTCTGCGAGACCCAATTTGGAAGAAATTTACGGAGTGTTGGTATGAACTCAAGTTTGACCTCCCCAAGCTTGACATCAGTTAAAAATCAGTCACTCTTGATGAACAACATTGGGCAGTTACAGTTGAATAATAATGCACATTCAACAGCAGATTTGGCAATGGCAAGAGATATCATATTAAAATCCCTTGTGTGTCATGACTCTTCTGTCTGTGAAAATACAAACATCAATATGCATCATGGAAGATATGTGGTATCCAATGATATAAATGGTCCTGGGAATTTTGATTTTCTCCCTGTAGGTGCTAGAGCAAGCAGAGCCAACTTATCTACCAGTGTATCGAGTCAAATATTGGATCACGCATCAGGAACATTGCAGCAGAAACAGTCTCTAGTTCCGTTCAAGGTTCCCCAATCTTCTGAATTGGCTAAGAAAATGGAGAATCCTGAAAGTAGGCCATTTCAAACTCCTTCAGTTCGAACTTCTGAATCTGATGGTCAGGTTTCTAACAGTTTCAACATGGACCAAGAAAATCTATTGAGTAGGTCAAACAATGTCCGACAAGACCAAAAGATTAATAGATTTAGTGATCCAAGTGCTAATGTCAGCACGCAGAGAATGAAGAACAGGGATGGATGTGAGGCAGGAATGCCCATTGAGAGAGCTTCCTCGTTGCTCGTGGAGCCTGCTGCAGATAATGACTTGTTTAATATGTTTGGTTCTGAATTTCATCAGTTCTCCCACAATGTTGGTGCTGATTTGGTCACCTGGAGTGGTACAGAGTCTCAGAATTCAGATAGAGATGTCCCTGAGTCATCAATATATCTCAATAGTTCACCCCTTTTCAGTTCACTAGACAATGAGCTTCACTATTCTGGTATCTTATCACTAACTGATACTGATCAGCTATTGGATGCTGTCATCTCAAATGTCAATCCAACTGGAAAACAGTGTACTGATGATAGTGCTTCTTGCAAGACTGCATTGACGGATGTTCCTAGCACATCTCATCTTGGTTCAGTAGACTTGAAGAGATGTGAGTCCTCCGGCATGCCTTCCATGCTAATTAAGCACGAATTGGCACAGTTTGTTAAACAGCCATGTCTCTTTGATAAATCTGAGGAGGGTTGTCTTTCCCAAAATAATGGAATGCACAAATCTCAGATACGTCTTTGGATTGAGAGCGGTCAGAACATGAAATGTGAAAGTGCTTCGGCTTCTAATAGCAAAGGTCTTGATACTCCAAGCAAGGCAAATCGCAAGAGATCTCGACAAGAAGAAAGTCCTAAGCCACGACCTAAGGACCGGCAACTTATACAGGACCGTATTAAAGAGCTACGTGAGCTTGTACCGAATGGGGCAAAGGTATGCTCTTGCATGAATTCTCTGATGATAATTTGAAAGTTTTAATCATATATCTTATCTGCAAACTATCTACAATAGTGTACTAACAATTGCAAATTTATGTCAATAGTGTAGCATTGATGGTTTGTTGGAGAAGACAGTTAAGCACATGCTTTTCTTACAAAGTGTGACGAAGAATGCAGACAAGCTCAAGGACTCTACTGAGTCTAAGGTATGCACAATCTTTACAGTCTTAGTTTTGGCCTTTTGGGTTATTGATATGTCTAAGATAGATAGTGATGATATAGCTTACCTGACAAGGGGGAATCTCAAAATATTTTACTTAATCTTCCATAGTTGGAAAATGTGCTTAATACAAAGTCTTCTTCAACCAGATACTTGGTAGTGAAAATGGCCCCCTTTGGAAAGACTACTTTGAAGGTGGGGCAACCTGGGCTTTCGATGTCGGCTCTCAGTCTATGACATGTCCAATCATTGTTGAGGATCTTGACCGACCTCGTCAGATGCTTGTGGAGGTAATGACTAGTCTACTACTTATTGTTTATTGTACTATGATGTTTCACCAGAGCACAAGTAATTGTGATGACTTGGTTCCCTCTGCAGATGCTTTGCGAGGACAGAGGAATCTTCTTGGAGATTGCTGATTTCATCAAAGGACTTGGATTGACTATCTTGAGGGGTGTGATGGAAATGCGCAAAAGTAAAATCTGGGCAAGATTTACTGTTGAGGTAATACAGCTAAATTGGATAATTAGGATTCTTTCAGTTCAAAATCTAAAGTAATGAACAGTAACCAGAATGGAAATCCAAAGTTATGAGATTATGCTGATGAATACTTTTTTTTCTATGGATTTATGTTGCTGTTGATTTGTTGATTTCCTTACTGATTGAGGCTGTTTTGTGCAGGCGAACCGGGACGTAACCAGAATGGAAATCTTTCTATCGCTTGTGCGCTTACTGGAGCCAAATTGTGATGGCAGTGGAGTGGCAGAGAACGCTAACAACATGAACATGCCTCTTGGTTTGGTGCGCCAACCTGTCATCCCAGCAACAGGCCGCATCTAATGAGACTATAGAGCAAACCCTCAAGCATCTTCCAAGCGCTAAGAGCAGGAGCTCAGCTAACTTCTGCCATGACTAGCATCACCAATATGCCAGTGCACCACCTGCTTTTCTGAGACATCTTAATCTGTGCAAATGTGGCATCCTTCATGAGACCAGATCGCAGAAATGGAAGAAGGAAAAGAAGGCCAGAGTGATCATTAGGCAGTGTTTTGTTTGTATGATCTTAGTTTGTTTGTTAGTTAGCCATGTTTGGTCATATATTAGTGGATTTTTTGTACTGTTATTCAGAATGGAAATTCTTGGGTTGGTATATTTCACACAACAAAAAAGATGGAATACCACCTTTGTTATAAGTCTCCTCACATCAGACTCAGTTAGCATGACTAGTGAAAAACTATCTGAGCTGAATGGTCTGCAAGTGCTGAATGGCTGCTGAACATATCAGGAGAAGGCACTATTATAGGACACTCCTTGGCAATCTTAACAGTCTTAGTCATCGTCCAGGCCCAGCAATCTGCTGGTTCTGGTGCTTGTAGGCGCATCTTGCGCATGTAACTCTTCTCCTATCTTATTAATATAAGCCAGTAATCATCTCGGATCTTAAAAAAAAAAAACAACTATCTGAGCAGATTCTGTGTCATTGCTCTGATCAGGATATTGTGTTGTTAGGTGTTACTGCTGCTGCTGCCTGTCAACATTCAGAGGTAGATCATTTGATTCTACTGGAGCATAGTTATCCACAATGTCATCCAGCAGCACAAGGTGGTGGTGCCAATGAGTTGGAATGTGCTATGTTTACAGTAGTAAGCAAAACAAATATTGAATTACTGCAGATAATACTAGTTGGCCAACTTCTACCACATATACTTCCAAGTCCAGTTCCAATATACCCTTTCACATACTTTACTGTATACCCCCCAATCCCTATGATCTACATATAAAATCTTGTACAATGTTTGGGTATCAACTAGTTACCTATCATCCTATACCTATATACATCGCCCCCATGATATTTATCCCATCTTTACATTCCCAAAACCTATAGTCCAAGCTTAACTGCTTTATACATGCAAGCATATTTAGGCTTGAACAACCCTTTATTTCTATACAAGCTCTAAATTAATTAATCGATGGAGAGATTGATTAATTTGCGTGGACTGACGACTGCTATGCTACGTGTCCTACGAGCTAGGCCACGAAGTCCCTCATGAGCTGCGCCGCGAACGACTTGGTGCTCTGCATGTTCATGTCGTAGCCGCCGCCTGCGCCGCCGTGGCTGCCGCTGTCGGCGCCGGCCGTGGTGCTGCCCATGAGGAACGACGCGGTCTGCTCGGCGGCGCTGCCTCCGGCGCCGTGCGGGAGGCCGAGCGTCAGCGACACCCCGCCGTTCCCGGCGAACGCGAAGGCGGCGGGCTCCGTGGCGAACTGCCCGTACGGCCCCGGCGCGAACAGCGAGTACCCTCCGCCGCCGTCCTGGTGGTGGTGGTGGTGGTGGTCCCTCGCGCCAGCACCGCCGCCGCCGCTCTCCATGAACTTCATGAGCAGCTCCCGGTGGCTGACCTCCTCGTGCTGCTGCCTCGCGGCCGCCGCGGCCTGCGCGTGCAGCGCGGCCATGTCGTGCACGTGGTGGAACGCCGGCGCCGGCTCGTCCCCGCGCGCCTTCTTGAGCCTCCGCCCCATCGCTTCGTCGCCGTCGTCTTCATCATCATCGTAGAACCCCGCGTGAGACTGCTGGTGGTCGCCGCCTCCGCCGAGCTCGAGCAGGGAGGAGCCATGGATGCCCTTGTTGGTGGATGCGCTCTCCGCCGCCCCGCCGCCTCCCACGCGCACCGCGGACTTGGACATGGCGTCCGCCCTCGGCGTGACGCCGTCGACAGTGTCGCCGCTCTTGATCCCGCCGCCACCGGACTTCCCCTCGTCGTTGCCGCCGCCGCCGCCACCGTCCTGGTCCTTGGTCTCCTCCAGGTACATCTCCTCCACCATGGGCTTCCACAGCCGCACCCTCGCGTTGATGAACCAGTTCGACACCTAACAGGAATTAAAGAACAAGTTTTTAAAGCTAATTTACACAGTCAGTAAAACAGTGAAATTGATTAGCAGGAGAAGAAAGAAAGATTCACAGCTTTACCCACCTGACTCCTGGTGAGCCCGGTTTGCTTGGCGAGCATGATCTTGTCCGAATCCTTGGGGTATCTGCGTGACGACACAGGGATCCATGCGGACCAATTAGATGCGGACACGATGAGGTGAGAGGCTGCATGCATGGCGCCATGGGCACGAAAGCAAGCAAGCGAAGGGCCAAACAAAGAGCAATGGAGTAGCTAGCTCGAAGGGCTTGCATTGCAGGCCCTACGTGCCCACCAACCACCTCTCGTAGTCCGTCCACAGGAGGGAGAGTACAAGGGCTCATGATGAGCTACCAAGCTGGCTACTGCAGTGAGGATGAGATGCATGATGAGATGGAACGGGAGAACTCACGGGTGCAGGAAGTGTTCGAAGAGCCAGGCGCGGAGGATTGAGACGGAGCGCTCGGGGAGGCCGCGCTGGTGCCGCCAGGCGCCACCCTGCATCATGCCGAGCTGCTGCAGCGCGCGCTGCTGCCGGAGCTGGTGGTCGATGTAGCGGAGGCGGGACATCACGGTGCGGCCCCCGGCGGCGACGGCGGCGTCCGCGTCCTCGCCCAGCGCCCGGCTCGCCGCGCGCACCTGCGACGCGATCGCGTCCCGCAGGCACCGGAACTGCCGCGAGATGGTGCGCAGCGCCAGCGCCGTGTACGTCCGCGCCGACCCGGTGCCCGCCGCCGCCTCGAACGACGACGACACCGCCTGCATCTGCCCGTGGTACTGCCGGTACCGCTGCTCCACCTGCCATTTGTCGTTGTCGACGACATCGATCGCGCCATGCGCACACAACAGTGTCAGTCAGTCATTGACCACTTCAATTCATTAATCAGGGCGTGCTACTGCTACTGCTAGCTAGCTACTGGCCTACTGCTGCTAGTAGGCTAGCTGATTAAGTAGCTAGTCAGTGATGATCCATCGAATCCAACCAACTGTTCGTCAACAAACTCTATCAATGCTGATCGGTGCAATCGCAATCGCAACCGCTACACAGCTCCTGATATGATATGTTTACTCATGCACGGAAATGATGTATATATAAAAGACACGGGGAAAAAATAAAGAGAGAGTGAATTTATGTTTTTCTTTTAATAAAGAAAATAAAAATTGGTATTTGGTAGTACTCGCATTTAGCTCGCATGCAGTACGGTGTACACTCATGATGCAGGCTATCGCAGACAAAAAGAGGCACACATTTGATGAAGCAACGAATTGAAGCTTGTTTGTACTGGCATGGACAAAGTACAACCAAAAGAATGGAAGTAGTTGAGTTTAATTTATTTGCGCAATCATGCACGATCCAATCTTATCTCTTAAGGATTATTTTGTTTGCTGAAAGAGCTCCACTTGCCATATATTTCGTTGTACATATTGATAGTAGAGGATATGGTTTTCATTGCCACTTGTTATGTTATTAGTTAAATATGCTCATATATATACTCTATAACTTCTATATGGCACTTTGTCTTGGATTATATTGTTTTCATTCTCTTCCACACACACACACACAAAAAAAATGTTATTGCTTTCATTTTACTATTAGAACCGAACCTCTTAGTTGTTACCCCATACGCTTAAAATGAAATTAAGACATTTCAAAAGGAAAAAAAAAGAACAGAACCTAAGTGGTGATAAGGTGTACTAATAAGAATATCTAACTATGTAAGCTGGGAATAATTAAACCACATAATAACTAGTGTTTTCTGCGAGGTGGAAATCACAGAATTAAGTAGGGGAACAATAATTGGTATTGATACTACTACAGCAAGTTGATACAGCATGCATGCTTGATTAAGAGAAGGATTTTAAAGTGGGAGAAAAGTCTGATGATATATGTCCATCAAATTAAAATTAAAGCTATGCACTGTTCCAACAACTTGTGTCACTCATCTTTCAGAAAAAGAAACAGCATAACAAAGATTACCGAAAGGCAAATGGTTCCTAGCCTTTTAATGCATAACACTGTGACACTGTCTTAGACTGTAGAAGCAAGCAAACAGCAAAAGCATGACAAAATATCTCTCCCTGTCAAATTTGAGGCAGCATAACAAAAAACTTTCATGAAAAATCAAGGACCCTCAAGGCCTCATCAACAGCAATTAAAAACAGGTTTTCTAAAAATATCTTATTTTTGAACACGATCGAGAGAAAGACATCAAATGGAAAATAACTTGTGAAATTAATCTTAGTAAAGTAGTATGAATTGAAGCCATAAACTGTGCTATATTTATATATACTACTGACCTCGTCAAGCATGTTGATAAGCTTGCTCTTCTTCATCTGCAGCTCCTGCCGCTCCGCGGTGGACATCTCCGCCGCGCCGCCACCGCTCTTTGCGCCGGAACCGTCATCGGTGCCGCCACCGGACACGCCCTCCGAGTCCTCCTTCTTCTTCACCGCCGCCAGGCTCTTGGTCGTCTTGTTGGCGTCCTCGACGCCCTTGCTGACGCTCACCACCTCGTCGAGCAGCTCCTGCGCGGCCTTGAGGTACTTGGAGCTCATCACCATCTGCCCCTGCGACGTGGCCGACACGCCCAGGTGGTACTTGCCATCGTCGGTGCAGCCGGGGCCGGCCACCGTGACCGGCTGCGGCGCTGCCTCGCGGGACGACAGGCTGAGCACGGCGCTGACCCCAGCCGCTGCGGCGCCGGGAGTCTGCGCCTGCGGCGGCGGCGACGACATGTCCGCGGCCGTGGCCGCCGGGGTCCACGGGTTGTAGCTCGACGGCGGCGCCTGGATCGGGATCCCGACGAAGTGCTGCTGCTGCGCGGCCGACGACGGAGACTGCTGGTGGTGGTGGTGGTGCGCGAAGGACGCCGGCGTCATGGTGGTCACCGCCGAGTTGAGGAGCATCATGTTGGTCGCCCCCGGCGCGGACGCGCCGCCATCGTCCGCGTAGCCGGCGTAGCTCGGGTTCATCAGGTACAGCGTCTGCAGGCCGTTGGTGCTGGCCTGGATGTCCGTGCCGGCGCCGCCGTGGTAGTACGCCGCCATCGCCTATAGGTCGTCGTCGACGACGCCCACAAAAACCTTGGCTTTGTGCTCTTGTGAACGAAATTCTCCTCCTCACCTAATAGCTTGATGAGTGCAAGATCACAAGCTTGTGGTTTTGCCTGCAAAGAGGATCCAAGAACACGAGTCGAAGAGGTTAACACGCACCTCAGAGGAAGGAACGAGGGAAGAAACAAAAAAAAAAAAATACCAAAGCAATGATTTGAGGAGTATGTGGAGTGAGAAGTGAAATTGGATCCATGAAGAGTGAAGGTTGCATGGGGGAGAGAGATGTAGGGTGCAGGATGCCAGCATGTATATATGCATGGAAAAGGAAGAATACTAAGCTAGCTAGCACTAGCTATATCTAGAAGAAGAGGAGAGAGCATGAGAGAGATGTGGAATAGGCATCAGTATCAGAAAAAATATATATTAATAAGGAAAGGAAAATGCAGGCATCCATCTTCATCAAGTGATTTAACAAAGAAACGGGGTGCACAGATGTCAACACAAGCACGCACACATACACATCACTCAGCACAGCTTCCTCCTCACCATCTCTCTCATCTCTATCTATTTCTGTATGTCACTTACCTCAGGAATTGATGCAACTCATGAGCTCCGGCACGTGCTGTCCTGTCTCTTGCACATAAGAAAATCAGCTGCCTGCCTTCACCTCTCTCTCTCCTCTATTCTCTCTATATGGGGATAGAGAATTAGAGAGAGAAGGGTTGTTGAAGATCCTAGCTAGAAAGAGGCAGGAGGAGCGAGGAAGAGGGCCGGGGAGGAGGGATGAGCAAGAAGAAGAAGGGTGATGTAAGAGTACCAAGGTATCAAGAGCATTGGATCACTCATGTCAGTGTTGAGTGCCTGCAAGAGTTCCTTTATTTCCCTTTTGCTCTCTATCTCTCTCTACAGAAGACACCGGCCTATATATCCCTCTCCTCCTTCCTGCTTCCTCCAGTCCTCTCTCATCTATCTCCTCCAGCTGAAAGGGAAAGAAGCCGGGGGATGGAGACCAGCTAGCAGGCCAATTAGCAAAGTCTTTTAGAGAGAGAGAGAGAGAGAGAGAGAGAGAGAGAGAGAGATGAAAAAGGACAGTGGAGGAGGGATACCCACCTCCCACTTCCAATATTATCCTCACACAGCCCCCACAACTTTCCCCCCACTTTCCCCTTTTTATTTTCTCTCTAGATTTCTAGCTATCTACAAGATTTTTCTCTCCCCCTTCTCTCTCTCCGGCCCTCTCTTACTTTCTCTCTCATGAAGCAATGCAAAAGCATTTTTGGTGTGCAGACCCATCTGTACAGTTTTGGCCTTGGGTGACCAATTTGAGCACACAACACAATCAGAAAGGACTGGTGTGTACTAGTAGGAGTGATTGTGCCCTCAAATATCAACTGTGCATGTGGACCTTTATGTCCTGTTATTACAGGCTCAATTGACACACCTAGCTATATTGGATTGCAAATAGATCTACTTTTCATTGGAAAATTGGTTACAGTAACCTCACCCTCATTTTTTATTTCACAAGATTGTACAAAAAGAAAAGGAACTCTTTATTTTCCACTAGCACAATGATTTTGCTTAATGAAAGCTACACACCCAACAAGCTGTGATATGTTTTCCTCTTGTGTTAACCAAGACATTATATATATATGTGATATTTTATAGAATAAATAAACTAGTGGCATGCATACAAGATATTATTTCAACGAAATTATTGGACCAATTGAATTGAGTGTTTTCCATAGGAAATGTACTAAACAATGTTTTAAAGTTTGAAAGTCCATGTGATTTGACAATACTTTTTTCTCCTCATCATTAGTTGCAGGGAGTTGCAGAGAGAGCCGCCATAGTACTACTCTGAGATCTTCCAGAGACAGAGAGAAAGAGAGATTGAAGATGATCAGATGATAGGGATATACTGTCTGTGGTGTGGTGTACTATTGGCACAAGGTGTGTACGTAGGCCACAGGGCACATGAATTGAGGTAGAGATGGTGAGAGATGGATCACAGACGGCCGGCCAATGTACACTGACCTCCTGCATGTCCTGACTGACACAGCTGCTGGTGTGTGTGTGTGTGTCAGAAGAACTAGGAAACGTCCACGTCTAGGCCTTGCTGTCTCACTCTTTTTTCCTTTGCCTTTTGGAAGCTGTCTAGGTCAGGATTTTAATACAGTACTTGTACTACTATAGTCTATACATACTTGTATATGGGTGTGAGAGAGATGGCTTTGCCTCTCTGTCCCTTTTGCTTTTCCCCTTTTTGCCCTCTCTCACTCTCCAAAGCCCAATCTTCAGGGTTCTGGGCATGCATGTATTGACTGTCTTTGATCCATGTCCTTTTGTTTGTTAGGGTGTTTATTTATTCACTGGTCTACATCAAATTTTAATCTTCCTGCTAAGTGAAGGTAGCATCATGCTGTATGCTAGTCTTGTCTTTGCACTGGTGATTAAGATATATATTAGTTTGTGTTCTTTTCTCTCAGGTCAGGTGAAGGATGGCTTTGGACGTAAAGCGATTGGAAGTTCAGGAATCGAAACTTAGCTGCATGTCACTAGGAATGGATTGATATTCCAAGAAGATGGTATTATGTTCATTTTGATCAGTTACCGCATCAACAGCATTTGCAATGCAAGGACATTTTCCTTGACATTATTTGTCAGTTGTTCACTTGACTCTGGATATATATGTGTGTGTATACCCAGTGATACTGGGAAAGATATTTTGAAAAAATATCCATGATTATGTAATGCTCTTTATCAAACTAGGTTAGCTAGCTAGGGCTAGCGCATAAGCATTAATTTATGATTTATACATCTTTTGTGATTCCATTATGATGTGCCAACATGTTTCACAGTCATACATGACAAGAAATAGAGCCGAAAAGGTTCTGTAATTATCAGAAAAGGATGTCCTAATCAAGAAACACACATCATTTCTGCTTGCGCACAAAAAAGGAGTGATGTTAATGTCCTTGTTGACAATCAGCATCATCAACCGCCTCTTACGCATGACATCGCCTACGAAGTTAGTCAAAGTCTATCAATTTTAACTTTTGGCAAGAAAACAATATTCAACTAGTGTATCAAGAAATCAACACAAGAAACATATGCATTTACCAAAGAATAGAATAACTTTTGATATTACTCATTAAACCCAATCCATTCTGCATTCTTCGTAGTTTCACATGTATAATTGAAATTTGATGGTGCGACCCATGCATCCACATATGTAAGCTGTTGGCCCAGAGGATCACCGGCTCAGGTGAGTTAACCACTCACCAGTCTTGCCGAGCACCCGCTAGTGTTGCTGAGCACTCACTAGCCATGCCGACCACGAACAAGCGTTGTCCGTCCCCACACATTATGGCCGAGCACCCACTAGAAGAAGAAGGGAGAACAGAGCATGCACGCACAATACAAGACACCAGCGTTGGTGAAAGCTCTAGATTGGTTTTGGTTAATTGATGAAACCCTAAGTGCTAACCTAGTTTATCAAGATGATTATGAGATAGGTAGCACACTCCAAGTGGTGAAGCAAATGAAGATCATAGCATAATAAAGATGATGGCATGGTGATGATCAAGTGCTTCGACTTGGAAAGAAGAAAGAGAAAAACAAAAAGCTCAAGGCAAAGGTATAATTTGTAAGAGCTATTTTGTTTTAGTGATCAAGACACTTAGAGAGTGTGATCACATTTAGGATTGATAGCCGTACTATTAAGAGGGGTGAAACTCGTATCGGAATGCGGTTATCAAAGTGCCACTAGATGCTCTAACTCATTGCATATGCATTTAGGATCTAGTGGAGTGCTAACACCCTTGAAAATATTTGTGAAAATATGCTAACACATGTGCACAAGGTGTTTGCAGGGTTGAGATGGGTTTGGGTCCCTCTCTCCCTCCCGCCCGAAGCTTATGAGGGTGGATTCAACTTTTGGAAAAAAAAATGAATGTCTTTTTTCTATTGCACCGGATGCAAAATTCTTGGTGGTTGGCACATTTGAGCAAGGGTGAAGAAGTTAGAGTTGAAATGGAGTTGGTCGAAATGATCTTTGGCGTCGGTCTCTCGACCGGACATTTGAGTCACTCAATGACCGGACGGCTGAAAAAGGCTATCGTCCGGTCGAGCCGTGAGAGCAACACAATGGGTAGAGTTGAGCACCCGACGCTGGTCGTGTCCGGTCAAAGGTGGACCGGACGCGTCCGTCCGAAAAAAACATGCCTTGGGAGCTTCTTTGAAAAGCACCGGACGCCGGGCTTCAGCGTCCGGTCGATTTGTCGGAGCGTCCGGTCAGCTTTCAGTAAGCCGTTGAAATCGGCGAAACAGCGTTTGAAGTGGTGACGCGTGGCGTCCATCGGGCGACCGGACGCCGAGGGCCGGCGTCCGATCGGTATGACCGGAGCGTCCGGTCGAGGCGTGTTTTGCCCATGAAGGGGTACAACGGCTCTATTTGATGGGGGCTCTTTTATAGCCCCATGGCCGCTCAAGGGCTCTTCTTGCACATTTTCATTGACATAGCAACCTTGTGAGCTTAGCCAAAGCCCTCCCACTCATCTCCATCATTGATCCATCATCATTGTGAGATTGGGAGAGAATCCAAGTGCATTGCTTGAGTGATTGCATCTAGTGGCACTTGGTATTCGTGTTCTGCTGCATGGATTTCGCTTGTTTCTCTTGGTGGTTGCCACCACCTAGAACGGTTGGAGCAGCGGTGAAGGATCGGCACGAGTTGGTGATTGTTCGTGGCCGCCTTCGGTGATTGTGAGGGGAGTTGTACCTTCCCCGGCGGAGTGCCGAAAGGTAACTCTAGTAAATTGCTCGTGTCATTGAGTTACCTCACGTGTGGGTCGGTTCTTGCGGTGTCCTATCGTGTGGACGAGGTTTGTGAAACACCTCTTAGCCGCCGAACCACCAAGTGTTGGTCGACACAACGGGGACGTAGCGTGTTGGCAAGCACGTGAACCTCGGGAGAAAATCGATTGTCTCTCTTCTTTGTCATTCTCCCGGTGATTGGCTATATATTCATCTTGTGATTGGTTCATCCCCTACACGTTGGTATAATCACTCTACTCGCTTATTTACATTCTTGCAAACTAGTTGATACAAGCTCTTTAGTGTAATTAGAATTGAGAGCTTGCTTTATTATTTACATTCATCTAGTTGAGCTCTTTAGAGTAGCAATGTTGAGAGCTCTTAGTGAGTAATTACATAGCTAGTTTGTGTGCCTAAGTATTCATTGCAACTAGAATTGTTGGATAGGTGGCTTGCAACCCTTGTAGAGCTAGAGCAAGTTTGCATTACGCTATTTGTCATACTAATCAAATTTGCTCTAGTTGATTTGTAGATTTTTAAATAGGCTATTCACCCCCCTCTAGCCATATTAGGACCTTTCAAGTGGTATCGAGCCGTGGTCACCGTTTGATTGAAGGCTTAACAACCTCGGTGTCAAATTATGGCTCAAGTTGTGTTCAACCATGTGGGGGCAAACCACCATTCTTTGATGGCACAAGCTATGATTATTGGAAGAGAAAGATAAGTGTGTATCTTGGTTCAATCAATGATCAAGTATGGGATGTAACCGAGAATGATTATGCTATCATTAATCCCGACAATCCCACCAACCAAGATAAGTCTAACAAGCAATGCAATACAATGGCTCTCAACACCCTATACAATGCCCTTGATCCAAAGGTGTTTGAGCAAATCAAGGATTGTGAAAGAGCAAATGAAGTGTGGAGGAGATTGGAGGAAACCTATGAGGCACACCGGCGGTGAAGAGTGCCAAGTTGTACATCCTCAAGGACAAGTTGACAAGTTTCAAGATGAAAGATGATGAGAGCATACCGGAGATGTTCCATCGCTTGCAAGTCATTGTCAATGATTTGAAGGCTTTGGGAGAAAAGATCAAGAATGATGATGTCTCTCATCGGTTCTTGATGAGTCTACCTCAAAGGTTTGAAATGTTGAGAATGCTAATCATAAGAGGAGGATTAAAGGAGATCACCCCAACCAAGTACTAGGTGAAGTCATGACACAAGAGACATACCGTGTGGAAAGGAGGGGGGATGACAAGGAGGACAAGAAGGAAGATGAGGACAAGAAGAAGAAGAGTGTAGCATTCAAGGCTAGCTCATCATCATACAAGAACAAGGGCAAGTCAAAGAAAGAGTCAAGTGATGATGAGGATCTTAGTGATATTGATGATGAAGCTATGGCTCTCTTTGTGCGCAAGATGGGCAAGTTCATGAAGAAGAAAGGCTATGGTGCAAGAAAAGAAGAGATCATACCAAGAGCAAAGAATATGTGAGAAGATGCTATAATTGCAAGAGTCCCGATCATGTGGTAGCCAATTGTCCTTACAATAGTGATAATGATGAAGATGAGAAGAACAAACACAAGAAGGACAAGAAAGAAAAGAAGGAGAAGAGGGAGAAGAGAATGACCTTTCAAAAGAAGAAGAAGGGTGGAGGCTATGTGGTCACTTGGGATAGTGATGGCTCATCGGATAGTGATGACTCTAGTGATGATGGCAATAAATCAATCAAGAAAGCACTAGCAAGCATCGCCATCAACGACAAGCCCTCCATCTTTGACACTCCATCAACGTGCCTCATGGCAAAACCTACCAAGGTAAAATATGATGTGAGTGATGATGATGAGTATGAAAGTGATGCTTGTAGGAGTGATGATGAGGAGGAGGAATACTCCAAGGAGGAGCTCATGGACATGTGTGAGCAAGTGCATACTTGCTTTGAGATGAAGAGAAAGGAGTGCAAGGAATTGAACAAGAGAGTCAAATTTCTTGAGCAATCCTTTGATGAGCTCAATGCCACTCATGAGGGGCTAGTGGATGCCCATGAGAAGCTTGGCAAAGCTCACTCTAAGCTTGAAAAGGCTCACTCCTCTCTCATTGAGCAAGTCAAGAAGGAGGAAGCCAAGGAGGAGCAAGTGATAGTTACATGTGACGTGGGACTAACATGTGATCTTATTAATGAATCTACTTATAAGCCTATTGCTATTGCTCCCACTAACCCCTCTTGTAGCACAACCATTACCACTCCACCTATGAATGATACATCACTAATGGTGGAAAATGAAACCCTCAAGAAGGAGGTGAATGAGCTCACTCGTGCCTTAGGCAATGCCTATGGTGGAGATGCCCGCTTGCTAAAGTGCTTGGGTAGCCAAAGGTTTTCTCTCAACAAAGAGGGATTAGGCTATACCCCCAAGAAAGGCAAGGCGGCCTTTGTCACTCCCAAAGCTAGCTTTGTGAAGGGCAATGGTCGGTTTTGCAATAGATGCAAGCAAGTTGGGCATATAGAGCAAAATTGCAAGACTAACAAGAACAAGCTACCTAATGTATCCTCAATCAAATTTGATTCTTGTTACATGCTTTATAAGGGTGCCAATGGTGTGACGGCTAAGTTCATTGGTACACCGATTGTGGGCCCAAAGAAGAAGGCCATTTGGGTACCAAAGACTTTGGTGACTAACCTACAAGGACCCAAGCAAGTTTGGGTACCTAAAAAGAATTGATCTTCTTTTGTAGGTAAATTATAAAGCCGGAGGAAGGCATTTGGTGCTTGATAGTGGGTGCACACAACACATGACCGGTGATCCAAGAATGTTCAATTCAATCAATGAAAGCAAGAGCAATGGGATTGATAGTATCACATTTGGTGACAATGGCAAAGGCAAAGTCAAGGGACTTGGTAAGATTGCAATATCCAATGACTTGAGCATTTCCAATGTGCTACTAGTAGAAAGCTTGAACTTCAACTTATTGTCGGTAGCTCAATTGTGTGATCTTGGTTTCAAGTGCATATTCGGTGTGGATGATGTAGAGATCATAAGTGTAGATGGCTCTAACTTGATATTCAAAGGATTTAGATATGAGAATCTATACTTAGTTGATTTCAATGCTAGTGAGGCTAAATTGTCAACATGTTTGATCACTAAGTCTAGCATGGGTTGGTTATGGCATAGAAGGCTTGGTCATGTTGGAATGAAACAATTGAACAAGTTGATTAAGCATGACTTAGTTAGAGGCTTGAAAGATGTCACATTTGAAAAGGATAAGCTATGTAGTGCATGTCAAGCCGGAAAACAAGTTGGTAACACACATCCTAAGAAGAGCATGATGAGCACATCTAAGGCATTTGAGTTGATGCACATGGACTTGTTTGGACCAACCACATACACTAGCATTGGTGGAAACAAATATGGATTTGTGATTGTGGATGATTTCACTAGATACACTTGGGTGTTCTTTCTTGGTGACAAGAGTGATGTGTTCGCAATATTCAAATCATTTGTCAAGGGCATTCACAATGAGTTTGAAACAACCATAAAGAAAGTTAGAAGTGACAATGGTAGTGAATTCAAGAACACTAGAATTGATGAGTTGTGTGATGAATTTGGAATTAGACATCAATTCTCGGCCAAGTATACTCCTCAATCAAATGGGCTAGTTGAAAGAAAGAATAGAACCTTGATTGATATGGCAAGATCAATGTTGAGTGAGTACAATGTGAGTCATTCATTTTGGGCGAAGCAATCAACACGGCTTGCTATTATAGCAACCGACTCTATTGTCACCCCATGATGGAGAAGACACCCTATGAGCTATTAAATGGAAGAAAACCCAACATAGCATACTTTCGGGTTTTTGGATGTAAATGCTATATATTGAAGAAAGGCACTAGATTGAGCAAGTTTGAAAAGAAATGTGATGAAGGGTTCTTGCTTGGTTACTCCACTACTAGCAAGGCTTATAGAGTTTGGAATTTGGCTAGTGGTACTCTTGAGGAGGTTCATGATGTGGAATTTGATGAAACAAATGGTTCCCAAGAGGAAGATGAGAATCTAGATGATGTGAAAGGCACTCCATTGATCAATGCAATGAAGCACATGGACATTGGTGATATAAGGCCTAGAGAGGTGATTGATGTTGAAGATAACAAGAATCAAGTGCTCTCTAACTCAAATGTGCAAGCTAGTGGTTCTCATGATCAAAGTCAAGCAAATACTAGTGATGACAATGTGCAAGATCAACAAGTGTCTAGTTCATCATCTCAACCAAATGCTAGAAATCAAGTACAAGTGCTTCAACCAACCAATGTTGCAAGAGATCATCCATTGGACACTATCATTGGTGATATTTCAAGAGGTGTGCAAACTAGATCAAGATTGGCATCATTTTGTGAGCACTTCTCATTTGTGTCATCCATTGAGCCTAAGAAGATAGATGAAGCTTTGAATGATGTTGATTGGGTCAATGCTATGCATGAAGAGCTAAACAACTTCACAAGAAACCAAGTATGGGAGTTAGTTGAGAGGCCTAAGAATCATAATGTGATTGGAACAAAGTGGGTCTTTCGGAACAAGCAAGATCAAGATGGGATAGTAATAAGAAACAAAGCAAGATTAGTGGCTCAAGGTTACACTCAAGTTGAAGGTCTTGACTTTGGAGAAACATATGCCCCGGTTGCAAGATTGGAAGCAATTAGGATCTTGTTAGCCTATGCTTGTGCCCACAACATCAAGCTATATCAAATGGATGTGAAGAGTGCATTTCTCAATGGGTACATCAATGAGCTTGTGTATGTTGAGCAACCTCCCGGTTTTGAAGATGAAAAGAAACCCAACCATGTGTTCAAGTTGAGAAAGGCTTTGTATGGATTGAAACAAGCACCTAGAGCATGGTATGAGAGATTGAGGGATTTCCTACTCTCTAAGGGATTCAAGATGGGAAAGGTTGACACCACTCTCTTCACCAAAAGGCTTGAAAATGACTTGTTTGTAATGCAAATCTATGTTGATGATATCATCTTTGGATCAACAAATCAAGAATTTTGTGAGGAGTTTGGCAAGATGATGGCAAGTGAGTTTGAGATGTCTATGATTGGAGAACTTAGTTACTTCCTTGGTCTTCAAATCAAGCAAATGGAGAATGGCACATTTGTGAGTCAAGGCAAGTATATCAAGGACATGCTCAAGAAGTTTGAAATGGATGAGAGTAAAGCTATTAGTACACCAATGGGGACAAGTGGAAGCTTGGATAGTGATGCTAGTGGCAACATGGTGGATCAAAAGATGTATCGGTCTATGATTGGAAGTCTACTCTATGTGACCGCATCAAGACCGGATGTGATGTTTAGTGTATGCATGTGTGCTAGATTTCAAGCCTCACCAAGGGAAAGTCATTTGAAGGCAACAAAGAGAATATTGAGGTACTTGAAGCATACACAACATGTTGGATTATGGTATCCCAAAGGAGCAAAATTTGAGTTGATTGGATATTCGGATTCCGATTATGCGGGATGCAAAGTTGAGAGAAAGAGCACATCGGGCACATGTCAACTATTGGGAAGATCACTTGTATCTTGGTCATCAAAGAAGCAAAATAGTGTAGCACTTTCAACCGCCGAAGCGGAGTACATTTCGGCCGGTAGTTGTTGTGCACAATTACTTTGGATGAAGGCCACTTTGAGTGACTTTGAAATCAAGTTCAAGCAAGTGCCATTGCTATGTGACAATGAAAGTGCCGTCAAGCTCACCAACAACCCGGTTCAACACTCAAGAACAAAGCATATTGATGTCCGCCATCATTTCATAAGAAATCACCAACAAAAAGGGGACATTTGCATAGAGAGTGTGGGCACCGAAGATCAACTTGCCGACATATTCACCAAGCCACTTGATGAGAAGAGGTTTTGCAAGCTAAGGAATGAATTGAACATACTTGACTTCTCCAATATGTGTTGATGCACCCCCCACTATATGACATGCCTCTCCTTCGAGCAAAGCAAGGTAAAGTTGATTGACATGTCATCCATTCATCACTAAGGACTTGTTTAGAGCATTTTGTCATTCCTATCATGTCCTAGGCTCATTCATGAAAATCAAATGAATTTGATGCTTATATGGTACCACTATTGCTTGTATGTTTGAAATGATCTAGTGGTAGCATATGACATGTTTGTGGGCTTGTAAACCTAGTGTTTGATTTAGAAAATGAGCTATAAATGTTTAACTCAACATGGTACAAGATAACCCTTATTTGGAGGTGTGAAGAAGCTTGTCCTTGGATCAAACCGAGTTAAATATCTTTTTGCAAGTAATCTAGATTGAACCAAAATTGAGAAAATGATCCTTATTTCACATGGTTTCACCCCAACCTATCCATAATTTAAGCTCACCTTTTGTGCTAATTGTTGACAAAGGGGGAGAGAAACAAAGATATGAGTGATAGGGGAGCATTGGACATAAGGGGAGAGATATGCTAAAGGAAAGGGACCAATTAAAATTTTGAGCACACAAGTAGGGGGAGCAAGCTCATAAACTTGTATGATGCATTTGAATGAACATTTCATATGTTTGCTCGCATGGTACAAATTCCAAGTTTCAACATTCATGCTTGTGTGGTGTATGCTAGTTATAGGTTTGAATGATGAAATGAAAAACTAGCATGCATAGGCTAAAAGTAACTAGACTCATGCTCACATTATGAAAACTAGACCCTTGGTTTTAATGTTGATCTCATGGGGTATTCTAGTTTTTGTGTATGTCTAGTTACTAATGGTGCTAAGGATGGTATATTGGTGCACTCCGATTAGTATCACGCTTCAAAGGTCCATCTCTTATACCTTAGCATCATTTGGTAAAAATTGACTCCTATATTTCCTATCTAAGTATATGTGCAAGCTACAATCCAAACTCTTAGCACATATGTAGGGAGAGCAATTACTACCATATGGAGTTCATGAAACTTGCCTATACTCTTTACACATGGTAAATAAGCTTGGGCAAGCAACATGGATTCAAATGAACTTTAATTCATATCTTTGTATAAGGGTTGTCATCAATTACCAAAAAGGGGGAGATTGAAAGCTCTAGATTGGTTTTGGTTAATTGATGAAACCCTAAGTGCTAACCTAGTTTATCAAGATGATTATGAGATAGGTAGCACACTCCAAGTGGTGAAGCAAATGAAGATCATAGCATAATAAAGATGATGGCATGGTGATGATCAAGTGCTTCGACTTGGAAAGAAGAAAGAGAAAAACAAAAAGCTCAAGGCAAAGGTATAATTTGTAAGAGCTATTTTGTTTTAGTGATCAAGACACTTAGAGAGTGTGATCACATTTAGGATTGATAGCCGTACTATTAAGAGGGGTGAAACTCGTATCGGAATGCGGTTATCAAAGTGCCACTAGATGCTCTAACTCATTGCATATGCATTTAGGATCTAGTGGAGTGCTAACACCCTTGAAAATATTTGTGAAAATATGCTAACACATGTGCACAAGGTGTTTGCAGGGTTGAGATGGGTTTGGGTCCCTCTCTCCCTCCCGCCGAGCTTGCGAGGCGGGATTCGGCGCTTTTGGAAAAAAAAATGAATGTCTTTTTTCTATTGCGCCGGATGCAAAATTCTTGGTGGTTGGCACATTTGAGCAAGGGTGAAGAAGTTAGAGTTGAAATGGAGTTGGTCGAAATGATGCTGGCGTCGGTCTACTGACCGGACGCTGGGTCACTCAGCGACCGGACGCTGAAAGGCTGCGTCCGGTCGAGCTGTGAGACGGCACAGTGGGTAAGGTTGAGCACCGGACGCTGGTCTGTGTCCGGTCAAGGTGGACCGGACGCGTCCGGTCGAAAAAACATGCCTTGGGGAGCTTACTGGAAACGACCGGACGCTGGGGCTTCAGCGTCCGGTCAGTTTTGCCGGAGCGTCCGGTCAGCTTCGTAGCCGTTGAAATCTGACGAACAGCGTTTGAAGCTGGTGACGCGTGGCGTCCATCGGGCGACCGGACGCTGAGGGCCAGCGTCCGATCGGTATGACCGGAGCGTCCGGTCAGAGCGTGTTTTGCCCAGTGAAGGGGTACAACGGCTCTATTTGATGGGGGCTCTTTTTATAGCCCCATGGCCGGCTCAAGGGAGCTCTCTTGCACATTTTCATTGACATAGCAACCTTGTGAGCTTAGCCAAAGCCCTCCCACTCATCTCCATCATTGATCCATCATCATTGTGAGATTGGGAGAGAATCCAAGTGCATTGCTTGAGTGATTGCATCTAGTGGCACTTGGTATTCGTGTTGCGCTGTGGATTTCGCTTGTTTCTCTTGGTGGTTGCCACCACCTAGACGGTTGGAGCAGCGGTGAAGGATCGGCACGAGTTGGTGATTGTTCGTGGCCGCCTTCGGTGATTGTGAGGGAGTTGTACCTTCCCGGTAGGAGTGCCGAAGGTAACTCTAGTAAATTGCTCGTGTCATTGAGTTACCTCACGTGTGGGTCGGTTCTTGCGGTGTCCTATCGTGTGGACGAGGTTTGTGAAACACCTCTTAGCCGCCGAACCACCAAGTGTTGGTCGACACAACGGGGACGTAGCGTGTTGGCAAGCACGTGAACCTCGGGAGAAAATCGATTGTCTCTCTTCTTTGTCATTCTCCCGGTGATTGGCTATATATTCATCTTGTGATTGGTTCATCCCCTACACGTTGGTATAATCACTCTACTCGCTTATTTACATTCTTGCAAACTAGTTGATACAAGCTCTTTAGTGTAATTAGAATTGAGAGCTTGCTTTATTATTTACATTCATCTAGTTGAGCTCTTTAGAGTAGCAATGTTGAGAGCTCTTAGTGAGTAATTACATAGCTAGTTTGTGTGCCTAAGTATTCATTGCAACTAGAATTGTTGGATAGGTGGCTTGCAACCCTTGTAGAGCTAGAGCAAGTTTGCATTACGCTATTTGTCATACTAATCAAATTGCTCTAGTTGATTTGTAGATTTTTAAATAGGCTATTCACCCCCCCTCTAGCCATATTAGGACCTTTTAGTTGGCCAAAGCCATGTCTGTGAGATGGCAAATCTGAGCTCTCTTTACTGAGTTGTTGTGGTAGTCTATTTATACAACTCTATCCATCTAATCCTAGTACAACGCACATGCTGTAACAATAACTAGATAACATACAGGACTGACTCTGCGCCGGCCACTGCATGTGCCTACAGTGTTGCAGGTGAGCCGTGCGGCGCCTGCACCTGCAGCGGCTACAGTATCACAGCAGGGGGCCAGTTCGGCGCCGCCTTTCCTTGTTGTGTTCACACAAGGTAGCAGTAGATTAGCTAACAATCTTTCCCTAATCCAACTGCTAACCCTTGTACCCCCTCCATGCCGATCATCTCCTTCAGCTCCGTGAGTCGAAGATGTCCGAGCGGCTTGGTGAGGATGTCCACGAGTTGCCGACCAGTTTCGACGAACTCGATGATGATCTGCCCTCCATCGACAGTCCCTGAGGAAGTGGAACTTCACGTCGATGTGTTTACTCCGATCGTGCAGAACCGGATTCTTCGCGAGGGCGATGGCGGGCTGGTTGTCCACCATCAGTGCTGGTGGGTGAGCTTCCACGCCGGTCAGCTCACCCAGCAGCCGGCGTAGCCACACAACTTGGCACGCCGCTGTGGCCGCTGCTACGTACTCTGCCTCGCACGTAGATAGCGCCACCACCTTCTGTTTCAGCGACAGCCATGAAATTAGGGCCGACCCGAGGAAGACGAGCACGCCAGAGGTGCTCCGTCGCCCGTTGATGTCCCCCGCCATGTCTGCATCGCTGAATACAGTGAGCTATAGCCTACTCTCGTCGGTTTTTGGGAAGATGATCCCGTGATCTACCGTCCCCTTGACGTAGCGCAGTAGCCGCTTCACCGCAACCTAGTGATCCTCTCTGGGATCCTCCATGAAGCGACTAACGTAGCCCACGGCGAACGCAATGTCCGGCCTCTTGTGGACTAGGTAGCGCAGACCACCGACGATGCTCCGGTAGAGTGTTGCATCCACCTTCGCCGCGGTACTGGCCTTTGTCAGCTTCAGCCGCTCCTCCATCGGAGTCACGCATGGCTTGCACTCAACCATGCCGCTCCTCTCCAACAGCTTGGAGGCATACACGCTCTAACCGAGCATGAGTTCCTCCTTCCCTTGTCTCACCTCGATGCCGAGGTAGTAGGAGAGTGCGCCGAGATCGGTCATTCGAAAATGAGCTGCCATCTCACGTTTAAAGCTGTTGATGTTCTCCGTGCGCGCGTCGGTGACGATTAAGTCATCCCCATACACGCCGACGACGAGCTCCTCCTTCCCCCATCGCCGCATGTAGAGCGCGTGCTCGGTTGCGCACCGTTGAAACCCAAGCTCGCCTAGCGTGTCGTCGAGCTTGGCGTTCCATGCTCGAGGGGCCTGCCGCAGCCCGTAGAGCGCTTTACGCAGTCGGAGCACCCTATGCTCCTCTCCCTTGATGGCGAAACCTAGAGGTTTCCTGACAAAGACCGTCTCCGCCAGCTCGCCGTTGAGGAAGGCTGATTTAACGTCCAAGTGATGGACGCGCCAGTCCTTTGCTGCTGCCAAAGCAAGTAGAAAATGGACCGACTCCATGCGCGCTACTAGCGCAAAGACCTCCTCGAAGTCTATGCCCTCGCATTGAAGAAAGCCTTGGGCGACGAGGCGTGCCTTGTGCTTGACAATGGCGCCGAGCTCGTCCCGCTTGACCTTGTACACCCACTTCAGGCTGATCGGATGGCATCCTGGAGGTGGACTGACGAGCTGCCAAGTCTCATTTTCCTCGATCGCCTTCATCTCCTCTAGCATCGCCTGTCGCCAGTTTCCATCGCGCTCGGCAAGCGTAAACGTGGGTGGTTCCTCAGCACTGATGAGTAGCAGCTCTGCGTCATTGAGCAGCCTACCCTCTAGTCTTGAGGGACCTATGCCGTCGATGATGTCGTCCAGCCTATGGAACCGCACCTCCTCACCTTCGTGGAAGGCATCCACGAACTCAATGATGTCACTTGGAGGTGAGGTGAACTCGATCGGTGTCGATGGAGTTCCTTGTTCCGCTGGAGTGCTTGGCATAACACCTTGAGTGCTTGGCACTACTTCTGGACAACTCGTCATAACTACTGCAGTGTTCGACCACACTGTAGGAGTGTCCTGCCTCAGTCTTGGAGTGGTCGACATCACTGTAAGACGTATTGGCTCCGCCACGGGAGTGCTCGGCACCCATCCTAGAGTGGTCGCCACCACTGCAGAACCTCCCGGCACCACTCTTGGCGTGCTCGGCATCCCTCTAGAAGTGCTCGGTACTCCTCCCGGAGTGCTCGGCATCCCTCCCGAAGTGCTCGGCACTGCCCCAGGAGTGCTCGGCTCTACCGCCGGAGTGCTCGGCACCTCTTCCCCAGTGTCTCCACCACCGTGGATGAAAGTGCTCGACGACGAAGGTGTTGGTGAAGCTGCCGGCTTCCCCCGTGCTCGGACTGCTCTAGTCCCAAGCCGCCTTCTCGTCGAACACGACATCGCGCGAGACAAGCACCTTGTCTCTGCGTGGGTCGTAGAGCCGGTATGCCTTGGTACCCTCCACGTAGCCTAGGAACACCATGGGTGTGCTCCTGTCCTCCAGCTTGGTGAGCTGCGGCTTCGTCTTCCTGACGTGGCCGATGCAGCCGAATGTCTAGAGGAAGGACACGCTCGGCTTGCGCCCATACCAAGCTTCGAACGATGTCTTGCCCGTCAGGGCCTTGGTCGGAGATCGGTTGAGGATGAACACCGCCGTGGTCACTGCCTCACCCCAGAACCTTGCCGGCATGCCTTTGGCCTTCATCATGGATCGGGCCATGCCGACCACCGTCTGGTTCCGTCGCTCCACCACGCCATTCTGTTGTTGCGAGTACGGCACGGTTTGGTGTTGCCCCACACCCTGATCCGCGCAGTACGTAGCAAACTCCACCGAAGTGAATTCACCGCCGCGATCAATTCTCAGCACGTGGAGCTTCTTGCCGCTCTCGGCCTCCGCGTGTGTCTTGAGCTTCTTGATCGCCGCCACCGCTTCGTCCTTGCTTGTCAGGAGTTGCAGCCATATGTAGCGACTACAATCATCCACAAGCAGGAGGAAGTACCGCCGACCACCGTTTGTAGCAGGCATGATCGGCCCGCAGAGGTCGCCGTGAACGAGCTCGAGAGCGTCTTTCGTGCGATACTTGACCGCCTTTGGGAAAGGTAGCCTCCTCTGCTTCCCAGCCAGGCAGCTGTCACACAGCTCGCCTCCGTGCTTGATGTGGGGTAGCCCTTGGACCATCTTCTCCAGCCGACCAAGCGCGTCGAAGCTGAGATGTCTGAACCGGGCATGCCACATCCATGGTTCCTCAGAGTGCCTTACCGCCAGGCACACTGGCTGCTCTACCTTTAGGTTGAGCAGGTACAACCGGTTTAGGGACCTCTTCTCCTTGGCAAGAAGTCGCTGCTCCCGGTCCTTGATCCTAAGGACTCCGTCCTTGATCAGTACCTCGCTATCGCGCTCATCCAACTAACCAAGGCTGATGATGCTGGAACGCAGCCACGGAATGTAATATACATCCGTTAGGGCGCGGTGCTTCCCGTTCTGGCATCTAAAGATAATGGTGCCGCGCCCTTGGATAGCCACCCTTGAGCCGTCACCAAACTTTACCGTACCGGTAACATCACCGTTGAGCTCGGAGAAGGATGCCTTGGAGCCCATCATGTGGTTACTGACACCAGAGTCCAGATACCACCGCTGCTCCTGGTCGGCGCCCACACGTCTGAGGTGAACTTGGGCGCGTGGTTCGTCGAGGTTGACAGTCTTCAGGGCCTTCCCAGGTCCTTCCACCATCATCGCCTCTTCCCTCTCCTAGGCCTCGACATCGTGCAGTGCACATAATGTCACCATCAGGATAGTGGCCTCATCCTCATCATCGGCTTGCGCCAAATGAGCCTGAGCCTTCTTTTCCTGCTTGCGGTTTGGGCACTCTCGTGCCCAATGGCCCATCTTCCCACAACGTCGGCAGGCGTTGGGGTCGACCTGCTTCTTCTCCGAAGAAGTCTTACCGCGATGTTTGCCATCGCCACCGCGGCTGGAGGAGGCTGCCTTCCCGGAGTTCCTCTGAGCAGCCCACTCCTCTTCCGTCAGCAGGAGTTTCCCGTTGTCCTTTGTTGCTGTCGCCTGCTCCAGGCACTCGTCCACCGCCCGCAGACGGCCTATCACATCCTCAATGGTGAGGGTGGATAAGTCCAACATCGTCTCTATGGAGAGAGCGATCTGGATGTACTTTGCCGGCACTGAGTGGAGGTACTTGGAGACCACCTCCTCTTCGTTGATGGTGACGTCGTGGCTCTTCAGCTTGCTGATGAGCATCTGCAGGCGGAGGGAGAAGTCCACCACCGTTTCACCATCCTTGAACTTGAGGTTGGCGTACTCCTGCTTTAGAAGCTGGGCCATCGCCTTCTTTGCGCGGTCGGAACCGACGTGCATCGCCGCAATAGCCTCCTTAGCAGAGCTCTTCACCCCCAACGGCTCCCTGTACTCCGCCGGTACAGCAGCGAGGATAGCCTCCAACGTTGACATGTCATCTTCTTCAATATCGGTGCCCTTTTCAACAGCATTCCAGAGCCGTCGGGCTCTGAGCTTGACCTTCGTGGTCACCGACCACTCTCCATAGTTGGTGCGAGTCAGCGTCGGCCAACTGGTGCCGCTGACCTCCCGCACCGTGCGAACAACGACCTCCGGTCGTGGCTGGGTAGCCACAGCAGTGCCACTACTGTCGCCTATCTCCGAACCGCCTGTCATCACCAGCGGTTAGTCTGGCGACGGCGCTTGTACGGCTCTGATACCACTTGTTGGCCCACAGGATCACCGGCTCAGGTGAGTTAACCACTCACCAGTCTTGCCGAGCACCCGCTAGTGTTGCCGAGCACCCACTAGCCGTGCCGACCACGAACAAGCGTTGTTTGTCCCCACACACTATGGCTAGAGCTAGAAGAAGAAGGGAGAACAGAGCATGCACACACAATACAAGACATTAGCATTGGTCGAAGCCCTGTCTGTGAGATGGCAAATCTGAGCTCTCTTTACTGAGTTGCCGTGGTAGTCTATTTATACAACTCTATTCATCTAGTCCTAGTACAGCGCACATGCTGTAACAGTAACTAGATAACATACAGGGCTGACTCTGCGTCGGCCACTGCATGTGCCTACAGTGCTGCAGGTGAGCCATGCGGCGCCTGCACCTGCAGCGGCTACAGTATCACAGCAGGGGGCCAGTTCGGCGCCGCCTTCCCTTGCTATATTCACACAAGGTAGCAGTAGATTAGCTAACATAGGCAAGAACATTCTTGAACATATTCTTTGATTTAGTTGGGGTTTACGGGCTGGGTAGATAGATGTTGAAATTTACTCAAAAGGTTGCAAAAGCAAAAGTGAAAAGGTTGCCTGACCATCCATGAAAATGATGTGTCTTCTATTATATTTTATTTTGCAAAAAAGACTACATGTACATGAATATGTTAGCCATGCAAATAACAATATGTGTGTACCGATACTCGTAAAATACCCGTTTTAAAGATTTTTTATCAATAATTTTATCGCCTACCCATAACTTTTTGAAAAAAAATATTACTACTCTAATTTTTATATCTTCTTGAGTATTAGTATATTGTGCCTTCAATCTCTCTCCCTCCATCTCTCTACACTGCTATTACTAATATAGATTAACATGGGTCACTACAATTAGTATACCCAACATATGAAGTTTAATAGACTTTATGATGATTTGCAGGACTGATAAACCACCACGGACTTAGCATGCTTAATTTTACCATAGCATGGTAACAAAGGCTCAAGCAATAATAGATCAAGAAGCAAGGGGAATCAAAAAGATATGGGCCCAATATACATGATAACAACTATAATTTGGGTGCATCATTATCGCTTTGCTTAGTGCATATTCTTTTTTAAAAATTAATTTCTTAGGCACAACCCACACGTCTCATCGCCGATATTTATGTGTGCCGCGAGTTCTAGCCACATAGTCCTGATCCCCTATTCCATTCCTTTTCCACTCCCATCATAGTGAAGCCTCCCGCTCATTGTCCTTTTCCGCCTTTTCCATGCATACTTTTTATCGCCTTGTTATCTTGCTAGCTATAAAACAATGTATTCTCTATTGACTTGTAGACATCCCTATCAGTTTTGTTGGTAAGTTGGTATGGTTGTCGTGACATAGCAACAATAGTAATATAAACCAATATATTTGTTAACATTAATGCATGTGTATACAAATATAAATTATGTACTTGTATTGCACAACAATTGTTGTAGTTCAAGACTGCATCCATTTTGTTTTATACGTCGTATTAGAATTTGGGGGAAGTCTTTAGAAGTATAGTTTGGCCATCAATTGCGCTTAAAGGTACTATTATTTGGTAAAAAATAAATTCATATATTTTGAAAGAATATGTATGATATGGATTGACTTATATAACTTTTCTCTCCTATAAGCATACCATATGACTAATTGGCATCAAAATTTATGAAGTCTTACTTCTTTGGATTCTAATACACCGTATGTTTCAAACGGTTGGAATAGTACTGATATCCTGAGAAGATTTGTATTTACTACATATGATTTGTATTTACTACATATTCAGTCGCAAATATGCATATCTAAAAATATATTCTCCCTACGTTCCAAATTATTATAAGATGTTTTGACATTTGTAGATACATAGTTTTTACTATGCATCTAGATATACAATTTTATCTAGATATATAACAAAATTAAAATCAACAAAAAATCAAAATGTCTTATAATTTGAAATAAGGGAGTATAATAATATAACACGAGTAACGTGCCTAGTAGAGGAGGAAAATTTGTTTACGCAAAGAAGATACAGTGGCAGGATTTAATGGTGTGCTCCTGCTGTAGCAAAGCAGCAATTAAGAGACATGTGAACGCAATTACACGTGAAAATCTAGCTAAAAACCCCGGCGTGCACGCGCTCTGTCCACGGCCGCACGTATGGGGTGGGAACGCCGACACGTCGCCCCGATCCCGCACCTGCCCCATCGCTGATTGTCGTCCGGGTCCCGCCCGGTTGGTGGCCCCACCGGTCATAGCAGCCCGCACCTGCCCGGGTCGCTTTTGGTGGTGGTGGGCTTACCCCACGTGCCAACCACCCTGACGGAGCCGCGCACCCGCGCGTGGCCCACCCGGGCCCTGCCCAGTTACACCATTCACACCGCTGGGTGGGGACACGTGTCAACGGCCCGACAGGGGGAGGAGGCAAGGCAAAGGGGTCCCGACGTCCGGCCGTCCCCCGTGCGCGGCAACTGCGCCGGCCGCAGAGGATCCTGAGGGATTCGGTGGGGGAGGAGAGAGAGGGGGAGGCGGCGGGCCCAGCCCACCGGTCGCCGTCGCGGGCCTCCACCACGCGCGTGGAAAAGGTCAAGGGGTCGCCCAACCGGCGCTCGGCAGCTCGGCGCCACGTCGCTGTCGGGGTGGTGGCCCCCCGCCACTTTCCCACATTGGCGCCTTCCCTAGCCCACGGCCTGGGCCTGGCCCGCCCACAAGGAATATGTGGAGCGGGGCGCACGCGGAGGGGAACCGTCCGCGTGCAGCTTGTCCCTCCTCGCCATTCGCTTCGCCTGCCTAGCTAGTAGTCCCCGGTGGGTCCCACGGGCGGCGGCCGCGGCGTGGAGCGATGGAGGAGGACCGGAGCGGTGGCGGGTCGGCAGGTGCGTAGGCCAGGCGCGCGGCGTGGGTGTGGTCCGCCATTGTCGGAGGCCGCAGGGCTCCTCCTTGTACGTACAGTTTGGACGATGGAGATTGGTCGACGACGACGATCGGAGACACTAGGGTTTCGACCGACCGATTGAAAGGTAGAATGAAGCGTCGACGTGTGTGGTCTCGTCGGGTGGGGTGTGGTACGTACGCGTGCGACGGGCGGGATGTGAAAGCAGTTCTAGTAGCCAGGTCTTATCGATTTCTTGCTCCTCCTTTAATTTTCTTTGCGCTGGGAATGGGATCGGATGATGATCCGGGGCCCCTATCTGTCGGCTATCCGAAGGACGCCGACGACGATGAATCCAGATCTTGTCGGTGCTTGCATTGCTGCATGCCCCACGGCTGGCTGTTCCGACGAATTGACGCCCTCCGTCGGAGGGGAGGCCCTTTGGACTACTGGTTCAAAAGTCAGAGACGATGCTATTTTTTCTTTTACCGTATAATACAAACTTAATTAACTCTGGGGTAAAAAAAAAAACTCCTACCACAGAATTAAGCAAGCTACAAGCTTCGTTGGATGCATGCCTGCCTGCCTGCCTGCCTCTGGCAAACGTACTGGTTCAGAGTAACAAAATGTGTGCGAGTCTACATGTCAAACAAATTGTGTGTGTTTGTGTTTGTCTTAAATCATCGAAATACGTTAAATCATCGAAACGGAGAAGTGGAGAACAATATCCTCTTCCCTTTCCCTTTCAAAAATCGTTTCTTGTGTTATTAGTCGCTGCTGATCATATATGTACGCACTACGTACCATGTATATAGTTCATATATATCGAGATTCCTAGGCTTGGCCTGTGCGTATGGCCCTGTTTGGCAGTTGACAAAGCTTTTGTTTTGTGACAGTGCAGAATCCGCTTAACAGAGTGGCTGTCGAAAAAGCAGACCCTGCTTGTGTTCTGCTTATTTAATTTAGTTTTCTTCAACTTCTCTCATTGATAATCCACAACTTCACCAATAAATCCTGGCGTTATTTGATATACTTATAGTACTAGCTAGTACGTATATGCTTGTCATGCATAACATGCATAGGAATTTCTCAAGCAAACACGCGGAAACACCTGCATGCAGACCGCGAAATGACTGCACGCCTTTCTCGATCTGTTAGCTACTTTACTGCACTTTGGTATATGTAGGGCGCAACTTGCATGCGCAAACTTTGCTAAAATAAATCGAGCCAAAGGAAAAGAAAGGAAAGATGCAGCGGCAAAGTAAAGATGCACAGTAGTATCCATCCATCGTCGGCAATGCGTGGCTTTGCTTTGCGAGCGGATTCGATTCACTTTGGTTGGCTTATCAGCCAAGCAAATAGGACGAAGAAAAAGAAAGGTGCATGCATGCATGTAATTGCATATATCACGCACGATGCACAACAGACACCACGAAACACACCAACGACAGTGTACTCCTACATTGCATTTGCATCCATCAGCGCAGCAGTGTGGTGTGTGAGATGTCCACTGTGCACGCACAAATGGCAATGATTTGAGCTGCCAGCAGTCTTTTAATTAAAACAACCAGACCAGATAGCTGGTGGTGTACGTACATGTTTTTGATCTTTTACTAGCTAGCACTCTCTCTTGTTGGATAGATCTCTTTCTTGCACGTCGTGCTCCGTATCTTTCCGGCCGGTTAGTTGGCCTGCCCTGCTGCACCGAAGAAAGCCTTCCGGCGCTTTCCGCGCAGTTTTCTATCGCGAGATCCCGTTGCAGCAACAAGCAATCACGATCACAAAATCGATCTCTTCAGACCATCATCATGCATCCTTCCGTTGCTCGAATATTTTGTTGCTCAAACTAACTAACGTACTAATGCTTTCGTTCGTTACATCGTAGTCAGACTGATGACTGATCAGACGACTAATATACACTTTTCGATCCCTTGGCAAATTAAAAAGAAGATAACATATAATACTGTTTCTCACATGGAGATTACTCATTGCGTAAGCGTAAGCTAGC
Source organism: Miscanthus lutarioriparius (assembly GCA_904845875.1). NCBI lineage: Eukaryota > Viridiplantae > Streptophyta > Magnoliopsida > Poales > Poaceae > Miscanthus > Miscanthus lutarioriparius. Next base: position 91,249,810 of record CAJGYO010000009.1, read on the forward strand.
ATAAGCATATGCATGCATGTGTAGTACTGCTTTCATCTGTCACAACAATTCTGATGACCACTCAAACGAACAATTCAACGAGACACAGCCACAACGGCGATCCACAAATGTTTTCATATATATACTAATAATATAATTAATACAATTAATCTCCACAACTACTACTCGCAGGAGCTACATATCATCCGTCAGTCACCCTGTTCGCTTGTGCTGAAATTTACGTTTATGCTAAAATGTTGTGAGAGAAAAACATTATTCCATCGCTTATGCTAAAATATTGTGAGAGAAAAATATTATTCCATCCCTAAAAAGTTGTTCTAAATAAGCTCAACCGATCTGAAAGTCCCCCAGCCTGTGGGTGACAGCAATGACTCCTGATGTGACCTCTCGTAGCTAGCTAACCACAATGCAAATACCCACTGCTAGCTCTCCAGCTGCAGCACCCAACTGATGACTGACTTGACAAGCCCCTGGTGCCGTGTAGCTGAAAGCGCACGCACGCATTACTCGCTTGGCGCACCTAGCGTGCCCACCTGTCGATACCCTGGAGACGACCGATGGATCGATGGACGGACGGATCGTCGAGATGAATGGAGTTGGAGACTGGAGTCCAATCGATCGGCAGCAGATCGCGCTGCCGAGTACTGAAATCTATCTGGATGTGACGAGCTGGGCAGGGGATCGGTTCTTCTCTTCTTTTTCTACCCGATGCTGCAGATACTCGTGCGCCTCCGTAAAGCTGATGCTGCTGGTGGGCGGAAGAGATGCGAGACAGCAGGCCCGCCGGCCCCCGCCCGAAAAGGCGTCGGAGATAAGGGGTGTTTGACTTTAGTCCCGTTTCATAGGATATTTGACACAGAGTATTAAATATATACTAATTACAAAACTAATTGTACAGCTTACTACTAATATGCGAGACGAATCTTTTAAGCCTAATTAGTCTATGATTTTGACAATGTAGTGCTACAGTAACACATGCGCTAATGACAGATTAATTAGGCTTACTACATTCGTCTCGTGGAGTACCAACGGTGTAATTTATTTTTTTATTAATATCCGAACACCCCATGTGATACCCTCACGTGATACCTTCTAAATTTTAGTCACCGGATCCAAATAATTTATTTTTTTATTAATATCCGAACACCCCATGTGATACCCTCACGTGATACCTTCTAAATTTTAGTCACCGGATCCAAATAGCACCTAAGTTTGTGCAGCAGGTCTTTCCATCCATCGTGTCTCTGCCCGGCGATGACGACTGATGGACGGACGATGATGCTATTCGTCGCCTTAGCTTTTCGGTGTCGATCTTGCTGCGGCACAAGCTTAATTTGATTTATTAATTAATTAATCATCAGTCAATTATCAGATAAGGTTTTCTTTTCCTGTTGAATATTAAAATTTTGTAACAATTCTAAAGTATAGCAGTGTAGCACTAGTTATTGCCACCGACAAAATTCGTTCTTTGATCATTTCAACTGCATTATATCTGCATATAGGATATTATGCAGTAGTAGTAGAAATTTTCTTGGGAACCATTTGTTCTAAAGAGGCCATTACTAACACGCACCAAGAGTGATTATATATGGACATGCACTACCAATGCACGCATAATTGTTGACATAATTATTAATTACCAAGAGTGATTATATATGGACATGCATGAAGCGTAGCAGATTGAATGAAGCTCTAGTGGTTATAAAGAGTATCCAATGTTAGTTGATGGTTGATGTGTTGTCCTGCCGTTATAGTACTCCGTATACCCCAGCTGACATGCATGTGTTTTGAATCATTGGTGAGACAGTGCTACCCAATGCCATTTAGGTCTCGTTTAAATTCAGTGTGTAAAGTTTTGGGGTGTCACATCAGGTGTCGCATGGGGGTGTCGCATGGAGTATTCGGATACTAATAAAATAACAAATTACAGAATCCGTCAGTAATCTGTGAGACAAATTTATTAAGCCTAATTAATCCGTTATCAGCACATGTGTTACTGTAGGACCCCATTGTCAAATCATATACTAATTAGGCTTAAAACATTCGTCTAACAAATTAGTCGCAAACTGTGCAATTAGTTATTTGTTTAGTCTATATTTATATTCTATGCACGTGTCAAATATTCAATGGAATATGAAGTAAACTTTATGGGAAGGAACTAACCAAGACCTTACTATCTGCGTGCATGTGTGCACGCAGAGATAACTGACCCTAATAAGCCCGTGTCCTAATGATATATAGGAATATAGGACAGGGACCTCCACCTAGAAGTTAAGATTATCTGATTGGACTGGAAGCTAGCGCGGCGCTGGATCAAGACGGCCAGGGAGAGACGTCCCAATCCGGCCTTTGATCATGCGCAGCCTTGTGCGACATTGTATCTGACTTGCATGCATCCATGTACTTGTTGCGCAATGCAAATTCAAGGGCCCTACGCAAGACCGGATAGCTGCTAGTCTAACTAAGGCGCTGTAAGGCTCACTTATATTATGCATGGTCACTTATTGGAACACAGAACATTTTTACATAAGTTCGTTCATTTTTACAGGAAAACATAGAAACAGAAAAAAAATCCAGTATTTCAAAGAGGCTTTTGGGTTAGTTAAGACTAGGACTAACAACTAGTTCTGTTAACTTATATCTATACATTAATGGACTAATAACTAGTCCATAACTAGTAGACTAACAATTAGCTTGTCTGTTTAAATTCTTATATATAGGGGATAAAAATTAGCAAACTAGTTGTTAGTCCTATGAATTCAAATAGGACCTTTAGTATCTTTTTCTACCCAAGAGAAGCATTTTCTTCAAATTAGATGTAAAAGGTGTCTCTTTTTATCTTCATCGTAAATAAATTTTGTTATGATATTATCATGATGCCAGCGGTCAGGATCCGAGCACCCGGCCATCTTCGACTTTCAACTGACAAAGCCATATGTCACAAGGTGTAGATGGAGCTACCTTTTGTAGCTAAGTAGAGGTGGGACTAGCTAGTTAGGGGACACTAGAAGTTTACCTTACCTTATCTTATTAGCAGCCTGTTCGCTTGTTGGTTTCAGCCAGGGCTTATCAGCCGGCCAACAGTGTTTTCCTCTCACAACAAACCAGCACCAGCCGGACTTATCAGCCCAGAAACCAACCAACGAACAGGGCTGCAGTTCTCATCATGCCGCTACCCAGATCCACCAGATCTCTAATCTCTAATGCCCATCAGTCACGTCGCATTGTTATTAGATTACTATGGAAATCCAATGTGATTTCTACGCTCCAAAATAATGGGTGCTTATGGATTTTACTTATTATATATTGCGACAATTGTGACCAATAATAATAATGCGACACGCCATATCCCAGTGCAATAATCTAGATTATTGATCGATCAGAGCATCCGGCCACTAAAGAAAATAACGCCTAAAGGATTGATGAAAAGAGAAAAAAAATGAAGTGCATGCACAGCAATGGTGCACTATTATCCAGTGACTGGTGTCATCGTCATATCCGTCGACGTGACTGATGCACGTACCTGAATTCAATCACCGACCAAAACGAACCATGCATCATGATATTCGGCCATTAGCCTTAGGAATTTGGTAGTTGTGTCCATGGGTTATGTAATCGTAATACCTTGGTTCATTAGTGTTCTGGTTCAACCTGTTCTAGCATGTGTTCTGTTCTTATAGAATTAATCCTAACTTGAGACAACATGTTCGGGTCAACATATAATCCTTGTCATTACATGGGTAGTACCTTCGGATTTAATCTTTTGTATAAAGCAATCATGGATGTTTAAGAGAGATACACATACAAACTAGTTCTATGTGGGAACTGGGTTCGTAAGCAGATTTATAGCTGGACGACCCCTCCTTAATCCTGATTCCTTTTACAAAAAATTGAAATCAGCGAGTGATTCAGGCATATATTGTTCGGTGGTGAAGGTAGCTGGTGGGTTCTGATTTGCTATTTAAATTTAGAACATGAGCCCACCACTTAGAGCCAAGTAGTTTATTTACATTTGGTGAATTAGCCTCTCGATCGAGCAAAATTCCCGTATCAATAGACGATAAATAAACCCTAGCCTCTTGAATCTATAGATGTACTCTTTCATAAAAGCTGAGATCAAACATTTGCAGGTACGTCATCATTATCGATCACGATTATTATTGGTAAATAAGCCTATTATTCCACTCCAGCAAAACAACAAACTCTGCATTCTATGGTTGGGGTCCCAAGTCGTCCCTTGATATTCTGGAGAAGGCGATGCACTTGTATGCTGATCCGACTTGTCTACAGATAAATATGTATTCAAACTTGCGTATTCCACCGCCAGATTGACAGATGGAGTGCATTTAGACCAAACAAGTCCCTGCCTCCTTCCAAACAAAGAACTGTAGTCTGTAGGTGCAGTGACAATATAGGATATAATATTTAAGGATGTTCATCCTTTGAAACAGCCAGCCAGAGAGCGATAGGGCAACCACCATATCTTCAATTACAATTTGTAACGGTGCAAATGCTAATTAAACGTAGCTCTAGTTAGGTTTCTTGTGTTAGAACCTGTCCTAGCTATTTTCTTAGATTTATTCTGTGGTGACAACGTCTGTGTTCGCATTGTACAGCAATTAGCTATTTTCTATTCTTCCAGTGATAAGTAATGTGCTCTTGAGAGTTTTGCAAAAGAAAAAGGTGCCAATAGACATCACAAATGGTACACCACACGGTACCGCTGACAGATGAAAACCATAGCACACATGAATACATGATATACATATCTACATCTCGCCGTTCCAAATCCATCGTCATCTAATCCAATCCAAGTGAACTTTTCCAAGTCTTGTTCTCTTTTTCATTCTGGATCATACATCACTGTTACGCGTGCGTGCTCATATGATTCAATCGACGGCGACTCTAAACCTCCACACCACTACAGTGCGCAACCCGGGCCAGCATGGCAGTGACCGTCGATGTCGGTTTCATCACAGATATCATCCTCACCCATCCCATGCCCAACATTTTTTTTCTTCAAGAAACGACATTATGCGCTATTGGTGTCACCTTGGCCTCGATCCCACACTGAGAACGACATTTGTGCGGTGTAGCTAGGTCCTATGGGGGACCTCCCTCAGTAGACGCCATGGAAAGTTGGACAACCTACAAGGCCAACCGCCAACCAAAACAGGTGCACGCCGAGGAGAGGAATGCGCACAGATCCCAGGCGCAAGGCGCAAGGTCTCGTAGTCTTCTGCACGAGCCAGCCAAGCCTGGTCCACACGCATGCATTTAAGCGTTTCATTCAAGCCGGTCAGAGGTGTCACCAAGTCCAAGTCGGCAAGTCACGCGCCCTGTTCTTTTGGCATATAAGCGTAATTTTTCAGCTAACAAACAGAGTTTCTCTCTCACAACAAACCAACCAACAGTACTTTCAGTCATGGCTTATCAGTCAAACGAACAGGGCAACAATAGTTAACCAATGCCAGGAAGACCAAGGAACGAGCTCAACTGCCCATGATCACGATGGTCCATGTCCGTGTCTCGTAATTAATATCTCAAGGATAGCTTATGTCAGACATGAGACATGAGACATGAGACATGAGACAACAACGACTGGCATTTTCAGTAGGAGTTATTTCGAGAATCAGGAGGATGATCCATCAAGTAATGTCTCTAGTCTACGTTTCAGAAGCATACATGCTTCTGAAACTGATACATGTAAGGTTGCTGTCTCTTGCGGTATTATCACTCGCTCCTTTCACAATATTTGTCTGACACTGATACACGTACCTAGACGGCATAATATCTGAGTAATACTTAATAAAATCCAAGTAAATTTGCGCTCTTTGGATAATTATATAGTAGCTATATTTTATCGAAAACAATAAAGAATCACTTAATTTGGTAAGAAAAAAATTACATACCTTTGCCTCCTAAGTATGCAGACCGGACAAATATTGTGAAAACCGAGGTGGCACCTCGTACAACATTTTGATTTACTCAGCAACACATACAGTACAGCTATACACTTGACCTTCAAAACTTTACAAGCCTGAAGCCTCAGCCTAAGACAGGGAGGGAATAGCTTAAATCTTGGGGGAAAGAATTAAAGAATGCTACCATACATTCAACACCTACAAGATCTTACTGTAAGTTGTTCTGGTTTACTACATCAGGGGGCTAATTTACACAACTTCTGATATACATCTGTACAGATCGTTGTTGGGGTATAAGCCTCGTTAAACACCAAGCGCTTCATCAATCCAACTTTGCACCACGGAAATACAATTGCAAAGCCTTTGTGTTTCAGTAACTCACCGTGGAGCAATGCAAGTGGGTTCAAAACTGTTACGATTCTCTCTGAAGTAGCATGTTTTATCCTGACAGTCTCTTGGGTCAGAGTTGGTATGTGAATGAGGCCTGCTCTTTGCGGCCTTTCTCATGTATGTCGTCTATTAGCTGGCGAAGCTCTGGGAAGACTGTCACAAGGACCTGCTCTAGCATTGCATATGCGAGCTGCTTGATACAGACGTTGGACTGCAGCACATCGTTAATGTTGTGGAGATCAGAATGATGTCTCATCTTAGAGCTTAGATTACAGGGATTTTGAGTTTTACTTACTTGGAGGAAGTAGTACATGTCCCTTGCGCTGCGTCGGTACTGCTTGTATCCAATTATGCTGACCAAGGTCGATGGAGTTCCATCTGAAAGGGCATTGCAATTTGCAAGTCATTATTTTCACTTTCGAGAGGAGCAAATTATGTTAGTTAAATGGCATGGTACTGAAGGCATGTGATAGACAGATATAAACTTAAGGTAACGGCTCAACTTCTAGATGTGTTTCCTAAGTGGTGCCTTTCTTAGGAAGTCTGGAAGAAAATACAGCAATGATGTTTTCCTTTTTTACTTCTAAGTGAGCCCATTGAAAGCAATGAAGACATCACCTATGGATCAGATATTCAGAGTTATTACTGCTGCACACACAAACAGAACTAGCATGCTCGTACACTACATATAGTCATGTAGAGTCGCAAACATACATCATCCTAACATCTTCAGGAGAAAAACATAAATAGAAAGACAAAAAAATGCCATGTGCCCGAAACAGTCAATAATAGACTAACCTAAAAGAAGCTTTTTGACCTCACTGGCATTTCTGGATGCCTCAAGCTGAAGTTCAAAAGAGCTTGTGCTCTTTTTGTTGCCAACAGCCTGGTTGGGACTCCAAAATGACTGCTTGTCAAATTGACTTGTGCCTGCATTCCCCTTATATCCATCCAACTTGGTGAAGAATATACCGTTTGGCCAAAGGGTCTGTAAATAAGAAATCCATTAGTTGCACAGAAAAAGAAGACAAAGTTGGAATCCATTACTTCTGTAATAATACCTATAAACCACAAAGGATAAAGAAACTATTGAGATGCACATATTACAAAGATAGATCCATGTGAAACTTTATGCGTTTGGAACAATTCTTCACATGATTTGCCCAATCACACAATTAGAAGTACCAGGGATCTGAATCAAGCATTGCTGATTGGTGGAGAAAAGCAGGTCAGTCACATTGACAAAGCTCAAAGGAAGGGATTTAATAGCGTTGTGACTTTGGGGGGCCTGGATTTTATGGACTCACAGGAGCTAATATGTTTTCTATGGCATCTCCCCTCCTTACAAGTTGCACAGCAATTCTTCAAGGAAGAGTTGAGACTTTGGGGGTGATGCCGGAGCCAAAAAGCTCGAAGAACTGGGCCTAGGTCGTGATGAGGGCTAGCTGCATATTCTTTATATGGTCATTATCCTAGTTTGCTTGGGCGATTTTTTTTTCAGTGTTACAACCCCTCTGATCTCTAGTGGAGTTAGAGTGGTTACTTTTAAGGGTCTTTTAAGGGACCATTTCCTAAGATACACAGCTCACCTCACCTGCACGTTCGAGAAAAAAAAAGTAGTGCCACAGAGGCATCAAGAGAAATATCAAATTTTAAACTAAAACTTAAAAGAGAACCAAGATAAATCCAGTGAAGGAAAAAATGAGGGGATAATGTCCTTACATCTTGAATCCAACGTATTCCCTGTACAATGACATCTTCTCTTCGTAGCCAATTGATTTGTCTTATGATCCATTCATCGATTGCATCTTCCATGACCAACTGCAAAATTTGTTTTGATATCCAAAGAACCTGTCTCCTGCAGATTCCGTAACATATCAAGTAAAACATCATGTTTTGTAATTGAAAGATAGAAACGGCTGGATTGCAGAAGTGATTAAGTTGTAGGATTGAAGCATGGATGGTGAAAATAAAAGTGGTCTGTGCATGGCTATAAACATGAAAAAAATGACGATAGCCCACCCAAATTTTATTATCATCTAAACAAACATCAGTCGCCCACGAGCTGCCGCAAACCTACTTGACGCGACCTAGGGTTAAGCCTTTTACATCTCGGCTTACCTTTGTTATTTAAAACTAAAATATGAAATAAATTTGGAACTAAAATATGAAACAAATTTGGACTGCAACTATGTCCTCCTGGATCCCACGGGAAGAGCCGAACCGCTGGCTTCATGTCGGATGAAGGCTGGAGGATGTACCAGCCCACTCTTACACTGGATCTGTCAAGCACCAAGGCGGGTGCTAGAACAAATGAGACGGCCACCGCCGTCGATGCTTGTTGTTGGGCTTCTTGTTGGGTGGCGCTGGTCGTTCGCTGCACCGGAAGGCCCCATCCTTGGACCTCCACTTCAATTGGAGCCACAGGATGTATGGGCGAGCCCGAGTGGCTGAACGCAAACTGCAGCGACGAGCTGAGCAGCATGCGCATCTTCCGCACCACCCGCCGGACAAGGAAACCTCGCCCTGCTGCTTGCAGGCGCACTGCTGCCTGCTCCTCTGATGATGGCCACGTGATGGACCTGGAGATAACAGCCAGACGCTTCTCCCCACGGAGAGACTGCACCCGCCGGCATGCCAGGAGTCCCCTTGCGGCTGCCTGTAGGCGTACTGCCGCCAGGCGTTCACGTTCCTCCTTCGCCTTAAGCAATGCCTTTAGGCGATCCAGCAGTGTGGACATATCAGCAAGGATGCGTAAGGTGTTGTCGGCAGCAGGGGACACATGATGGAGCAGGTTGGAGCATGGGGGCGATCCGAAGCGCAGGTGCAGCAGCTCGGTGAAGCGGCGCCACGCTGGGGTGCCCTCATCCTGCAGGACTTGGCGGAACCACATTCGGGCGCCATCTTTCAAATTACGGGAGGCCACCCATGCTTTTTCTTCCTCCATGATGCGTTGCTGGAGGAAGTAGGACTCGCATTGGTTGATGAAGGGCAGAGGATCAGATTTCCCATCAAAGTTAGGAAAATCCATCGAGGCGTCGGCGGCTGAGGGCGTGGGCACGGTGAAGTTTAGTGGCGGGGTGGTGGCCGATGAGGATCGCCTGGCTCTGAATACCAGATGTTATGGACCTTAGTTCATTTGGGATAAGAGATAACCATTGCCAGGAGACTAGAGCATTTGGGGAATTGGATTCAGGACGAGGTTTTACCCCTCTGCGCCCTGTTGTTGAAGAAGGGGAATTGGGAGATAGGAATATTGTTCTTGCTTCCTTCCAAGCTGAGTGCACTACAAAGGATAAATAGGCTCACGGCCACTAGCAACCTGGAGATGCCTGCTGCATGCGCGGCTGAGATTGAAACCCTCCTAAATGCTAGGTTTGACTACACTTGCTGCATGCGAAACTTCCTAAATGCTAGGCTTGACTGAAGCCTCTCCACTAAGGCATGTGGTCATGATCTGGCCATGGTGACCGGCGCCCTCCTGGCGCCCCACATGACAGAATATACTGCCAAAATACATGAAATGGGAACCATATGTTGATATCTAGTAACCATTCCAATCAGGCCAATTAAATGCCTTTGGGTCACAAGTTTCTACAGTATTATAGTGTATCATTCACTTAGGCCTTGTTTGGAATGGAGGAAGTTTAAAGGAATGCCAAACCATTGTTTTGTTGACGTCGCTATGCGTTTGGTTTGGAGGAATCGGCAAAGAACTTTCCATAGGAACAGTGGAGAAGCATGTACTTTTGTAGGAAACCAAATATGAGCTCCGAGTCAATGGAAAGCTTTCCTGTGGCCACTGTAGCTTCGCTCGCTCTCTGAACATGCTTATATTGCTAATCTAGCCTTAACAGCGAGGCAACATTCAGCTTCCTGTTTGAGCCCCATGGCACACAAAAGAAAAGTTTTGTCCGCTTGGTAGGTATGGCTTTCTCTCTCTAGTTTATATACTAAAAATGATGTTCTGAACTATATTTTCTTAAGGATTTGATTAGTATAAAAAAAGTTAATATTGCAATCAAGTTTGAAAGTTTACTATATGCTTTTCATTCCTGCATTCCAAACACATATCTTCAAAAATTCCTATGTTTTTCATTCCTTTATTTTGCAACTACGTTCATTTCCTATACCTGTGTTTTCTCTCATTCCTGTGTTTTCTATTCGTTTGTTCCAAACAGGCGCTTAATTTGTTACTATGTAACAGTGGTCTGAAACTAGTAAGCAAATTCTGAGGAACAAATTTGATAAAGTTCATTATAAAGGAACTAACCGTATCCAACCCCGTCGCTTTAGCTGGAATACCTTGTCAACCAGGTTCAATAAAGGCACACTAACATTTGTTGGCATCCACTGCCAAAATAGAAGAGAAGGTTTATCAGTAAAAGGAAAAACAGTAAGAACAACCAGTCCCTATGATCTGCATCAAATAAATTATGTAGTTGCAGGGTGTGGTGTACCTCAGGAGGAATTCCTGTTGGATCCTCGTATGTATTTAGAGATGACATGTTTGAAGAATCAGAATATGCCCTTGTAGGTTTTCCTATTTGGTCACTGGCTTGTTTATCCAAACTGGAGTATGTTTTGATGTGCTTAACATCATTTGAAGTATGGCCTCTATTATTGACCTCATTGTCTGAATGGCATCCACTATTCATAGATGAGGTGTGATCTTCGTAGTTACTATCACCATCTGAAAGGCTATGAGCACTTTCCAAGCTTCTTTGATGCAAGTTGTGGTTATCTTTCTCTTCCTGGTTCCAAGATAGAGACATCCTATTATCTGCAAATTGGGCAGTTGCGCTAGAAGGTGATGTGCCGACCGCCCGTTTCAAACCATCTGAAACTCCTTTAAATTGTCGAACAATGTCATCCATTGCATCATCAACATTAACTGTTTTAAAACAAATAAATGTCTTTAAGAAATGAACATAGCAAGTTATAGCTTTTAAGGGGGGAAAACAAGTGTGGGGACATGCATACCAGCCAAGGTTTTCATAACAGAGGTGGACTTTCCAGCAGAGTAATTCTACAAAATGGAAAAGAAATGAAGTGCTAAAAACCTCAAGAAAGCACTGAATGAAGATGTGTGCATTCCTTATCATTAAGGACAAAGCTATAAGGATTTGCTTGGTGTAAATCACACACCTTTGAGGATGCACTCAGGAAATCCCAAACTTCATGCTGTTCTGCAATATTAGCTATAGACAAGAGATCCTATTGAACACAAAATTAATATTATAAACACATTTGAAGTAAAAGATGAGCAAAATGCTAGAGAACCAATCATACTTGAAGATATTTGTCCAGGAGAATGCATCGTTGGTGCACAAGGTAATCATCAACACTAGACGAAAGAAAACTCTTTGGAGGCAGATGTAATGAATAATTAGGTATCTCCTTCAGTTGTCGATGAAGACGTTCAAAATTCCGGTATCTACAAATAGAAGCTATAGGTCAGGATCATACAAGTTCCTCTCTCGAAGCTGCAATTAATGTACAAATATGCCAAGTAAAACCATGCCTTCTTTTCACAAACCAGGCCTTGTTATCCGCATCAGTCACCGCGATAGAATAAACTGCAAAAGATTTTGAACCTAGTTTCTCAAAATATGCACCAACAACCTGCAAAGAAATAAAGAACCCAACAAATCACATCAGCTGTGGAGAATGACATTACTTCACATCAATAGATGTATATTGTATCAAGAACAAGAGAACTGATGGTGACATTCATCGCTAGGCCTGATATAATGTAGTCATGCAGGAATGGAAACTGTTAGAAATTAATTACTAATTATCAGACCGAATCACCACAGAATACCAATTTTTCCCCATATGACGCTGAATAACTTCATATGTTCAATGTATGCCACTCACTGACATAGTGACATGTGGGCTGGGCCTCACACACCAGCCTTACAATGAGTGCCACATTGTGGATCATGCATGTAGTCATTCAGTGGAATCTTATGTATTTCTCATAATGAGGACTAGATACAAATTAAGCACAGGATTCTACAGATCTGATTCTAATCGGACACCAAGTACTAAATCGTAAAACCAATGGAAACCATGGAATCCGCGTGCTAATCAGAAAATGTGGAATAGTATAAAACGAAGAGATATTCCCATAGTTTAGATTACTTATGGAAGAATGAAAACCGGAACATATATGGCAGGTAATACAAGACTGAAGCTAGTGATTGATTTCTAGGAGTAGAAAGGCACAGCTTAAGGGCGAGTGAAATGCAAACCCCATGCCCATAAATATTTTAAAACCACTGCCCGCAAAGAGAATAATAAAATAACAGCAACATGCAACACAACAAAATCAGAGATCAATTTGCCAACTGTTACAAACTTCTGAAACTTATCTCACAAGAGATGATCCTAATGGCATAATTCTTAATAATAAAATTTCACAAGAAACTGTGGTGAATAATAGCAACATAACCCTGACCAGGTTGGTTAAATTTATTCAATTAATCCAATTGATCAAATTTATTCAGTAAAAGCCAGCAACTTGATGCTTGTGGTTAAGATGATGATACTGGAATTGTTCTAGTGATAGGATTAGAAAACAATTACCCGGCATCTTATCTTCGGAACATGCATTAGCACCTCAACATGTGAGGCAGGACCGGCACCTCTCTCATCCTGATTTTTCCTCACATTTAGCATTTCACTGGGAACCATGGGCTGGTTACTTTTTGCCAAATATCTTTTCTCAATATCAGGAGTACTATTAGATCGTTTTAGTTGAGCTTTTACACTGTTGCTGGTTTCATGTGGTTTCTCCTTGCTGCTGAAATGAACTTGACTTCCCTCTTTTGGTTTCACTTCATTCGTATTTTGTAGAGCAAGTGGATGACTACCTGTGACGAAAGTAGATTGAGCATTCCTATTTTTACTTTGCATCAAATTGACCATGTATTTATCATCAACAGATGCAATTCTCTCGTTGAAGTTAGAGGATAGCTCTTTAGCCACTGCCCCTGCACTTGGACTGTTATCTGAACCTCCAGAACCTTTCAACCTAGATGATTGGTCTACTTTAATCATTTTCTTTTGATAATTTCTTCCGATTGCCCACATGTTCTCAAGATTCTCAGGGGCAAGAACCTCTGACCTCCTTTTAGTAGCTGCGTCCAATACCACAGCCCAGTCTGGCTGCCGAGGTTGGATGGTACTGTCATTGTCATCCTCTGACACTTTCGACTTTCCACATTCAGAAGTAACAAGTGACCTCATCCCAGAATTATTTGGTGGAACTAAGCTGCTAGGTTCTACAGTCAAATTCCTTGATTCCGTTTGACAACCTTGTGAACCTCCTTTGTAAGGCACTACTTCCGTATTAGCCATGTTTGTATTTCCTCCAACATTACCTGTATCTTTGTTGTTTAGAAGGTAGACAATCAACTCGTTGATGTAGCTGAAACAAAAACAAACAAACAACAAATAAAAATTTGGAACAAAGCTTAGGCGCAGGTAAAGGCGGAAACTAAAATTGGATTACTTAAATTACAGTTAAGCAGCCCATAGACTGCTTGAAGCCTATATATTGCCATAAATCAGCCGTTTTAGCAGACAACTTACACAGGGCTTGCGAAGTTCATAACAGGCTGCAAGACTAGGCACGTCATCAGTTCCCTGGAGAAACAGCGAACTAGTGGACTCTGTGCATCTTGTGGTCTCAAAACTAGAGCCATAATGCCCCCAACGATTTCTTGAAGAACCTAAAATCCGTATTAATTAATGGCTGTATTATTGTATAACATGAAAGCTAAAATGGTTAGCTATTACCTTGTACTCATGCTCTGAAGATAACAGTGCTGGATGAAGTTCCTGTGAAACTATTAGGTGCTGCTTCAGTCTCTCATCTCTTTCCTCTGAAGACAAAGTCCTCATGACATCAACACCAATTAGAGTTTGGTTTTTCCGGAAAATATCTAAATGGTTACCAATCAAATCAACCATATCCCTGAAATAGGAAAAAAAAAACTTTAACATAGAATAATTACTCAATAATGATGGTATGTACTAGATAGTATATCAAGCATTTAGTCACCTTGTTAGCATGTCAACTAGATTCATCTCTTTCACCCTGCCTGATACTTCACCAAGAGCGTGAAGTACTAAGCCACGTATCAGTTCTGGGGCCTCTCTGTCAGGAGTAATATCTGAATACCACAAGTCTAAAACAAAGTCTCGCAAAATATTCTCAATGAAACTTTCAAAAGCAGCCTCAACAGAAGGTGAACCAACTTTCCTTCTCCATCTGGAGACTGGTGGTACAGTCGAAAGGCGATGATCATTTGCAGACAACTGCCTCTTTGAGGCTTGAGACAAATATGTCTGCTTACGTACAGGCTGTTCCCTCCAACGGAACTCCACTTTGAAGGAGAGATACCGGAGAAATGCAAGTATAAGGATTGACATGGGCACATTTGTCCACATTGATTTACTTGTATCTATTTGAAACAAAATGATATGGATCTTAGCATGGATACAGGTGACTGGACTATATATTGAAGAAGAAATATACTGCGTATACAAACATAAAGAAACCTCTGTGCAAAAAAATGAGTCCATAATAAGGGTTGAAAGATAAATAATTACTAAGTGTTTAAAGGATGCCAACACATTCACAGAGCAGAAAGTGAAACAACGAAAAAGAAAGGAAGGAAAGAAGGCTATTTTGACAAGTAAAAAGATCAGAGAAAAATATATGCATGCTTAATTCAAAATATAATAAATAAATAAATTTGTACATGACTCAATAGTGACTTATTTCACTTCCATTTCCACCCCTGTGAAGGTAAAATGTTAATTCATCTGAAGCTACTTATCCACTGACAACTAGCCAATTACTTCAGAAATGGTTCACAAGTGGTGGGACTATAGGCAATTATATTTCTGCAAGCTAACTCACCAATATCTAAACAATAGACAAGCAAAAACTAACTCACATCTCTCACTAGATTCCCTTTGCCTTCATCTTTTGATATCATGAAGGCTCAAGAAATCATAATAGTATCGTGAATGAACTCTGAGCCAAGTTGAGTACAAGACAAAGAAGGGATACTCATTATATGATTCATCAGGACACAAACTAGTTGCTGTTTACATTTGTGTTCAACCATTACTTCAATCACATCCAGGTACCAAACAAATTTCCTGCATCATTTCCTTTTTGAATAAAATCACAACTCGCCAGCAGTCACTAAAGCTAAAAATCTCTGAAGCATCAAGGCATAAAACTATTCATAACACAATTTATAGCTTGAAAGAGGAATTCCCTAGACCTCACACTGCAGGTAGACAACAAAGAAATGTGTAACACAAAAACTCATCTTCAACCCCAGAGTACAGGAAAATTTCAAAATTTGGTATCTGAGTGATTATGGCTTGGAATTTACACTCAAACTGTACCTCACCTCAGGGCAGAATGAACATCACTCTCTTTTCAAGCTTCCAAGAGCTAATGCCAAAACCTCTGCTACATATTCGGCACGTTTTAATAACCACTAAAACATCTATCTTTTGCACCAGACCATCCAGAAGCCCTCTATCCACAACGAAATTCTCAGGAAACCCTAGATTACACTTCCCATCTCCAGCAGTTTCATAAATAATGCATGCAAAAAGTTCCTAAATGAAATTAATTAAGGATCCTAAAATTCGGATTTTCGGGATCTCAAGCAAATCCAGCAATCTTTCTTAGTAACTGTAACCGAAAAGTAGTAGTAGTAGTAACTAAATAGAATGCAGGCAGTAAAGCAGTAGCTAACATCCAAAAAAATGCCACGTAACAGGCATTACAGGTCACTACCGGATAGATTCAGGAGCTATCAGATGGTCTGACGACAAGCTCTAGCTGCCCGGCTAACAAAAGGTCTCAAGTTTTGTAACGCATGAGCCATCAAATCACATCGCAATCCCAGCATGCACAGCATCAGTTACCCAAAATCTCTCACACCTATGCTGTGTTCCGCAGATAAACACGGAGAGGCAAGGTAGTCGCTACCGAACCAATCTAATCCCTCGTCTGGGCGATGCTGCGGAACATTTGTATTGCGTCGGAGGGAAACCAATTCGGTCGCATATGAGATACGAAAGCAGAGAGAGAGTGGGCGTGCTCACGCGTGAGGACGTAGGAGATGGCGAAGATGCAGAGCGCCCACCAGACGGTGCGCAGCTTGGCCTCCTCGATCAGATCGTCGACGCTCTCCATCCTCTTCCGCATCTCGGCCTGCACGCGCGCGCGCGCCGCGGCGCGCCGCGGCCCGTGGGAGGCGGAGGGGGGCTCCGGTGGGATCGAGTCGGATGCGGAATCCCCCAACCCAAAGGGCTCCGCCATCGCCGGAGAAGAAGGCCAGGCCGGGCGGTGCCGGCGGCGACTCGTCTCCACGGCGATTTTTATTTCTGGGATTATTTTGTCTTTTTTGGGATTTTCTTTGAAAATCTGTATAAAAACGTGCCCGGGTCTTATCGAACCAGCCTTTGTGTTCTGTTGTAGGGCCCACGCTAGCGGATGCGTGTAGGCGAATGCCATGTGGGTCCCAGTCGCCTGCTGGGATGCCTCTGCCACGTTGCACGCTGACGAGTGGGTCCTTCATGTGACTGTTTCGGCCGTTGGATCGGAAAGAAACGGCCATCTGGCCGTGTCGATCTGCGGGACAGCGGGACTCCCCCTCCGCGGGTGACGGGTCCGCGCGCTTGGAAGTGGTGGGACCGTCATGTCTGCCCACATGCTGGAGTGGCTGGTTTAACGGTCAATAACGATAATCATGCCTGCCGCCGACATGTGGGCCGATGATTCCGGACAGGCGATGATACTAAAACTAGAACGGAGGACAGGACAGCTAGATTGTGGCGTGGATTCACATGAATCCAGAGCAAAGAACAACTTTTTATATTTTCTTATACTACAATTCAGGGTTCGTAAGTATATTTGTTTTCGCACGAGAAAGCAGCCTTTACAGTGGTGAATCTAGCAAAATGGGTCATCAGGGTCAACATATAAAGAAGATTGAGTTACATTATGTGATACTAATTGTGTACAATTCAGGGGTCGTAACATGCATTGTTTAGGTTTCAAACGGAACACATTCCGTGCATAGTATGGAGTATAAATTTGGGTTGCCATGTTTTGTTCCCATGTGGCATTCCATGTACAAGACCATAGGATTCTGAACAATAACATTATCATTTGAAAAAATGTTATGCAAAAAGTAGAGCGTCAACCATGTTGAACTTAAAAGATGGAAGCATCTAGGGTGTTGTTTCTCATAGTTCTGATTCTAGTATTAGGTCTATTTGGTAGTGCTCCCTCGGCTCCACTCTATGCGACAATTCAAGGACATAGGTGGAGCTAGAGTAAATGAAAGGAGGTGCCACACTTCATAACTCCTTTGTCGCTAGCTAATATATAGGTGAAATTCTAAAAGTAACAATATAGTTTTGGTTTTATCATGTGTGCCACCACATCCGCAAGCAATAATATAGATCCGCCCTTTGTTGGAGGAGTGTTGTTTTAACGTCGCGGGATGAGTGGGGAAAAAAACCCCGCTCCCCATGCTCTCCTCCTGATTCACCGCTCCTTGATGCACTACACTCCAACCACTACACATCCTTCATCGACCATATTGTCCCTCTAATGCCCAGGCCTGCCCTTCTAACACGCCTACTAATCTAATTGATAGACTAATATACTGACTTGACTTTCGTGTCTCGTCTATCTCATCATCTCTGTCTTTCACACACCAATAATTCCTCCTCACTTCTCATCTATCTAATCCTCCCTCCCTCTCTCTATTTCAAATCAATCCATGGTTAATTTTGGAAAGGCCAAGGTATGCCCGGCTTGGGCGATTTGTCGTTTGGGAGCTATGAAAAGAGCGGAATGCAAGCGTCTGTCAACGACGACATTTGAGTCTAGAGTCTCTAATTGCGAAAATCAAGGAAGAGGTGATAACATGGAGTTTAGCAGGAGCAAAGCGACAGAGGCAAATCAGCGGATCATTAATTCTTAACTATGGGGTAGCCTAGTGCTGCTTAGTGCTTTGGCACCTTTTTTCTTGGTTTTGTAAATTTGTAAATACACTTCGGTGCTTTTCCTCTTCTATATTAATATTAGTTTGCAGTCAACTAAGAGCGGTGCATTGAAAGGACACCTATTTCTCTAGTAGGGAAATGTGTGAAAGAGAAAGACGATGCGATAGATGAGTGCCGAGGAGGAATTGTTGGTGCATGAAAATATCAAATCATTAGGATAGTTTGGCCCAAGCAAGTTCATTACCACTTTTGGTTAAACACCGGCAGATTCGATTTAACCAAAAGTGGTAATGAAGGAGGGTGTCGTGCCCACGTTCACGTGCTCCAAACTTCATGAGCACCCACGTTGTGCATTTTTGTTGGAATCTACCGTTACCCTCCTTCGTTACCAGTTGCGAAAAAACTAGGTAGCCATGGTACTACACTCAGTTTTTTTCTTAAAACTGGCACTTGTAAGGACTTATCCTTATGATCGATTGTTTCTTAAATCCAGTGGTGATACTATTTTTCTTTTGAACAAGCCGTAACAATCCCCTTTTTTTCTTTTTTTAAACGGTAACGATGGTCAGCAGTGGAACCTTGTTTTTTTTGTGTGTATAACAATGCCGTATTTTTTACTAGTAAACATGTATAATTTACGATAATGATATGATGAGGATGTCCGTCCCGTGACTCCCATCCAGACGCGCTCCCATAAAAAAATCCTTGTCCGCTCGTTTCACTTCCCGCGGCGCCTCCATCCCGGGCATCCCCCGCGGCGCCTCCGTCCGTCACCGGTTGCTGCGCATGCCGCCAACACCTTCTTCCCATTCCCCACCCGTCCAGAGCTCACCGGCATCCGCTTGTACCTATGGCAGGCCCCTTCATCTCCACTCTCGCCTGGCCAGAGCCCGCTGGCGGCCTACTGTTGGGATTATGCCCTAGAGATAATCATAGTGATGATTGTATTACCTTGTATTCATGATATATTATGAGTTCAATTGAATATCCATTAAAGACAACTTGTATCGATTGGCAATTATGTGAATTGTTTGTAAAACTCTTTTACTTGTATGGTTATTCCAAAGTTGTCCCTGATCAGAGTTCTTGTGAGGACACACATGAATATTAGATCAGCACATTATTAGTTGTTGACTATGTTTCACAAGTCATAGACATGGAGATGTCAAACTAATAATGTGGGTACATATATGACATGGGGCTGGACAGACCCAACGTGAGATGTTCTTATTGTCTCTTTACACATCATATACGTTATGTCCTTAGACCTGAGATTGTTGTATGTACTCAAGATGTGAAATGACCTACTTAGGGACTATCAAACATTACTCCGTAACTGGGTAGTTATAAAGGTGGTTTTCAAGTTTGTCGGGAAACATGCTGTGAGACATAGTCAATCAAGATGGAATTTGCCCCTCTTCATGAGAGAGAGATATCACTGGACCACTCGAATGATTTGGATCAAGAAAATGCATGGCCGTGCTTGGGTTAATAGTTAACCCACGAGTTGGACCAAATATCGTGTGACAAAGGGAATAACATGTATGTGGTTTTGTGGTGGTTTGTCTGATATGATCTTTACGTATGCATAGGAGTTGACACGCCTTGCTAGAGGCTGCTGCCAACTATTGGCCAAATAGGAGTATTCGGGCCATGTCTATGTGTGCGTGAACCCATAGGGTCGCACGCTTAAGGGGCTGGAAGCCTAATTCGGATTGGACCCAAATTAGACAAGGTTTAGGGTTGCTAATGGGCCTCCAACTCGGGAGCTCATTAGGACGCCTATATAAGCAATGGGAGGGCGGCAGGGCTAGGTCAATCCACGCCATTTGGCAGCCGCCACCCTTCCCCACGCCCGTGCCTTCGTTCCTCGTGGACCTAGCAGTCCGGAGGCGCGACGCTTCCTCCCTGTACGTGTGGATACCTCGGAGGTGCTGCATCTGGAGCACAAGGACGAACCGCACGAGAGGGACGGGCGGAAGGACGACCACGCAACTACACGGCACTGCCGCGACGTGCACGACTACACCGAGTCGCTTCCGCTGCACCTGCGCGTCTAGTGGTAATCCCGTGATCCATAACTAGCGGTAGTTCCTGGTTTATGGGGTCGAAATTTTTGTTTTTCGGCTAGTGTAGCAACCTCATAACCCTTCAGTGGTATCAGAGATGTAGCTGCGTCGTTATGGATTCGGATGTATGCATATGGAGATATGCGCGGTTGTAGATGTCTTTCTGATCATGGTTCGTGATCTCGCTATGTTGGTCTTGTAACGATCTACTCGTACCGGTCGGAATTCCGCCATCCGAGTTAAGTGATACATGTAAACCCATTCATGCTGAGTTGGAGATCAATTAGATTGATCGAATCGAACCTAGGTCAAGAGCCGAGCGCATGTGATGCGCGGTGGTGGTAGATTGGATCTATTACCGGGCGCCGGGGTGCAAGAAAAAGTGATGTTCGGTAAAACGGTCGTAACTTTTGCATACGACCTTGGATTGAGACAATTCTTAAACGAAAATTGTAGAGAAAAAATTTTTACATCCGATTCTCCCCGATGTTGTCGGGTTCGCTGAATTTATTTTTGCGAAAAAAGGCCGGGAAGATGGTGGTTTTGGCGTTTTAAGATTAGACGTCGGAATCGGTTAACTCTGTTTTGCAGGATTTCATGACTGGTATAGCCCTTATGTCTATGTGATGCATGTATGTAATTAATTCATGGCTTGCATGTGATGAGGATGACAATATGGGCTGGAGCCTCATAGATATTGTCAACATTATAGTAATGGCCTGCGTGCCAAACTGTGATGATCTTATCCGCGACTATGTAATTTTAGTTCACTGCCTTGCGTTAGTGATAGCTAGTCTTGGCGGACTCATCACTGAAGGATGGCATACATGGATCATGGAGATTAATGGAGATGGAGATCCCCAGAGGAACAATGGGCTATACCAAGTCATATCTGTGTTAATGCCGTTCTTACTATGTTCTACTTTCACGTGCGATAATATTTTTGTCTACATGCGATAGTGAAGTAGAACGATCCCTCAGCAATGTTTAAGTTGAATTGCTCCCCCAAACCTTGCACCGTCTTTGGTCTTGTACAATCGGTGGTGGGTCTATGAAATTAGGGTGCCACTGATTTTCCTTGACTAGACAGGTTCGTATCGGATACTTACAGTAGAAAGGTTGGTTACTTGAACAAGGTCATCCTAACGGTTAGGGACCTTGGAGCATAAGGAGTTGGGCGCTATAGCATAGAGATGCTACCCAACAACAAGAGTCATATGTGATATGATTAGCAAAGAGTTGCTTACCGATCTACCATGTCTTCTAGCGGTGATGCTAAAGCTCACTAGTAGACTTGTTAGTTGTGGGTCTTGAATCACTAAGTTTCAATAGAGGGATATTGATTTTAGTGGGAGTAGATTCTATTAAAGGCTTAATATTAGTTACTCTGTCATGGATACATTGTCTTAGTATTTTTTTGCATTACCTTTGTTATAGATAAATGGCGCCTACCAATCAACCGTTTACTTTGCGTTCAATTCTTGAGAAAGATAAGTTGAATGGAACAAACTATGCGGATTGGATCCACAACCTGAGAATTGTTCTCAGGGCTGAGAAAAAGGAAGATATTCTAGACACCCCATTACCTGTAGAGCCTACTGATAATGCACCTGCTGCTGAGAAAAACGCTTGCAAGAAGGCATGTGATCTTTGATCTTGAAGTGAGTTGCCTTATGCTTGCTTCTATGGAACAAGATCTGCAGATCATGCGGTTTGACAACAACCATGCAAATGTCACGATATGATCGTGGCGCTCAATGATATGTTCCAGACTCAAGCCAGGACTAAAAGGTTCAATGTCTCAAAGGCTTTTGTTGAAACCAAGCTAGAAGAGGGCACAACAGTAGGGCCACATGTGATCAAGATGGTTGGTTACACTCAGAGGTTGGAGAAGCTGGGCTTCCCAATTGGCCCAGAGTTGGCTACTGATTTCATTCTCGCGTCTCTTCCACCTAGCTATGGGAACTTCATCTCGAACTACCACATGCATGGGGCGGAAAAGGGCTTGAATGAATTGTGTGGCATGCTTAAAACTACAGAGAGCTAATATCAAGAAAGGTCTTTGGCGGTAGCCATGTGATGGCGGTCCAAAATAAGCCCCATTTAAAAGAGGGGCAATTCTTGAAGAAGAAGAAGAAGGGTGAGGCTAAAGGTGAGAACTCTAAGCCAAACCCACTGCGCTAAGGTGGACCAATCTACACGACCTTCGAATGCTATCATTGTAAGGGAAAGGTCATTTGGAAGAGGAACTACAAGCTGTACTTAGAATCCATGAAGGATAGCGGTGGTAAAGGTACTCCCGCAATTTGTACACTTGTTGTTTATGTTACGGACATTTTCCTCGCTAACTCTTATATAAATTCTTGGGTATTTGATACCGGATCGGTTGCTCATATTTGCAATACGATACAGGGAATGATAAGAAGTAGAAGCGTGGAAAAGGGAGAAGTTGATTTCCGCGTGGGCAATAATGCAAGAGTTGATGCGTTGAATGTCGGGACGATGCAACTCCACCTCCGGTCAGGATTTATTTTGGAATTGAATAATTGTTATTTTGTTCCTAGTTTAAGTCGAAACATTGTGTCACCTTCATGTTTGATGAAGGATGGTTATTCATTTGCGAGTAAAGACAATGGTTGTGTTATCTCTAAGAATGACATGTTTGTGGCTTTTGCATCCATTGTGAATGGGTTATTTATTTTAAATCTTGATGATGCACCTGTCTGTAATATAAGTGCTAAAAGGCCTCGGCTTAATGAGTTAAGTCCTACCTATATGTGGCATTGTCGTTTAGGTCATATAAGTGAGAATCGCATGAAGAGGCTCCATGCTGATGGGCTTTTAACTTCGTTTGATTTTGAATCATACGAGACATGTGAGGCTTGTTTGCTAGGGAAGATGACCAAGGCGCCTTTCACAGGTTTTCCTGAGAGGGCGATAGACTTGTTGGAACTCGTACATACTGATGTAGTGGACCAATGAGCACGATAGCTAGAGGCGGATTCCAATACTTCATAACCTTCACTGATGATTTTAGTAGATATGGCTATGTCTACTTAATGAAACATAAATATGAGACATTTGAAAAGTTCAAAGAATTTCAGAATGAAGTAGAGAATCAATGTGGCAAGAAAATTAAGGCCTTGCGATCTGATCGTGGAGGAGAATATTTGAGCCACGAGTTTAGCAACCATCTAAAGAGTTGCGGAATTGTTCCACAGCTTACGTCACCTGGAACGCCTTAGAGAAACGGCGTGTCCGAGCGACGTAATCGGACTTTGTTGGACATGGTTCGGTCAATGATGAGCCAGTCAGACCTACCTTTATCGTTTTGGGGATATGCTCTAGAAACAACCGTTTTCACATTAAATAGGGTACCGTCTAAGTCCGTAGTTAAGACACCATATGAGATGTGGACCGGTAAGAGTCCCAGTTTGTCTT
Source organism: Miscanthus lutarioriparius (assembly GCA_904845875.1). Classification (NCBI taxonomy): domain Eukaryota; kingdom Viridiplantae; phylum Streptophyta; class Magnoliopsida; order Poales; family Poaceae; genus Miscanthus; species Miscanthus lutarioriparius. The sequence goes on from CAJGYO010000009.1 coordinate 91,273,694, forward strand.
TTCTAAAAAATTAGGCTTGTAAAGTTTATGGCTCCGAGCTGCGTCCGGACGCGTTCTCGAGCTGGACGTCCGGGCGCTAGTCACCCGATATATAACGATAATCAGCCTGTTCGGAAGGCCGTATCGTATCGTGGATTATTTACTGCTGGCTGGTTTGGTGTGAGAGAAAAACACTGTTTCTGGCTGGAAATTTACGATCGTTTACGAGTAAGCGAACAGGCCGAATATGCGTCATATTGTCTGATTGTTAAGTGATTGCATGCCATCTGTGTATCATTTTTAACAAAGCATATATTTTATAATAATAAATACTATACATGTGGTTGTCTAACCAAAACCGACAAGGATTAAGAAAACAGAGTACACCATATATCCTCGTCGTCCCATCTCTTGAACATGCTACTACCGTAAGTTGGACGGCTAATGGCATGAGCGCGCTTGTGAAGCTCACGCAGGCTTCCAACAAAAATACACAACGTACATATGGAGGAGGAGGGTGCGCACCCACGTTCATGTGCTCCAAACTTTATGTCGCCGCGTTTGAGGGGCGGACGGAGGAGGTCACCAGGATCCTCACCGGAAATGGACAAGCAGCATCGCCGGCGGCGCGGAAAGGTCGGCCTCGGCCATCCCCAGCAGCAGCACCGCCAAATGGTACGTCGTCTAGCTTTCCAATCCCTTTGAAAAATTCCGGCAAAGATGCATGCATGTAGTAATCAGGAGAAGAAGAGTGATACTCATGTATGGAGTAGCAAGACTGCAAGAGTCTTGTCCACTAATTTTACTCAAGTTCAGTTTATTCACCTTGGATTTCAGCCAGCCATCCCGGACGAAGCTGCAGCACCCGCGAGGTGACCGCAGAGCGCCGGACGCTCCTCCACATCGCCGCCGGGCAGGGCCACTGCGGCCTCATCACCGAACTCGCCCGTCGGGACCGGGACCTCCTCTCCTCACTGACATCCTCGCAGGAAACACCCCTCCACTTCGCGGCGAGGGCGGGGCACGCGGACGCCGTGGCCGCCATCGTCCGGCTCGCCACCAGCAGGGAGGAGGACAACGACGACGACAGCGACGTCGTGGAGACCCGGCAGCGGCGGCTGCGGGGCAGCGTGCACGACGTGCTGCGGGCGAAGAACCGGGCCGGAGACACGGCGCTGCACGTGGCCGTGAGGCACGGCGGCCGCGGCGCTGCAGCGGTGGTCGAGGCGCTCATGGGCCTGGTGCCCGGCCTGGCGCGGCGGTGGAGCTCAACGGCGCCGGCGTGTCGCCGCTCTACCTGGCCGTGGTCAGCGGGTCGGTCCGCGCCGTCGCGGCCATTGTCGCGTACGGGGACGACGCGGCTGCCGCCGGGCCCATGTCGCAGAACGGGCTGCACGCTGCTGTTCTCCAGAGTTCAGGTCAATTCGTTCGCTCTTTGATTTCTTCTTCTTTTATTTATTTCAATTAATTATTATTAACCCCATCCATGTCTCTTAGAAGACGCATAACCAATAAAAAAACATTGTTTACTTTATATCATGAAAATGAACCAGTTAGTGCTGTGTGTAGTCAATGTTCTTGAATTGACAAACCAAGTTGATTCACACAGACCTGAAAACTACTGTTTTCTCTCTTTTTTCCCCCCTTATTAAGCAATTCAGTTTCGGACAACAAAAGTTGCAAACTCGTCATTTTTTTACTAAAAACTGAAGATTCCTCGTGCCACTGTAAAGTTAGTGAGAAAGCTGGACGAACTAAACTGTCTCAATAAGCAGCTATCTGTGCACGTTTAATATTGGCCAATTATTTTAACACTGAAGGGTTGACGATTTGATATGTGTCACGCGGACGGCCGGGTTGGTCAAACTTAACTTAAAAATAATGAAAGATAAGTAAGCCGGAACACGCAATTCAACTTGCCCTGTTTTTTTTTATAATGTAAAGAGTAGGTGTGGCTCTCCTGCTTTGTTTGAAACAACGCGATCATTGCGACATGATAAATAATCAACAGTATGTATTTCACATTTTCAACTATTGTAATGATCGTCGACCGAACCAGTATGGGAGTAGTTGATTACATTAAGATAAAAGGGAGGGTCTACCACCAGGACGTTCGGACAAAAACATGCGTCCAGACGCCCGCGCACTCCTGCCGCTCATGAGAATATTATCGTTGCCTAGCACGTGCTTAGCGTAAAACGCGTGCGCCCATGCCTGCTGTGCCCACGTAACAGGAGGACCATTACCCCGACGGACCGTAACAAGCAGCCACACCTACCTCACCCCGCCTGTGGATGCGCGCTGGGAGGTGTATGTCGGTCTCAGGCGCCCTCACGGTGACCCATGGGTGGCGCCCCAGCAACAGTAGCATGCGGCTATGGTAGGCCGCTGTCCGCTAGCCACCAGGACCATTGCTACATGTGCTCTCCTAAATCTACTTTTGAAACATCTAGTAGAAATACTTGCAATATGCGACTAAAAAAGATGAAACACTTGAAACATAATACGTGTATAGCCATAGCAATGCAACATCCAGATCTAGTTTTGCATCATTAAGATAAAACGCTTGTAATATACGTATGAAACACCTGAAATACTTGGAACATGCGTTTAAAACATGCATGTTATGCAACATCCAGATATACTTCTGCAACATCATGATGAAACACTTGAAACATACTTTTGACACAATTGAAACACTCGAAAACATATGCTTGCAACATGTGTATATTGTCATTGCAACATATGCAACATCTCAGATCGATTTCTGCAACATTCAGATGAAACGCCTGAAGCATAAATCTGAAACACTTGAAACACGACGTCGCTTGTGGCCATGGCCTACCTGGTGGGGAACTACGGCGGGCGATGGGGCGCGGCCTCGGGCGGGGCTTGGGTGGCCGGTGCATGGCGCGACACAGGGCTACGAGCTGATTTTGTCGAGCTCCACCTGCTCCCGCATCGTCGCACGCCTGTCCGCCCGCTGCGCCGACATGTTGCTCCGTAGCTTCGACGCCCTACTCGCCGTGCTCATCAAGCAAGGCTCCTCCTTCGGCGCCGACGACTCGCACGGGCTACGCTATGCTGCCCAAGTGGACTGGAAGGCGTGCAAGATGCAGCGCCTGGTGGCTGCCACGACACACGTGCCACGAGCTCGACGTGCTCGCCGATCTGGAGCAGCCGACGCCGGCCAGCGTTGCTGCGTCAGGGAGCAGCTGGGTCGGGTGCCCATGTCGCGTAGCTAGGCAGAAAGTGAAGCGCCTCCGCGTTGTCCGTCATGTGGATGAGAAGGAGACACGTCACTAATTAAATAATTGTGTGGACGAACTGAAGGTGGGAGCAAGCCAGTGTCCCGGTCAGTAGGCCCAGCTAGGAGCGTCCGGGGGCGCGGACGCGGGACAAATGCCCGCAAAGGAGTATTAGCATAAGTTAAAACATTCATTCGTCGTATCATGTTATAACTCGCTTTGGCTTTATCCTAAGTCAATTTTCTCGAAATTTTTACCAAGTTTTTAGAAACATAAATTGACATGGAGAATTTAGTGAAAAGTAGTTAATTAATGTTATAGATGTTGGTGTATTTTAATAGAAACTTGATCAAATTTTAAAAAGATTGATTTAAAACAAAGTTAAAATGAACTGTAACTATTGACATCTTAAATCGGCAATTATTCACTTACAGCCCTCTTCTCTGTTGCTTCATGAGGTTCCATGAGGCCAACATGGCAACATTGGATGGCTCCACATTTTAAAGTTGTTTTCCTCCAAATAAAGCTGAAGTCATATATGCTAGTTGAGAATAGAGCTGAATGTGTTTGTAATGTGTAACATTACAAAGTAAATTATGGCAACATGGCTAACAGTAGCAACATGGTTGTAACTAGAGACATAGATGGACTTTTTTTTTCAAAACAAAATCAATAATATATATGTTTCATCCTTTTCTAGCTCATCATCTAGATATGTTGAACTATGTGTTGAGGCCTACTAACATTAATATGAAAAATTTCATTTCTTGTAGAAATGGTTTCTTTGCTACTGCAATGGCGACCAACACTTGCAACCGACCTTGATAGCAACAAGAGCAGCCCATTACATTTTGCTGCATCAAGTGGTGACTGTTCTATAATCGAGGACATCTTAAAACATGCACCACCCAGCACCGCATACGTGCAGGACAGCCAAGGCCTCTCGGCTCTTCATGCTGCTGCTTTTTGATGGGCCATTTACCTGCAGTCCGTTTGTTATTACAATACCACCCTGCGTCTTCAGACATTCGTGACAACCATGGCAGAAACTTTCTACATGCTGCAGCCATGAGAGGCCACAACTCCATTATTTGTTATGTCATAAAAAACCAAATGCTGGAATATCTTTTGAATGAGCAAGATCAGGAAGGGAATACAACATTACATTTAGCTTTGCAGGCAGGGGAATACAGAGTGGTTTCTAAGCTTTTATCCAGTGGAAAAATGCAGTTTCACATCATGAACAATGACGGCCACACCCCATCTGATCTGATAGAAAACTCAAGGGGTTTCTACTTAATGGTAAGTAATACTCCCATCCTTCTATGTTTAGGGAATGGTACACAAATTCTAGATTGTGTTTTATATAGAAAAGTACATATTATATTCATTTGAACTAACCTTGCGTCCCCATGTCCATGACACATTTGTGAACTAGCAGGCAAGGCTAGTGGTAACGTTGTTTGTCTATGGAGCACAGTTCAAGCCACAGAGACAAGACCATGTAAACAAATAATGGAATGGACAGGACATCATGAAATGGCGAGAAGCTACATCGAAAAACCTCGCAATTGTTTCCACCCTTGTGGTGACAGTCGCCTTCTCAGCAGCATTCAACGTGCCTGGTTCGTATGGATCAGATGGGAAGGCAAATCTGAACGGGAATCACACTTACAGTGCGTTCCTAGTGTTGGACACCATTGCCATGACCACATCTGTAATGGCGACGATACTACTTGTTTATGGAGGTGCTTCACGGTCCCATCGTTCTTGGCAGGGCTTCATTATGTCCTTGCACTTCCTTTGGCTGTCACTCATCTGCATGATGCTAGCCTTTTTTGAGGCCATAGCAGCTGTGACGAGTGATAAGAAAGCTATGAAGTCTCTTCTGTATCAGCTGATCTACGCTGGGGTGTACGTCCTGATAAATCTTCTTACAAAACTTGCAATGCCTGGTCGCCTGGATCGTTTGTAGGAGTTTTGCAGTTTGTGGTAGGTGGTTTCTCAAAACAACAACGGTGTCTCAAGAAGCGCATCAGTCAGCAGTATCCCTTTGGGGTCATCTATGCCTTCAACATGTTTATGTTCATATTTGTAAATACTGTAGCAATTGCTGCAATGGTCGTCACAAGTATTTTTCTTTGACGTGAGAGGTATCATGTTCATAGCATTATGTATTAGCGTAGACATATGCTAAGATGCTAATTATTAAGTATTAACAAATATTGAGACTAGTATCATGTCATGTGTATGCAGACATATGTACATCACTGTCTATCTCTATGTATACTCATGATAGACACTGCACATCACTGTCTATCTCTACGTATACTCGTGATAGACGCCGCACAACCGTGCTACACACGAAACACACATACATGTGCATCTGAACATTCCAGGCATTATTATTTAAGAAAAAATTATACAATAAAACATTGCTTATATATCAAAATAATCGTGCATGAATGCGAGAACTGTCATTATATCTTCATCATCTATGTATAAAGAGAGATCATACCAATCCCATTCAGGGTTAGATGATGGAGAATATAATGTTATGCTTGCCCAAGTTCTTGTTAAATAATTGTTACAAGGCACACACGATGCCATTCTCTTCCTTCACCACCCTTTCGACACACGGTACTATGTAAGAAAACCAGATCACAGACGCCTACGTATTGACAAAACATATACGTGATAAGGAGTCATCATAGACGTGTGTTGTCAAGACGCATCTGTGATGAGGGTTATCACAGCCATGTTTTTACTACACTCGTCTGTGACGAGGGGTTATCACAGACGCGGATTGTCTAGACCCCGTGGCGCGACGCCCTCCCTAGGTACGACTCCTCTTCGGATGTGGGGGCTTGAACAATGGCACGCTCACCTTCATGCTGCCTCCCAGAGCCAAGACGAGCCCACCATGCCCGCCATCGACGATATCTATGAAGCACAAGCAACCCTAGATCTATCCTCCTTCATCCGAGAGGTCGTGGACCTGTCCTCCCTCGCGTGAGCTACCATAGACCTAGTCTCCCTCGCACGGCCCGCACTCTTTGCTCACTTCGCTGCCATGGCCAGTGCCCCGGTGCATCCCTCACCGCCATTGCCGCTTGAGGGATGGGAGGGGAGCGCGTAGAGGGAGGAGATGGGTGAGGGACAAGAAGAGGCAGCATGTAGCAGTGCGGGATCATTGGAGGAGACGACAGTCGCCGGTGGTGGCGGCGGCTAACCATAGTGGGAAGAGAGAAAGGGGCGTGGGGGACACGAGAGTTAACTAGACTTTATATTTTTCACGCCCGAGACAAAAAAAATGCACAGACCCAAATCCATCTAGACGCGTCACTGATATAAAACCATATCACAGACGCGTCTCATTCTTAATCACAGACACATTTTCTTGATCCGCATCTCTGATATATGCCTCTAGCAACCTATTTCTTCGGAGCCAACACCTCATATACGCGTTCTTACTAGACACGTCTATGACCGTACATCAGAGATCGAACATCAATTGCAACGATTTGATAGATAACTTATAGGGATAGATGTAGATAAACAAACCCCCTAGAAACTATAACAGGTTTTCTCCTCATACGGCTCGAGAAAATGGTTTGAATTTCTGCCTGCGTCACAATTTCGTGTCACTTATAATGGTGTCTTCTCTTTGCAGTTTTGACATAGTGACATTGCCCATCTCCGCATGTGCCACTTTTCTCCTCCACGCCCCTCCTCTTTCATTCTCTCACGCATACGCATCCGCATCGTGAATGTTATTTTTGCCCCTAAGGGCATATGCCCCATGTGCATGCATTGCCATGATCGATCTATGCTTAATGTGGTGAGCTAGGCGATTACGATCCAGTCTAAGATTGTTTAGTTCTAACAGATGGAAGACTAATATTAAAGCCACGAGTGGAGATATGATAGAGCACCTGTAGCTTCTATGGCAATTCTCATGTAATCGTCCCAAAACAAAGAAACATCATTTCGTGATTCCGCATGAAGAACTTGAGACCGATCCATTGAAAATATAGTCATATACCAAAGAATGAATCTCATATTCGAGACAACATCCATAGAGTTTCACAATGTTTCAAATGATTTATTTCGTAAAGTATCACAACTTCATTGATGAATTGCCTGATCTCACACTATACTTGATGACTATAGACTTCTTTTATTGCAAACACGTTGGTTAGATAAAATGCCCTTATAAACCATCCCATGACCACCCTGTCCAATGATGCGTGCTGGATCAAAGTTACTTGTTGCCTTTTCTAGCTCTTCTAGAGAAAATATTTGTTTTATCTGCCGGTGATATCAACGGTTCTAGGAGAAGACCTTCTCCGCATGTGCCACTTTTCTCCTCCACGTGCCCTCCTCTTGATTCTCTGCTGCGACAAGTTTCCTGTATCTATATCATGAATGTTGTTTTTGCCCCTAATAAGGGCATAAGCCCCATGTGCATGCATCGTTGGATGCATATAAGAATGCGTGCTCCTGTTGCATATGCATCCCCATGTGCATCTATGCATATGAGGGCATGTGTTCCTAAGGGCAATTTTTCTGCGTCCCATTTGCACTTGCTATTGTCTGGAGTAGGAAGATGTGTTTGCAAAGAGGTACAAGAATTTAGAACACACAGGAGTGCATCATCATTTAAAAAAAAAGAAAAAAAAGTGCATATCGATTGAGTAAAAATATTGAATATTTCGCATCCGACGTGATAGCAGGGTATCGTTCTAGCTTGTGCGCTTGCTCCTTCTTTGATAGTTTGATGAAAACCTTCGTACTTCACCAAGTTTTATTATTCCAAATCCACTAAAACATTTTTGTAAACGTCTTATCGTTTCATATCAGAGTTGGCATACAACTTGTCATTGGTCGTCCTAACATGGATGATATATACGAATTCATGCTTGGTGCACTCAATTTCTCAAAAGAACCCATGGCCATTTGAAACGTAGTTGGAAAATACGAAGCGAAAGAATGCACGTAATTTTAATCTGTTTTTAGAGAACACAGAATCTTAGCGGAGCAAGTCCGTGCTGATTCGTTAACAAAGAAAAAGGAAAACTCATACCTGAGAGAAAAGAGTGCACACAATTCAATCTGTTTTTAGAGGACACATAATCTTGGTGGAGTAAATCCATGCTGGTTCGTTAGGAAAAAAAAGAAAGTAAAACTCATACCTGAGAGAAAACAGCAGCATGTCTGGAAGAGATAGATCGAGGTGACAGAATTTCTAAAAATGAAAAAAGAGGGGCATTCCGAGAATTGAACTCGGGACCTCTCGCACCCTAAGCGAGAATCATACCACTAGACCAAATGCCCGTTTTGTTCGAAGTTTGAATTCAATTTTATTAATTCGTAACATATCCCTGCCTTCCTCCCCCGTGGACCTCACATTGCAACCGACGAGCAGTCTTCGTATATAGAGTTATCCCCAGGCCTTGCCGCCGGCGAGCCATTCCCCTTCGCCGGCGCTTTCGTCCACCACATCCACAAACCCGTCCTCCTCGGTCGCACCCCCATGTTTCAGCAGGATGCCCGAGCGGCACAGAAAGTTACTGGAAAACTCGGACCTGGAGTTATCGGTCTCCTGAGCCGCTGGATCTGCACGGAACCCGCCAATGTGCAGTGCAAGGAGGCTTCTTTGAGGTGGGATTGACCTCCGGCCTCCGGAGCGGGAATGCCGAGTACATTTCAGTCGGGGTAAGTTTCTTTCTCTTTTAGGAGCAGCGTTTGATGGAACCGGAGTCGAAAATGGGAAGGGAATAGAAGTATAGAACCCCCGCTATATAGCAATGATGTCCAGTTGTCATGGTTCATGGTTTTAATGAAGGCTCGTAGGAGAGATTCCAGTTATGATGTGTGTGTGCATCATAACTGAACATGGTGGATGTGTAGAAACAAATTTCGTTATCTGTAGGCTCATGTTTGCGTTCTTTATTTATTTCCCTTGTGGCAGGATCCATTATGATGTGTGTGTGCTTCAGATTCAAAGATTAGCTTATGGTCTCATAGAATCCAAGGCTAGGAGCTCTGAGATAGCGCCACAATTTTCTCTTCAATCAGAAACTGAATACGGTGATTTAGGCTTTAACAGTTACTGCTCATCTTGTTAGGTCCAATTTTAATAACTACATAAAGGAGTCAAGTGTGCAGTCTTACCTTTTCACTATTTAATGAATTCACTTTGACCTTTACAGATTGTCAGGAGATCACTCTCTGAGATAGCACCACAAGTGTGTCTTCAATCAGAAACTGAATAAGGTGGCTTAGGCTTTAAATAGTTACAGCTCATCTTGTTCGGCAATATTAACTCCACAAAGGAGTCGAAGTGTACAGTCTTACTTTTTCACTAATGAATTACGTTTGAACTTTTCAGATGGCCAAGAGATCACTCTGTTGATTGATCTTGTCGCAGATGGCTGGGACATGCCACCGGTGCTTTATGAGGTGGATAGTTCTTGCCACATTGGAAACTAGGTACCTGAAGCAGAGTCAACTCTTCCTTTCACTAACAAACGTGCAAATCGTTTCTTATTGCTTCTGCCTCTTGCCAATAAATAGGATGCTCAACAATGGTTCATCACCAGGAGTGCATTGCTCTCCTCTTTCTATCTTCCATCGCATCTAGAACCATGGCTACTACCCATCAGAGGTCTACAAGTTTGCCTTCAAAACCTTTCTCCACTGAGGCCAAAGTAGAAGAAGAGTTGCAGAGCTTCAAGGCGTTCATCTCTTTGCCATGCGCAACATTGACATGATGTGTGATGGTCTGAGGATGCTTGGAGACATCTACAACTGCGTAGAGGAGATCATGTCTGTTCCCCAAGCAATCAAGCTTCGCTCTCCATACCCCAACAAAAGAAAATGGTAGAGGAAGAGCTGGAGCAGTCCCTTGTGCAAAGCTGAAGATGACTATCGAGGAGCTGCAACTATCCCTCAGGAGAGGAGACGGTTTGTCTTTTCAGCTCAAAGTTGTGTCTTTTATGCGTCTGGTGAAGAAGGCACAAACTGACAAGTGACAAAAGTCTTTCAAGAAGGCCAGCAACAACACAACTTTTGAAGGCTGCAGACTGATCAGGCTAGTTTTCAGAAGCCAGAAAGATGGCTGTCTCTCTACTTGAATCCATATCTGGTCTCTTGCCAAAGCAGACTGCCACCACAAATGCAAGCAAATGGTCTCTTGTCTCCAAGAGATTGCAGAAAAGGAAGGTTGCCTTCAAGGATGAACAGTTGCAAGCACAAGAGTGCAGCATGGGAGATCTTGAGAATGGTGCTGAGTTGCTGTTCAGGAGATTTATCCAAGGCAGCGTTTCTCTCCTAAACATTCCTAGTGCATAGATAATTTTCAAGGCCTTTTGCTCTGGTGATTTGTGATTGGCACCCACCATTTAAAGGATCCATCAATCTTTGAACACCATTCTAGTTTGTACACAAAACCACATATACATAGATCGAATCAAAAGGCCATCCAATTCTAGAATCAAAAGGGCATCCACTCATAACTCAATTCTAGAATCAAAAGGCCATCCAAACTCCAAAGGAAACGAAAAAAATGCATGGCCACAGTCTCCATCTTGTGGCATGCCTTGATCTTGCGTAAGTTGCCAACTGGGATTTTTATCAGCTGAATGTTGTGCTAATGTGGTTTACATCAGGGGCATTATGGATATAAGGGACAACAAAAGGGACGAAGTTCCCCTAAAAAGGGTATTTAGGGTGCTCCTGTAGCGGACAAGGTGTGGCTAGAGCTGACTGCCAAGGAGGAGGGAGGGAGCCGCAAATCAACAGCCAGATGCGAGTGATATGCTGCATCATGCTGCTTGACGTGCGGCAACAATACAGGCTCATCGAAGGCCATGCCACCAAGAGCGTCGAAGACATCAAATTTCACATGTGTACCGAAAAAAGGTAAGCGATACATGAAATTATTATTTATTGACACAGTCTCAAAGTTTTTCAAAGCTCTGAGTAAATGTTTATGCTAATGCGAAAGAACAACCATATATAGACTTACATTAACTATACTGGTTATGACCAGTGAACACAATTAGGGGGCCTGCTAGCGAGCGATACTCAAATCAATAAACACATCTAGCGTGGTAGGGTGGCAGATTCCATGAACTCTTTCTCTAAACTAGAACCTGGTTGTATGGCAAATGCTTGGCAAGTAGCTTCAGCTCTTCGAGCTAGCAACATTGTTTTATTTTGCTGCCCATTTTCTAGGCCACTTTGGTAAGAGCTCACCCGTTTCTTTCGTAAAAATCTGCAATTCCATCTCCACTTGCTTCATTGTAGGCCTTTCTTCACCACATAGTCTTAAGAACATCTCCGCAAGAGAGACAACGCTGCTAATCTCCTCCTTGGTTGCTTCCTCAACAACTTGAGAATCAACTACATTAGTGATTTCTTTGTTTTTCAATGCCTCAAGAAAGTAGTTTGACAAGTTTTGAACCAAGCCTGAGTTACTTGTGAAAACTGGCTTCTTTCTAACAAGCATCTCCAGTAGTACCACTCCAAAACTATACACATCACTCTTCTCATTTAGCTGCCTTGTATAGAAATACTCCGGATCTAAGTAACCAAATGTGTAACAATGTGTGTTTGATCAACTGGAACCAATCTTGATGCGCCGAAGTCTGAAACTTTAGCTGTGTAGTTCCCATCCAAGATTATATTAGAGGACTTCACACCACGATGTAAGACTGATATTGAAGCTGTTGAGTGGAGGTATGATAGAGCTCCTGCAGCTTCTGTGGCGATTCTTATGTAATCATCCCAAAACAAAGAATCATCATTTCGTGGTGATTCAGCATGGAGAACTTGAGACAATTATCCATTGGAAATATAGTTATATACCAGCAACGGAACCTCAGATTCAAGACAACATCGAAAGTGCTATTTGGATGTTATCTCGCTACCAACGACAACTTATGTTTTGGGCAAAAATTGTAGAACAACCAACAAGAATCGAGATGTTACCTTTTAATAATAGAAGTATCAATAATAGATGTGTCAATTGATAGACAAATGAAGTACATAACCTGCCATTTTTATAGACAAGTCAATTAAAAATGACATTAATCATAAAAACATTGAAGAATGTAAAAAGGACATCTAGACATACATCCTCTTATCCTTAACAGATTTTGAGATAACCAATCATTTTGAGATAACCACTTCTCTACAAACCTCCTCTTATCCCTAACAGATTTGTGAGGAAATTTGTGACCAAAAGGTTTGGTTGGACCTTTTACCAAATTTCGCGAAACTTGATCTCGATCTGCATCTTAATATAATTCGCTCGGAGATTTATTGCGAAGCTAGCAGTGCAAGTGCAACGGCGATTGAATCATTGAACGGTGGTTGTGTGTGTGATCAGCTCGACATGAATGTGAAAGGGAGGTTATGAACTTTCGATAATGCTTGCCGTGTCGTCCTGTCCGTTAGTCAAGTCTTTGGCTGAAAGCAGGACAGTGGCGGCCGAAGCGCTGTCAAGTCGTCGCGTCACGGCCTCTTGTCCATCGCAGTCGTGGTCCCGAAGCGCGCCCGCCGGGCAGCAGCTTTATAAGCTATGGCACACTATTTTTCTCTCCCAACAAATCATCTGTATAAATCAGGACAAGCAGCTGAAAAGAGCTGAGGAGTGTAGCCTGCGGCTGCCCGCGTGAAGTCTTGGCCAATCTAAGTTGGGAACAGCGTTCTAAATAGCAGGTCAAATCGAGGTATATCGATTAAATCATATTCCCTCTGGTCCATTTTATCTAGCACAAGTTAGAATGACACGGTCTCCTAAATTACACTTTGACCATTCGTTTGCTTTATATTATATTATTTATGCTTATAAACTTATAATCATTGGATAGATATTTCTTTACAAATCTAATCATATAAAGTTTGTATTATAACAGTTAAAAATTATTATCCTAATTATTGGTCAAATTTTTTAAAGTTTGAATCTTGGATATGCGTGTGCGCCAGATAAAATGGACCGGAGGTAGTACATATGAGCAAATAGTTAAATCTCGAGAAAGCGAGCTTATAGGGGGAGATTTACATCCTTGATTGGGAAAAAGGATTTGGTGAGATAAAAAAAAACTTGGCTTTCTATTTTTTTAGGTGCAACTTTGAGTTCGGAAAGAGGAATTGGTGAGTTAAAAAAAAATAGCTTTGTGTTTTTAAGGAAAAAAGGGGATCCATTAGGGTCGCTCTTCCGTAAATGTGGTGCTATATGTATAAGGGTTTCTGTTTTTTCTTTTATATATATATACTATCTCGGTTCCAAATTACAAATCGTCCTGCCTTAATTTTTGCTGTACACTTCATTATACGTGTGTTCTACAAGTCACATTAGCTTTGTCCTAAGTCGAACATTACAAACTTTGACCATTCATTTAAAAAAATCCTTATTGTTTCACAACATATGAATTATAAATTATGAAAGTATTACTATTATTTCACAACATATGAATTATATATTATAAAGTATTTCTCATAGTGAATCTAAAATTTAAATCTTATGTCATAGACATATATAGTATTTTTTTAAATTGATAGTCAAAAGTATAAATATTTGATTTAGGATAAAGCTAATATGATAAGCAAATAAAATCAGAGGAAGTATTTTATTATAATTTAAAAAGCTAAAATGGCCTTAATTTAGAACGGAAAGAGAATAAAGTATATGGTATTGTTTATTTTTAAGGAAAAGTATAGACTTTGTGATTGAAGACAATTAAAAAATAGTGGAAATGAACAGTCTTTTTTTTAGCAAAGTGGAAACAAACAGCTAGTGAGGCTGCAAGCCACACGTCCTGAAAATGTACAAACCTCACGGCCCACACGCTACTATATCCAAGTGAGCCGAGCCTAACAGATCATTGGTTGCTGCTGCAGTGCTGCCAACCAGGTGTGATGGTGCTGCGCGGGGAATTTTCTTTTTAAATAATATTATTTTAATAATAACTAATAGCAAAACTAAGTGCTGTTATGGAAAAGTTGCAAGTATAGATGCTTTTTGGCTATATTGATGAATGGTCCACAGGGCATACGAACTCTATTCTAGAAAAAAAAGGAGCTAACCAGGATCGAGACTTTGTTAACAACTTCAATTTATAGGTGAACAAGGGAGGAATCCTAATAACCAGGATGGAGACTTTGTTAACAATTTCAATTTATAGGTGGCGCGTGGTGCTGTAGCAATAGAAGCATGCCTCCGGTGTTTTCTCCTAATATAAATTAGTGAGCCAATGCGCACTAGTTTGGTTAAAAACTTAAAATATACGTGTGCACTATTTATATGATAACTTATTTTACATGTGTATGGAAACAGGTAAATGATAAATCAGATTACTATTTATCTGGCACAATCTCATAGTTTTTCAAAGTTCTTAATAATGTTTATTCTAACGCGAAAGAACAGCTATATCTTCACGTACGGATAAATACTCCTATTATACACCAAATAAAGCCAATGAAACGCTGGTTCTATATATATAAAATTACTATAGGCGACCTGCTGGTGAGTGATACATTATAGATGGATAACCACTGGCACTAAATCAATCATACTCAATAAGCACGTCTAGTGTGGTAGGGTGGCAGATTCCATGAACTCTTCCTCTAAACTATAACATCGCTGGTTGTGTTCCAGTGGTAAATGGGAACGAGATCCTCTAACTTGGGCTCTTTCTACTGCAGAGGATGTAGGACCTCCGATGCCATCCATTCCACATCCTGCGGCACGGAGAAAAAGCAAACAGAGGAGGGAAAGAAGGAGCCCAATAACAGCGCGGATGGAAGGAAAAGCGCGAACCTGGTAAAAACGGATGAGAAAAGGCGCCAAAGACGACGCTTACGATCGCCAGACGACCGAGCTTCTCCTCTGCACTTCAATTGTGTGCAGGTGTGAGTAATCTTACTCCCTTCTCTCTCGTCGTTCCTCTTTACAGTGGCTTCACTGAGATTGATTGAAATTTCATCACTAGGTTGCAGACTTAGTTTTTGCTTCTCCTGTTGTCATGTAAGAAGCACGATGGAAGAACAAAGAACAAACTTACAGATTGCATCATGATTCCAATACGTAAGCAGCATAACCCCACTTTATCATTTCTTATGTGACATCATAAGTATTTTACCCTGGTAGTGCTAATCTATTTCATAATTTTTTCTCTGTACTTCCACAAGCCCTTCTCATGTTATTCTTTTTTGTTGCAGAGATATACTACCTGGCTTGGCACCTCATGTTGGCATGGAGTTTCGAACTTGGAATGAGGCTTGGGCATTTTGGCTTAGCTACGGTGGACAAAAAGGTTTTGAGGTTAGAAAAAGGTATACAAACAAAAGACCTTCTGATGGCATGGTTACATCAAGTAGATTTGTTTGTGCAAATGAGGGTCATAGGCTGTAGGACAAAAGGGATCATTTAACTAAATGCCTTCGAGCTGAAACTAGAACGGATTGTCAAGTCCGCATGACTCTTAAATTGGATCGAAAGGAGGGACATTATAAAGTATCTGATGTCATTTTGGAACACAATCACAAACTACACCTACCAAAAACCTTTCACTTATTGGTGTCACATAGGAAAATTTCTGATTTACAAGCATTTGAAATTGAAACGGCAGATGATGCGGGAATTGGACCAAAAGCAGCACATGAGTTGGCTAGCCACCAAGTTGGTGGACCACTCAATTTTAGTTACACCCTTTGTGATCACAAGAACTATTTGCGCACCAAGCGACAACGAGAGATGGCATATGGCCAAGCAGGTAGCATGCTTAAGTATTTTCAAGACAAAATTGCTGAAAATCCATCATTCCAATATGCATTGCAAATGGATTGTGAAGAACAGATAACAAACATATTCTGGGCTGATGCTAAAATGATTATGGACTATGCACACTTTGGTGATGTTGTTAGTTTTGACACTACTTTTAGAACTAACAAGGAGAGCAGGTCTTTTTTGGTGTCTTTGTCCGGATTCAACCATTTTAGAGAAATTGTAGTTTTGGTGCTGCACTCATGTATGATTAAACATTTGAATCTTTCAAGTGGATATTTAAGACTTTTCTAAAACTCAAAATGGACAGCAACCTAAAACATTCTAAACAGATCAAGATGTTGCAATGGGAAAGCGCATTTGCAGCAGATTTTGCAGAAGCATGGCATGGACTATGCACCTTTCACATTATGCAGAATGCTATCAAACATCTACATGAAGAGAAGAACGAAGAGAATAAAAGAGAGAAAAGAAAAGAGAAAAATGAAGACACTAGTATTCTATCATATTTCAGTGCGTGCATGTTTGAGTATGAGGACATGGCAGAATTTGAATAAAAGTTTGATCAATTGAGGCAAAAGTTTGACCTCTTGAGGAAAAAGGTGAGCAGCCAGCTTGGTTGGATAGTATATACAAGGTGAAAGAAAAATGGGCTGAATGTTATATGAAGGATGTCTTCACATTAGGAATGAGAAGTACACAATTGAGCGAGAGTTTGAACAATGACTTGAAAATCCATTTCAAATCTGATTTTGATTATTCGGTTCTTTAAGCATTTTGAAAGGGTGGTGCAAGGAAAAAGGAATAATGAACTAAATTCATAATTTGATTCAAGGAAAAAGTTACCTAAAATCTGTATGAGGAGACCACCACCTATGTTAATGCAAGCTAGCAACTTGTATACACCTATTATATTTGAGGCTTTTCAAGGTGAATATGAAAGATCTTTGGCAGCTTTCACCAAGCACGTAGTGGAATTATTCAAGACAACAAGGGAAGAAATATAATCGAAAATCCCAAGATGAATGCTATGCTTCGCTACAGATTTATGTCCCACAAATTACATAATTTAGCACATCGAGCAGCCAACTTTCCTGAATGCAGTATGTTAGTAGACAGCACACTTGACATCCTCGGTCAGCAAATTGAAGACAAAATCAATGCATATACAAGCACACATGAGTATCTACCTACAGTTTCTACAGATGTCAGTCCACCAAATGAAATATTGAGTAGTGCATGCCTAAAGAAAAAGGAGGTCCAAACGAAAAGTTCAAAACGAAAAAGAACTTGGCTTGATAAGAAGCACAAGGCTAAAAAAAAGAGACAAAACAAAGCTACAACACAGCTTGCGAAAGAAGCAAGTAATGATGCTCCACAAGCACAAGTAACACATATTTCAGTGGTATGTTGCTAAAGGAATGTTGCATTTGTACTCTTATCATTCTGTCCAGTATTTCCCTAATCCCTCTAATTTTTTTACTGCAAGATACAAGAGGTTGGGGAAGAGGCAGGTAGTAGTGGTGCACAAGCAGAAAAACAAGTTGCTAATGATATTGTTTACAAGGACAAAGAGGACTCTGAAGATTACAAGGTCAACCTTAGCTTCACTCAAATGTTAACGGTAAAATACTTCTTTATTTTATCTAGAGATGATCAGGGATGGTAACTGATTTTTCTTTAAATAGACTTACTTCTATTTAATTTACAGGAACCAATGACGAATGCTGTTTTATCTCAGCTGTGGTGAAGTAATTCTATTTGGGTCATTTTGCAAGGTTCAGGTCTCCACCTATTGCTCTGAATTGTTCAGCAAGGTACCATGAAGGACCAATCACAGATGATACTTTTGTTTTTGGGCAACCCTGTGACAAGAGTAGGATATGAAGAATGGAGGATTTTCAATGCAATTCAGTTATCTTTGGCCACCTGCACTATAGTACTGTTTCAATTTAGTCTTGTATATAGTCAAGTCGATGACATCTGAATGTATAGTATATATGTTAACTACAACTTAATGTAAGTATCTGGATGTGTTCTGGAACTGAAGTGGGCATTAGCACTCACTTTTCTGTCAATTTCAGAAACTGAATGATGCACTTTCATCATGGAATTTCAGAAAACACGTCCATTTCAGAGAGCATATGTCAATTTCAAAGGACGTATTTGGAGAACATTACATATTCAGACAGCACTCCAAATAAAATACATATAAAGAGGACAGTGTTATTACAATTGTATTTCAAATAGCATTGCCATTACATTGCATATTCAGAGAACATGGCAGCTAAGAATACATGTGCATCACAGCAGCTCACTATGTCAACGACACCAGGTGGGGTGAGATGCGCACGGGGTCATCGGTCACCGCAGCGGTTCACTCAGGGATGGCCGCCGCGATTCCGAGCTCGTCGGTGACAGCTGCGATTCCGAGTCGGGGTCCAGATGCGCGCGGGCTCAGATTGACCGAGTTGCCACGAGTTGCAGGAACGAGCAGTTTGGCGCCTCCTCCCCGCCGGCTGCTGCTAAGGTTAAGCAAGCGACGGCGAAGCAAGCGCGAGCGACTGGATGCCATTTTTGACCAGACTGGATGCCTTCCCTGTCCATCCAACGCTGTTATTGTTTTCTCCTTCTCCTCCTCTGTTTGCTTTTCTTCGTGCCGAAGGATGCGGAACGGACGGCATCGGAGGTCCTACGTCCTCTGCAGTAGAAAGAGCCCCAAGTTAGAGGATCTCGTTCCGTGGTAAATTGGCTCCCTGACCTGGTTCTGTGGCAAATGCTTGGCAAGTAGCTTTAGCTCTTCGAGTTAGCAATATTGTTTCATTTTGCTGCTCATTTTCCGGGCTGCTTTGGCAAGTGCTCACCTGTTTCTCTCGTAAAATCTGTAATTCCATCTCCACTTGCTTCATTGTAGGCCTTTCTTCACCGCGTAATCTTAAGCACATCTCCGCAAGGGATCAGGCAACTTGAGGATCAACTATATCAATGATTTCTCTCTCTTTCAATGCCTCAAGAAAGTAGTTTGACAAGTTCTGAACCAAGCTTGAGTTACTTGTGAAAATAGGCTTCTTTCTAACAAGCAGCTCCAGTAGTACCACCCCGAAACTATACACATCACTCTTCTCATTTAGTTGCCTCGTATAGAAATACTCTTGATCTAAGTAACCAAATGTACCTTGTACATTCGTAACAATGTGTGTTTAATCAACTGGAACCAATCTTGAAGCGCTAAAGTCTGAAACTTTTGCTGTGTAGTTCCCATCCAAGAGTATATTAGAGGACTTCACATCACGATGGAAGACTGATATTGAAGCTGCTGAGTGGAGATATGATAGAGCTCCTGCAGCTTCTGTGGCGATTCTTATGTAATCAGCCCAAGACAAAGAAACATCATTTCGTGATTCATCATGGAGAACTTGAGACAATGATCCATTGGAAATATAATCATATACAAGCAATGTAACCTCATATTCGAGACAACATCCAAAGAGCTTCACGATGTTTCTGTGATTTATTTCAGAAAGTATTGCAACTTCATTGATGAATTGCTTGATCTCGCTGTACTCAATGACTAGAGACTTCTTTATTGCAACAACACGTTGGTCAGATAAAATGCCTTTACAGACTATCCTGTGGCCACCATGTCCAATGATACGTGTGGGATCAAAGTTATTTGTTGCCTTTTCTAGCTCTTCAAGAGAGAAAATATTTGTTTTGTCAGGCGACGTCAACTGTTCTAGTAGAAGACCTTGGTTCTTCTGGAAATAAGTCCTCCATAGTTGCTTTTGAACATTTCTTCTCCATCTACGGACAAGAAATAATGCAAGAAAGGCCAGGAGTAGGATGCTGAAGCCTCCCAAAAGTACGATAATAATACCTATATAGACACGAACATAACCTCCTTATATATATTGTACCTTATTTTGCAATATAAATACTAATAGCAATAACAATAATAAATATGAGCAGCAAATGTTGTTATTTAGTAACAACAGTAACGATACCTATGAGCAGAACCTGCTGCTTTGTTCTAGTACACTGATTATTTGCCTGATCATATATCGTCTTTCGAGGGCATTCAATGCACTTGAAGCTTCCTTCTATATTACTGCACATTCTGCCCTTACAAATGTCTTGCTGAAGGCACTCATCAATATCTGCAAACCAGATCTAAGATGTGACAACGCAGAGAGAGTTTCAAAGTGAGTGATAAAAGGAGAGAGATGTCGGGTACCTTGACAACCACTCTGAATGTACGGATTCCCTTGGAAGCCATCTGTGCATTTGCAGCGGTATCCAAAATAATAGCCGTCAGATGTGTTCACTTCCACACACCTGCTGTTGATACTCACACAAGCATACCCAGATGTATTATGTTTAGCTTCAGCACAGCTTAGATTAGCAACAACCCATTGCATAGAGCTGCTTGTCAAACCATAACCATAAAAAAGATTAAAACCGGGCGCATTCATTATTTCTTCAGTGTAGTTAAGTATCCCTTCGTTAACTTGGAGACTGATGATCACATCCCCCGGAGGTCCCAAATGGAGAAAAGCTGATGATGTCACATTTGTGCAGAAGAGGCGAAAATTTTCCATAGCGAAGCAACCATCTTCTAAGCCAAATGGGAATGGCACATCGATGTTTCCACAGTGACGGGTACAGTTAGCTCTGTTTCCTTTTGGATTATAGTAAGAAACATGTTAACCATGCATTCAAGTTCCAAATGAAAAAGGTAACCGTGCATAAATCGACTTGTCATTTTGTATGCTACACTTTTCATGGTAATAAACAAATAAATAAGTAAAACATTTGTTTCACTCAATCAGTTGCGAAAATATAAAGTGATATTACAATTGTATATATCTAAGAAATACCAACAAATGAGTAAAATACACATTTCTACACTTAAAATTACTGATTAAGTGAACTTTAAAATTTTGTGTACTAGTCCATCGACTCCTGCAGGCTAATCCTAATAGACATGCATTAGTTATATTTTAATATCTCTGACTAATAAAAAAAACTTAGATTAAACTATACATTTTTCTCTTTATTCATTTTCTAATACAATGAAGCGTAATAGATACTCTGCAGTATCTATCCAGTTGTGATAAACTTATCAATCGCTGGTCTATATATTTTTTCATCCATATACTTAGTTTTTTTCCTTCACATGACAATTATGTATATTTTCAATATGAATTTAGTTAAAACCTTAACTTCAACTATGGTAGATATATACTTTAGGTTGTTATAGATCTTAAAATTTAAGTGATCCCATATCTTTATGATTTTTGTGAGAAATTTTGTCATTTATCTTTTTTCTCCTAGCGATATCATGAGATAATAGGAAGGCTCCATTGGGGACATCTAGTTAGGATTTCTACGATTTATATTCTTTTATATAGCATGATACGTATTTAGTTGAAACTAGGACTAAGTTATATATATATATATATATAAGCCCTTGCTGTATCCTTTTCTGTTACATCATGAATCTATATTTTTAGCTTTCAAATTTTAATCTACTTATAGCAATTTTTAATCAACAAGCTAAGTTAAAACCTTTGTGCTAATTATATCTTTTATTAAAAAAAATTATCTTCAGTTTTATTTTAAAAAATTCTAGGTCTAGGCTTCCCTTTGAGTTCTTAAAATGACATAAATAGTCTTTTTAGTTTGCGCCGTGGCACTCAGGATGCTTTTCAGATAGCCATGGCATGAATGAAATGTGCACTTGACCGTTATCCCTTGCTTTGGTTCTCTCTCTCTCTCTCTCTCTCTCTCTCTCTCTCTCTCTCTCTCTCTTCTTATCTCTCATCGGGCCCCAATTCTTCTTCTGCCTTCTTTGAATTCGGATCGTCACCCAACATACCAGTAACATAGAGTGCTTATTAAATTAGATCTCATGAGAAATATAAGTTAGAAGTAAGCATAATGCTATGCACCATGATCTATATCAAAGAATTATATGTAGTAGTATTATTTTATAAAACATAGAGCGCTTAAAATGAAATAGTTACCATATTGATATGACATAATATTTCAGTCCAAATGTATAAACTTATTTAAAATAATAACTTACAAAATTCATTATCATGGAGTATCAATATAACTTAAAGTGAATTGGCAGTACCATCACTATGTGGTTAGTTAAGAGAACATTTTTCCACACTTGATAAGCAATTACAATAAATATTTATCCTAAGATATACATGTTTATTTGTACTACATCATGCATAGAGTTATGCTTACTTCTAACTTAATAGTGATAAAATGTGTAATTTAGAAATATACATAGTAGAATTTATGAATATTGAATTATTTTTCATAATAGATTATAGTAGTATTTACATATAGATTTGAAAGATATAACACAGTTAAGGTGGATAATTTAGATACAAATTAAAAGATATTACTTTCTATATTATCTTTTATAATAGCATATCTGGATAACTTAAATTTAAACTTAGAGGTTATGTTTGCATTATCTTTCATATCAGCAGGAGTGTGTAATTTATAAAAAAGTATTAGAATGTTACTTTAAATTATTTTTCATAATGATAGAGGTGGTTAATTTAGATACAAATTTATGGACTTATTTGAATTATCTTACATAATGGCATAGGTGGACAATTTAGATTCAAATTAGGGGGGTTATTGTGAGTTATCTTTTATAATGACAATGGTGGGTAATTTGAATACAAATTTAGGGTTACTTTATAGATTTTTTCATAACGGTAGAGGTGGGAATCTTTTATAAAACAGAATAGATCCAATGGTTATTATTGGTAATGATGATTAGAATATACAAATCAAATGTCTAATGTTTCTGATTACTGTGATAATTTCTAAGATTTTTTTTTCTCAGTGCATCTGGTGAGAATGAACATGGTGGCCTCCGTGATTATTTCTTCGCTGCCGGGGCACCAAGTTGAGCAACCAAACACAGGCCTGCTGGTCATCTGGTCGATCCAGTACACGTCCAGGTCGCAGCCGGTCACACTGAATGTTGCAGAGGTGTCAAATGAGAAGGACCTCCCAGGGGTTTCCAGGGACATGTTGTACACGCGCGTACACCGGAGTTCATGGGGATGGCACGCCACATGGAGACCAAGACGAAGTCCTGATACCAGCCGGCGATGTTAACTTCGATGCTTTCGACCACCTCGGTGACGCCGTCTCGCAAGAAGAGTTTCGGGGGCCGACTGGCGTCGTCGTTGCAGATCAAGCTGAAATCGGGCCCCTGGGAGCAATCCGCTCCGACGCCGAATGGGTAGGCGAACGTCAGATTGCCGCAGCTCGACGTCGGGCAGCCGTCCAACGACGTCCTGTTTCCTCCGGCCATGATGCTTCCGGAGGCTGCTAGCACGGTGGTCGACGACGGCTCTACTGGAGACCAAACAATCACCAGAGAGAATAATAGTGCCGCACAAAGCATCATTGGCAAGGTTATCATGATAGTCTAAGCTCTCACCCTCGCCAAACTTGATCTCGCTCAGTTTTTTTTTTCTTTCTTTCTTTTTTTTTTGTGTGTGAACCTAGCAGTAGTGCAAGTGCATGGCGGAATGAGACCATGGCAAAAATGAAGTCCACATAATGCTTGCCCGTCCGTCACTCCGATCTTTGCCACCAGCTGCAATTTTGGACGTCCTTGCAAGCTGCATATGCCCTGGTCAAGGTCAAAACTTGTTCACACGCATATATGTGGAAAAAAAAAACGGCTAGGAGACCCTGCCGACATGCCGGCTAGGAGTCTTCCTTACTGCCGACTTGCCTAAAAAAACACTGAATTTCTTTTTTTAATAACACTACTAAAAAGAATTTTAAAGACAACTTGTGGCTATATACAGACACCATCTGTATAAAAAATAAACCTTTGGGAGACTCAAAGATTCATGCTGTGCACCAGACTAGAGTCACGAGGTGCGGAGCAAGCGAAAACCATGGGATTAGCAGATCTAGACTATTGTGCCCTCAAACATGACAGGAATGTAGTAGCTAGACTAGAGATATCTTGTAATTGGAGAGTGACCATTTGGCTCCCCAATTAATATGATGTTTGTAACAGTCATAAAAATGGAGGAATACAACACTAGCCTTTAAAAAAACTCGACCCGCGGGGGGTAAGACAGCCCCTGGACATTGTGCTTAAGAAGATCTTTTTTCTTCAAGTTATCATAGTTTTCTCTTAACGAGGGTTTGAGCAGGAACCAATATTCTCGATAGTTGGCATTGTCCGCGGTTCGTACTTTTCAATCAACAACGATGGCAAGAAAGACAACATCAAGGACACCTCTCAGTGACCCACAACACTCAAAATAATACCCAGAGGGATCCTTCAAATGCAACCATTTTCCTAGCTACTGCACCAAATCAAAGCAATAACCCAACCACACATGTCCCACCCATCAGCCCCTTTGAGGAGTTCACCTTCAAGCGACAACCACCAGCTGCTAACAACACGGTGCAACATTCAGATTAGGCAACACGAGGCATTCAAACGACACTCTTCAGACACAACGAGATAGAGGAGTTATCATTCGATGAAGAGACATAGTTAGGAAGCTTGTATGATCAACTACGTGAGAAGAGAAGAAGGGTTGATCAATTACACATTCCAAGAATGCCCATACATTTAGACACAGACCACTTGACCACCGCTGGGGCAAAATGGTCTAGATGGTCTTGAAGCATCGGAGGGTCATGGGCCCTTCATGAAGTTGCTTCACCTCAACTCGATGACCCCATGTGCCTCCCCAGAGTCCTCCTCTAGGTTTTGAGGCCCAAACTCAAAAACCACTCTTCCTGTATTTTTTAGGCCGAGAACACCAAACCCTCCTAGGCCATCTAGTTGTATGCAACCCTCTGATGTGGACGTGTGTCCTTCATGTCCTTGGCCCGTCGGTCCACCAAGTGCTCACGATGCCTTGCCTTGACTTTGTTGAACCCTAACCTTGACAACTTTTGTCAATGTTGTCTTCATCACCATCTCCATGTTTGTTGTTGCTCTTAAGTCGTGTCATGTGCTAGCCATACTTGGTCCATCCTCCAGACCCTTGGTCACTTGATGCAAGTATTCGTGTTTACTCTCCACCATCCTTGGTCCATCAACCCAAACTCCTCGCTTGACCTTCTCCATTGTTGTCGACCACCTTAATGCACTTAACCTTGCACATTCACAAGCCAAGAGACATGCTGCACAATACATACGAACTCGACATCTTAGTTGGAATCATGCTAGAACCAACTCAACCAAAGCTCGATCATCTCACCTTGACAATAACTTATCATCCTTGACATGGACAAATATCCACCATGTCATCTCATAAGCTGAATTGTTCAATTAATTGAGCTCTAGGTGCAGACTAAATTAGCAGCACACACCGCATCTTCCTTTTGTAACTTAGTGAACCTCGAACCTTCTCTTCTCTTATCAAGCACGTCCCCTCTCTGTAGATAAATAGAAGATGGGGAAAAACATGTCAGATCATGCCTTTGAGGAGGGTGACATTTGATATGTATATAGCCAAGGTGGTTTGGGTTACAAGAATACAACGTGTGTATATGACACTTATCCATAAAATTCTTTATATCTTTAGTACCCTTTCACAGTCACAGCAGGAGGACTTCAAGTTTGTAAACAACTATACGGGCAGCTCTTTAGTCATGATGTCTGCAAACTAGTGAGAGGACAGGGCATGAAGAAAGTGAACTAGTCCCACAGTGACCTACTTGCGGTCTTATGGACAAACTGCATATCAATCTCTCTGTGTTTTGTGGCGCTGATGGAAATGCCTTTCTTCGTTTGGTAATGTCTAATGTCATCATTAATGATGACGTGTTTGTGTTGCAGATAGCAAGACAAGCCAACAATGTTGCACGAGGACGAGCAACTGCAACTGCAACTGCAGCTATAAGATGCTGAAAACCAACTGACAGATCATTGGAAGGTGAGTTCAGTTAGTCATTTAACAAACATGTCGGTTAGACACTTGCATAATTTGCACGCCATTTCTTTTGGTTGAGATATGTCTACCTGTATTTCAGCTCAGCACTCGTGCAAATGCACGGCCGCCAATATTCAAAACACAAGTCTGATTTGGACAACTAATTTGTCGATCAACTTGATATGAGATTACTAATTTACTAATTTATGCGCCAACTGATTTTTGGTACCCAAAAGTGAAGAATGTGCCAACAACTTCAAGGTATAGGCGGCGTGTGGTGCTGCAGATAACAGTGGCATGCCAGCAATGCTACATAAGGAGATGCAGGTGCAACTGTCGTTTGACAGACTGTTTGGAGGTGAAGTCAGCTAGTCACTCAATATGGCACATGTCGTATTGCATTTTCCTCTCTTTGAGAATTTCCCACCTTGATTTTTGATAACTGCTCGTGCATATGATTTGCTCAAACACCACATACCATCAAGTTCACTTATTTTTTGGATGAAACCATCAAGTTCACTTATTGATGTTTGTTGCACTGAACATAACCGATGATTACGCCTCATCATACAAGTTGCTCCATTACTGATGATGTGGCTGAGGTGATATGCAAATTCCTAACTATATAAATAGAGTGCATCAGAAGGCTGAGCACAAAGAGTACAGAGATCTCCTTCCTTTCCCTTCCATTCCACACAGAAGACAGAACTGAAGCATACAGATCATCACACCATCCTTCACAACAATGGCCTGCCATCAAAGGTCTACAAGTCTGCCTTCTTTGCCTCACTCCACTGAATCCAACGTGGAGCAAGAGCTGCAGACCCTGAAAGCTCGCATCTCGTCGCCTTTGGCAACCATTGACACCACGTGCGATGGTCTGAGGCAGCTTGGGGACCTCTACAGCTGCGTAGAGGAGATGCTGTGCTTGCCCAGCAACCAAGCCTTGACGCAGCAAAGGAAGATGGCGGAGGAAGAGCTCGACAGGTCTCTTGCGCTGATCGATCTCTGCAGCGCCATGCAAGAGAGCTTGGCGGAGCTGAAGACTGGCGTCCAGGAGCTGCACCTGGTGCTCAGGAGAGGAGAAGACGCAGCTGTCCAGCTCAAAATCGAGTCGTTCGTCCGTCTGGCGAAGAAGGCACACAAGCCTCTGAAGAAGACGACCAGCAAGGCTACTGCTGAAGGTTGCAGAGTGGTCATACTAATGGCAGAAGCCAGAGAGACGGCTGTTTCTCTGCTTGAATCCGTGTCGCGGCTCTTGCCGGAGCAAATTGGCGGTCCAAACGCGAGCAAATGGTCCCTTGTGTCCAAGAGGTTCCAGAAAAGAAAGGTGGTGTGCGAGGAGCGGCAATTGCGGGCGCTTGAGCGCACCATGGGTGACCTTGGAGATGGTGTGGGTATTCTGTTCAGGAGGTTGATTCAAAGCAGGGTGGCTCTTCTGAACATTCTTAGCTCATAGATGCTTCTAATGACGTACACGTTCCCAATTTGTATCTCAACTCCAATAAAATGTAGATAAACCAGATTGATTGAAGACGGTTTTGGTCGTACTAGTACCTTTTGCCGCATCATTGATGTTCTATGCATGCCTCTTGTACCTATGTTGACAGCTAAAACTAAAATATGACTAGGAGAATGGAAGATTGGACTCGAAAATCAAATGCTGTAAAAAGAGTTAAATTTGGATAATTTTGCAAACATCCAGAAAAGACGGGCTCAGGCTCGTTTTGGAACCGGCCTGAACCGGTTTTAGCAGTCTGAGGCCAAATCAAGATTTTCCTGTTGGAACTTATTTTGATCTACTGTGAAATTTATAAATTGCATGTGGAATAGGTTTTACTGGAAAAGATCACCAGTCTATTTATATGAGAGAATCATGGTTGATTAAGTGATCCATCTACCCAATCAATCATAATCAAAATATTATATTTTTCACCTTTTCTTCTACGCCAACCTCTTCCGACCATCTTGTTGTTCACCACATCTCTCAACGAGATTTGCCAATATTCAGGTGGCCTTGCCGATATATACATATCACCCATAGAACAAAATGGTCAATGTATGCATCATTCTTATAGACTACAAATAGCCGATGAACTTGACATCGTCTCTATGGCTATCATGTGTTTTTAAACTCGCATTCGTTTAAAAACCGAGGGGGCATATGTTAACATCTAAAATATGACCAGGAAAATAGAAGATGAACCGGAAAATCAAAAGTTTAAAGAGTTAAATTTCATTTTAAACAAGTCACCACTGGAAATGTATTTTCAGGAACGATTCTTTAAAGCAGTCCGCCCCTAGAAACACACTTGCATGAGCGGTTATCTTAGGCCAACTGCCCATGAGAATCCATTTTCAGGGTCGGATGTCTTGACCTAACTGTCCCTGGAAATGCATTTTTAGAGGTGTGGTTGTTATAAGCAATTGTCCTTGAAAATGCTTTTTAAGTGACGGTTGGGTCAAGGAGTGGTTGTTTTAAGCAACCTCTAAATATCGTATTTTTAGAGGTGGATGTCTTTTAAGGAAATAGCCACCCAAAAAATGCATTAAGCTCTGACACTATAAATGGTGTATCTTTATGATTGATGGCATAG
Source organism: Miscanthus lutarioriparius (assembly GCA_904845875.1). Taxonomy (NCBI): domain Eukaryota; kingdom Viridiplantae; phylum Streptophyta; class Magnoliopsida; order Poales; family Poaceae; genus Miscanthus; species Miscanthus lutarioriparius. The sequence goes on from CAJGYO010000009.1 coordinate 91,302,267, forward strand.
TGTCGGTTTTAAAAGCTGCCCCTTGAAACTTTTTTGACTGGCCCTAAAACCGACAAATTTAACTTTACCCATACATGTGAGGAACGTAAGACTCAAATAACATGGATCGCGGCTCACTTGTGTGATTCCTTAGATTTGAAGAAAACCATGAACTCCTTTAGTTTAGAGACACAATAATGGTTCAAACGCTTGCATACATGCATATATATACCATCTTTTAGTGAGTACATATATACGAATTTAAACACACATCCACACTGTTGTCAAATAGAGAAAACACAGATCCACACATCAAAGCAGATAGGTGAGGCCGAGGAAACTGAACTTCAGGGGTAGAGCTCGATGATTGATCGAACACCTAAAACTGGTGTAATCTTGTAGTCACTGAAACCAGCTTCAAAGATAATATTCCTCCATTCTTGCTCATCTCTCTCAGTGCCGTTGACAATCATGAAGAAGAGATCAGACATGACCTGTGTCTCCCTATTCTTAAGATTTGTAGGCCCTGCACCAACCACGGTATCTACTATGATCACTTTGCCACCTGCATCTCGTGGTGGTATGGCTTTCGTGCAGTTCCTTAATATCGTGACGCACTCAGAATCACCCCAGTCGTGCATAATCCACTGAAATAAGAAATCAAGAGGCAGTGTTATTCCTGGTTAGTGGTCCTCTTAACATTAAATCAGAGATACTAGATTACTAGTACCTACCTCCCATACTTCCTATATATGTTCCGTATATGAAGTATATGAACTATCAGTTTCTAGTACTGTTTGTAGAAGTCATGTCACTTAAGGTAAGAAAAATACTTGAACAAACTTTTTCCATAAACTGTGCTGAAGTCACATCTGATAAACTTTTCATGTTTGATTAATATGAAGGTTCCACCTGAGGACCAGGTCCCGTAAACTCTTGTTCTGAATTATGATTGAATATTCAACCTACCACATAATCTATACAATATCAAAAGGACTAATCAAGGCAGTCACCTCACCTGTTACAACAAAACAAAATGCATGTCTATATCAAACAAAATGTGAAACTAGCTAGAAGTAGAAGACATACCTTGAGGAAGACTGCGTTCGCTGGTGGAATGGCCTGAAACATGTCAGCAGCAACGAAACTGAGTCCGTCGCAAGTGGGAGCGGTGGCAACGACGTGTGGAAGATCAAGCACGGTGCACTCTATGCCAGGGAACGCCACTGAGATGGCCTGCGCCGCCGCACCATGGCCCCCGCCGACATCGACGAGGGAGCTGATCCCTAGAATGTTAGATAATTCACTATTACCTTGTGTGAACACAACAAGGGAAAGCGGCACCGAAAAGGCCTCCTGCTGTGATACTATAGCCGCCGTAGGTGCAGGCGTCGCACGGCTCACCTGCAGCATTGTAGACACATGTAGTGGCCGACGTAGAGTCAGTCCTGTATGTTATTTAGTTCCTGTAGCAGCATGGCAGCTGTACTAGGACTAGAAGGATAGAGTTGTATAAATAGGCTACCACGACAACTCAGTAAAGAGAGTTCAAATTTGCCATCTCCTATACAGGGTTCCAGCCAACGCTGGTGTCACTGTTGTGTGTGTATGCTCTGTTCTTCCTTCTTCCTCTACCTCTAGCCATAGTGTGTGGTTGGACAACGTTTGTTCATGGTCGGCACGGCTAGTGAGTGCTCGACAACACTAGCAGGTACTCGGCAAGACTGGTGAGTGGGCACCTCACCTGAGCCGGTGATCCTGTGGGCCAACAAGTGGTATCAGAGCCGTACAAGCGCTGCCGCCAGACTAACACCGGGCGATGACGGACGGTTTGGAAGTGGGCGACAACGATGGCCTTCTTGTGGCTACCCGACCCCAGCCACGAATCGGTCGGTTGTTGCCTGATGCGGGAGGTCAGCGGCACCAGTTGGCCGACGCTGACTCGCACCAACTATGGAGAGTGGTCGGTGACCATGAAGGTCAAGCTCAAAGCCCGACGGCTCGGAATGTCAAGTTGACAATGGCACCGACAATGAGGAAGATGACATGTCGGCGTTGGAGGCTATCCTTGCTGCTGCACCGGGCGAGTCTGAGGAGCCGTTGGAGGCGAAGAGCTCTACTAAGGAGGCGTGGGAGGCTATTGCGGCGATCTTGCGTCGGTTCCGACCACAAGAAAAAGAAGGCGACGGCCCAGCTTCTGAAGCAGGAGTACGCCAACCTCAAGTTCAAGGATGGTGAAACGGTGGAGGACTTCTCCCTCCACCTGTAGACACTCATCAGTAAGCTGAAGAGCTACGGCATCACCATCGACGAAGAGGAGGCGATCTCCAAGTACCTCCACTCCGTGTCGGCAAAGTACATCCAGATCACTCTCTCCATAGAGATGATGGTGGACTTGTTCACCCTCACCATTGAGGATGTGACAGGCCATCTGCATGCAGGCGGTGGACAAGCGCCTAGAGTGGCGGCAACAACGAAGGACGCTGGAAACTCCTGGCCGACGGAAGAGGAGTGGGCTGCTTGGAGGAACTCCAGGAAGGCAGCCTTCTCTAGCCGCGGTGGTGATGGCAAGCGCCGTAGCAGGACTTCTTTGAAGAAGAAGAAGCAGGTCGACCTCAACGCCTGTCGGCGCTGTGGGAAGATGGGCCATTGGGCACGGGAGTGCCCAAACCACAAGCAGGAGAAGAAGGCCGAGGCTCATCTGGCGCAAGTCAGTGATGAGGATGAGGCCACTATCCTGATGGCGATGTTCTGTGCACTGCACGACGTCGAGGCCGAGGAGAAGGTGGAGGTGATGGCGGTGGAAGGGTCTGGGAAGGCCCTGAAGGCTGTCAACATCAACGGACCGTGCGCCTAAGTCCACCTCAAACATGTGGGCGCCGACCAGGAGCAGCAGTGGTATCTGGACTCCAGTGCCAGCAACCACATGACGGGCTCCAAGAAAGCCTTCTCCTAGCTTGACAACGATATTATCGGTACGGTGAAGTTTGGTGATGGCTCAAGGGTGGAAATCCAAGGGCGTGTCACCATCATCTTTAGGTGCCAGAACGTGGAGCATCGCGCGCTAACGGATGTATATTACATCCCGCAGCTACACTCGAGCATCATCAGCATTGGCTAGCTGGATGAGCGCGGTAGCGAGCTACTGATCAAGGATGGTGTCCTTAGGATCAGGGACCGGGAGTAGAAACTTCTAGCCAAGGTGAAGAGGTCCTAGAACCGGTTGTACCTGCTCGACCTGAAGGTAGAGCAGCTGGTGTGCCTGGCGGCAAGGCATACCGAGGAGCCATGGTTGTGGCATGCTCGGTTCAGACATCATAGCTTCGATGCGCTTGGTCGGCTGGAGAAGATGGTCCGAGGGCTACCCCACATTGCGTATGAAGGTGAGCCAGTGTGCATTTGCCCGGCCAGAAGTAGAGAAGGTCGCGTTCTCAAAGGCGGCCAAGTATCGCGTGAAGGACGCTCTCAAGCTTGTCCACGGCGATCTCTGCGGGCCAATCACACCAGGCACTACGGTGGTCGGTGGTACTTCCTCCTGCTCATGGATGATTGCAGTCGCTACATGTGGCTGCAACTCCTAACGATTTAGGATGAAGCGGCGACGGTGATCAAGAAGTTTAAGACGCACGCGGAGGCCGAGAGCGGCAAGAAGCTCCGCGTGCTGAGGACTGATCGGGGTGGCGAGTTCACTTCGGTAGAGTTCATTCCGTACTGTGTGGATAAGGGTGTGGCACGACACCACACCACGCCGTACTCGCCACAACAGAATGGCGTGGTGGAGCGACAGAACCAGACGGTGGTCGGCATGGCTCGATCCATGATGAAGGCCAAGGGAATGCCGGCAAGGTTCTGGGGAGAGGCGGTGACCACGGCGGTGTTCCATCCTCAACCGAGCTCCCACTAAGGCCCTGATGGGCAAGACGCCATTCGAGGCTTGGTATGGGCGGAAGCCGAGTGTGTCCTTCCTCCGAACATTCGGCTGCATCGGCCACGTCAGGAAGACAAAGCCGAACCTCATTAAGCTGGAGGATAGGAGCACACCGACAGTGTTCCTGGGCTACGCGGAGGGTACCAAGGCGTACCGACTCTATGACCCATGCGGAGACAAGGTGCTTGTCTCACGCGACGTCGTGTTCGATGAGAAGGCCGCTTGGGACTGGAGCAGTCCCAGCACGGGGGAAGCTAGTGGCTTCACCAGCAACTTCGTCATCGAGCACTTGGTCATCCACAGGAGTGGAGACGCTGGGGAAGAGGTGCCGAGCACTCCAAGAGGAGCGCCGAGTACTCCAGCGGTAGAGCCGAGCACTCCTAGGGCAGTGCCGAGCACTTCGGGAGGGATGCCGAGCACGCCAGGAGTGGTGCCGGGAGGTTCTGTAGTGGTGGCGACCACTCCAAGATGGGTGCCGAGCACTCCTGTGGCGGAGCCAAGACATCTTGCAGTGGTACCAACCACCCTAAGACTGAGGCTGAGCACTCCTGCAGTCGTGTCGAGCACTGCAGGAGTTGTGACGAGCTGTCTAGGTGCTCTACCGAGCACTCAAGTGGAACAGGGAACTCCATCAACGCCAATCGAGTTCGCCTCACCTCCAAGTGACATCACTGAGTTCGTGGATGCCTACCACAGGTGAGGAGGTGCGGTTCCATAGGCTGGACGACATCGTCGGCGGCACAGGTCCCTCAGGTCTGGCGGGTAGGCTACTCAATGATGCAGAGCTGCTACTAGTCAGTGTAGAGGAACCACCCATGTTCGTGCTAGCCGAGCGCGATGGAAACTGGCGACGGGCGATGCTGGCGGAGATGAAGGTGATCGAGGAAAATGAGACTTGGCAGCTCATCGATCCACCTCCAGGATGCCGACCGATCAGCCTGAAGTGGGTGTACAAGGTCAAGCGGGACGAGCACGACGCTGTTGTCAAGCACAAGGAACGCCTCGTGGCCCGAGGCTTTGTACAGCGTGAGGGCATCGACTTTGAGGAAGTCTTTGCGCCGGTAGCGTGCATGGAGTCGGTCCGTTTGCTACTAGCCTTAGCAGCAGCAAATGACTAGCGCATCCATCATTTGGATATTAAATCGGCCTTCCTCAATGGCGAGCTAGCAGAAACGGTCTTCGTCAGGCAACCCCTAGGCTTCGCCGTCAAGGGAGAGGAGCACAGGGTGCTCCGACTGCGCAAGGTGCTCTACGGGCTGCGGCAAGCCCCGCGAGCATGGAACGCCAAGCTTGACGCCACGCTGGGCGACCTTGGGTTCACGAGGTGCACAACTGAGCACACACTCTACATGTGGCGACGGGGGAAGGAAGAGCTCGTCGTCGGTGTGTATGTGGACGATTTGATCATCACCGGCGCGCGTGCGGAGGACATCAACAACTTCAAGCGTGAGATGGCAGCTCGTTTTTCGAATGAGCGATCTCGGGGCACTCACCTACTACCTCGGCATCGAGGTGTGATAGGGGAGGGAGGCACTCACGCTTGGTCAGAGCGCATATGCCTCGAAGTTGTTGGAGTGGAGCGGCATGACTGAGTGCAAGCCATGCGTGACTCCAATGGAGGAGCGGCTGAAGCTGACGAAGGCCAGCACCGCGACGAAGGTGGATGCAACACTCTACCGGAGCATCATCGGTGGTCTGCGCTTGTCGGTGTTTCGGACCGGGGGGGTCCTCAACCAACCAGTAAATGTGAACTGCGTGCCCCTAGTCCCGGATGGTGATGCAAAGAGATACAAGGTTTATACTGGTTCAGGCAATTGGCGCCCTACGTCCAGTCTAGGAGATCGATCTTGTATTCCTTGCATCGAAGTGCTTGTGGTAGGGGGTTACAAGCTGGCTGAGAGAGGGAGCTAGTCCCAGGTCTCGGCGTGGAGTGGTGCGGGCTGCTTGAGTCATTGCTCTCAGGCAGCGTGGGAGCGCGCGTGAATTGAGTGAGTGTGTTTTTGCGTGAGGGCTGGTGTGGTTTTTTCCGATCCCTAGAAACGGCCCTGGCTGCTTCCTTTTATAGCCACAAGGAGGGAGCCAGGAGTACATGAGAGAGCTACACGCGGAGTCTTAGCGAGAAAGGAAGATCAGTACTGTGGCCTATTCCTGTAGCAATACAGTGTCGGGAATGGTAATTGGTACTTGATCACTGGTGCGTCAAGCAGGCCATGCCCGAGGCTGTTGAAGTCGTAAGGGTCCTTGTTGACGTCTAGTTAGTATGGCCTCCATTGTAGGTGACATGCCGTGCCTGGTGGACTCTTGTCCTGGTGGAGTGCCGAGGCCTTACTGGTGCTGGAGCTGATCGTGCCGAGGCCTTCTTTGCCGAGGCCTCGGAGGTGACCTGTAATGCGACGCAGGGTCTCGGTGGTCTCATGGTCGCACCCGATTCCGGTGAAAAAAAGTGCGGAATGGGCGTCCGCAGGGAGCCGTAGTCTCTGCACCGTCAATAGGGGATGGTAAAAAGGTGATTTGACCGCTGTCTCGTCGCCCTTTTTGCCATACCCTGCCAATCGTAGCTGACGTAGGCGTAACTAGGGATACTTACACGGATGGGATGGCCTGCCAGAGGGGCAATTGAGGCGGAGGCGACGAGAATGCGGGACGAGCCCGGCCTCGACCGAGGCGGAGAAGGAATGGCGCGTCCGAGGCCTTGCCGGGGGGTCTCGGACGAGGTAGAGACCGAGCAGCTGGGCTCTCCTGCTGTTTCCGAGGCTACAGGGACATGGACCCGACCTTCCATGCTGCTTTGTCCTTGGCGCAGGGGTTAGGTAGCACAGGGCAGTATAAGTGTCAGGAGGGGGCACAGTGGTGAGTATAGTGGCGTAACCCCTGCATGCCCGGTTCTCGCTGTCGGTTGTTCTGCCCCTCAAGACCGCATACCTATGTCTGGCCGACGTTTGTGGGAGTGGTTGGGTGCATTTAAACCGGACGTGACGTTTTGCCAGAGGAGTTCGGTCGGGACGGAGGTTACGAGTACGTCCATGCTGAGCCCCGGCCTCGGCCGAATCGAGAATTGGAGATCCGTTCGAGGCCTTTCGAAGCGAGCTTTGGCGAGAGGGTCTCGGCGAGAGGGCCTCGGCCGGGACGCTTTAGGCCCGTTCATGATGAGCCTTTGGCAAAGGCCTCGGGCGAATCGGAGAATTCTCGCCGAGACCTTGCAGTAGTCTTTTTGGCTTTGGTTTTAGCAAGGCTTAAGCAATATTCTTGGATCTTGCTTAGTGTAACACCCCGGGTGTTTTAAATACTAAAACTGTCATGTCATCATATGCATTGCAAAGCATTTGGTCATATTGCAAACTTTGATATGCATTCACTAAAACAAGTTTACATTCATGTATAAGTGTTGACTTGTATTGTTTGAATCGAGTTTGAAATACTGTATTGTTTTGAAATTCAAAACCCTAATTTCAAAGATTTAAATTCTACCACGAAAACTCATTTAAAAATCTAAGCATATTTTGGGGTTGAGCTTAAAAGCAAAAGTGTAGATCTTGTAAAGATGTACAAAGTTGGTTTTTGGAGTTTTCAAAGTTGTTTAGTAAAATTTGAAGTAATTTGAAAAGGCATAATTCTTTAAAGTGTCCCCTTTTGAATTCAAATTTGAATTTCAAAATGTAAAATGAATTTGGATATGGTTTCAAAAGCAAAGTTGTAGAACTTTTGATTTTGAACAACTTTTGTTTTTGGAGATTTTGAGTTGTTATGAAATTTTGAGAGTAATTTGTGAATTTTGGAGAATGGCAATTCTGTAATATTGATGAACAGTGTTCACCGCTCTTGCTACATGCCTGCGTGAACTTGATTTGCTTCCAGTCATGCAGCAAGGTGGCCAGTCCCAAGCGTCGCGTTGGCCATTGAAGGCTTCGTCGTGGCTTCCTTGCGCTTCCTTGGCTGCCCTATAAAGCTCGGAGTCGCCGCCGTTCTTCTTTTCCTTTGCTCGCTTTTCTTCCCGTCACCTTGCTCATCTCCGTGAGCCCGTGCCGCCATCGTCGTGCTCGCCATCGCCGATAAGCTAGCTCCAGCTCCGCCTACTCCTTGCGCGTCCAGCTAACCCCTCAATTTAGTCTGATTTTCGCGGAAACGCCGCAAGCAACGTACTTCTTCTTCGCGGTAGCAACAACGACTTGGTGATCCTGCTTTCACCGTGGTCGGGCCCTCCGGTGAGTCGTTGCTTCGATTAGCGTAGCTCAGCTTCGTCTCGATCTTTGTGATGCTTAATCTGTTGTTGCTTGCTCATTTTGATCACCACGATCCACCGCACACCATCACCGACGATCCTTGCTCCGCCGCCGTTCTTTGCACGCCGACCCGCCTTCCGCGCTCGCTTCTCCAAATTTTGCTCTCTCGCCCGTCGTGTTCGTGGTGAGCTACTGGTGCTTCTGTACCGTTTATTTAATCGCTACCGAGCTCTCTGTCGCCGGGCGAAGGCCGCCGAAAGCCACCGCGTCCGCCATGGCCGATGCCAAGCTCGTAGCTCGTAGTAATTGCCTCTAGCTAGTGCCTTCAATCGATGCGCCGTGATGATGTGGTCATTTTGGTACCTTGACCGTCGCCTTTGGATTCACCGTCTTCGGCGAGTTTGCGCTGTCAGCGCCATTCGTCGTCGTCGTAGTCAACAACGAAAGGTTGAAGATGACATGTGGGGTCCGATGTCGTTGACTCAGCGTTCAAATGAGTTTTCTGTTTTTCAGATTTATATGAATAGTGCTGGAATTTGTTATTTTTGTGTAAATTTATTTAGAGCTCCAAAAATTATGAAAATTTTTGTGTGACTTCTTTGTGATGTATATTATGTGACAAAAATTTGAAATATTGATTTTAAGTATTTTTGGGGTATGATAAAAATTGCTCAATTAATTAATAAATGACTTTCCATGATTTTTCTAGGCTTAATTAATTATCCAAAAATTATGAAAATTGTTTTGCCACTTAGTTATCATGTAATGAACATTTACAAAAATTTTGAGCCCAATTGGAATAAGTTGATTTATTTCATAATTCTTAATTAAATAATTAATTCATAAAAGCAAATAGTAACCTTTAATGATTTAGGTTTTGATTGAATTTTTGATTGGGTGATGTCCTTGGGTCATTAGTGGATAATGATCTTTGGCAATTGATGTGTGTATTACGAAATGATTTAGTTAGATTAGCTTGTAACTGTACCGTGAAGGAAAGTTGTATTCAAGTTGATAATTTTTGCATCCATCATCGAGCATCATATTTTTGTATCTCGCATCATGTTAAGCATAGTATTATTACTACGTGTAGTGAACGAAGGTGAACCTGTAGTGGTTAATCAAGCGGTTGAGGAGGTTAATCCGTCGGTTGAGGTCGGGTTGGATATCTGTGGACCGACTCCTGAATCGGACTTTTCCGTCAACGAAGGCAAGCCCCGGATGCATTTAAACCTACCTTGTGTTTTACAAATTGATTTCGCGTTTGCTTTTCAATACTGCATTAAGTGATTAGAAGTCAAGTGGAAACCTAATTGATGCATTACCAACCTTGTTTTCCTTATCTACCTTGTTAACCATTTTAATTCGTATATGGCTAGTTATGCTTAGTCATGCTTAGATAATAAAAGTCGGGTGATTACCTGTCGCCTGCGAGTTTTAAATGGAACTTTGGTTACTTATGTTATCATGAAATATGAGCATGTGAAGTAATAAATCTAGACCGGGCGGACTCGGTGTGTGTGAGCCACAAGACATGGAGGTCTTGTGAGCGGGTTCTTTCCGCCTGTGTCGATTAAGGTCCGTACCGTTGTTGACCTGTGTGAGTTGAGAATTTGTAGTACTAACCACATACTCCGGTAAGCCTTAACTTGGCTATTCTATTACGAGAATGGCTACTCGCGCACTGGGAGTGGAGAGATGGCGGGAATAGTGTGTACCCACGTGGCAATGGGCTGGAGTGTGGAGTACTGTATTCTCGGGTGGCGCGGACCCGTTCTTGTGTAGAGGATCCGAGGGTAGGTTGATATATGTAGGTCGGGGACCTACATATGTCGTGTGGTCTGGAATTCCCCAGCTGGGTTTATAATCGGTTCGAATCGTCGTTGCTCCTCGGTTATGGAGACTCAATTCTCTGATCATCATCGTAGTTTAATAACTGTAACTTGAGGGCAATTTGAGAAAGTGTTGGATATGAAGTTTCATGATCTCATTACGGATCGTGTCAGATTTGTATAAGATCTTATGAAATGTTAAATGTTGATAAAAAGAATTTTGTTACAAAGCTTTTACGCAAAATAACTTTGATTATTGTTAAAGCCCTACCTTGAATTCCTAAGCCTGCATTCCTGATTCTTATTTGTTATTTCGGTTAAGTCTTGTTGAGTACTTTTGTACTCAGGGTTCGTTGACCCTTGTTGCAGGTGCGCCTCATGAGTCGATCTGTTTTGGATCGTGCTGCATGACTATAGTTCGATCTGATGACGAGAAGTAAATGTGTGGCCCTTGGGCAGGGCAGTTTTATTGTGTGTTTTGTATTATATTATAATGCCACTCCACTACTTCGTTTTGTATTAATAATTATACTTAGTTTGTAAGGTTTGAAACAACTGGTTTGTAAACTAAGTTGCTATAATGCTTCCGCTATATTTTACTCTGATATATCTATTTGAATAAACTGTTGTAATACTGCAATGACTCTGTAATGTGATCCTGCTCGGAAATCGTGGATGATTCGGGGTTCTTCGAGGACACCCGACAGTCTTCTTAAGTTATCGGTAACATATGCATTGATGTCAAAGGTCGTTGGACAGTGACAGGTGTATGTGGGCCCTATAATTTAGGAGGTTCTGCCACACTTAGGGTACCCCTTCTTGTGGTATCCGACAGTAGCCCCCGAGCTTCGGGAGGAGTGCGGGCACTCTCCTGAGGTTTTTGATGAGACTTGGTTCGCAACAGCTCCTGTCGGGATCGTGGTTTGTACTTGGTGGTTCTAGTGGGTGCGCGTGAGCGCACCCACCGAGTGTAGCCCCCGAGGCCCTGGAGGAGTGGGTTTACTCCTTCAGGGGCTTTTTTCTCCGTTTGAGCAAGGGGTCTTATCGTGCTCGCAGGGCCCGTGAATGCGAGTTCGGGTCACTGGGTCTCGGCAAACTTTGCAGGAAGAGCCCCCTAGCCTCTGCACAGAGCGAGAGGGCCATCAGGTGCTCTCCTGGCTTTTTATATGCCTCTCGCGCGTGAGGGTTTGTTTGCTGTGACCCCCTCGGGTGTGAGCATGGGTCGCGGGGCCTCAGCGTATCTGTAGGAAGAGCTCCCTAGCCTCTGCCCAGAGTAAGAGGGCCGTTAGGAGTTCCCCTGGCTTTTTGTACAACCCTCGCGCAACCTTTTTGTTCGGAAGGAGGGGTTTGTTTGCCGAGCCCCCTCGAGTGCGAACCTTGGTCGCTGGTCTCGGCAAAGTTGCAGGGAGAGCCCCTTAGCCTCTACGGGGAGGTCCATCAAGGATTCCCCCTAGCTTTTCTATACGACCCTCGCGCTTCCTTTTCGTTCGGAAGGAGGGGTGGAATGTGCCAGGCTACCCTCGGTGGGTACAAGCGGTGACACTTTCGGTGAGCTGCTATCAGGTAAGTCTGAGTGGAGGCCCATGCCCCATTTGATAAGGGTTGGCTAGTGGTCTAGAGACGCACTCCAAAGGTACCAGAGGGCTTCTCTATTGGGTCCCAGGGCCGTTCGATTGGCCTCGGGGGCTCGGCGCCTCCCTACGGTGGGATCCCATTCGGAGAACTCCCCGCTGGTCTCGGACACGACTTAGGGCATCCCGAGCGATCGCTTGCTCGGGCCATGGCCATGTACGGGTTGCCCATAGTTGTCCCTGACTCTGTTGTCCTGGGGCGGCTGTCGAAACCCTCGGTGGTCCAGCCTTCGAACCCCTAGACCGTAACGGGCTCGGCGCTGTTTTTGTTGCTTTTTTCCAAATGTATGAGTGCGGGCCTAGGTGGTTTGTCCTTGTCTTGAGTGCAGAAGGAGCCCCCGAGCCTCCGCACGGAGCGAGAGGGCGGTCAGGGGGTTGTTTGCCGAGCCCATTCGTGTGCGAACCTGGGTCGCGGGGTCTCGGCAAACCTGCAGGAAGAGCCCCCTAGCCTCTGCACAGAGCGAGAGGGCCGTCGGGTGCTTTCCTGGCTTTTTATACGCCTCTCGCGCGTGAGGGTTTGTTTGCTGAGACCCCCTCGAGGGTGAGCCTAGGTCGTGGGGCCTCGGCATATTTGCAGGAAGAGCCCCGTAGCCTCTGCCTAGAGCAAGAGGGCTGTCAGGAGTTCCCCTGGCTTTTTGTATGACCCTCGCGCAACCTTTTCATTCGAAAGGAGGGGTTTGTTTGCCGAGCCCCCTCGAGGGTGAGCCTAGGTCGCTGGGTCTCGACAAGGTTTGCAGGGAGAGCCCTCGAGCCTCCACACGAAGCGAGAGGGCGGTTAGGAGTTCCCCTGGCTTTTTATGCGACCCTCGCGCATCCTTTTTGCTCGGAAGGAGGGGCGGAATATGCCAGGCTACCCTCGGTGGGCGCGAGCGGTGACACTCCCGGTGAGCTGCTATTGGGTAAGTCCGAGTGGAGGCCCGTGCCCCATTTGATAAGGGTCGGCTAGCGGTCCAGAGACGCACTCCAAAGGTACCAGAGGGCTTCTCTATTGGGTCCCGGGGCCGTTCGATTGGCCCCGGGGGCTCGACGCCTCCCTACGGTGGGTTCCCATTCGGAGAACTCCCTACTGGTCATGGACACGACTTAGGGCATCCCAAGTGTTGCGTTTGCTTAGGTCTCGGCCATGTACGGGCTCGCCCATAGTTGTCCCTGACTCTGCTGTCCTGGGGCGGCTGTCGAAACCCTCAGGGGCCCAGCCTACGAACCCCTGGACCGTAACGGGCTCGGCGTCCAGTTCCTTCACCTGAAAGGAATAGGGTGGGGGGATGTTTCCCCCATTGATTCGACAACGGCCGGCGCACCTTTTTAGGCGATTTCCTAGGAGGGCGGAACAACGTCTGTTGCTGCATCGGTCGGACGTGACGTGGCGTCGGTGGATGGGACATAACTGTTGCCTCGTTTAATGAGGAAAAGGTGGGCGCATGGGCGGTAGAATCGGATCTGGATTAATCATGCCTGAACTCGAGGAAAACTTCCCTGATTTCGTCGCTTGTCCGTTTCGTCCTTACCCTGCATAAATACGAAACGGGGCTCGCCCCTTCCCTCCTTACTCTCTGTTGCCTGTCCGTTGCCAAGAACAGAGAGCTGTACTCTCTAGGTGTGCCAAGACCGGCAGCACCTCTACATCCTGGCCCAGCTTGCGTCGTCCAATCACCGCTGGTACACCAGCTGGTTCTTCCTCCGCAACGACGACGGCGGACTTCCTCCTTATACCGGACGGATCGTGGAGGACTGTCCGGAGAAGTGGAGGTATGGTGTCTCGAGGGAGGAGCAGCCTAGGCTGCAGCCGCTCCTGGACGGGCTAGAGAAGCTGCGGAACCGCTGCCTTACGGCGGCCGTGGTCGTGGTGGCCTTCCACCGCCAGAGGGTGCTGCCGCTGATGGCTCGGCGGCGGCGCCTGTTCGAAATGAAACTGGGTGAGCCAATCGAGGGCATCCGGATGTCTACCGCCGCCCTCTCCGATGATGCGGTTTTACGTCGGGTCAGGGAGGCGGTGGATGGGAAGATGAAGAGCGGTGGCCTAACCCACATTGTTATGCGCCTGTCGCGGGGGTATCTCTCCCTGGTAAGTCTCGCGCCACTGCAGCCCCCAAGGCCTCCTCGCTCCTCATCGTTTTCCCGTTTTCTTACTCGCGCTCGTCGTTCCCGCAGGGGATGAGAGACGTGCGAGCCTCCCCGCCACCCGTTCCCGAGGATACAAGGCGGCGGGCGGCGAACCAAGCACATGCCGAGGCGAAGAAGAAGAAGAAGGATGCCAGGGCAGCAAAGCGTGACAAGAAGATACTCGAGCGCGAAGCGCTGGAGAAACGTCGCCGGCGTCAAAAGCAGGATGGTCTCCCGGTGGAGTTGTCTCCGTCGCCGTCGCCATCAGAGAACTCTTCGGATGAAGACGGCGGGATCGAGGGGGGGGCGAGGTCCCCTGGACCACCTCCCCGATGTCAGGGAGACAGTGCCCGGGGCGTCGGCGAGCAGCTCGGTGCTTCCAGGGGGAGGAGGAGGTGGCGCCCCGGGGTCGGCGATCGCTTACCCCGCGTCCGAGGCTGATACACCCGAGCTACGAGCACTGGGGAAGCATGCCGTTGGCCCATTGGGCTCGACGGTAGTGGTGGCGTAGGCGGCAGTGGAGGCGACGCAACTGCCTCCGCAGAGGGTTGAGGGGGTGTCGGAGTCCGACGAGGGTCGGCTGGCGCCAGCGGATACCGGGGCCGTGTCTCTGCCGCTGCTGCCACCATTGCAGAGGAGGGTCGCGGTGCCGAAACGGCTGCAACCCCGCTCGAGGTGAGTTCGCATCGTCCCCTGCTTGCTTTATGGTCATAAGCTGACCAAGTGGGTGCTCTGCCTTCAGTCGGAAGCGTCAGGTGGAGGTGCCAACCTTGGCGCCGCGCAAGGCACTCAAAGTCAGCGCCGGTCCCCCTGCTCACCAGGTGGCGGAGGCGCAGACCGCCGTGCAGCCTGACGCGGCGCCGGCCGGGGCCGACCTGAAGAGGTCGGTCGTTCTGGAAGAGGCTCCTGGGGCAGTTACGGAGCAGCCGAAGGAGGAAGGGCCTACGTCGCGCGTTGTCGAGGCCCATGAGTCCGGTGGGGCCGGGGTGCCCCCAGTCGCCGAGGCCGGGAGCAAAGCCGAGGCCCCTGGGACTTCCGAGGCCAAAATGGTCGAGACGAGTGCGGCGGCCCAGGATTCTGAGATGGAGGTGGAACATCCTTTGGTGCTGTCGATGCGGGACCCACAGGATACCCCGCAAGAGAGAGAAAAGATCTAGTTCAACTAGGATTCTTCCCATGTAATATTAGTAGTAGAACTATTAAGTAATCCTACTAGGAAATCTCATTGTAAACTGACTAGGACTCTGGCCTCCTGACTATATAAAGGAGGGCAGGGCTCCTGAAAGAGGAGGACAATGGTACAACATAACACTTCATAATCAATCCAACGCAAAAGGCCAACGCCGACTGGACGTAGGGTCGTTACTCGATCTACGATCGAGGGCCTGAACCAGGATAAATCGACTGTCTCTTGCGTTTACCATCGAGTTCAGCATATGCCGAAGCCCGAACAATACTGCCCCGGGTACCCCCGTGGCAGGCTATCGGTGGTGAAACATCGACAGCTGGCGCGCCAGGTAGGGGCTTTCGGCGACTTTGCATCCGAGAGCTCGATGGACCTCGATAACATGATCTTCCCGACGGGATCGATTTTCATCTTCAGCTCATGGATCTGCGAGGCGGACAACTACGACAAGCTTCAAAGCCATCTCCTCAAAGATCCGGATCATCATGAAGAATTTCCTATTTTGACAACTATGACGGATTAGCTCACCAGAAGATTCGCGCAGCCCATAATACCCGATTCGAATAAGATTTCACGGCTACACGCATCCGACTCGAATTCAAGCTCCGTGTCCGAGATGAAGTCTTATTCGAGTGCTTTCAAGAAACCGAGTTCTTTTTTGGCAAGATTCCAGAGCACAACCCAAAACAACTCGGATTATCCTTAGAGTTCTTTCAAAAGTCTGAGTTCTTTTCCATTTGGGCTCGACAACACGACAAAATCCTATCAGGGACAGTTCGAAAGGTATTTCAATCCAACGCTTGGGATACCACTGATAGGGGCTCAGGATGGTCTCGTGCTAACGATAACATCGCGAGACTGTATCATCCACTGGCCAGGTTCCGTTCCTGAGGATAGCGGAACCCAACTAGTTGGCACAACAACAACAGTTATTCTACCTTACTAAGAAGGAGACTCGATCTGCGACGTCGAGGCGCCTACTGAAGTCATCAGCAACTCCGACAGTATGAAAACTAACACCAATAACGGAACGGCTCACGCACGGGAAGTGCTCATGGTTCGACATCCTCGGTCACCATTAAATCCCCGAAGCACCCGATGTCGGTCATCGGATGAATCGAGTCCAACATATCACCCTTTGCCCGTGGCTACGATGGAGAAACCGAGAGTCGAGACGAGGCTAGAGAAAGGAAAAACAAGTTGAAGCAAGGCGCCAACACGCGCTAGGCAACGTAGAAAGCTGGACCAGATCGAGTCGAGTTGGTGAATCGACAAAAAAAATCACAACAAGAAGCTGAAGAAAGACACACGGTGAATACGCCTTACGATAAGATTCGAGAAGCATTAGAAGAACTCGAGGCAACTTCACATCACGGAGAGAAATACGAACAGCTCCGGGACTTGCTCCGGTCGACGATCCCAAGAACGCATGAAGAGAGAGCCCGATCAAGACTACCCGCGGATCAACAACCCACGAGCAAGAAGATCAAAATCAAAGGAAGTCCGCTTTTGAAAGACTTGGGCGGTGGAAGTCATAACGGAGAAAGTAGGAGGGAACATAGTCGGGGCCACCAATTTGAACAACCAAGGAAGACCAGAGTAGAGTGCCTACCAGACGACCTCGCAGACTTATTCCCATCAAAACAACACTTGGCGGAAGAAGGAGCCGAATCCGAATTCAAGGAAGCCGGAGCGCATGATGATTCCCTGTTTACAAAACAAAGTTGGCATCGATCGATTACCTCACAAATTCAAACCGTCTAACCACTCCAAGTATGATGGCAAAACCAAACCAAGACAATGGCTCGAGAATATATTCACAATCAATTGAACTAGCTGGAGGAGACGATGATATCAAAACCTTGTTCTTTCCTATGGCACTTGGGCGATGCCCCTCAATGGTTCGATAAATTGAACCCGGGATCGATCGAACTTGGGAAGACTTGCAAAGAGCTTTCAGTGAAAATTTCATGGGTATCATCACACACCCGATCACTCATGCGAACTGAAAGGACTCAAGCAAAGGGGGGCAAAGTCTCAAAAATTACTATCGACGATTCGGTGAACTCAAGGGCTCAAGTGCATGACATCACGAGCGAGAAGTAATTGAAGCTTTCTCTCACGGAATCATGGCTAGGTGGCAATTTCAAGACTTACGCAAAGAAAATCCGAGAAACAATGAAGAGTTCGAATGAGCAGTGAAAAAAATGATTACTGCGAGAAGAAAAAACACGAGAAAGGTTCCCGGATAGAAGCAACCAAGACAACCCGGATAGGCAAAATCATCGAAATAGCGGACATCAAGAAAGAAAGCGTGAGACCGGATAATACCGTGGCAATGGCCGACAAATCAAAGAAGTTTTCCAAACCCGGAAGATATGATGACATTGAAAACATCGTTGCCCATTACACCCTAACGGGAGACACACCATCGAAATCGCTACACTTTCAATGATCGATACACAAGAAAAGATAGTAAGGAGAACACCAAAGAGGACAATCGGAAGAAAGATGAAGACAACCACGAGGACAAAGGATTTCAAAAACCCGAGGAGCAGTAGCGATGATCTTCTCGGGGCTCCAGTTGCGAAGCAAACATCAAGAAAAACTAGCACTACGGACTATCATGACGGGGCAGAACCGGCTACACCAAGATATCTCAATTGGTCACAATATCCAATCTAATTTTCAAGAGAAGACCAATGGACTAAGCGTGAGGAACGCAGAGCCATTACCCACTAGTTTTAGACCCAACTATTGCGGTATGATGTCACCAAAGTACTAATCGACGGGGAGGCTGGACTCAACATCATCTTTTCGAAACACTAAGGAAGATGGGACTACAACTCGCCGGATGATTACACCAACAAGCACTCCTTTTACGGAATAGTACCCGCAAAGCAGCCATGCCACTCGGACAAGTTACTTTACCCGTCACTTTTGGAACTCCTTGAACTATCGAGCGAGTTTATCAAATTTGAGGTCGCAGAACTTGATTCGTCATATCATGCGATCCTCGGACGCCCAACCTTCGCAAAATTCATGGCAATACCACATTATCCATACTTATTGCTTAAGATGCGGGACCCAATGGTATCCTTTCTCTTGAAGCGATTTGAAGCGTGCTTTTGATCTACGACGTTCGGGTAGTCAAATTGCGGCCAAAGCACAAGCCGACAATGGAAGAAAAGAAATAGCCACAATTGCTGCGGAGATGAGCCAAGAAGGATTAGAAATACCGGCTAAAAAGCCCAGCATCATCACACCACCAAAAGAAGCCGACGTCAAGCAAATCGATTTGGGCACCGGCGATACCTCCAAGACAACAACCATCGGTGCTCACCTCTCGGCAAAATAGAACTCACGCTCACCAACTTTCTTCGGACAACAAAGATATCTTAAGCTTGGAAGCCGGCCGACATGCCGGTGTCCCAAGAGAGTTAGGTGAGCACAAAATTGATGTTAATGAAAACTCCAAGCCTATAAAGCAACGGCTACTGACGATTCTCACCCGACAAAAAGGCGGCGATTAA
The DNA here is from genome assembly GCA_904845875.1 of Miscanthus lutarioriparius. Taxonomy (NCBI): domain Eukaryota; kingdom Viridiplantae; phylum Streptophyta; class Magnoliopsida; order Poales; family Poaceae; genus Miscanthus; species Miscanthus lutarioriparius. The sequence continues at coordinate 91,320,679 of CAJGYO010000009.1, forward strand.
AAAAGAAATCACAAAAAAGCGATGGCAGCCGGATTCATCAGAGAAAATCCTTCATCCGGACCGGCTAGCAAACCCGGTCCTTGTGCGAGAAAGAAGAACACAGACGAGTGGGCGTATAATAAATCGACTATCTGGATCTCAACAAACATTGCCCAAAAGATCCGTTCGGGCTACCACGCATTGACTAGATAGTCGACTCAACAGCGGGTTTGCACTATTATCCTTTCTCGATTGCTATTCCAGGGTATCACCAGATCGCATTAAAAGAACAAGACCAGAGCAAGACATCTTTTATTACTCCGTTCGGTGCTTACTGTTACAAGACCATGTCGTTTTGGACTAAACGCCGCCGTGCCACATACCAAAGAGCTATCCAAACTTGCCTTGGGGATCAAATCGGTGAAAATGTGGAGGCATACGTGGATGATGTAGTGGTGAAAACAAAGAACCCAGACACTATGATTGAAGATTTAGAGCAAATATTTGAAAACTTGAAGAGATGGAGATGGAAATTGAACCCAAATAAATGTGTATTCGGAGTTCCTTCGGGGCAACTACTCAGATTTTTGGTCAATCAGAGCAGGATTGAAGCCAGCACCAAGCAAATTCGAGCTATAACAGAAATGGGGCAACCTAGAAGTATCAAAGATGTACAGAAACTAACAGGATGCATGGCGGCCCTCAACCGTTTCATATCAAGACTCGGCGAAAAGGGGTTACCCTTCTTTAAACTACTAAAGAAGATAGACAAGTTTGAATGGACAAAGGAGGCCGACGAAGCTTTCAAGAAACTTAAGGCATATCTCACATCCTCACCAATTCTCACACCCCCAAGGAAAGACGAAGATATGATGCTATACATTGCGGCGACTACTGCTGTAGTCAGCACGACAATAGTCGTAGAAAGAGAAGAAGGACGCGTGTATAAAGTACAACGACCCGTGTACTACATCAGCGAAGTATTATCTGAATCAAAAATCCGGTACCCGCATGTACAAAAACTACTCTACGCCCTACTTATCACCTCACATAAGCTTAGCCACTATTTGAAAAGCCACAAGATTACCGTGGTGACAGACTTCCCGCTCGGAGACATCTTACACAAGCAAGATGCGACGGGGGGGCGCATATCAAAGTGGGCGATTGAACTTGGAGCTCTTAACATCGACTTCACCCCACGAAAAGCAATCAAATCTCAAGCCCTTGCCGATTTTGTGGCGAATGGACGAGATTCAGCACCTTTATCGATACAATCCTTGACCACCGGAAGATGTACTTTGATGGGTCACTCAAACTAAGGCGGAGCCGTGCAGCGTTCTCCTCATTTCTCCGTAAGCAAAATAACTCAAGTACGTCCTTCAGATATTATGGCAAGCTACAAATAACGAAGCAGAATATGAAGCCCTCATCCACGGGCTACGAGTGGCAATTACCCTCGGAATAAAGAGATTACTCGTATATGGCGATTCAGCAGTAGTCATCAACCAAGTAAACAAAGATTGGGATTGCACAAAAGAAAATATGGGTGCTTATTGTGCTGAAATACGAAAACTTGAAAAACATTTCCAAGGATTAGAAATTTTACACGTCCTGCGTGATTCCAACATTGCAGCAGATGTCCTTGCCAAGCTCGGATCAGACAGAGCAAAGGTTCCACCCGGCGTATTCATAGAAGAGCTATCAGTTCCCTCTATCAAACAACCCGGAGAGACAACCCACGAAATTCAGGCTAAAGGCGTTCAGATCTTGGTAATCAACACCTCATGGAGCCAAGTTTTCATCGACTATATCAAAGAAAATAAATTACCAGCAGATAAAGCAGAAGCCACCCAAGTTGTTCGCAGAAGCAAAAACTACATTTTAGTAGGAGATAGACTTTACAGAAGAGCAGCATCATCAGGGGTACTCCTGAAATGTGTCTCATTTGAAGAAGGCAAAGAGATCCTAGACGAGATACACTCAGGTTGCTGCGGAAATCATGCCGCTTCAAGGACACTAGTTGGCAAAGCATTTCGCACTTTTGATTCTCTTGGCCAACCGCTTTGAAAGACGCAGAAGAACTTGTCGAAAAATGCAAAGGTTGCCAAATGTTTGCAAGACAAGCCCATGTGCCACTCACAATCTTATCTGCATCCCACCCGCTTGTTCTTTTTTCCTGCTGAAATTTTGGATCAAGTGGGACCCTGAAGAAAGCAAAAAGCGGCAGTACATCTTTGTAGCAATCGACAAGTTCACCAAGTGGATTGAATACAAACCACTCATGAATCAAGTAAACCAAAGCGGTTGAATTCATCCAAGAAATTACGCACCGCTTTGGCATGCCCAATTGAATCATCACAGATCTAGGCTCCCTTCACACTCTGAGAATTGGAAAAAGGGGCACAAGACCGTGGTTTCATTATAGACTATCGTCTGTTGCACATCCGAAGCCAACGGACAAGTAGAAAGGGCCAATGGACTCATACTAGCCGGATTAAAACCAAGGTTATCTGAAGAACTAGTGGACTATGGGTCCAAATGGATTGAAGAATTACCAAACGTAGTATAGGGGCTACGAACTCAAATAAGCAGAGCAACAGGCCACTCACCCTTCTTCCTAGTTTATGGGTCGAGAGCCGTCTTGCTACCGACTTGATCTGGACATCACCAAAGATAGAACAATACGATGAAGGAGAAGCGAGAACACACAAGAAGATTAGAACTCGACATTTCGAGAAGAAGTCGAGTAAACGCTACCCTCAATCACCCGGATACCTACAAGGTTTAAGACGGCACTACAACAAGAGTACCCATCCTCGATCACTACAAGTTGGAGACTTAGTGCTAAGAAGGATACAAAAGACTGACAGACGACATAAGCTTCTCAGTCCATGGGAAGGTCCGTTCATTGTCACAAAAGTCACCGGACCAGGCACATACAAGTTAATAACCGAAGATGGAAAAGAAGTCAGCAATACATGGCACATCAGCCAGCTAAGAAGATTCTACGCGTAAAAACAACTCAAGATAAAATGAGATATGCAAGCCACAAGGGACCAACATTCACAATCGACGAAAAGACGATATTCTTCGACAACATATGTATTAGTTCATATTCATGATCAATAAAGATGATATTCATCCACAGCATGTCTTGTCATAACTTCCAACGAGTTGTTTTCCCAAAACAAAAAGCAAAATGGTGAAAACATGCACGAGCATCCCGTAGAAACAAAATAGTGGAAACACGCTTGAGCCAGCCGATGAGGGTAGCTAAAAGCTAACACCGAAACAAAAAAAGCAAAATGGTGAAAACATGCACGAGCATCCCGGCCGAGAGCAAAATAAATGAAAACACGGTTGAGCCCACCGATGAGGGTAGCTAAATGCTAACACCAAAACAAAAAGCAAAATGGTTTGAAAACATGCACGAGCATCCCGACCGAGAGCAAAATAAATGAAAACACGCTTGAGCCCGCCGATGAGGGTAGCTAAAAGCTAACACCAAAACAAAAAGCAAAATGGTGAAAAACATGCTCGAGCATCCCGGTAGAGAGACCAAAATAATTTGAAAACACGCTTGAGAGCTCACGCCGATGAGGGTAGCTAAAAGCTAACACCAAACAAAAAACAAAATGGTTGAAAACATGCTCGAGCATCCCGGCCGAGAGCAAAATAATGCTGAAAACACGCTTGAACCCGCCCGATGAGGGTAGCTAAAAGCTAACACCGAAACAAAAAAGCAAAATGGTGAAAACATGCACGAGCATCCCGTGAGAAACAAAATAGCTGAAAAAGACGCTTGAGCCCGCCGATAAGGGTAGCTAAAAGCTAATACCCAAAACTAGTCAACGAAATTGAACTTCAAAAGACCCTCCACTCTTAGTTCCGAAAAGCAAGAGGCTCGGGGCTACATCCAGATAGGAATACTTTTTCCTCGAGAAAAGTACAAGCGCCACTCAAAAGGCGACATTCTATGCCGAGTCATTTTACATAGCGCGGTGTCAACACAAAGATTTACATCTAACAAGTCACGTAATGGACAAAGCACTCGACGGATCACAAAAGAGGAAGAAAAGAAAAGTACTCGACAAATCGAGGGTCTCTCGAGGATAACACACATAGTTGTTTTGTGGAAGCGAAAACGAAAATGGGACAAAATACTCGACAAGTCAAGTAACTTCGACCACACCCGGGCAAAGAATACATCAACGAAAACAAAGAATCTTCATTTAGAGAGGAGTGTAATATTACAAGAAGCTGGTCAATCGGATCAGGCATTGTCATCGAGGAAGGAAATGTCAATATTTAGACTGCCTACAACCCTCTTGGCTAAACCTTCGACCTCGAGCTCCATCCTCTCAGCGGCGTCAAGGTATTCTTGGCTTTTAGCTTCCTCTCTGCTATCTTGGACGAGGCGCCTCTGGAGCAAGGACCCGGACTGGGCTAGCACATTCTTGGTACATACTTGGGCACACTTCTTCACGAACTCTTGGAAACGAGTGGAATCCGGAGAATGAATCTGCGCCCAAGATTGCCCGTCATCCATTGAGTCCGGAGAACATCGACTCTTGAACGAAAAGATTTCCACAAAACGTTCCAATTTTGATGGCCGTCGCCACCTTCCGGACAAGCTTTCAATAGTTTTTGGGCTGCACAAGATCTCTGTCAGCTCCGCGCCTAATCAGCTTAGCAAGGGCGAGTTCTTCCTCAGCATGAGTAATTACCTCCTCAGCCTTATTATGACTAGAGCGGACAAGAGCCTTCATTTCATCGATACTCTCCGAGAGCTTCTGCTTCTCAGCTCGGAGAACTAGACAAGACACCCAAGAACAAGTCAGCGAAAAAAGAAGTCAAAATACAAGAAAAAACAGGCAGAACCATGGCACCTTTGCATTCATTCTTCGCAGACTCCACCGCGGTATCTCTCTGCTTCTCCGTCTCCACTACCCGGGCACGAAGGGTCTTCTCCTCCTTTTGGTGCATTTGACGCTCTGTCTCCAACTCAGCCCGGAGAAGGTCGAGATCGGCTTTCAGAGCGTCCACCTCGAAGACAACTTTCTCTCATTTTTAGATGAGAAAAAAAGCCGGAATGATCACGAGAGAAAGACCGAGCAAAAAAGAGGCAAAGAAAAACAAGGCGTAAGGACGGAAGAAAAATGAGCATGCAAAGAGGGCGATAAAAACCTACAGGAGCTTTTCACCAAAAGAAGTCGCGAGGGTCAACAAGCTCCCCAGTGCAGTCAGCTCCGACAATCGATGGGTGGCATCGAATCATTGCACCACATCATCGGAAAAAGAAGGACCGCGGAAAGCAAGAGAAGGGGAAGGAGAGGCGGATGGGGCGAAGAAGGAGCGACCAAAGCAACCTCCGAAGCCGGAGTCAAACCCTCGGAAGGACCCGTAGCGGCAGCCACAATCACCTCTGGGCGGCCAAGACCGCAACCATGCGAGTAGCTCAAGAAGTCCCAGCAACTTCATCAACGAGAATCTTGTGAGTCCCGAGGCTCGGAACTCGTTAGCACGGCGGGAGGCGGAGAAGAAGTCGATGAAGGAATGAGCGAAGGCGAAACAACTGAAAAGTGATAAAAGGAAGCACCGATAAGAACCGGAGGAAGGAAAATAGAAGCCAAAAAAAGATAAAGCTAGAATCTACTCACCCAACCACTTTCTTCTTCGAAAGCCAAGAGAAGGCCTCGCGGGAGGAACCACGACGGTGAAAACGTCCCCCCCACCCGGCGACGAGAGCGGAATAGCCGACAACGGACCATGGAAGGAGCCGGGGCTGAGATGTGGAAGAACTCCGTCTTGGAGGAACGATAGAGCTCGATGCAAGGGGCTACCAAAGAACTCGACACCGGAGCTTGAAGAAGAAGTCGTACAGGGAGCCTCGGAAGAACTCACACCCGACCTCCGATTACTTCAAAAAGTTCAAGACTAAAAGTCAAGACAAAGAAGAGAAATTCAATGCAACAGAATATAAAAACAACTCACCGCATGATGATGAGGGGTACTTCATCATCTTCTTCCTCCTCGACCAAGGGAAACTAGAGCATCTCCTGAAAAGAGGATAAAAAGTACTCGGATCATGAGAGCAGGAAAATAAAAGAACAAAGAGTATTAAATGTGCTCACCTAAGAGCATGCTAGCAACAAGCTGGAGTACACGAGAGAGTACTTGGTTTGCGAGGCTTCTTGGAGACAGCGGGCCGGATGAAGACCCATCCGTTCGCCCCTCTTGGGGACACTGCGCGAGGACATGAGAGGACTAGACGAGGAACATATTCTTCATATACATCAACAAATCTGGAAGAAACCCCAGGGAAGGGGCGGTAGAGGTTTGGGACTTACTAATTGCGAAGTTCCAGCAAGTCTATCCCAGATCTACCTTGGGCGAGAAAACGTCGGGAGAGGCCGGATTAGACAAAGTTCCGCCCAAGCTCCTGCGAAAAAGGATAAAACACTTGAGACAAAGAAAAGCTAAGCAAAACGGATGCGGCTAGAGTGCCTAAAGTACTCAAACAAGAAGATAGACAACTCACAACTGAGGGGCGGGTTGTTGGTGAGAACTTCGGTGACAGCCGAGAGGAATGGCGCTCACTCCTTTCAACATCTTACAGAGCAGCTCGAGTACCTCCTCACCGGTCAGCTCAAGAGCTGGGACCATGCGTGAAGGATCCTCGGCCCCGGAATACTCAAAGCCAAGATGCTCCCGCTCTTTCAAAAAGGCTGAACCCGGCGACGAAAAAGCTCGAAACAATACCAAAGCCGGTCAAACCCTGCTGTTTCAGCATGCTAATCCTATCAAGGAGTGGCTGGATCACTTGAATCTCAGCAGGCGATTCAAGCTTCTTGTCCCATCGGTCATTCACCACAGGACCAGATCCGGGATGGACGGCAAGGGAAGGGATCAAATTGGCAGCGTAAAACCACTCGGCACGCCAATCTTTTACAGAATCGACCAGGTCATAGTCAAAAAACTTAATTTTGAGACCCTGACGAAACTGAATCCAGCAACCGCCAAGAACGCTGGTTTCTTCACGGCGGGGTTGAGGTTTCAGACGAAAGAAAAAGCGAAAAAGAGACAGAGAAGGAGGGATTCCAAGGAAAGCTTCGCAAAGATGAACGAAAACAGAAAGATGGAGAATGGCATTGGGGGTTAGGTGGTTCAGACTAATCCCGAAATAACCAAGAAACCGATGAAGGAAAGCGAAGCGAGAAGCAAAAGTCCGGCGCGGACAAAGGAAGCGAAGAGGACAATCTCACGGGACCGGGCTGGAACCCGATGCTCGCCGGAACTCTCCATTCAGCGATGACTTTGCTTTGGATCAAGCCATCATCGCTAACGAGCTCATGTGGTGGTCTTAACTTGTTGTTGGAGCCGGCCAAACCTTACGAGCAGCCCTCATAGCCACGAACTCCTGGTTTTCGATCAAAGAAAGGGATGACTCCTCGTCTATGAAGGTCGCCTGAGACTTGCTTGCAGTTTTCTTCTTTCCCATGAACTGGCGGAAGCAAAAAAGACACTAAGGAAGATGAAGCTAGGATGATGGTGCTCGGGTGACGGCGATGATGATGGCGGCGGATTTATAAAGCTAGGGTTTAAAGGCAAGAGCTGGGCAGCAAGGGTCTTTAAATAGATTTCTCGATGATACAAACGGCCCACAAGGCCCAATAAAACCTGATGTGTGGGAACGCGATGGTCCATTTACGAGCGCAATTCTAAAACGACGGAGGGCACAAATCTACACAACAATACAAACCAACAGGCAGATTTTAGACTTATCCGTCCAAAGACCACGGCAGGGGTTATTAGATCGCTACAAGAACAACTCGTCAAAACAAGAAGAAAGAAAAAGAAGAAAGAAAGGGCTACCTCACAAGGAACAAAAGAACCCGTTATTTAAGAAAGAACTTCGGTAATCTCGTGAACAACGGGGATCACAGCAGAAAAAGTAAAAAGACAACTCGGAAGACAAGATTCGTTTACATTACAAGCGACTTCAAAAATAGAAGATTACAAATCTTAAAGACAAGATTCGTTACATTACAAGCAACTTCAAAAATAGAAGATTACAAATCTTACAAGACCCAACGAACTCGGCACCACGAAAAAAAGGTAGCAAAGAGGAACGCGGACACGGCTAGGCTCTAGAACGACTCGTGTCCCAAATTGCTACTCGGAAGGACACACCGCCATCATCTACACTTTTTTTCTTCAAAGGACGGACGTTGATGCACTCAAAAGCGGAAATCGGCGTGCAGCAAGAAGACAACATGGAGCGAGAAGGCCGGCGGGCATCTATCTACCCAAGACCGATGTGATCTGCATATGGTGTTGATCTGCACCGATCTCAAGGCAGGCGACGAGGATCAACCCGAGGCTGCCAGATGAAGAAAGCGAAGCCCACATCACAAGACTTCCTCTAACTACCACCACGTACATCCACAGCACAATCTTTGTCGCGGGATTAGCCTACCTCTAATCCCTATCACAAGACTTCCTCCAGCTCGACAAGACACATAGGAACTACAAAATATGCCCGGGGCTGCTCTACTTCACAAACTACCATGTTCATGACCACGAAGGTTTCAACGGAATATCCAATAGATGAAAACAAGCACTCTCAGGAGAATATTTATAGACCAAAGGAGCGGCGCACATGGACTAGGAGTACCAACGAAATAAGCCTAACAAAGGACACGGTGAAAGGACGGGACTCAATAATGGATGACTTTCGAGCGAGAGAAAGCGATTACTCGAAGGCGGGCATATTCGGAAGAATATACCAACCGCAAAGTACAACCCGTGAACAAAAGGCATTTACACTCAACCACCACCATACAACTACATCGACAACGGACTATCAGACTATCAAAGAATACGCCAAGACCTCGCATCCGAGTTGTTCCCGAACAAAACAACACGGACATACGCTCGGGGGCTCGAAACCAAAGACAAAAGACAAAGAATACAAGAAACTCAAGACTACAACTACGGACGACGCATCAAGACTCTTCATCAAACTTCTTTTCTAAAGAGAAGAACTCGGAGAAAGCACGAGGTCAGGGATACATAGCCCCTGAATTTTTGAAGACAAGAATCTGGACCCTCCAACTTTTGCAAGCAAAAGCAAGAGGCTCGGGGCTACACTCGGTGAGTGCAATTTTATGAAAAATTGCACCCACCCAAAAAGAACCCGACATAGGCTCGGAGGTCTGCATACCATGTGAAACTACTCGGATGATGGTTTAATCCAAGACTAAAGGGCAGCTTGGAAGGATGCCACAAAACTACTCGGATGATGACATAATTCAAGTCTCGGGGACTACTTCGAACACAAATTTTCAAACAACATAAAGGATCAAGACCCTCCAACTTTTTGTTCCAAATAGCAAGAGGCTCGGGGCTACACTCGGTGAGTGCACTTTTCTTGAAAAGCGCATGTCACCAAAAAAACTTCCTCAACGCAGACCACTTCAAGACATTACAACAAAAAGAACCCTAACAGAGCCATATTCGAGTTCTTTTTGACAAAACTTCAACGAACAATCGAGCAACTTCAAGACAAGATCCTCCAGCTCCTTGTTCCAAATAGCAAGAGGCTCGGGGCTACAACCAGATGGATGTACTTTTTCTTCACAAAACACTCACCACTCGAAGGTCCCAAGAAGCGCTACAAGGTTTCACTCCGAGAAAGCACTTTCGGATAACATTTTGTTCCTACCTAACAAGACACTGAAGGAGCAAAGCGAGACTTTGAGCTCAACCATGAAGTGCTCGGGGGCTTGTCGATCACGGGACCCACAGGATACCCCACAAGAGAGAGAAAATCTAGTTCAACTAGGATTCTTCTCATGTAATCTTAGCAGTAGAACTATTAAGTAATCCTACTAGGAAATCTCATTGTAAACCGACTAGGACTCTGGCCTCCTGACTATATAAAGGAGGGTAGGGCTCCTGAAAGAGGAGGACAATGGTACAACATAACACTTCATAATCAATCCAACTCAAAAGGCCAACGCCGACTGGACGTAGGGTCGTTACTCGATCTCGATCGAGGGCTGAACTTCCAGATAAATCGACTGTCTCTTGCGTTTACCATCGAGTTCAACATCTGTGAAGCTTGAACAATCTTGCCCGGTACCCCGTGGCGGGGCTATCGGTGGTGAAACATCGACAGGTGCCGCCCCTAGACCAAGGCCTGCCGCCGTCGTAGGAGAGCGCCCGGGAGGTGGGAGTTCAGGCGACCTCTGCTGCCAATACTTCTCGGGGGAAGGAGGCAGCAGATGTCGAGGCCGACAGCACCGCCGAGCAACCGGTTCTAGCTCCTGGCGAGGGGAACTCGACCCTCGCGCGGGTACGACCCGAGCCCCGCGGGTGGAATCACCCGCGTGTATCCTAGCTGAGCCAGGACGACCCGGAGGGGAAGCCTCTATTTGCCCTCGAGGACACGGTCGAGGGGGGCGCTGAGCTCCTTCCGAGCAATATCGCCCATTTGGCGGTGCGATCAAATAACGACGTTGTCCGTCATGGACGACGATCTGCCCGGCGTCGCCCAGGTACGCGTCCTCCTTTCTCATGCGGTGTCGTTTTGTTCTGAGTCTTTTCACGATGCATGACCCTTGTTCTACCTACCAAGAGCTCGAGGCCCGGTCTCTCGGGAAGTCGTTGTTCCTTCGTCAAGAGAGGGACGTCAGGGACCAACTTGGGCAGCGAAGGACACCTTTCGCGAGCGCCAACGAGCTTCTATCGGCTCGGGCGCGGAGGTGGAGGACCTCCGCCTTGCCATGCAGAATATAAGCCAAAGGCGGCCACGGTTGAGGCAGCCCGCTCCTTTGGCGGCACGAGTCAAGGAGCTGGAAGAGGAGCGGCCGGGTGGCCGGTGAAGCGGGCGTCCTTCTTTCCCGGGTTGAAGAGGCGACGGTCTCTGCCAAGTCCGTTCTTTGCACAGTTAGGTGAGACAAAGGGCGCCTGGGCGAGGCCCTCAAAGGCGACCGGCCTCTCGGTCGATGCTTTGGCTTGGAAGGGGAAGTTCGAGGTAAGCTCTGTTCCCTTTATTTTGTTTATTTTTCTTGCGTTATTCTAACTCTCTGGTGTGGTGCAGTTGAGAAGGAGGCCTCCAAAGCTGACAAGGCGTCACGGTCGAGGTCCCAGTATTTGGAGAGAGAAATCGAGGGTAAGTCCCATGGGCCTTTGCCCTGTTTGACTTATTCTTCTCTCGTCTTGAACCTCATCCCCGCCTTTCGTTTTGGGGGCAGGGTTGGAGAAGGAGGTTTCCGGGTGGCGAAGCCTCTATCGCCGTCTGAAAGCCTTTCGAGGCCGAGATCGAGGAGCATGGCCTACCGCTGCCGCCGCCGCTCGTACCATCTATGAGGCTCTGGCTATTGAGGGGGCTCAGTCAGGTATCTCCCTCAGGAGCCGCCTGGCTGCGTTGAGTGGCCAAGTGCGGGAGCGACTTCGGGCGGCGTTGCATATAGGCGTCAAGCCTGCCTTGGCCGTCGTCTCCTCACACTACGCCATCAACCTCGAGGCTGTCAGCGACGGTTACATTTTGCCTGATGATGACGAGGAGGCTGATGAGGAGGTCGCCAAGGTGATGGAAGCGGTGAGGTCCACAGGACGGCCAATGCCGGCGATCTGTTTGAGGAAGAAGTGGTTCCCTCTGCGCCCGTCGCCGATGTACGAGATCCCGAGCCGTGATCTGGGCCAAAGGGGCCATGTAAATGAATTAAGTTATTGTCGTGTCGTGACGTTTGTGGCCATCGAGGCCTTTGAAGTACTCGTGCGCACGCTTTTTTAATCGGTTTATATTATTTTTCTGAGTCTCTGTCCTCTGCCTTGTTTCTAGACAAATCTCTACAAACGATTTCCTCGAAACCTGAGCTACCCCTCTGGCGGAAGGTGGTGAGGGAGTTGTCGTAGCCTGAGGCGTAAGCGATCTCGTGGCTCAATGGCCTTTTTGCACTCGAGGCACGCTTTTGGTCCTTAGATTTTTACAATCGACCAGCCGAAGTCTGCGAGAGTTTGGCGTGGGAATTTATTCAAAAAACAATTAAAAAATAGTGCACAGGAGGCTTGGTTCTCTGCAGAGGCGGCCGAGCCGAGCCTCATCATAGCGTTATCATAGCGTCGATCTCAAAAATTAGAGCAACTAAAGAACGCTTCTTTAATATATTTCGAGAAAAAATGTATACAATGCTTGGAAGTTTAAGGGTAGAAACGACGTAGCTGTTCTATGTTCCAAGCGTTGGTGAAGACTTCGCCCTTCTCGTTGGCCAGCTTGTAGGTCCTGGGTCTCAGCACTCGGGCGACAATGTACGGCCCTTCCCATGGCGGGGTCAACTTGTGGTGGCCCTTGTTGCTCTGCCTTAGTCTTAGCACCAGATCGCCCACCTTCAGGTCTCGGCTTCGAATGCGCCAGGCTTGATAGCGTCGTAGGGCTTGCTGGTACTTGGCCGAGTGTAGCAGCGCAACGTCTCGGGCTTCCTCTAGTTGATCGAGGGCGTCCTCGCGGGTAGTGCGGTTGCTTTGCTCGTTGTAGGCCTGTAACCTCGGGGAACCGTACTCCAAGTCTCTGGGGAGGATGGCCTCAGCTCCATAGAGCAGGAAGAATGGCGTGAACCCTGTGGCTCGGCTTGGTGTATTCCTTAGGCTCCAGATGACCGACGGGAGTTCGATCAGCCATTTCTTGCCGAATTTCTTCAACCAGTTGTATATCCTTGGCTTGAGGCCCTGCAGAATCATACCGTTGGCACGTTCTACTTGGCCGTTCATCCTAGGGTGTCCTACGGCCGACCAGACCACGCGGATGTGGTGGTCGTCACAGAACGTCAGAAATTTATGTCCGGTGAATTGTGTCCCATTGTCGGTGATGATGGTGTTTGGAACTCTGAACCTGTGGACGATGTCCGTGAAGAACAATACTGCTTGCTCGGATTTGATTTGAGTGATCGGTCGAGCCTCGATCCACTTGGAGAACTTGTCGATAGCTACCAACAAGTGGGTATAGCCCCCGGGGGCTTTCTGCAGAGGCCCAACCATGTCCAGTCCCCATACGGCGAACGGCCATGTGATGGGGATGGTTCGGAGGGCTTGGGCCGGGAGGTGCGTCTGCCGCGCATAGTACTGACATCCCTCGCAGGAGCGTACTAGCTTGGTGGCGTCGGCAACCGCCGTTGGCCAGTAGAACCCTTGGCGGAAAGCGTTTCCGACGAGCGTCCGAGGCGTAGCATGGTGTCCACAGGCTCCCGCGTGTAAGTCCCAAAGTAGGGCTTGGCCTTCCTTGGTGGTGATGCATCGTTGGAGAACGCCGGATGGACTTCGTCTGTATAACTCGCCGTTACTGATGACGTAAGTTTTGGCTCGTCGCGCAAGCCGTTGGGCCTTGGTCCTATCCACAGGAAGCACTCCTCGAACGAGGCGATCAAGGAGGGGGACCCACCAGTCCGCCCCCTGGTTGGCTTGGGGAGGCTCTGCATCGATTTCCATGGCCTCGGGCTCGACCGCCGGGGTCTCGATAATAGAGGGGGCCTTGGGCCCTGTGGGTGTCTCGACCGGTGGGCCCTCTTGTGTTGCCGAGGCATAGTCCACCGAGGGCTTGTGCAGGTCTCTGGCGAATATGTTCGGGGGGACCGAGGCCCGAGCTGATGCCATCTTTGCCAGTTCATCCGCGGCCTCGTTGAACTTTCGCACAATGTGGTTGAGTTCGAGACCGTCAAATTTATCTTCAAGGCGACGTACCAGTTTGCAGTACGCCTCCATTTTGGGGTCGTGACAATTCGAGTCCTTCATGACTTGGTCGACGACGAGCTGTGAATCGCCTCGTACGTCGAGACGCCACACTCCAAGCTCGGCAGCGATCTGCAGGCCGTTGACGAGGGCTTCGTATTCGGCTGCGTTGTTGGAGGCGGCGAAGTGGAGCCGGATTGTGTAACGCACATGCACTCCGAGGGGGGAGATGAAAAGCAGACCCGCGCCTGCCCCGGTCTTCATCAGAGACCCGTCAAAGTACATGGTCCAGCATTCTGATTGGATTTTAGCAGGTGGTAGCTGGGTGTCGGTCCACTCAGCCACAAAATCGACTAAGACCTGAGATTTAATTGCTTTCCGGGGTGCAAAAGACAGGGCCTCCCCCATGAGTTCGACAGCCCACTTGGCTATTCTACTATTTGAGGCCTCCGGTTCGGATTATCTCCCCTAGGGGGAAGGATGACACCATGGTCACCGGGTGGGATTCAAGTAGTGATGCGACTTCTTGCGCGAGCCAAGACTATGGCGAAGACCGACTTACGGATATGGGGGGTAGCGTGTCTTAGTTTGAGAGTACTTCGCTAATGAAGTAAATGGGTCGTTGGATAGATAGAGCATGCCCTCCTCTTGCCTCTCGACTACTCTTCACATGACCACCACAGGTCGTTCTTGGCGACGTGAAATGAAAGCCTCGCCCTCGGTTGGTGGTACCGGGACGGGGGGGGGTTGGTGAGTAATGCCTTGAGCTTGGTGAGGCCTCTTGACCTTGGGGGTCCAGAAAAGCGTTTGGATTTTCTCAAGAGACAGTCACAGGTAAACCTTTTTTCCAAGAAGCGAGATGAAGCGACTTCGGGGCGCAAGACATCCCATAACTCTCTTTACTCCCTTGAGGTCTCGGATCGGCCCCATGTTGGTTACGGCCGAGACCTTCTCTGGGTTGGCCTTGATGCCGCGTTTTGAGACTATGAATCCCAAGAGCATGCCTCGGGGGACCCCGAAGACACACTTCTCGGGGTTAAGCTTGATGCCCTTCTCCCTGAGGCATTTGAAGGCGATCTCCAGGTCATCGATGAGGTTAATGGCCTTTCTGGACTTGACTACGATGTCGTCCACGTAGGCCTCGACAGTTTGCCCGATGTGCTCGCCAAAGACCTGGGTCATGCACCGTTGGTATGTGGCCCCTGCGTTTCTGAGACCAAATGGTATAGTTCTATAGCAGTACATGCCGAATGGGGTGATGAAAGAAGTCACGAGCTGGTCGGACTCTTTCATCTTGATCTGATGGTAACCAGAATACGTATCAAGGAAGGATAAGGTCTCACATCCTGCAGTGGAGTCAACAATTTGATCGATCCGTGGCAACGAGAATGGAACCTTTGGACATGCTTTATTTAAACTGGTGTAGTCTACGCACATCCTCCATTTTCCATTTTTCTTCCTAACTAGTACAGGATTGGCTAACCACTCTAGATGGGATACTTCCTTGATGAATCCAGCCGCCAAGAGCTTCCGCACCTCCTCGCCGATGGCCCTGCGCTTTTCCTCGTTGAATCGGCACAGGCGCTGCTTCACAGGTCTGGAGCCGGACCGGACGTCCAAGGCGTGCTCGGCGACCTCCCTCAGTATGCCCGGCATGTCCGAGGGGCTCCATGCGAACATATCGGCATTCGCGCGGAGGAAGTCGACGAGCACGGCTTCCTATTTGCTGTCGAGGGTGGTGCTGACCCTCAACGTTCGGCCGTTGGAGCAGTTGGGGTCGACCGGGACGAGGTTGACAGTCTCTGTGGGCTCGAAAGTTCCGGCGCGGCGCTTAGAGTCGGGTACCTCGCTACCGAGTTGGTCGAGGTTGACGATGAGTGCCTCGGCCTCCATGATAGCCTCTGCGTATTCGATGCATTCGACGTCGCAGTCGTATGCATGCTCGTACGTGGACTCGATGGTGATGACGCCATTGGGGCTAGGCATTTTGAGCTTGAGGTAGGTGTAGTTCGAGACCGCCATGAACTTGGCGTAGCACGGGCGCCCCAGAATGGCGTGGTAGGTTCCCTTGAATCCAACCACTTTGAAGGTGAGGATCTCTTTGCGGTAGTTGGAGGAGTGCCAAGCGGGCAAGGCAAATCAATGCGTCCAGGGGTCGTCGCGGCGCTTCCCTAGCATGATGCCGTGGAAAGGTGCGGCACCCCTCGGACCATCGGCCGGTCGAGAGCTCTAGGAGCTCTATGGTGTTGGCGTAGAGGATGTTGAGGCCGCTACCTCCGTCCATCAGCACTTTGGTGAGCCGGGTGTTGCCGATAATCGGGTCGACGACGACAATGGTATTGCCTGTGGTTTGGGACATAATTGGGGTGGTCCTCCTAATCGAAGGTGATCGCCTCCCCGAGACCGATTAAGGTCTTGGGGAGTAGCTACCTCAACCGAGAAGACTTCTGGCGTTCCCTCTTTCGTTGATGCCCGTGAGGCACGCATGAAAACCCGCCAAAGATCATGAAGGCATTGTGCACTTCAGGGAACCCATCGTCCCTATCGTTGTCTCTGTCGCCGGTGCCCTTCTTCCTGGCGTCGTCGTTGGGAAGTCCGAGCTTGGCGTAGTAGCGTCGGAGCATGGTGCACTCTTCGAGGGTGTGCTTTACCGGGCCCTGATGGTAAGGGCACGGCTTCTTGAGCATGTCATCAAATAGTCTAGGGCTTCTAGCGGGGCCTCGGGGATTCCTGCGATCCGCGGCTGCGACAACCTCGGCCTCGAGGGCCTCTTGCTTCCCTTGGTGCCCCTTTTTCTTTTTCTTGGGGAAATGGGAGGGCGAGGCCCCAGAGGTCTCGTCCCTCCGCTTCCCCTTTGCTTCGCCATCAGGGAAGATGGCCCCGACAGCTTCTTCGCCTGAGGCGAAGTTGGTGGTGACGTCAAGGAGCGCGGCCGCCGAAGTTGGTACGTTCCGGCCTAACTCTCGGACCAGGTCTCGGCAGGAGGTGCTGGAGAGAAAAGCCTGGACAACTTCCGAGTCACCGACGCTGGGCAACTCGGTGCGTTGCTTGGAAAAGCGTCGGATGAAGTCTCGGAGAGACTCGTCCGGCTTCTGGCGACAACTCTTGAGGTCCTAGGAGTTCCCGGGGCGCACGTACGTGCCCTAGAAATTCCCGACGAAGACCTTGACCAAGTCACGCCAGTTGTGAATTTGAGAGGGAGGGAGGTGTTCGAGCCAGGCTCGCGCTGAGTCTGATAGGAACAAAGGGAGGTTACGGATGATGAGTAGGTCATCGCTCGCACCACCTAGCTGACAAGCCAGGCGGTAGTCGGCCAGCCACAGCTCAGGGTTGGTCTCGCCACTATACTTTGCGAGATTGGCCGGTTGCTGGAACCGGGCAGGGAATGAAGCGCCGCGGATGGCCTTGCTGAAGACTCTAGGGCCAGGCGGCCCAGGAGAAGGACTACGGTCCTCCCCGCTGTCGTAGCGGCCACCTCGGTGTGGGTGGTAACCTCGGGCGAGCCCATCATTGTCGTGGCGCCGTCGCCTGCTGACCACGTCGTGGTCCTCTTGCGCCTCGCGTCGGTCGCTGAGGCGGTCGTGGACTGAGGGGGCCTTGAGGCGATCGTGCACCGAGGGCCGCTTTGAGATGTTCTCACATCGCCGAGACACGGAGCTCTCAGCCTGCTGTACTACGGCGGTCTCGAGAAGGTCTCGGAGCTCGCCGTGGACCCGTCGCCTCTCCATGGTAGAGGGCTCGGGCATCGTTCGCACTAGCATCGCCGCCGCCGCGACGTTCTGGCTAGCACGATTGAAGATTGGGGGTTGCTCACTTGCTTCGTCGTTGTTGATGCGGCGGTGCACGTCGTGGGCCCTCTGCCGGGCCCCTCCGCCGTCACCGCGGCCTTGCTGCTCCTGCTCGAGAGTGTCTCAGAGCTGCTGCAGCAGGAGTCGATCTTGGTCGACTTTTGCCTGGAGCTCATGGAGTTGCTCCAGGTCTAGGCGTCGGGCATCCCCGGGGCCGATGTTCACGTTCCGCGCCTCCCGAAACTCGACGAGCAGGGGTGTGGCATCACCCGTCCCTTGGCGGAGTGGGGACCGGTTGCCCGCCCTCTCCCCCTCGTCACTTGTCCCTGGCATTCCGAGCCCGACGTGGAAACACTCTCGAGCGAGATCGTAAGTGCTTTCGTCATCGGAGTCGGAGTGGCCGAAGCAGTAGTCGCTTGCGGCCAAGAAGCGGCGCATAGCCTCGGGGTCACCAAGCCCGGAGAAGTCCGCTCCGGCCCATGCCTCGTCCTCCTCCGAGGAGTCAGTGTGGGTGTGGGTCGATATTGTGGTGGAGAAGTCGAGGGCGAATCGTTGGTGGTGTCCTGAGGGCTCCGCGTGCGCGGAGGCGTAAGCGAAAGCATAGGCGGCGGCGATGTTTTTCAGCCCGAAGAGGTACAGGGATGGTGCCACCGCTGGGCTCCGCTCCGCCTGAGTCGATTCCTCAGGAAGCGGTGGGGCAAAGCTTGACGACGGGACGTCGCTGCGCGCTACCGGCGTCTTTCCCCTGCCCAGGCTTAGGCTAGACAGGTCCCCAGCTAGGGACTCTGTACCAATAGCCGGGCATGGGATGTCGGCGGAGTGCGGCGCGCAGCCCTGAGTTCATGTGGCGTCAGAGTAGTCCCGCTCGCGTCGTGCCTGGCGAGCGTGACGAGAGCGTCGGCCCGGGCACCGCCTGCGCCCGTGCTGCCGATGCGTAACATCGTCGCCGGCCGGTGGGGCTCTAGGTGTTTGGAGTACCATATCGTACTCACATCCTAGAACATTGAACTCTAGGCTCCCAAACTAGACCACCGTGCCGAGACGTAGTGGGCGTATGGGGTCAGCCATTCAGAACTTGTTGGGACGATCACGCTAACACGCAGAGTCCCCTACCTGGCGCGCCAACTGTCGGTGTTTCGGACCGGGGGGTCCTCAACCAACCAGTAAATGTGAACTGCGTGCCCCTAGTCTCGGATGGTGATGCAAAGAGACACAAGGTTTATACTGGTTCAGGCAATCGGCGCCCTACGTCCAGTCTAGGAGATCGATCTTGTATTCCTTGCACCGAAGTGCTTGTGGTAGGGGGTTACAAGCTGGCTGAGAGAGGGAGCTAGTCCTAGGTCTCGGCGTGGAGTGGTGCGGGCTGCTTGAGTCGTTGCTCTCCGGCAGCGTGGGAGCGCGCGTGAATTGAGTGAGTGCATTTTTTGCGCCGAGGGCTGGTGTGTTTTTTTCGATCCCTAGAAGCGGCCCCCGGCCGCTTCCTTTTATAGCCACAAGGAGGGAGCCAGGAGTACATGAGAGAGCTACACGTGGAGTCTTAGCGAGAAAGGAAGATCGATCTCGTGGCCTATTCCTGAGTCTGATGGTCGGAAATGGTAATTGGTACTTGATCACTGGTGCGTCAAGCAGGCCATGCCCGAGGCTGTTGAAGTCGTAAGGGTCCTTGTTGACGTCTAGTCAGTATGGCCTCCACTATAGGTGACATGCCGTGCCTGGTGGACTCTTGTCCTGGTGGAGTGCCGAGGCCTTACTGGTGCTAGAGCTGATCGTGCCGAGGCCTTCTTTGCCGAGGCCTCGGAGGTGACCTGTGTACGACGCAGGGGTCTCGGTGGTCTGTGTCGTACCCGATTCCGGTGAAAAAGTGCGGAATGGGCATCCGCAGGGAG
This sequence comes from Miscanthus lutarioriparius, assembly GCA_904845875.1. Lineage (NCBI taxonomy): Eukaryota > Viridiplantae > Streptophyta > Magnoliopsida > Poales > Poaceae > Miscanthus > Miscanthus lutarioriparius. The sequence goes on from CAJGYO010000009.1 coordinate 91,340,063, forward strand.
CCGTAGTCTCTGCACCGTCAATAGGGGATGGTAAAAAGGTGATTTGACCGCCGTCCCATCACCCTTTTTGCCATACCCTGCCAATCGTGGCTGACGTAGGCGTAACTAGGGATACTTACACGGATAGGACAGCCCGCCAGAGGGGCAATTGAGGTGGAGGCGATGAGAATGCGGGACGAGCCCGGCCTCGGCCGAGGCGGAGAAGGAATGGCGCGTCCGAGGCCTTGCCGGGGTCTCGGACGAGGCGAGACCGAAGCAAATGGGCTCTCCTGCTGCTTCTTAGAGGCTACTGAGGACATGGACCCGACCTTCCATGCCGCTTTGTCCTTGGCGCAGGGGTTAGGTAGCACAGGCGATATAAGTGTCGGGGAGGGGGCACGATGGTGAGTATAGTGGCGGTAACCCCTACTTGCCGTGTCTTCCTATCTGTGTCGGTTGTTTTGCCCGCCTGCACTACTGCGTCGGGCCGACGTTCGCGGGAGTGGTTGGGTGCATTTAAACCGGACGTGACGTTTTGCGGAGGGAGTTCGGTCGGGACGGAGGTTACGAGTACGTCCGCCGAGCCCGGCCTCGGCGAATCGGAGAATTGTAGATCCGTTCGAGGCCTTTCGAAGCGAGGCTTTGACGAGAGGGTCTCGGCGAGAGGGCCTCGGCGGACGTTTTTAGGCCCGTTCGCATGAGAACCTCGGCGCAGGCCCTCGGGCGAATCGGAGAATTCTGCCGAGACCTTGCGGTAGTCTTTTGGCTTTGGTTTTAGGAAGGCTTAAGCAATATTCTTGGATCTTGCTTAGGGTATCCCTTCTTGTGGTATCCGACAGCGCTACCTAGTCCACACGAGGCCAGATATTGCGTTCGCCGTGGGCTACGTCAGTTGCTTCATGGAGGATCCCAGAGAGGATCACTGGGCTGTAGTGAAGCGGCTACTATGCTACATCAAGGGGACGATGGATCAGGGGATCATCTTTCCCAAGACCGGCGGGAGTAGGCTGCGACTCCACCGTCTTCGCGATCTGCGAACATGGCGGGGACATCGACGGACGACGGAGCACCTCTGGAGTGCTCGTCTTTCTCGGGTCGGCTCCAATTTCATGGCTGTCGTTGAAACAGAAGGTGGTGATGCTATCTACGTGCGGGCGAGTCGTGAGTGGCGCGTGCCATGGCGTGCCGTGTTGTTGTGTGGCTGCGCCCAAAATTCTCTTTGAAGCTGACCGGGCAAGGAAGCTCACCCACCAAAGACCGATGGTGAACAACCAGATCCGCCATCGCCCTAGCGAAGAATCCGGTTCTGCAGCACGACCGAGCAAGCACATCGACGTGAAGTTCCACTTTCTCGGACCGTGTCGATGGAGGGCAGATCGTTATCGAGTTGAAGGAGATGATCGGTATGGAGGGGTACAAGGGTTAGCAGTAGGATTAGGGAAAGATTGTTAGATAATCCACTATTACCTTGTGTGAACACAGCAAGGGAAGGCGGCGCCGAAAAGGGTCCCTATTTGTGATAGTGTAGCCATTGCAGTGCGGCGCCACACACTCACCTGCAGACCTTTGTGAGGCACAAGCGAGTGCCCGACGCAGAGTCAACCCTGTATGTTATCTAGTTCCTGTAGCAGCATGGCAGCTGTACTAGGACTAGAAGGATAGAGTTGTATAAATATGCTATCACGATAATTCAGTAAAGAGAGTTTAGATTTGCCATCTCCTATACAGGACTCCGTTCAATGCTGGTGTCACTATTGTGTGTGTATGTTCTGTTCTCCCTTCTTCCTTTACCTCTAGCCATACTGTATGGTCGGACAACGCTTGTTAAGTGGTCGGTATAGCTAGTGAGTGCTCGGAAACACTAGCGGTGCTCTCGACAAGACCGATGAGTGAACAACTCACTTGAGCCGGTGATCCTATGGGTCAACATGAAGACGTCGCCGCACTCCTTATGGCGATGTCCATGAGGAAGCGGGTGTCCGCGACCATGCCAGCGTTCCAGAGCTGGCTCATGGATGGGTCGTGGCCGACGATGTCCCACACGTTCTTCCCATTCGACAACTCGAAGAGGGGCAGGTCTGTCGCCGGCAGCTCGTGCTCGAACCAAGTGCCAAGATCAAGGAACGGGGACACGAAGATGTTGTTGAGGATCAGGCCCAGCGTTGGAGTCAGGTTCTGTGACGAGCCGACGAGAAGTCGAGAGGCTGGAGTGAGGCCGTAGACGTGGTCACCATCGTCAGACGACGAGTTCTTGGCGATGCTGAAGATGCCGGCGACTGTGAGGACGCGCATGAGCCTGCGCAGATATGGTGTCTTGGACGGGTGGAGCGTGGCCTTGGTGGCTATCTGGATTAGGGTGGCAGTGCCGCCATGGCAATGGATGGCATCGGCGATGCCAAGCTGCAGCGCGGACTTGAACGCCATGGACTTGATGAAGGCAAACGTGCTGTGCCAGAGCTCGAGCTGAGCGTCGAGCAAGGCCTGCTGATCAGCGAAGTGTTGCTCCGTGATGGACCCCATGGCGTAATGGTGTCGGTTGCTTTGTTAATATAGCTTATTTTAGCTATGTTGGATATATAGGAGATCGTGTATGTAGGCTACTAGGCTAGCTACATCTCTATATATAGGCTTATGTTTGACAGTAGCGTAGAACCGTACTTTTGCCTTGATATCTATTCATAGTGCAAAACATCTACCACCTGAATTGAGACAAGAAGTGGATTATAACTATGACAAAGTCTTCCCACTTTTCGCTTTTCCATACCTGGTGAGCAAGATATGGCAACTGGGGGCCCATCTGTGTCATCTCAACACCTAATAAACTGTACCATGAAAATCATCTTAAGATGTCACACTCAGCAGGTGTTTCTTACTTCGGCATGTGAAGTCATGTTCTTGGTTCTATGTGTTCGTATTCTCAATTTTTGTTTTCGGATCTTGGCCATCATCGACATGTTTCGTTCGAATTGATTTGTTTTTGTTAATAATACTGTGGTCCGGACGCTCCGTGCCGGGTCTGCGGATTGGCCCAATAGGCCTGCTCCCACTACCATCACGTCTTCTCGATCTATCTAAAAAAATTGGATGCATTCCCCATTCTGCCTCGCTGATCGTGACGTTCTCTACCACCGTATCGCGCCATTCGACTACTGTGGCCGACTCTACCACGTCGCCTGCTCGCCGCTCGCCTTCTCCAGCGTTGGGACCGCTCGCCGCAGGCACCACACCCCACTCGCCCGCTGCAGCATTCTCCAGCGCGGGCGTCGCTCGCCACGGGCACTGCACTCGCCGACCCGTTGGCTCCCCCCCTCCTCCCCCGCCCCCGGGCCACTCCGTGGCATCAAGCTCCGCGTCAATGAGCCTCCATTCGTCCAAGTAGAAAGTAGATGTGAAAGCGCATGTTTTAAGTGCTTCATGTGTTTTAGACGTATGTTGTAAGTGTTTGATCCAGATGTTGTATATGTTGCAACGGCTATACACATATGTTTCAAGTGTATGTTCCAAATGTTTCAACTTTTTTAGACGTATGTTGCAAGTGTATCTTTCAAATATTTCTGCTGTTTCAGACGTATGTTGCAAATGTTTTATTTGGATGTTGCAGAAGTATATCTGAATGTTGCGTATGTTGCATTGACTATACAGATATGTTTCAAGCATATACTAAAAATGTTGCAATGGTAGGACCAATGTTCCAGAGGAGATGAGACATTAGGATGGGAGCGGAGCACGATGGAGGATGGGCGGGGCAAGAGATGGCGGCGCGGCGGGGGAAGTGGTGTGGCGTGGGGTAGGTGTGATCTGGGGATGAGTCTTGTGGGGAGACAGCCTTGGCTGGGGCGGGATGCATAGGTGACGCTGTTCGGCAGTAGCTCTTATTGTTGTTACTGTGAGGGGACAGGATGCCAGGCCAGCGGTGGATACGCTCGAACGGCTACGTCCGGCCGCGGGTGTCTGGCTGGATGTCCGGATGCTAGAAGCGTCGTTTTTGTTAGCCCGTGAATCCCATTTTCTTTCCCATTCCTAGTCTTTCAATTTCAATTTGTAGAGGTGTCTATTTTGTTGGTTGGGGTGGTCGATTACCAACCGTCTTTATAGAGCCCACCATTAGCTCCAACCAAATCAGCTGCTACTGGAAATACATTTTCAGATGCGAGCCGGCCGCCTCTAAAGTACTATTTTCATAGGTGAGTCTAACCTCTTTTTTCCTCAGGATAGAATTGTAGCCTCAGGAGAAAGCAAGGGGAGCTTCAACAACTTTTCAAAAATTGCAAATTTATGGGGCCAGTTTTGCTCTTATTTGTTTGAAGGATGAGACTATAGAAGGTAAGTACACGCCATTTATAATACCTTTTTCAATGTTTAGCGTTAGATTACTTGATTGATTAAGTTCTCCTTTTCTCACTCTTGCATGCTTGAGGCAACTATAAATGAAATTGGATAAAACCTTTGAAGGTCTTAGGTTGAATTTAGTTGGGGAATAAGATCCTGACCTTGTGTAGTGGCTATGTCTTAATTTTTACGGCTGTTATTTAGTTTTTTTTAATAGTGATAATTTGGATCCATGATTAGATCTAGATCTAGAATTATTTCATTAATCAATCAAAACACCACCTACCACTGAAAGCACACGTCGTTAAATCCTAAAATATTCTCTCCTACTAGGAGTCGAACCCAAGACCTGAGGTGCTATTAAGTCTCTTGTAATCTATTAGGCTATAGGCCCTTTCGCTCCAATGTGTTGATTATAATTATAGATAAAAATTAATGTATTGTTTCCGTACTAAGGCCTTGTTCGCTTTGCTGAAAAGCCATGGTTAAAAGTATTGTTCGCTGATTTGTTGTGAGAGAAAAATACTATTCGTTTGCTGAAATAGTATGGCTCATATGATAAGCGAACATGACCTAAATTGTAAAAGTGAAAATAAGAGAGGGCTCATCCTTACCGATCTTTTTTATTTCGCCTACACTTTCTGTAGCACTAGCAGCAGCAGGTGTGACACGAATCGATCAACGTACTGAGAACCACGTGCTTAGTTAACTATGACAAAATCCGTCCATTCTTCGCTTTTCCGTGCCTGGTAAGTGGCAAGCTAGATATGGTAACCGGTGGCCCATCTGTGTCAGTGTCACCTCAGCTAACCATACGTACCATGGAAATTGATCTTAAAGATGTCACGCTCGGTAGGTATTTATTTCTTGGCTTAATCGGACCAATGGATCATCAGATGGATGTTACATATCGCACTAGTGAACGAACCAAATCGATCGGTTTCGTATCATTCACGTGTAAATCGAGAAAGCAACATGAATGAATGTCCTCTGCTCTGACCAAGAGTCAAGGACAGTCGGACATGTCACAGCACTACAGCAGTGTCACTCTATCACACTTTTGATTTCCCTGCTCCTCCTGCTTGGGGTGCTGGATCATGCCAATGTGACAGTTGGGCTATTGACCAGAGATCGATCAGGATCCCATCCACTCCGGCTCTGCACCCATTTTGCACAAGGGCGCAGTTCGGTCAGGATCTCATCCATTCCGGTTTTGCACCCATTTTGCACAAGGGCGCGTGCACCTTTCCAGTTTCTGGATCCACCTGTTCGCTGATGCTAAAATTTGGCTTATGCTGAAATGTTGTGAGAAAAAAACACTGTTCCATAGAAAGCAACTCCTGTCCCTGCTCCTTGGAGGCAGAGGAATGGGTGGATTGCATTGGACGCGACAAGTATTGTCTTATTTAGTAACTATACTCAAAATGTATGGAGTGTCCATACATATATGTGGCTTTCTTGAATAAGCGGATGGACGACAATTCGTACTTCAGGTCAGTTTATAAAAATTTTGGAGTTTGGAACCATTGCAGAAAGCAGTTAGATTTTATACAACTGTATCTCTGGAGCAGAAAATCTATTAGAGCAGGTAAGATGCATGTAGTAGAGCTTAAAAACACAACGCAAACAGCAGTACAGCACACAGAAACATAATTTTGGCTAGGCCTTTCATAGCAGAGTAGCAGCACCACTTGATGCAGCATGATACATCTTAGGTTAGGGTTGCAGGCACAGGAACGTCTTCAGTGTTAAAACACGACAGTAGTTAAAAGACAATCTAGCTCTCAGTCTTGAACATCAACAAAAAGGTTACAGCTATGAGTCAGAAGCTGGAGCGTGCTTGTCGCTGGTTAGTTCTGATCCTCTGTCCCAAATTATAAGACAGTTTTTGCATTTTTAAATTCATAACTTTTACTATGTATCTAGACATAATATATATCTAGGTGCATAGAAGTTATGAATCTAGAAAATCCAAAACGTCTTATAATTTGAAACGGAAGGAGTACATAATTGCTTCAAGCCGTGAACTTTACAGGACGGGCCTTGGCTAACACTTTCACAAGTTCAGAGAAACCACGAATGCACCTTCATTTTCCTTCGCTTAAATGAAGTGCTCCGACGGTCCGACCTTGCCGTCTGCACGATGACAAGGCCCAACAGCTTGGGTGCGGCAGATTTCTGAATTTGCGCAGGGCTTCCTATGATCACAGGGGTCGGTCTCACTGCAAAAGCCATGAACAGCGCTTGGCAGCTGTTATCTCTTTTGATGTTGGGACACCCTTCAAAACAGGCATTTCTTGGACCAGGGTGTCACTTTGCACCCATGTGATGTACAAACCTTTTGTTACCCTGCGGCACCTGTTTTCCCAGTACCCATCCTGCGCTTGAACACTCCCCACAGATAGTGTTTCCCTTGGAACCCTACAAAAGACAGGGTTTGATAAGTAAACTGAAAATATTTTTTTCTCGAAAAAAGTAAACTGAAAATATTGGCCATAGAACAAAGTAAAGCTGTCTGAACTCTTAAACTACAAGAACTAAACAACAAGAAAGTAAATAACTTTTAGTGCACATTGTCATCAAAGTTCATGGTTGCAAATTTAAAACAGGAGCAATGCCATATCGTATCCATGATATTTGTAAACATTGTAAAATCGGCAATATGGTACTTACTTTGACATTGCTCTGGTAGGAAAACAGAAGGGAAGATCAGCAGCTTGGCAAAGCCAACGACATATTTTAGTACTAAGCTATGATCAGTGAGATAATGCACTAGTTGATCCAGTTCCCTACAAAAGCAACAAGTACATTTTAAACCATGTACCTGAAAATACAAAACAAGCAGCTGTCCATAGGTTGGACGGTAGGTCACGCACCTCATATTATCTGAGAAGAAATACAAGCCAATGCAATCAGCAGTTGGTTCTGATGCCTTCCACCTCCCTGGCCAGGCTTTCAACTTCGAATGCTTTGTCACTTTCATTAGAGCTGGTAATGATAGTGATAATTCCTGCACCTCCTTGCATGCTTGATTTGACAGATGTGCAGCCAATGAAATATACTCCTGGCCAATCTTCATGATTCCACTATCAGCATAAAACGTGAGAAACATTAGCACTGCAGAGAGAAAAATATTGAAATGCTTTAGAATGGGTTTTGAAGGCATCTAACATACGTCCAGAAAGGTTTATCAATGGGTCTCGTGCAAATAAAGCTTTGCTGATCTGATGCTAACCATGCAGCATCATTCCGTGTGCATGGAACACTAGCATTCCCTAGAGGTGCTTTTTTATCTTTGTTGGCCCTTCTCTGCTTCCTTGCCTTCATATCATCATTGGCATGTTGATTATTTGAATTTCCTGGAGACATTGCTTCCTCAGAATTTTCTGCGGATCTTTGCTGCTTCATCACATGACTTTTCACATGTCTCCTGCGCATCCTCACTTCCATCTGCATTGCCTCGGCATCTTCATCATATGATAAAATAGGCCGTTTTCTTTTCTTGGTCATGACATTCTCAAAAGTTCTTACAGATTTAGAACATCTTGGTTCTGCATCATTGGCATCATTCACTTCCTTAGTTTTTGGAGATAAATCCGAGGAAGCACTTGAGCAAGTATGATCAATTTGCTTTGATGGCCTACAACTTCTTATATGTGCAGGATCTGTATATCTGTCCTTCATAACGAGCTTGGTTTTCTGATGTTTAGTATGACGTGGAATATGTCTGTTTGGCCCTTTATATTGCTTTCTGAAGCTACTTTTTGTTGCCTTACATGGACTAACATGCTTGGAAGGCAATGGCATCTTCCATTTGTGATGTTTGCCTACAAGCCACATTTTTGGCATTTGAAACCAAAGTCTTGGGTACATCATTTTGGAGATTCTTCCCTTCAGCACTGGCTTGGGATAGTAACTTCCATTAAAATCATTGCAACTGCGATGAACTTCATCTGACCTATTTGCTTCATCTGAGTTGTCTGCGTTAGAAACCAAGCATTCTTTTGGTGTCGAGGGATTTAATGCCTGGACATTATGCAGTGCAGGGGTCAAAGTTCCCATGCCTAACAAGCATTCTGTCATTTCAGCACTGTGTCTTTCAACAGCTGAGGCTCCTCCATTTGAGGAACTTGATGGTTCTGCTGAGGGATTTGATCCCTGGACATTATCCAGTTCAGGGGTGACAGTGTCCATGCCTGACAAGCATTCTGTTTTTTCAGTATTGTTTTTCTCAACAGATGTGCCTCTTCCGTTTGAAGAACTTGATGGCTCTACAGTATTTGACATTAACCTTGAGTCCATCCGCTCCTTGGAAGGATCCAAGACATCCATATTCCCAACATCTAGATCTGATCCTTGCATTGGCTGTGAGTAGTTTGATGGAGGCTTCGATCTTAGGATACTATTTGGTGCATCATCCCATGGTCTAACCACCTCCAACGGATCAGGTTGCTCCCAACTTTCTGACATAGGACTAGAACCATCTACTTGCTCCTCACTTGACCATATAGGACTAGTTTTATCAGTAAAATTGGGATGGGTTTGCTCAACATATTCAACTGAAGCAAATAAGCCAGGCTCCGCTCCTTGTTCATCAAGTTTTAACCTTGAGTCCAACCACTCCTTCGAAGGATCCAAGACATCCATATTTCCAACATCTAGATCTGATCCTTGCATTGACTGTGAGTAGTTTGAAGGAGGCTTTGATCTTAGGATGCTATATAGCACATCATGCCATGGTCTGAGTATAACCACCTTCAAAGGAACAGGTTGCTCCCAACTTTCTGATGCAGGACCAGAACCGTCTACTTGCTCCTCAACATCTTCAACTGAAGAACATAAGCCAGCCTCCGCTCCTCGTTCTTCGATTTCTAATGCACGGCCCACAGGTGAATGGCTTGTACCATCAGGATTAACCATCTCCGAAGGATGAGGTTGTTCCGCATTTTCCAATACATCATCTTTTTGCTCCATATTTGGTACTGTAGGGCAAGAACTATCCGTAACACATGGATAGGATCTCTCAACATTGATTAAAGGAAGTAAGTCAGGTTTTGTTCCTTGAGTGAACCCTTCAACACAATTCAGTGAAAAAGAGCAGTTATCTTTTTCCATTGAGAGGTCCAGACACTCCATTGTGTTCATAGTAGGTCCAACAGCACCCGCTGTCTTTTGTATTTCTACAGTAAGGTCAGAAGCTGAATGACTTGAACCATCAGCACTTTCTGGTTGATAAAATAAGTGGTCATTTTTACTTTCCCCTTCCTCTAAAATATCATTGCGCTTTAACTTTTTCACGACAAACATTTCAGAAGAATTGAATGCATCTGCACTCAGAAAATGTTTAGTGGAGGCATCAGAACTATCTCTTCTTGCTTTCTGCGATCTACGTCTACGACACCCCCATGTACTATACCTTGCCTTGTGCGACCTATGTCTACGACACCCCCACAACAAGGATTCCTTGGTCACCTTTACTCTATTCACATTTGGTTCATTAATTATAGAACCCAATTGAATAGAGTAGTGGTCATCACAGCTAGAGTCATTGGGAACATGGAACCATGTAACGCTCCTCGTTTTGAGAACATCATTCATGTTCTGCGGACGCAAGAACATTCTCACCCCTGCCTTGTTAAAACCTTCCTCAAATAGCATGTTGTGTTCCTCGATCACATTCCTTGACCCCTTCCACCGAGGAACTTTGTGACTATGATCACAATTCCACTCTAATGATTTCAGGACTTCATTATGTTTTGGGGGGCAATCGTCACACAACCATTCAAATGATGAGGCGTCATAAATTACCGGATCCAAACAATATCTACAAAAACCACAAACAATGCTAGTTAGGGATAGATCTTCTATGGCTCGAGGTCATAGAAGTATACAGGTAATATGAGGAATAATTAACTACAATTAACCCTACCAACTTGATTGTTTAAGCGAAGTTTTTGGAAGGGTGAGTGCTAAAGTGGCAAAGGCTCTTTTGAAGTCCCTTGTTTGCTTTCAAAGTTCAATGGGCATGGTCAAGGCCAAGACATGTTCAAAACAATGGCAAGGTGTTGGAAACATCAAGATTACGAGCAATCTAGTGTTAGGGGCTGCTGGCCTCAACCCCTCCCCTACTCTCACCCACGATCCCGAGGTAGGTCAACACTGTATGATGAAGAAACTGGCGACGCAGCAGCGAAGGTCCTTGACGCTAGAGGCAGATCTAGTGCATTAGGTGTAGGTCCTTTACGGACCCCTGCCTAATCAACACCACATGATAAGAATGATGGCATGTCAAGATCACGTGAAACTATTGTGGCTAGGGATGCCTTGTCTAGTGACCAAAGGGAGGTTAGCTTTGTGGTGGATAGGGTGGTAGGATGCCACTGGTCGTGGGGTGGGGCACCGCGGCAAGTGGTAGGGAGTCATGACATCCCACTCTTCTTAGTTCATGAGAAAGGGTTCAAATTGGTAATATCAAAACCTACATTTTGGCGCGGCTTTGTGGCCCAAGTGTTCGTGTGCTTTGGGGTTGCACTGACCTTAATAATTAGGTAGATCTGATTCCTTGAGCCTTTAAGTTCTCGACATAGCACCTAGGTGGCTGGTGCAAATCAAGGATGAAAGTGTGAGAAAGGCGAGAGGGTCTTTAGTTGAGTTGGTTAAGTGCCTTGAGTAGCACTCCTCAGGTCGTTCGATTCCCGTGGGAGCGAATTTTTCATTTGAGGGTTAAAAAATCCCTCGTTTGTCCCACCCCAAAGCGGATGTCTAAGGTCCATACGGTCATGGTCGTTCTCACATGGGCTATGGTGCCGCTATGTATGGGTAGAGCAGGGGTTCGGGGGACTTCTAGGCCTGCGTGACAAGGTCTTCTTCTTATGCAGTGTTGGGGATTGTCTTAACCCCCGAAGGTTGAGTTTTTTAAGTGAAAGAAAGATGTTATGATTGTGACATTGTGGGGTTAGGATCAATGTTCAAAAAGGCACTAGGCGATTTCTCGGCGATGACCCATAGCCTAAAGCGTACTAGAGCCTAAGCGAGCCTAGGCGTTTTTCTAGGCGTTTTGTATATATACTAATATACATATATTATCTTCCAAAAGAAACAATAAACAGCTGAATAGCGGTCTGAGATAGATAGAAAGGCTGGCTTACATAGATAGAAAGGCCCAAGAGGCAAGAGTACAGCCCATCTCCCACAACAAGTCTCCAACCTTATCCATCTCTCCAGTTCCAGCCGCACTCGTCGCCCTTCCTCGTCGCAGCCACACCCGGCGTCCTTCCTCGTCTCCCGCATCAGCCGCCGCCGTCGATTCCTCTCCCTCTCCGGCATCTCTCTCCTCTAGTGCGCGCCCGCCGCCGCACGCGCCTGCCGCCACCGCCCGCAAGCGTCCGAAGCTCCTCCTCCCCCACCGGTGACCTCTGCCAGACGCTCCTCCCCCACCGGCACTGCCGACGAGCTGGCGCCGTCTAGGAGTCCGCCCCTAGGCCAGGCGGGACCCCCTCGCCTAGTGCCTTGTCGCGCCTAGGCGGACGCCTAATGTCGCCTTTTTGAACATTGGTTAGGATGTAAAATGGTTTTGGGTGTGGGGTGCTACACAAATAGACCTTTTTTGGAGTTGGGATTTTACTACTTATTAAAAGGTGTTGTTTCACGAAGCTCCAGTTTGACGTTCATGCAAAATTTAGAATCTATGATAAATTGAAGTGCTTTAGACCTATGTGTTTAATCTAAAAATGAGAAAACGAATGGCTCAACTCAATACTAAGTCAACCAGCAGCTCCAGCTCCAATAATTTCTATAGTTAGGAAGGAGTAACTACAAAAAGTATTGGAGCTAGAGCTTCGCCAAACAAGCCCTAATTACAATGAGACTTTACTGCATGGCTCTTAAGAAAGTGGAATGTAAAAAAAAGTAAAATGCACCATGAGTCCTTAGAACTTTTTATGGACTCTCAATTAGGTCATAGAACTAAAGTGAGCATCTAGGTCCTCAATCTACTGTAGATTCTCACGTGAGTTCAACTAAAAAAGTGACCATTTAGGTCCTTCAACTAATGATGAGCCCGAGTAGAGGTCAAATCCCACCACATCATGTTTCTATGCCTAGTGGTTGTGCCATTCACAGTCACACGACGGATCGTGGGTCTTAGTGGGGTTCCATGTCCCGGGAACGGTAATTCTGAATCGTGGTTCGGCACAACGACGGGCCAATGCTTGGGATGGGAGTCGGGATGATGTCCCAAAGCACACCAAATCATCGAGGCATATGCCCTACGCACCCGGGAACTTAAAATTGTTGATCCACGTCCCACATACCCATTCCACTTGTGGAAGAACCCTCCATCCCCCTCTCCTCCACGTCCACTCCCTCTGCCTCCTGTTGGTCCTGTGCGTACTGGCCTCGTGGCTACGCCTACATGCTCACCTGTGCTCCGAAGGCACACGCTCAGCACCCATGGAACAAACAAATAAAGGTGGACTGCAAGAGAGGCAAGGACTGCTAGGGGAGAGAGATGGAGGGGTAGGGGATGTTTTTTTTTTTGCAACCTCAACTGGCACGGCAACATAGGCAACTGTCGGTGGCGTGGCGGGTTTTGGACCTTTAGTCGAGCGCAACAGAGATTGAGGACTTAGATGGTCACTTTTTTTAGTTCGTGGACCCAAATGAGATTTAGCAATTGATTAAAGACCTAGATGGTTACTTTTATTAGTTCAAGGACTCAAATGAGAATCCTAACAAACATTTGAGGCTTTTGAACACCATAATGACAAATAAACAAGCAGTTCAGTATACAAAGATAATCTTATGGATGTGACTAACAAGGACGGAATTGAAAAAAATAATTCTCTATAAAATGTTAATAAATCATGCATCCAAGCAATTCCAAACTTCATTAGGACAAGATAATCAAAACTAATGCATTTGTTTTGTTGTTTTACTTAGGAACTTTAATTTGAAAATAGAAGACATGAAGACTTTGAAGAACAAGTAGAAAGAGAAGTTACAGGTGCCTCGCAGCGTTCTTGCAGTTGCTACATTGTACTAAAAGCTGCCTGTAGCCAACAACACCACACACTTCACAAACGAAGTCCTACATAAAAGTACAAACATGCAAATTTGGTTAATTCACAAAACCTCCCAATTTAAAATAACAAGCCTTCATGGCCTAAGTAAGCGCATATCAAAGTTGTGCTTGCATCCTGGCAAGGTGCTTGCCAGCAGGATTTCTCACGATTCTACCAATATGAACTGTAGTTGATACACAAAATCTAACACAACAAAAAAAAATTCTCAATAGTGTTTCACGTTTCTGTACTGTATATTTATCCAGGGCTCCAGGTGCCCACCTAATGCTTCGGAGTGTAGGAAATTGCCACAATCTCCTCGAGCTCCGATCTCCTTGCCCATTGACAATGGAAAGGTTTAGGAGACACGGCAGTAATAGCAGTTCCTAGATCAGTCACAACTGTGAGGTCCCATTTGGAAATCAGTATTGAATCTTGCAACGAAACCATGGTTTGGGTCCACAGACCACTGCAGCGTGTTTCAGGATGAGATATTTGACTATTTTTTCTGCAAAACCAGGAGCTGAGGACTCCTCTCCGTCATGCACCCCACCGGCTACTATCTGAATCTGAAGGCTCCCCTCGAGCAGGAGCTCGCCCTCAACCTCGCCCCTCCTCAAAATAGTACCAGGCTCTACCAGCCCATGCCCAATTCCACGCATTCAGCACAAGAACAGGATAGGCCTAACGTAACGCGACTCCACCCGATTCGATTCCCCTTCCCTCCCGAACAGACACACAATTTGTGTCCTACTAGAAGCCGAGCAAATGTAATCGGCATAATCTCGAACACCTTGCCCTCACAGAGTTGGTCGGCTGAACCCGCGAAACACTCTCTTCCGAAGAAATCGGCCAACCAAATAACGAAGAGAAATCAACGCGCCACACGAATGAAGAGGGTGGGAACTGGAGCGCGAGTGAGGAACTGAGGACCCGTACCATATCGCAGAGTCGCGGTGCCGTGAGAAGCTCCTCCTCGCCGCTGTCTAGATCCGCGCTGCGGAGGGCCTCAACAACGAGGCCAGAAGGGATGCGGCGCGCGCTGCCAAAACCATGCGCCCTTCTCCCCCATGGCTTCAGCCTCCACCAGATTGCAGAGTGAGCGCCGCCGCCGCTGCGAGCGAGAGGCGTGAGCCTCGCTTCGAGAGGGGAGGGCAGAAACGGAAGGCGGCTGTAGCGTGTGTGGGCTTTGTTGGTCCTCGGGCTCGGGTCCGCTGAGCTCGAAGGGATCGAAGTCGGCAGCTTCGGCGCGACACGTTGACAACATGCGCGGTTCATGCACCACACGTGGCGTTGCGATGAGTAACGGTTGCGACACCCGGCGGCCGCCGCGGCGAAGCCGATTTGTAAGCCTTTGGACAATTTTATCGGCGAAGAGACAAGCCTCGGGTAAGTTTCTATTTATTTCTTAAAAATTGAAAGAAATTTAAAAGTATTTTATAATAAAAGAAAATGTGAAGCACTTTCTAGATATTCTTTTTATCCATGAGATCCAAACAAACTTTTAAGAGTATTATTTTAGATCCTCGACTTTGTAGTTAATTTTTACTTTATATTTGAGCATTAAAAAAAGATCTACCTGTCTACCTGGCCTCCTAAATTTATTGAAGGCCTAACATCTTATTCCTAGATTTGAAATTTAAATTTTTAAAATTGTGTTGTAATAATATGTTAAGTCTATATTGGTTTAAATTATGCATATACAATATTTTTTTTATTTAACTGTGGAGGTAAAATGAATATCATGGAGGATTAACATGCTAAAAACTGTAAGAAAATAAAATATGAGATCCGTTTTAGATAGTATTGTTATAGACAACCGTACGATAGGTCTAAAATAGGGGCTATTTAAAAAGGCAAGTAGGAAGCCTGTTTTAGGTAATCCTACCAACGATGCTCTAAGTACATCAAAAGCCAGAAAAAAAGAATTCTCCCACTACCACTAAAGCAAGCTTATGTTTTGTTGTGGTTTCAAAAAAAATATATGTTATGTAGACAGGGAAGTTATACAAAAAAATTAGTTTTATGATGCAAGGCTTTCAAATAATATTCTATAGGGAACACTGAGAGTTATATAATAACTTTCTAATCTCGGTTATAGTTAGTACCACAGGTCCATGCCATTGTCTTCCTCTCCTAGCACCATTTTTCTAATTAATTGCACTACCACCTGTGACGTTTTATCCCTTCACTTTCAAATCTTCTACCAAATCCAAATAAAACTAGCAACGGGTACTCTAAATCGACTGCTACAGCCCCTAAGTCAGCCATTTGGCATCACAAAATCCACCTTCTTTGCTTTCTTTATGACCAAAATTGGAGAAACTCACCTTGATTTCCTCCTCTGTGCTCGCCCATGTCTGGAGCTCAGTCCGCCGACGATGGATGCCTAGACCGTCCCATCCACACGGCCGCACCATGATGCTGAATTTAAGCTTCATGGCCACCATCTTATTCTTCTCCCATGCTTTGACCAGAATGAGTAGGGTCATGCTAGAGTTTCTCTTGCCCCAACGAGATACTCCCTCCATAAGAGATAACGTAACCAAGGGGTAAACCTTGTACAGAGCCACCGCCGCTATGCCGACCCACCTAGGGCCCCTCTCCTTCTTCCTCTCTGGTCCGTCTGCCGGATACAAGAAGGAGAGGGGATCCATCCTTTTTTTTCCGCAGTTTTCTATCTAGTTGATTAGGTTTAGTCTAATAAATCTTCCAGCGAAATCAGATAATTTTCGGCCAGGATCGTGTTTCCTACGATGACTTCGGTGATTGCCGCGACGAGATCGTCGTTGCAGGCGTCGATTTTTATCGGCAGGTGGCCAATTTACGGCCTTTATCTGCAAGGGGAGGGGTGCTTCTGCCCCCTACGAGGACAACGATTCCGGGTCATCGATCTCATCATCGATGATCGCGAAGAGGAATTCAAGGTCTCCAGGTGATGGCTGCAGCCTATGTCATACCCGACGATGCAACTGCCGATATTCTTTCAGCGATTTAGATGTGTTTTGGACTGGTTCCAAAGCGTCGGAACTTGTGGCATGTCCAATGTTTTGGGGTTGATCGTTGGATTCGGCATAAAGATTACACTTTGGCTCTGGCTTTCGTGGGAAGCCATTGGGGAAGAAGACGATGGAAGAATCTGGATAGAATATTATGTATTTTTTATTTCAGATTTATTTTTCTTGTGTAATTTGAAGATGTACAGTGCCAAGATTTAATATAAGTCCCCCTTCCCTTCGCAAAAAAATGAGGTACTCCCTTTGTTTTTTGTCAAATGAAGCTATCGCTACTTCGGCGGGTCTCTCTGATACCCTATGAAACCACCATTTCAGTCGCGTTGGGGTGATCTCAACATGTTTTCATCTTTTAGTTCATTTGTTTAAAAACCTAGTTGTTCAGCTTTTTAAAAGCTAGCTCAACAGTTGGGTTGTCTGCTTCTTGATTGTTAGAAGGCAACAAAATTTTGAAACAAACAATCTCCCTCCATCATCTGTGTTGAGTATTCTTTTCAAAACTTGTGATGAGGAAAACGTAACATAAATGCTAAACATATTTTTGCCTAATATATACTAACAAATATGTCTAGAATATACACCTTATTGCACTATTATTTAAACGTCCTATGTCTCAAAGATTTATGTATTAGAATCGAACTTCATGCCATTGTTGCATGCACAAACACGGGGTTGTAGAACTCATATGAGCACGGGTTGCAAGTCTGTATCAAATATATAATAACATCTACAGTATCAGATTTGTTTGATTAAATTCTCTATGAAACATACTTGGAAGTGCATTTCTTGAAACTTTGTCGATGTTATCATATGTCAAAGTGAACTACTACGTCCAGCTAAATATATGGGATATAGAGTGAGAGATTACCCAGAAAGGAAACGCCTGGGTGTCTATGACGCTTCAGTGCCCTGGCGATCCCGGAGGCGATCGTCGACCCAGTTCGTCTCCCGATCCGAGATCCAGCTCTAACCAGACTCAAGTTCCGATTCCCGCCCAGATCCTTGTTCCTACGTCCCCAGATACCCTGGTCCGATACCCCAAAGATCAAAAACAGAGAGTAATAGCCCCTGTTCCTACATACACATGTCCGATACCCCAGAGTCCAAAACGAGAGAGTGAAAGCCCTTAAGCTTCCAAAAACAAATAGAGAAAATTGAGAGAGTGAGAGAAGGGATCAAGAAGCTAGCGACCCTTTGGGAGGCATCCAAAGCTAATATTCAAGAGGCGATTACTGCTGCAGTAACCCAGAGAACAAATGCAGGTGTTAAAGCCAGCCCTGATAGCAGAGGAGGAAATGATGAAACGCCCAAAATCGATGAGCACGACTGTGGAGCAATTGCCGAGAGCAATGAAGGTATTCATGCGTCCATTAACAGGGCATCACAAGGGCCTTCAAAAGGGGAGGCTGCAAGGCAGAGGATCCACACAGAAATAATCCATACTCCACCCAGTTTGCCTCTGCCCAGTGTGTGTTCGACCGTTTGCCTGATGGACGGCACCCACGGAAAGGAGGTGGAGGAAGAGACCATGAACCAAGCGCTCATGGCCAGTAAAGCAAAGAGTGTAGCGGCAGGGTCTGGGGAATCCTCCCGGCCTATCACTGAGATCCCAAGCCAGAAGCTATCTGTGAACTTGACTGACGCTCGCAATGCCATGCATGCCCGCATCATCGCGGTCGGTCTGTTCATGTCCGTGCTGATGATCAACTGGTGCCAGGTGACAGATACTATGAAGAAGATCTGGAAGGGGAGGGGAGATGTCAATGTTACTCCGCTTCCAGGCAGGCGCTTCATCCTGGAATTCGCCGTCGAGGGAGACATGCGACATGCCATCCGCGGAGGTCCCTGGAGATACAGGGGCGATGCCTTCCTCGTCACCAAGCTGGAGGTGGGTATGGAGCCATCACTAATCCAGTTCAGTACGGTACCAATCTGGGTCCAGTTCCACAAAATCCCCATCTACATGCTCTCCAAGAATCTCGCTAAACAGCTGGGCGAGAAGGTGGCTGATGTCCTCCTGGTGGATGTCAACTCTCATGGAAATGTCAGCTAGAAATTCATCAGAGCAAGAGTTCTTCTGCCACTGCATGCTGCTCTTCAAAAGTCGATCACCCTGACCGATGAGGAGACGGAGGAGGAAGTGGTGACACAACTTTGGTATGAACGCCTTCCAAATTTTTGTTTGTACTGTGGTCTAATCAGGCACAAAGAACCCCAGTGTTTTGCACCAGAAGCAGGAAAAAAGATAAGATACTCAAAGGAGATCTGCGTCGCCCGGTCATCCAATGCGACCCCTGCTCTTGGCTCATGTCAAGGGGGCCGACGAGAGGAACACTGCTACTAGCCCCTACCCAGCCACAGCAGCAGATGGCGATACAGGAGGTGGCCAATGGCATGGCCAACCTGCTCGTGAAGGAGAACAGCAACTCCAACATGCCGACAGCGAACAAAACGCAGTTGAACAGTTCTAGTTTAACTTTCAATCTCTAGGAGAGCAGCTTGTAACAAACCCTCTAGCCTCTGTCGATCAGGAAGACATTGTAAAGCAGCCCTCAAATGATAGGCTGCTGCTAGAAGCTTGTAGTACTTCATTGTACATCCCAGAAAATGTAACAGATGAAGGAAAAAAAGACAACAGGCAGATAGGGAACAGGTCTGACCCGACGTGTGCTCCTGTCCAAGATGCGGGCATGGCCGAGGTCAACCAGATAGCCACCATGACACTGATGAAGAGTTCAGACACCAGTGCTCCGATACAAGCTGACACTACACCACGCATCCAAAATCTGCAGCACAGAAAATTGCTGGAAAATGGGTCAGGTTTGGTAACAGGGAGGAAGTTGAAGCTCAAAGCAAAATAATGCAACCAGCAGAACATGAACAGACCAAGATGCGCAATCAAAATTCAAAAAGATTCAGACCTCCTACATTATCTGAATGCCTAGGAGAGGAAGGAGTCAAAAGACTGAGAGCGATGGAAGAAAATTCTGATATGATTGCTAACAACTAGCCTGAAACAGGAATGCAGGAACCAGTGACAAATTCTGAAGAAAGGAAGTCAACAGGGGAAGAAGAAAATGAGGAAGGAGGTGGTTCGGAAGCTACCGGGCCTGGGGCTCCCTGTCAACTGACAGGTGCAAATGATAGCGCCTGTCAGGCGCCATGAGTATTCTAAGCTGGAACTGTCGGGGGCTGGGCCGACCCTGGACAGTTCAGGAACTTGCCTGCCTAGTGCAAACCTACAGGCCAAGTGTGGTTTTCATCTCTGAGACCAGACAGAGAGACTGATTTGTGAAAGGGCTCCGCTATCGTCTAGGTCTAAATAATGTTTTAGTTTTACCAGGGAAAGGTAAGGGTGGTGGGCTTGCCTTGTTCTGGGATGACAATATTTCAGTAGAGCTAAAAAAGATAGAGCCTCACTTCATTGATGTAAACATTGTCCTTCCGCCCTTTGCAATAAAATGGAGATGCACCTTTGTCTATGGTGAAGCTCGTGTTCAGGATAGGCACCTTATGTGTGAATTACTAAAAAGGATTAAGCCTCTTGGCTCTGGTCCTTGGCTGATGATGGGTGATTTTAATGAAACTATGTGGCAACATGAACATTTTTCAGCATCTCGCAGGGGAGAAAAACAGATGAGGGATTTCAGAGATGTTTTGTCTGAATGCAACCTCCATGACTTGGGTTACCATGGGCTACCCTGGACTTATGATAACAAGCGGGATGGATCAAAAAATGTAAAGAGCCGAATCGATAGGGTTGTTGCTTGCCCAACATGGTCTAATGCATTCCCAGAAGCGTCACTACAGCATATTGCAAGTTTTCGATCTGATCACCTACCCATTTTGCTTAACCTGTTCAACATAGAGAATATTAGAACAGTAAAGCAATGCCATAAATATGAAGCTTACTGGGAAAGAGAGCCAAGCATGAATGACACTGTTAAAAAGGCATGGCTGAAACAGGAAGGAAATGAACGTCTAGGCCAAATTGCTTCAAAACTTCAAGGGGTCATGTCAGACCTGAGAACCTGGAGCAAAAAAACTATTGTATCTATGTCGAAGAAAGTGGATAAATATAGGAAAAGACCGGAGAAACTGGCACACAGTACAGATCCTACTGACAACATAGAAAGGAAAAAATTGACAGCAGAATTGGAAGAGCTCTTGCTTAAAGAAGTGCTCTGGAGGCAACGATCAAGAACCTTATGGCTAAAAGAGGGGGACAAACAGCCTGTTCGCTGGTTGGTTTTTGGGCTGATAAGCCCGGCTGGTGCTGGTTTGTTGTGAGAGGAAAACACTGTATCATGGCTGATAAGCCCCGGCTGAAACCAACAAGCGAACAGGCTGAAAACACTAGTTTCTTCCATAGGAAAGCGTCCTGGAGAGCTTAGAGAAATAGAATCTCAAGCATCCAAGACAATAATGGTCAGACTGTGTCAAATGAAATACAGATCGGCAAGTTAATGAACTCTATACAAAAGATAACTCAGTGGAACCTGATTTAGTCATTGACAACTTGCAGGCGAGAGTAAACGATGACATGAATTTTTCTCTGTGCAAAATATTCATAGATGAGGAAATCAGTGATGCCTTATTTCAAATAAGTCCCCTAAAAGCTTCTGGACCTGACTGATTTCCAGCTAGATTCTTCCAAAGGAATTGGGACCTCAGAAAGGATGATGTAATCAAAGGAGTAAAGCAGTTTTTTGCCTCTAGTAAAATGGCTGAAGGAATAAATGACACTGTTATTGTTCTAATTCCAAAAAAGAAAGATGCCAAGGAAATCTAGGATTATAGACACATCAGCTTATGCAATGTTATCTACAAGGTGATCTCAAAATGTTTGGTCAATATATTACGACCTCTTCTGCAGGACATCATCTTCCCAACTCAAAGTGCTTTTATTCCAGGCCGGATGATTACTGACAATGCTATTATAGCTTTTGAATGCCTCCATGTTATTCAACAGTGCAATGACAAAAGAGGGGAATTTTGTGCCTATAAACTCGATCTGGCCAAAGCGTATGATCGTGTCAACTGGGACTACGTGGAGAAAGCTTTCCAAAAACTTGGCTTCCAAAATAGGTGGACTGCTTGGGTGATGGAATGTATAAAATCTGTCAAGTATTCTGTTCGTCTCAATGGGCAGCTCCTAGAATCTATCTCACCCACCCGCGGCCTCAGACAAGGAGACCCATTATCTCCTTACATTTTCCTTCTAATGGCAGGGGGCTTTCTACACTGATTAATAAGGAAATTACCGATGACCGGCTGCAGGAACTCCATATATCCAGGCATGCTCTAGGTATTTCTCACCTTTTATTTGCAGATGATAGCCTCCTGTTTGTGAAAGCCAATGAACAACAAGCCCAGATTGTAAAGAACATTTTGAACATCTATGAGAAAAGCATTGGTCAGTCAATTAGTAACAATAAATGCAGTGTCATGTTTGGGCGCAAATGGTCTGACAGTATTGCAGCAATCAGTTCTTGCTGGGAAACCCAGGATAGAAGTTATGAGGAAAAATATCCGGGACTTCTAGTTCCGGAAGGAAGAATGGTTAATGATAAATTCAAAAGTTTAAAAGAAAGATTCATTAAGAGGGTGAATGACTGGTCAGAGAAATACCTTTCAAGTGGGGGTAAAGAGGTGTAGCACTGGGTTTTAAGAACAAAACCAGATACGCACCATACGTGAGCCTAGAAAGTCAAATCTCACATATAACTACAAATAAGGGTAATATCAAAAGACAATGCTCAATATATAATGTACTTAGTATAAAGGATATAACCTTAGACAGCAAACAGCAGAAAGACAACTCCGATTTTCGGGTGAAGACTCCAATCCCACAGGGACAACTGACTGGTTGATCACAAGCCTAACTCCTTAAGACTAGTAATCTGGTACCCATCCGGGATTTTTATCCAAATAATTGAAAAATAAAGCAAGTGCAAGTACATGTCGTACTCAATAAATATAACATGGGGTTCATGAGACTCAAAAGGCTGACACTGGTTTAAGTGCGATTAGCTTTTAATGAGTCATGATTTTAGCAATAGGGAGGTAACAAGTTTATCCACAAGCCCACATAAACACATAATCAGGTAAACATGAATAATGAATAGCATAAACAGTAATCATTAGTGAACATCTTCATTATCAGTATCATCAGTGTTCATCTTCTATTCCGTAAGGGTTCCAAAGCCGCTCGTGACCGTGAGCACGGCTGATATACCAGTTTTATACTCTGCAGAGGTTGTACACTTTCACTATGAGTCGTGATTTACCCTTTCGCCCGAGGTCGCGAGCCTCTTAACCCACTACCAAGAAAGGTTGGCAGGGTTCACTATGAAGCCTTTCAAAGGTTCGTCTAACAAGTTAGGACCATTAGATTCACTCGGCAAACAGATATAGGAACCCCCCTATCGAATGGCACAATTCCATCACGGCTATACACATAAGAGTAGAGGCTGTCCTATACCCGATTCGGCAAGCCACTCTTACGCCAATAAAGGTAACCGCTAACAAGCTAGAAAATGTCATCATACTGACTTCATTGGACTTTATTTTCTTCCAAGCTTCTGCCACTTGTCTCTTCACTGGCCCCTTTGGTATGTTGGTTTGACCCTGTAGCAAGCACCGTTGAGAACTCCCATGTTGAGTCATTCCTTCTAATATTTGTTGTTGCATAGCTAAAAGCTTCTCCTTGTCGAATGTAATCAAGGACAACGTAGCAAGCACTATTGAGAGAGCAGGCCTTTGGGCTAGGAAGGAAGGAGGGAAATTTTCTTTTTCTTTTATTTTTAAACAAATTTTCAAAACCAAATTCAAATAAGATTCAAATTCTTTTGAGATTTTGATCAAACTCAATCACCACAAAATAAATATGCAGCAGCATGTATGCACAAACATCTTTCTAAACCTTATAATAAATTTTAATTTCATGATTTTTTTATTTCCTATGTTTTAATGAGCACAAAAATTCAAAATTAAATCTTTTTAACCCTATTTCAAAAAGAGCAATTTTTAGGGTGTTACGAGAGGTTCTGGTCAAATCAATTTTACAGAGCCTGCCCACGTATGCTATGATCGTGTTTAAATTCTCTAGGTCTTTGTGATGATCTCGAACAAATGATAAGGAATTTCTGGTGGGGTGATGAAAATGAAAGGAGAAAGGTTCACTGGTTAGGGTGGGATCAAATTACAAAGCCAAAGTTGAGAGGAGGAATCGGCTTTAGAGATCTGAAAATGTTTAATCAAGCTTTGCTAGCGAAGCAAGCCTGGCGCCTGCTTATATATCCCAACAGCCTGTGCGCAAAACTGCTAAAAGCAAAGTACTATCCTTTTGGTGATCTGTTAGATACCAGCTTCCCCCAAAATTCCTCACAAGTCTGGAAGAGCATTGAACATGGCCTAGATCTCCTAGAAAAGGAGTCATTTGGAGAGTAAACAACGAACACAATATTAAAATTTGGAGGGACAACTGGATACCAAGATCAGACTCGCTGAAAATTTCAAGTCCTAAAAATTCAAGAGTACGAAAAGTGGTAGACCTCATTCTTGAAAATCCAAGGGGCTTGAAAAATTCTTGAAAATGTTCCTATTTCATGAAGTTGAGGAACTTCTCAATCTCAGAATACCAGCGTCTGAAGGTTGTTGGCCCACAGGATCACCGGCTCAAGGGAGTTGCCCACTCAACCGATCTTGCCTAGCACCCGCTAGTGTTGCCAAGAACCCACTAGCCGTGCCGACCACGAACAGACGTTGTCCGACCACACACACGATGACTAGAGCTTGAAGAAGAAGGGAGAACAGAGCATACACGCACACAACAGAGACACCAGCGTTGGCCAGAGCCCTGAATGGGAGATAGCAAATCTGAGCTCTCTTTACTGAGTTGCTGTGGTAGCCTATTTATACAACTCTATCCTTTTAGTCCTAGTACAGCTGCCCTACTGTAACAGTGACTAGATAACATATAGGGCTGACTCTGCGCCGGCCACTGCATGTGCCTACAGTGCTGCAGGTGAGCCGTACGGCGCCCGCACCTGCAGCGGCTATAGTAACATAGTAGGGAGTCCTTTTCGGTGCCGCCTTCCCTTACTGTGTTCACACAAGATAACAGTGGATTATCTAACAATCTTCCCCTAATCCTACTGCTAACCCTTGTACCCCCTCCATGCCGATCATCTCCTTCAGCTCCGTGAGTCGAAGACGTCCGAGCGGCTTGGTGAGGATGTCCATGAGTTGCCGACCAGTTTCGACGAACTCGATGACGATCTGCCCTCCATCAACACAGTCCCTAAGGAAGTGGAACTTCATGTCGATATGTTTACCCCGGTCGTGCAGAACCGGATTCTTCGCGAGGGCGATGGCGGGCTAGTTGTCCACCATCAGTGCTGGTGGGTGAGCTTCCACGTCGGTCAGCTCGCCCAGCAGCCGGCGTAGCCACACAACTTGGCACGCCGCTGTGGCCGCCGCTACGTACTCTGCCTCGCACGTAGAAAGCGCCACCACCTTCTGTTTCAGTGACAGCCATGATATTGGAGCCGACCCGAGGAGGACGAGCACGCCAGAGGTGCTCCGTCGTCCGTCGATGTCCCCTGCCATGTCTGCATCGCTGAAAACAGTGAGCTGTAGCCTACTCCCGCCGGTTTTTGGGAAGACGATCCCGTGATCCATCATCCCCTTGATGTAGCGTAGTAGCCGCTTCACTGCAGCCCAGTGATCCTCTCTGGGATCCTCCATGAAGCGACTGACGTTGCCCACTGCGAACGCGATGTCCGGCCTCGTGTGGACTAGGTAGCGCAGATCACCGACGATGCTCTGGTAGAGTGTTGCATCCACCTTCGCCGCGGTGCTGGCCTTCGTCAGCTTCAGCCGCTCCTCTATTGGAGTTACGCATGGCTTGCACTCAGCCATGCCACTCCGCTCCAACAGCTTCGAGGCGTACGTGCTCTGCCCGAGCGTGAATGCCTCCCTCCCTTATCTCACCTCGATGCCGAGGTAGTAGGTGAGCGCCCCGAGATCGCTCATTCAGAAACGAGCTACCATCTCATGCTTGAAGCTGCTGATGTCCTCCGCACGCGCGCCGGTGACGATCAAGTCATCCACATACACCCCGACGATGAGCTCTTCCTTCCCCCGTCGCCGTGTGTAGAGCGCGTGCTCGGTAGCGCACCTCGTGAACCCAAGCTCGCCCAGCGTGGCGTCAAGCTTGGCGTTCCATGCTCGTGGGGCTTGCCATAGCCCGTAGAGCGCCTTGCGCAGTCGGAGCACCCTGTGCTCCTCTCCCTTGACGGCGAAGCCTGGAGGTTGCCTGACGAAGACCATTTCCGTCAGCTCGCCGTTGAGGAAGGCCGATTTAACGTCCAAATGTTGGACGCGCCAGTCCTTTGCTGCTGCCAAAGCTAGTAGCAAACGGACCGACTCCATGCGCGCTACTGGTACAAAGACTTCCTCGAAGTCGATGCCCTCGTGCTGTACAAAGCCTTGGGCCACGAGGCGCGCCTTGTGCTTAACAACGGCACCGTGCTCGTCCCGTTTGACCTTGTACACCCACTTCAGGCTGATTGGACGGCATCCTAGAGGTAGATCGATGAGCTACCAAGTCTTGTTCTCTTAGATCGCCTTCATCTCCTCCAGCATCGCCCATCGCCAGTTTCCATCACGCTCAGCTAGCGCGAACGTGGGTGGTTCCTCAACACTGACGAGTAGCAGCTCTGGGTCGTTGAGTAGCCTACCCGCCAAGCCTGAGGGTCTTGTGCCGCCGATGATGTCATCCAGCCTACGGAATGCTCAGCACCTCTTCCCCAGTGTTTCCACTCCCGTGGATGACCAAGTGCTTGACGATGAAGGTGCTGGTGAAGCCTCCTGCTTCCCTAGTGCTCGGACTGCTCTAGTCCTAAGTGGCCTTCTCGTTGAACATGACGTCGCGCGAGACAGTCACCTTGTCACCGCGTGGGTCGTAGAGTCAGTACGCCTTGGTACCCTCCGCATAGCCCAGGAACACCATCGGTGTGCTCCTGTCCTCCAGTTTGGTAAGGTTCGGCTTTGTCTTCCCGACATGGCTGATGCAGCCAAATATCCGGAGGATGGACATGCTCGGCTTCCGCCCATACCAAGCCTCGAACGACGTTTTGCCCATCAGGGCCTTGGTTGGAGCTCGGTTGAGGATGAACACCGCCGTGGTCACCGCCTCTCCCCAGAACCTTACCGGTATTCCCTTGGCCTTCATCATGGATCGAGCCATGCCGACCACATTCTGGTTCCATCGCTCCACCACGCCATTCTGCTGTGGTGAGTACGGCGCGGTGTGGTGTCGCGCCACACCCTGATCCGTGCAGTACGCAGCGAACTCCACCGAAGTGAATTCATCGCCCCGATCAGTCCTCAGCGTGCGGAGCTTCTTGCCGCTCTCGGCCTCCGCGCGCGTCTTGAACTTCTTGATCGTCGTCGCCGCTTCATCCTTGCTCGTCAGGAGATGCAGCCACATGTAGCGACTGCAATTATCCACGAGCAGGAGGAAGTACCACCGA
Organism: Miscanthus lutarioriparius; assembly: GCA_904845875.1. Classification (NCBI taxonomy): domain Eukaryota; kingdom Viridiplantae; phylum Streptophyta; class Magnoliopsida; order Poales; family Poaceae; genus Miscanthus; species Miscanthus lutarioriparius. The sequence continues at coordinate 91,366,988 of CAJGYO010000009.1, forward strand.
CCACCGCCAGTGGCTGGCGAGATCGGCCCGTAGAGATCACCGTGGATGAGCTCGAGAGCGTCCGACGCGCGATACTTGGCCGCCTTTGGGAATGGCAACCTCCTCTGCTTCCCGGTCAGGCAGCTGTCACACAGCTCGCCTCCGTGCGTGATGTGGGGTAGCCCTCGGACCATCTTCTCTAGCCGACCAAGCGCGTCGAAGCTGAGATGTCCGAACCGGGCATGCCACAGCCACGGCTCCTCGGTATGCCTTGCCGCCAGGCACACCAGCTGCTATACCTTCAGGTCGAGTAGGTACAACCAGTTCTGGGACCTCTTCACCTTGGCAAGAAGTCTCTGCTCCCGGTCCCTGATCTGAAGGACACCATCCTTGATCAGAACTTCGCTACCACGCTCATCCAGCTAGCCAATGCTGATGATGCTTGAGCGTAGCTGCGGGATGTAATACACATCTGTTAGCGCGCGGTGCTCCCCGTTCTGGCACCTAAAGATGATGGTACCGTGCCCTTGGATTGCCACCCTTGAGCCGTCACCAAACTTTACTGTACCGGTAACATCGTCGTCGAGCTCAGAGAAGGCTTCTTTGGAGCCTGTCATGTGGTTGCTGGCACCAGAGTCTAGATACCACCGCTGCTCCTGGTCGGCGCCCACATGTCCGAGGTGGACTTGAGCGCGCGGTTCATCGATGTTGACAACCTTCAGGGCCTTCCCAGATCCTTCCACCGCCATCACCTCCACCTTCTCTTCGGCCTCGACGCCATGCAGTGCATAGAATGTCGCCATCAGGATAGTGGCCTCATCCTCATCACTGGCTTGTACCAGATGAGCTTCGGCCTTCTTTTCCTGCTTGCGGTTTGGGCACTTCCGTGCCCAATGGCACATCTTCCCACAGCGCCGACAGGCATTGGGGTCGACTTGCTTCTTCTTTTCGGAAGAAGCCCCGCCGCGGTGCTTGCCATCGCCACCACGGCTGGAGCAGGTTGCCTTCCTGGAGCTCCTCTGAGCAGCCCACTCCTCCTCCGTTAGCAGGAGTTTCCCGCTGTCCTTTGTTGCTGGCGCCTGCTCCAGGCGCTCGTCCACCACCCGCAAACGGCCTGTCACATCCTCAATCATGAGAGTGGACAAGTCCAGCATCGTCTCTATCGAGAGAGCGATCTGGATGTACTTTGCCGGCATGGAGTGGAGATACTTGGAGACCGCTTCCTCTTCGTCGATGGTGATGTCGTGGTTCTTCAGCTTGCTGATGAGCGTCTGCAGGCGGAGGGAGAAGTCCTCCACCATTTCACCATCCTTGAACTTGAGGTTGGCGTACTCCTGCTTTAGAAGCTGGGTTGTCACCTTCTTTGCGCGGTCGGAACCGACGCGCATCGCCGCAATAGCCTCCTTAGCAGAGCTCTTCGCCCCCAATGGCTCCCTGTACTCCACCGGTACAGCAGTGAGGATAGCCTCTAACGCTGACATATTATCTTCTTCATTGTCGGTGCCCTTGTCAACAACATTCTAGAGCTGTCGGGCTCTGAGCTTGATCTTCATGGTCACCGACCACTCTCCATAGTTGGTGTGAGTCAGCGTCGGCCAACTGGTGCCGCTGACCTCCCGCACCGTTCGGACAACGACCTCTTCACGTGGGTGGGCAGCCACAGCAGTGCCACTGCCGTCGCCCACTTCCGAACCGCCCGTCATCGCCAGCGGTTAGTCTGGCGATGACGCTTGTACGGCTCTGATACCACTTGTTGGCCCACAGGATCACCGGCTCACAGGAGTTGCCCACTCAACCGATCTTGCCTAGCACCCACTAGCCGTGTCGACCACGAACAGACGTTGTCCGACCACACACACTATGACTAGAGCTTGAAGAAGAAGGGAGAACAGAGCATACACGCACACAACAGAGACACCAGCGTTGGCCGGAGCCCTGCATGGGAGATGGCAAATCTGAGCTCTCTTTACTGAGTTGCCGTGGTAGCCTATTTATACAACTCTACCCTTCTAGTCCCAGTACAGCTGTCCTGCTGCAACAGTGACTAGATAACATATGGCAAAATAGTCAAAATCGTCCCTGAACTATCGTGCTTGACTCAATTTCGTCCCTCAACTATAAAAACGTCCGATTCAGTCCCTGAACTATCCAAATCGGGCCAACTTCGTCCATTCGCTGACGTGGCACGCCACGTTGGCTTGCCTAATCCTTTGCCGGCCAGGCGCCTTGATTTTGGCCCAACAACGAAGCCCGATGAGGAGGAGAGACTAGGGCGGACCACGGGGCTGCTCACGAGTCGCGACTCTTGACCTTCGTTCAGCAGTTCCGCTTCCGCCTCCGGCCTCCCGTTAAATACCGAGCGCGCGCGCCGCCCTGCCTCCGCCTCTGCTCCACCCCACAGCGGCGGCGCGGCCCGCTTCTTGCGGCGCCCGGCCATGTGGCCGTCGCCCTCGGCCCTCATAATCGGCAGGCCGAGCCTCGCCTCGCCCCTCATTGCTGCTGCTGCAGCCCCCCATCCTGTGTGAAGGTATTTCTTCAATTCTTGATTCTTCTAAGTATTTACTTCAAGTAATCTCTGCTAGTTTTGATTTCAACTGCTAATTTTGAATTTTGATTCCAATTAGATGAAGAGGACAAGGACTATTGCATCATATTTCTCTTGAGTTGCTAAACAAGAACAGCAAACCATCCATCCTCCATCTCCTCCACCGCCAGATCCAGAGCAAGAGCAAGGAAGCATCCAACCTCCTCCAGGCGCCATCTCAAGGTGCGAGCAAGAGTCGATAAGTACCAGAGCTAGTGCAAGAGATGTAGATTTGAGCCAACCAATTGTAGAACTAGACCAAACTAGTTTGCCTGCAATTGCAGATGAGTTGAGCCAACCTCCAAAGCCGGAAAGAAACTAGCAATGAAAATGCTAATTTTGTGGAGGAGGGCGATTCTAATCATGTGCTTGGTCCTCAAGATATTGTTGCAGATCCAAAGACTTAGAAAACCCATTGAGAAATGCATCCAAACATTAGGGATGATGAAACCTTATAAAAGATATAAAAATATTACTATCTTGTTAGTTTACATTATTAGGAATATTTATCGACTCCAAATAATAAAAATTGCAATATTTACATTTACATAATTTTGGCGGTTAATAACCCCGACCTCGGGGAAAAATCAGATCGAGACCGGTTTGCCCATGAACCTTTAGTTTTTTACGAAATTGTGGAAATGGGGATTGAATTTTGGTGCCCTTATCACAAATTAGGCCAAAGTAATGTTAGTTGGTCATCCAATTGGATTTTTACATGAATTGTTGTTTATTGTCTCTATTCCCCAAACAGTTTCTCGATATTTTAGTTGGAACCTATGATGTTTTTTTTGTGTGTCGTGATCTCGCTAAGCATTATAGTAAACACTTGTCGAGACCACAATAAACTTGTATGCGATGGGTTGCTCTTGTTCCGCACGCATCTACATGATATTGTGTCTCCACTCTCTGAAGTACCTAGATTGTTCCTAATAAGCCCTAGCTAAACCCCTTCATGTTTGAACTCCCGGTTTTATGTTATGTAAGGAAGGCAATGTGGATCTCCACAATGCTATGTTTGATACATAGGCATATTAGCAAAGAGGTCATGCATGATGCATGGCGATGGCACAAAGATGAACGATATTGAATTATTTATTCGGTGGTTCATATAGCACCCGAAATGGTAAAGCATTGAGGCATGACCAGTTGACCACTTTGACATGATTTCACAATCAACTTTCGAGACAAAAAGGTTGTCCCTAGTTTGCCTTAGCCATATGAGTTCTGTGCCCAAAACCAAACTATATGGCTATGTTTGGTGTCATATGTCATGTACTGCTATAGGTTGGTCCATGTCTCTTTCGACATGCCATGTCCTTGTTTTAATTTTCCACGCTTTACGTGTTGTATTGAATTATTGCATGGATGAAGTTGGTTAGTAACTGTTTAATGCGTTCTAGATTGATGTAAAGAGATGAAAGTTATCTTACCCGGATGACCATTTTGTCTTTTTAATGCGTTCTCCGATTTTTTATGGAATTTGACCACGAAAATGGATATGTAGGGCGGAATTAACATGGGAGATTACGAGGTATTGACTGTTAGATTTCATTTCAATGGGGAATTTGTTCTTGATGGGTCACAGATGCAATATTGCAATGGGGATTTGGGAGTATCACACATAGATAAGGACAAATTATCAATCCCGAGCTCAATGGCCATTTGATAGATCACATCACTTTTCGGAGATCTGTTAGGATGTCTTGGTTGCCAATTGGTGCAAAGCTAAATAGTGGAATGAGGTCGCTTGTAGATGATAAGTCCTGCTGGGATATGCTTGATGAGATAGGATATGCAGGTGCTATTGACATATACACTTGAACAAATTGAGTTGGACATGAGTGGCAATGAAGAAGGTACAGAGACACAATATGGAGATGAGGGCGTCTTTGCCTTATTCGAGATGAGAACATTATGGATTTGAATGAACAAGAAGGTAACCAATGTGCTTGGACAGGATGTGAATATTATGTATTTGGAGGCTCCTACCACTCATGAGGATGGTCGAATGACGAAAAGGGTGATCAACATGCAGAAAATGAGGAGGAAGAAGAATCAGAAGTGATTTTGATGCCACAGGATTTACAAGTGATGAAGATGATGAAGTAAGGGAGATGAGAAATAAATACAAACAGTTTTATGTCAATTTGCGAGGAAGAGAGGAGATATTCCATTTGACACCCCAATTTTTTGGATGTTCCTGGAGGTAGTGATGTCAACAATTTTGCTCAAGCCAATGAAGGTGGAGATGGCATTGCATACTTTGATTCAGATCATGATGCATCATATGATGAGGACAATGATGGTGTTTCAAGGAGAAGGAACCTGCAGTTTCCAATATTTGATAGTCATCTTTGAGACTCCACATTTTGTTTGTGGATATGTGCTTTAGAGGAAGGGATCAATTGAAAGATGCAATAGAAAGGTATGCATTGAAGATGAAGGTAAATATCGATATCCCAAGAATGATAAGCGAGAGGCTTAGGGCTGTATGCATGTGGAAGGATGTCCCTGGTTCTCCATGCTTCATACAACTCCAGGACAGATTGGTTTCAGATTGTGACATATAATCCAAATCATGCATGCTGCCCAGAACTTAAAAATAAAAGGTTATCTACAAAAAGAATATGTGACAAGTATGAGAGTACAATCAAAGCTAATCTAGCATGGAAAGCTAGAGCAATGAAGGAGACAGTACAAGAAGACATGGGTGTCGATGTGTCAATCACAATGATTAAGAGGGCAAAGGCAAGGGTTGTCAGGAAGATAATGGATTGTCAGACTGGCGAGTACTCAAAGTTGTTTGACTATGCATTGGAGCTGAAGCGAAGTAATCATGGAACCAGTGTGCATGTTGCTCTAGATCCTGAAGAAACTGACCATGTATTTCAGAGAATGTACATATGTTTGGATGCATGTTGAAGGGGATTCTTGGATGGATGTAGGAGAGTTATTGGGCTTGATGGTTGCTTTCTTAAGGGGCCTATGAAAGGTGAGTTGCTGTCAGCTGTTGGAAGGGATGCCAATAATCAGATTTACCCAATAGCCTGGGCTGTTGTCGAATATGAGAACAAAAATTCATGGGGTTGGTTTCTTGGGCATCTTCAAAAAGATATCTATACCCCTTATGGTGCAGAAGGATGGGTTTTTATAACAGACCAACAAAAGGTAATTGTGACCACAACCTATGACATATATGCCACGGAGATCCTTAAAATTGGATAATAACATTTAGTTTATCTATTAATGCAGGGGCTTTTAAGTGTAGTGAATGAGATGTTTCCATTAGCTGAGCATAGGATGTGTGCACGACACATTTATGCCAACTGGAGGAAAAAACATAGGCTACAAGAGTACCAAAAGAGGTTCTGGAAGATTGCGAAGGCTTCAAATGAGATGTTGTTTAATCATTACAAGAATAAGATCGCCAACAAAACTCCTAGAGGATGGAAAGATTTGCAGAATGCAGACCCCATACATTGGTGCCGAGCTTGGTTCAAGGTTGGATCCAATTGTGAATCTGTTGATAACAACATGAGTGAATCATTTAATAGTTGGATTATAGAAGCAAGGTTTAAGCCTATCTTGACAATGTTGGAGGACATAAGGATCCTTGTGACTAGAAGAATCCAAGAGAATAGGAACAACAAAGAGGTGGTTAATGGAAATATGCCCCAACATCATCGAAGGTATGTAAGATCGGGCATAGGACCCAATCTTCACATGTCTTGTGGAATGGTGAAGTTTGGTTTTGAAGTGAGAGATAAAAATGGAGGTTCACAGTAGATCTCAACAACAGGACATGCTCATGCGAGATATTGGCAAGTTTCGATTCCATGCGCACATGCTTGTGCTGCCTGCTTCAAGATGTCTGAAGAGCCTAATAAATATGTGCATATGTGTTTTTCTCTTGAGGCATACAAGAGGACATATCAACATGTCCTGCAACTCAGAGAGCATGAGTCGGCATGGCTGTGGTCCCAAAATCCTAAACCATTGCCTCCTAGAGTGAAAAAAGATGCCAGTAGGCCAAAGAAAAAACAGGAGAAAAGATCCTTGAGAGCCAAAGAGATCAAGCACTAAGTCATCAAGAGTTGGTACTAAAATCAAATGTGGTCGGTGTAAAGGGGATGGTCACAACTCCAGAACATGCACTGTGACAATGGTGTTTATTCTTTTATTATCGTGTTATTTGTTTGCTGATTTCAGATCGCTAACTTTTGGTGTGTAATCTGCAGGGAGGCTCGGGGTCACACAATCCTTCACAAAGACATGCCACCCGGGCAACAAGGCGAGGCAAATATCAATCCATTGGCAATGGAACCTGCACAATCCAAGCAACGTAAAGGAAAGCGTCTAGTACCATCTTCAAGTCACACCAATTCATCTGTCAATTCATCCTATCTTCAGTTAGCAAATTTCAAAGAGGTGATTTAAAAGACAAAATTTTAGTAAAGTAATTTCTTTCCATTTTTTCGGCACCGCCATAAGAAACAAAGGGTGTCTTACACAAAATCCAGAGCCATTGTTTGAAGCATCCGCAAAGGCATTTCTTGGTGGAAGTGCATCTATTATAATCGAGACAAGTCTTTGTACGCACGGTGGGACATCTGCAAAGGCAACCATCAATGTTTCAGAGGAACCGGCTCAAATTAAAATTCGATCCACTTCAGCTGCCCGTGGAGGAGAAAGCACTCTCGAAAAAGAATAGGAAATGACATAGTGTCATCAGAGAAGAGCATCATATAGTTTGAGTGCCCAGTGCATGGCACATGTATCATTTGCATTAAGGCATGCCTTGCATTAAACATTGACATGGTCTGTCACTTTGAATGAACAAGGCACTACTTTAATTATTTCGCTCCGCGCCCTAGTCTAGTCTCCTTATCGGGCTTCGTTGTTGGGCCAAAAGCAAGGCGCCCTGGCAAAGCAAAGACTAGGCAAGCCAACGTGGCGTGCCACATCAGCGAATGGACGAAGTTGGCCCGATTTGGATAGTTCAGGGACTGAATCGGACGTTTTTATAGTTGAGGGACGAAATTGAGCCAAGCACGATAGTTCAGGGACGATTTCGACTATTTTGCCATAACATATAGGGCTGACTCTGCTGGCCATCAGACATGCCATGTGCCTCACAGGTCTTTGCAGAGTGAGCCGTATGGCGCATCACTTTTTGCTGCCACTCAGACACACACAGATGAGGGAGCCATTTTCGGCGCCGCCTTCCCTTGCTGTGTTCACACAAGGTAACAGTGGATTATCTAACAAAGGTGATGACATCCTAGCATGGCACTATGAAAAAGAGCAGCCTCTTCTCTGTTAGAAGTGCTTACAAACTTGCTATGGAAGAAAGATCCAAAAAACAACTATGCAACCAGCAGGTCTGTTGATAGGAAATTTTTTGACACAATATGGAAAACCACAGTTCCACAAAAAGTAAAAGTTTTTATTTGGAAGCTAGCCCGTAATGGTTTGGGTGTCCAATCTAACAGGCTGAGCCATCACCTAATCTCTGATGCTACCTGTCCAATATGTGCTATGGAACCTGAAGATGGTCATCATGCCATGGTTTGCTGCACTTTTGCATCTACGCTTAGACATGCTTTACGCCAATCATGGAACCTCCCTGATGACTCAGCCTTCACTTATACAGGACATGGTTGGGTTCTAGCTCTTCTGGATAGCGCCAACAAAGATCTCAGAGCAAAATTGATGTTGCTGTTCTGGAGAATCTGGCATCATAGGAATGACAATGTGTTCGGGAATGGCCAATGGCCCATCTCTGTTTCGGTAAATTTTTTTGGAAAACTATCTTCGCTCTCTGAAACTTTGTGGAGACACATCACCTTCAGTTAATGCTAAAGGGAAAACCCCATGCACTTCAAATCTAGATTTCCTGTGCCAGAATGATCAAAGAACAATCCAAAAAAGGTATCCTTGGACACCTCCCCCTCCAGGATGGATCAAACTCAATGTTGATGTAGGCTTTGATCCTATCACGCGATAGGCAGGATTGGGCTTTGTTGCTTGGAATGATCTGAGTGGTGTGGTTTTCTCAGGCTAGACTAGCGACCACTTATGTTCCTCAGTCGAAGAAGCTGAAAATCTAGCAGCTTTGACGGGTATCTAGAAGGCTCTATCGACCTCTACGGGACCTATATGGCTAGAATTTGATTGCCTAGCTACAGTACAAGCACTCAACAGCAATATTCCAAATCGCTCCTCGAGTTGCATCATCATCAAGCAGGCAAAAGAAACACTGAGACTTTTTCAAGACTTCAAAGTCATAAAATGTCACAGGAGTGCTAATGGAGTGGCTCATGTTTTAGGGCAATTTAGCAGGAGAGTGTTTTCATCTTGTTTTCTGTCCGAAGGTGTCCCGACCTGCGCGTCGGAAGCCTTAGACTCTAATTGTAATAATGATCATGGTTGAAATATAAGCTCTTTCTCGTGTTAAAAAAATTGTACCAAAATATAAGGTATTATGTGTTCTCAACCCCTCTCTCTTTAGTTTTTTGGTAGAAAATACTGAGATTCCTTTTAAACTTCGTGTCACCCAAAATAGACAGCCGATAAATAAAGAGAGTAACAACTGAAATAGTCCCTCCCTCCAATTAGTGAGGCGTAAGGTGGCTTGTTGTCAAGCTCTTTATTTTGTCTAAAAATCACTTAACGAAATGAATACTCTACTGGCATATAACGTTGGAGCGTGGGCTAGCAGCAATAGGGGTCTAAATTGACTGTTTCAATGTAAAAAAAGAGGAAACCCAGGAGCTTAGCCCAGGAGCAAGAGATCTATGGGCCTTTAAATTCCTATCAGATAGGGGGAGGCCCATTTTCACCTAAATGACAATTTTAGTTTGCACCAACACTAAAGATTTTGAATTTATTCACTATATTGAAGAATTAATTATGAAAGTACTGGAGTTTTATTTTATAAAAACATAGAGCTAAAAAATAAATTATTTGGTATTGATATGTCATATACTAGGAATGTTACATCAAAAGGTATAAACTTATCTAAAGTAATAACTTATAAATTTATCAATAAAGTATAATATAATTCAAAAATAAATTGCAAGTGTCATTGTACCTGGTTTATAATGATACTTGATTTTTTTTGAGAAGATATAATGATACTTGATAAACTATTAAAATGACTTGTTACGGGCTCTGCAACACATCACAACCGAGTCATAATAAGGCATTTAAAAAACTGAGCAAACCAAGGATCGCTGTTACAGGATTCTTAAATTCTCTTATCCTCAAGCCTCTTTCTATCAATAAGAACCAACAATAATACGAAATATGTGACTATTCTAATTAGTAATCATGCCCAAACTTTCGCTGCCATCAGATAAAAGAAGATGTGCTTAGTCAGCAACGCCTGGCGTTGCATTCGAGCATGACATATTTACATAAGGGGCAGAACAATGCATCAGCTACAAACATTGGTTCAGATGCATTTTGCATTCGCGGATAAAGTGTTTTGCACTGCCTGGATCATCTGACCGACCTGAACACACGGCCTCCAACCACGAACAGTTTTGAGCAAGAACGCATCTACCAGCTTCGCCACAACAGGCATGCTCCAAGAAGGTAGTTCAAGCTCATGCACCATCTCTGTAGCCACCGAAAGACTTGTATCATTCTCCAGGTCAAATGCGAACTCGACGTTCTTACATTTACCTGTACAAGGCCAAAAGAATAAAAACGCAGCGTCAGTGCATGGTACAAATGGAGATATGTGAATCCAAAGATGATATTTTGATGCTTGTAATTACCATTGGGGACAGGAATCCTTAGTAATAACTTGACAGGGTTGCTACCACTCATATCTCCTTCCAATACAAATCCACCCCTTCGAAGCACTAGGCTGAAAGACCCCTTCCCGTTATCAACAGTTCCATTTGGTAGCAAAGATACAAAAATGGGTGTGGCTTCAAGATCCAGATCCAAATTTGGCGGGAATGCTATTGGTTCTTGCACAGGATTAGAGGTTTTATTATCATTGATGATGATGTCATCTTTCATGAGAAAAGGGCTCTTCAAGAGCTCACTTGCTGGCAATCTATCAGGTGCTGAAGCTAGGCAGCTCTCTATGAAGCTTCTTACTTCAGCATCTTTGACCTTGGAGAGAGCAACTGGTTTTATACCCTGCAATTATACCATTATAGCACCATTCATATACAACAAAAAGGAACTATCTGGGTACTTCCTAGCGAACTCTTGAAGTAGACAAGTACTATCTAAGTAATAGGTCACTTACTTCAGAAATCTTCTTGTATATCTGAACAAAGCCCTGACATTCACTGTAAGGGCACTCACCAGTCACCATCTCAAGCATACACATGCCGAAAGAGTATATATCCACCAACTCATTGTAGTTTTCACCAAAGAGCTCTGGTGCCATGAATTCTAAGGTGCCTGTGTTTCAGGTTAAATGTTACCGATAACCATATCAAGCTCACCACATATCACGTTTGTTTTCATAAATATGTGGCAGTGTGGCCTGTAGAAAACCGTACCTTGTATACTCTGTGTTTTCCTCTCTTGCATGACCATTGCCAAACCGAAGTCCCCAATCTTAACCTTCCCATGGTTCCCATTGATGAAAATGTTGTCACACTTCAAGTCCCTGTGTATGATTGGTGGCTTCTGGCTGTGCAGATAGGCTAGCCCTGTCAGTATCTGTTTGGCCCATCGCCTCATTGCCTTCATGTCAACTTTCTTGTGCTTGGTACGGTACCTAACCACACCACAACAATAGATCATTGAAGGGGATGGTGAAGCTAGCTACTTCTGTACAGCTGTTTCCCTTCTGAATGGAGAGGAAAAGCAACCAACTTTGTATTTCATTTAGTTCCCTGAAAAGTGAAAACTAAAATTACCAATAAACTATTCAGATTTTAAATTTGAAAAAGAAAGAGTTATTCAGATTTTGTTTGCCGTTGGTAAATAACTGAACATTCACCATGCCACAAAAGACGGTACAAGGTACAAAGAATAAAATGAATCAAACTCCATCAGTAGCAGCACATACGAGGAGGGGCTATGTTATATTCACATACTCTCTCAAGTTGCCGGACGTGAACAGCTCAGTGATGAGATTGACGGTCCTTTTCTTGTTGTCGACCCATGAGGCGTAGAGCTTGAGTATGTGCTTGTGCTGGAGCGACCGCAGCAGCTGGATCTCCGTCTTGAGCCGCTGCAGCTCCTTGGGGGATCCCATGGTCCGGTCGTTTATCTTCACTTTAGCCCATGCCACCTCGATGCCTTCCACCACGTCGAAGCCTTTGTAGCTGCCACCAAATTGATCACGTGAATCAACAAACACAAGCAATAATTCCCACTTTCTTCATATTTTTTAAACAAAAAGAAGCTGGCATTCAAGGCTGAATCTTTGTGATTTCTCGAATATCCACTCAGAAATTCAGGAAACTAGTTGCTGTCAGTTAATTTGCTACTGGATTACTGCATAAACAGCTGAGTAGAGGGAAGGGAGGTACACTGTCTTGAAGGCCCCTGATCCCACGACCTCCTTGTACTGCAATGCACGCACGAAACCGCAGAGATCAGGCAGAAAGATCTATTTTTTCAGACGAATTCGCAGCGCAGGATGCAATCAAGATTCAAAATTCAGGAACTGAAAGCCCCCCGTGCTAAAAGGCGATGAACCCACCCAGCAACCCGACCAGACTAAACAACATGTTGACATTAGCAGCAGACGCGAAGGGACGGCGGACGGACCGCGCAGCACGTACCCGGAAGTAGCGGCCGGTGGGGTCGACCTCGTCGACGTCGGGGTCGTCCACCTCGTCGGCCGGCTCCGCCTGCTCGCCGCCGGACAAATCAGGATCCGGAGCCATCGCGCCGGCGCGCTCCTCCGCCCGCGAGATCAGAAGTCGAGCCGGCGATGGATCGACGAGCCCTAACTGATTAAGTAGCGCGAGAGACGGCGTGCGAGCGCGACGAGTCTGAACTCTGAACTACTCTTGTGAACTCAAAACACTTTGTTCCAAGTTCCACGGGCACCGCGCCGCGGGTGTTTAGGAGCGGGGTCACGTGAGGCTGCTGGTGGGCCCGGAGACATGGTGGGAATTGATCATGGACGTGATAGGCATCCACGTGGAAGATCAGATATACTCAGATAAGGATTTCCACTTTCCGTAGATAAAATATTCAAGTAGGAAAACAAGTTTTAGATGAGGATTTACCAAAATGTTCAGATAAATGAACAAAATTTCAGATAAGGATCTCCTTAAATATTCAGATACAGATTTTGCGCGAGTCTAGTGCATAAGAGCAAAGGATTCACGGCAGCGATTTTATTGAATTTCCCATATTATTTCTCACTCCAATTCATGTTAATTTGTCAAAGAACAAGATACTTTGCCGAGCTGAAGGGGGTCGACGATCTCCTGCTTGCTTGATTTGTAGTTGATACCGGTACACCAGTAAATCACACATGCTTTGAGTTTGCATGCTGCCATTTTGTCAATAGAAGGAAAAAAATATGCTTTGAGTTTGCGTGCTCTCATTTTGTAAATCTATCTATATATCTATACCTCTACGATAGAGAGGCAAAATTTCCTACACATTTTTTGGTGTTGTTTTGGTCTGACCCTCCCTAGCGACTTCTATCCATGATCTATTCATATTGGATGGGTCTCACGATCAAGGACCAGAGCTAAATAAGGCAGAGGTCGTTACGGACGTGTTTCTGTCCTGTTTGTAATCGCCTGCCTGAGTTTGAAGTCGGATCGGAAGCAAGCCGAAGGACACGCGGAAGCACAAGTCTCCGGTGGAATAAAAAGGTCCAAAACAAATAGAAATAGACTATAGCTTTTAAATTTTATGGAAAGAGTAAAACATATATAGATATGTAACATTTTTGCCTGTTTTCCATGAATATTTGATCTTTTTTCTCCGGTTGTAATGTACGGGCATATTTTTCAAAATCTAATGTAAATAAATGTATCTCTAAGCAGTACTTAAGTACCAATGCAATCATGGACGATGGCTATAACTCTGATATTCAACTCTACATGCATATAGATATTATGAAATTTAAAGTTACGATGTGCCTTACTGTCGGGCCCCCTAATTTAGGGTCTTCTATGCATCATGTATCAGTCACTAAATCAGTAGTTGATACGCGAACAAGATTGATATAAAAACCATACTTTTATTGCTAATGGGGAAACACATTACATAGTTCGGGTTACATAGCTTGGGCCACTGGCCTTACATCGTATATCAGAGTTCTATGACAGCGGTCCTATGTCATCGTGATTCCATTCCTACAAGCAACTTGGAGTGCGGACGTAAGCTTAGACTTATTCTTAAGCGTATTCCTATATCCCAATCGCCGGTCCTAGCGTAGCTCCTTCGTGTAGTCGCACGACTCCATCTTCGGGTATACTCCGATTGTCCCATCCTTGCGCAGTTCTCGATAGCTCCACACTCGTACGTTCTACTACTGTCCTATCCTCGCGTAGCTCCAATAGTTCCATTCGGGTATGTTCTCCTGTAGCTTTACTCCTAAAAACATAGAATGGAGGGGGTTGAGTACATAAAGTACTCAGCAAGCCCTAAATGTTGAGTGGAGGTGAGGTGGAAGGGGAAGGCTGTATGTGGAGGAGGTTATGGTGGTTAATGTAAAGTGGTAGGGAAAAGTAGTTATAGTTATAGGTTGGTCCCTGGCAGAGTATTATCATTCTCACCGGTTCCCAGGGTTAATTATAATTTACCAAATTAGTAATATGCGTCTTACCAGATTATCACCATTTTAAGAGAGTCTAAACATAGGTGATCTCATCCGAGCATCTGCCGATTCCAATGACGTGGCTATTCGAATAGATTCAATAAACTATATAGAGGTGCACAAATTTCTCCATATGATAGACATAGCTCCTAACCATGTGCGGTGGCAGGAACAGGCCTAACGAGATCCCATACCCGCATGGGTGCTACCCTAGATTTTCATATAATTCTACCGCGGCTTATCAGGGGTTAGAAAACACACTGATCTCAGGAGGATACCAAATCGTCCTATCTCATAATCTTAGATGATATCACATCATCACATCATATAATCTCGGACGATACTAAATCATCCCAACATAATAGTGCCGATGATACCAAATCATCAATAATATGGGCTCAAACACGGCCAAACATACAATAACATGGGCTCGAACGCGGCCAAAAATCAAAGGGCTTAATGTGGAGGATCACATAGCAACCACGCCAACCGGACCACGGAAGATCACATAGCATCCGTGTCTTCTCCTGATATTCCGCTGTCAATACCGGTCTCCTAGTAGAAATTATACTTCGATCTAACGGGGTGTGAGATCAAGTCTGCCCATATTAGACATGTGGCTATACGAAATATCTCACTAAGCGAGATGGCCTACGAATTGGTCCTTATGTGACCGAGGCGAGTATCTCCCATAGGAATCCTCAACAGGCAATCCTGCCAAGGTAATTTATCCCACATAAATTACCCCCGCTCGCCCCTGTCGGGGTTTAATTCAGGTTTACTATTTTTAAGTTCACAATTATTACCCTCAGGTTCATAGAGCTCATCACATATCAAGGTAACCATTACCTTATCACAATACCATAGTCAAACTTATATCATATCAAGATAATTATAATCCATGTTCACAATATCATAACCGAGCTCATGACCCATTATAATTCCATTAATTCACAAATGAGAGTTTAAGTAATATAAGTTGAGTTTATTAATTAGGAGAGATGGAAGGTGGAGGGTTTATGGTGGAGGTTAGCAATATGAGGTGGTGGTAGAAGGGGAGTAGTTAAGGGATGGTAAATGAAGTGGAGGGGAAGGGTTAGGTGGGTGTTAGGACTTGTCTCCATTCACTGATGATCATGTCCTTCTCCGATTCCTGTGTCTTCTACTCCTATCTTCTGGACTCGTCTTCTATCCTATGCGGTCTAGTTTATTTAGGAATTTTCTGAGAATTTTTTGATATCAGGAAAATGGTTTTTCCCTCCTCCGTGTACACTCTCCGGGTGTACATAGCATTTTCCTCCTTGACTAGGTAGCTGACGCATGGGCCGGGGCTGTGGGGCTCGGCCTATTGGCACTGTGCTGTGTGCCGTGTTCTTACTGCGCTGTAGACCTCTCTCTCTCTCTCTCTGAGTCTGTGGACCGAGTCCACCAAAGCAAGGAGAAGAGAGAAGAGGGAGTCATGGTGGCTACCACGTGGGGTCACCATGTCGACGTCGTGAGCCACCAACACGTGGCCCATCTCCATCTCCTCACTCAGATGGCCGACGACAGCGTTTCGAGTCCGGCCCACCTGCTAGAGAGAGCGAGGGGATGGAAATGGGACGGCGTTGAGACGGCGGCGTCGAAAGCGGTGGCGAAGCAGGGCTACGGCTGGGAGTTCACCGAAGTTGACTATGCTGGCGGTGTACTTGGCCGGAGCTCGAGTCCACTGGGCAGACAGGGCTCCTGGGGCTACGCCGTAGCACCTGGGATAGCCGACGAGAGTTGCGGGTGCTCGGAGTGGCCATCGCAACTTGCCAGAGCAAGTACGGTGGTGTGGTGACAAGCCACTTCCCTTGTGGAGTGTTTTGGCAGGCGAAGCAAGGGTGGCGCATGGTCCCGGTGTGAGCGCGGACATGTAGAAGCTCGAGCGTGCCCTTGTCGCGCCTCGACGACATCAAGTAGCGGCCATGACGGCTCAGCGGCGAGCTGCTCTCGGTGGTGGAGTGATGCAGAGGGATAGAGCGGGCTAGAGCTGGTGGAGGAGGTAGAGGATGGGATGGGAAGCTTGCTAACTAAACTAATCGAACTACGGTGCATTGGAGGAGGGAAGGGAGTGGAGCTAGGTTCCATGGCGGCCATGGCGCCCGGATTGGGGAAACCAAGCCAGAGCTCGGGAGAAGGGAAGATATAGGAGGATAGGAGAGAGATTGTGTGTTCCAGACCGAGGCGAAGCTAGCTGGAGTGGTGGTTGAAGCGGAGGAGCTCGGGGAAGGCCTATTTATAAGCCGCCAATGTCGGTTCGCCGGTGACAGATATTTTGCCATGCGCCTCGGTTCCGCGCGCCTCATGTTTCCTCTTCGCAAGCGTCCAATCTACTAAGGCGGTTGCGCATAGTTCAATCTTGTCCACCACTAGGCTGGGGAGAAGTAGGGGCCAAGGCACCTCCATGGCGGTGGCAACGGCCGAGAGCCGGGGATCTGCCGTGTTGCGAGAGAGGGAGCGCGCGGAGCCACAAAGCTTCGCGGGACCAGCGACACTTCAATCTTATCCATCCCGGTGTGGGCGAGGTGGTATCGCGGCTGCGGGCTCAAGGTGTGTACGCCATCGCGGACAACACGATATTTGCGTCGTGGTTGGCGTTTCTTAGCGACATCACCAACGATGGAGATAGATCCTTTCCCCGCAACGGTGCCAAAAATGTCTGTTGGTATTTCTTAGCACCGTCATTAACATTTAGTAAACCTTAGCGACGCCGTCAAGAAACATCAACTATGATAGCTCTTAACGATTACGAAAAAATATCCACAAGCGCACGGATCTATCATTGTAGCATTTCACCTAGAAATATTCAGGGTATTGTTATTTATATTTTTCCAAAGAAGGACAAGGTATAAGTGTCTAGCATGGATATGAACAAGATTACATACTTGCATTGTAAACCAATAGTACATGACAGGGGTAAAAACGGTATATTCAGGACAGTGGTCACACACTTGGGCCAACCTCAAGGATAAAAGAAAAACAAATAATAAAAGAATGATACTAAGCGGAGCAGGCATGCTCTAATATAGCCGTGCAAAGAACAACTGATGATCATACAAGTTACATGGTTAGAGCTAGAACTAGGTATGAGCTGGGTTGGGAGGCCACCGAATACTGGTCTGCCAGCAACCTCCTGTGACAATTTAGACTCCTACACCCTACCCGAACATGGGGAACTACGAGGGACGGATAGGACTAACACCACCTATTGCCTACCCCTCAACCGGAGAGTAGAAAATGTATTCACATGTTCCCATGAACCCGGAAACCACGCTCGATTACACAGAAACTACCCATATCCTCTTGGGACTCCGATCCTACGGAACGACAAGCATAGGACATGGGGACACCCAAAGGCATGATGAACTGCCACCTCAACTTTGGAAGAACTCATGATAGTATTCATACCAAGATATCTCTCTTCTTCCAAGGAGCCAAGCCCTCCTTGATAGCTTTGCTAGCTCACAAAAATACTACTAAAGTAAAAATACAAGAGGTGGTAGTGAGGTGTGTAGCTCCAAATGGTGTGTGTTGAAAGGTGAGCACTACCCTCCTACTTATACTAATCCATGGTCAGTTTGGCGTAGGTATTTTTGGAAACCACCAAGCATGCCGCCATGCAACCGCCTATAGAGGATGGACCCGGGAGGCAGTGGTGGGGGTGCGGGCGCACCCCATGTGCGACCGCACCAGGGCTGGTCCCCCTTGCCACCGACTTCGTGCTATGGGCTGCTGGCTAGGCCTGGATCATCCCCATGTCGGTGCTTGGCCCAATTTTGGCTTGTAGGTGGGCTTTTGCTTGGCTCCTTTGCGCTTTTCTCCTTTACGCTTTCCTATGTTGAGCCTTTTATCATATTCCCATGTATTTCATACGTATGTCCTGCAAGATCACCTACCATTTAGCCCATTATTCAGGCAAAACGGGTGTTTAAACGGGAAAAACGGTCGTTTAAACGGTCAAAACAACCGATTAAATGGAAACGGTGTACCACCGTGTAGCGTTTAAACGATGTGTAAACGGGCTAAACGGCCGTTTAGGCGAACAGTGCCTCTACGGGGGCCCTCCCCCAAGTTAGCTTGAGGCTAGTTGCTTGGTAAAGACTCCGAGGTAGGTTATTTTTATTTTATTACATATTTTTGTATGATTTTACTAGTAAGTTTATTCCATGTCTATACTCAGCAGTTTTGGTACACTGATCAAACTAGACATAATGTTGAATTTGATCAATGTAGGCTAGTCAACCTAAGCACCATGCTTAAATAAAAAAGAATAAGAAGCATGATCGCGCAAGAATCATACATCAAACCAAAACATACTTTGTGTAGAACTAGGTTTATTCAAGTGAAGATAATTTGAAAAGAATAAACTAATTATCAAAATAGATTTTTTAGCATGATTTTATGCATTATAATTTTCTAAGTTTAGCACTTTTATTTTATAATTATAAAGGATCACTACCGATTTACCTTCGGCAACGGCTCATTGTTTAAAGTCCAATGAGCAGGACTCTTCTCCTTTTATTTCTTGCTCGAGGATGGTACATCCATGCCCGGAGAAGTGAACATGGATGATTGTACTTTCTTTGGTCTCCACACCATCTTGTTTGATTTAGGTGGTGTGGTGGACTTTGGAGCTTCTTCTTTTTGTTTCCACACTGTTTTCTTTTTTGGTGGTGTGGGAACAACCTTCAGAATTTCTTCTTTTTGCTTTGGGTTATTCTTCTTCGGCTCCAGCCTCTTTTTATTTTCTTTATTTTTCTTGATAAGGCTATCTACCAATTGAGGTTGTATTTCAACTTCCTTAATGCCTTGTGGGTTCAGCCCGTACTTGATTCTGATCATGGTGCATTGCTCCTATTGGGGCCGAAAGTCAAACTTTTCTTCTTTGCCATTGATATTGAAGCGGATTTCTCCAGCTCCAACATCAATTTGTGCTCCCGCAGTGCTGAGGAAAGGTCGCCCAAGAATGAGGGGGATTCCTTTGTTGTTTCCATGTCCAGCACCACAAAGTCGACTGGGACAAAGTAACCCTGGATTTTCATCAGGATATCTTTGGCAATCCCTACCGAGTAGAGGACCGTTGAGTCCGCTAGCTGGAGCATCATTGGCGTAGGCGCTAAGTGTGTGAAGTTCCACTTGTCAAACACGACTTTGGACATCACGCTGACGCTGGCCCCTAAGTCACACAAGGCATGATCAAATTGCTGGGTGCCAATGGAGCATGTGATGGTAGGGCACCCAGGGTCCTTTTTCTTCTTGTTGGTATTTCTTAGCGTAAGAGAAAGAGTGCGCAAGTGCACGGAATTACCGTCGCAGCACTTCACCCAGAAGTATTCAGGGTATCATATTTTCCCAAAGGAACTGATGTGTAAAAGTCTCTTAACTAGTTCACCTAAGATAATGAGAAAAGGTAGCTCGGACAGTGAGGTTTTCTAAGGATAGAGATCCTAGGTTAAGATAGCTTTGGTCACTAAAGTCTTGCTTCGGGCACCGGAGCACACCTGGTTTGCCAGGGGATCCTGGCCTACAGCTCTACCCCGAACCCGAACGTGGGGGATTATAAGGGACGGACAGGGCTATCACCACCTGCCACCTACCCCTTAACCATAGGGAACGAGGCAAACGAAGGTAGCCTCTAGCCTAGACACCACGTCTACGCTATCGACTACTACTCTATCGCGCATGCAAGGGTTATCCGTCTTTATCAGGGCGCTTCTACTAGAGTATCCATCACAAGGATGAACGACGAACCTGTAAGTAAATAATGAGCCAGGCTAACTAAAGATAGAACTCACCACCAAAGATAAACACGAACCTTATACTCCAAGTAGTAGTCGGTCCATTGAGGTACAAGTGTAGAGGGAGCTGACAGTCCTGGCACTCCTTCTACTCGGTGTATAAGGATCGCCAAGTACAAGAAGCAGAGGTGGCTGACACTCTGAGATTCCTCTAACTCTCACTCACTCTCTCCCTATACTAAATTTAGCTAAAGACTAAAAATAGGAGTGTAGCTCTTCTCATCTTCTCTTCTCTTGCGTTGATGATATAAGGGGAGGGCTCTCCCTCTATTTATAGCTATCATATGGTCGGTTGTAGAGCATATTCCATGGGATCCCGCGTGCAACCGATGTGGGGGAGGCACCAGGAGACGCCACATGGAGGCTAGAGGCAGTTGCATGCACCAAGGGTGCGGGCGCACCCTGGTGTCGCCGCCCCATGACTGCCTTTCGCATGGCGGTTGTATGTTAGGCCTAGGCTACGTCTTTGGCGGTTTTGGCCTAAGTTGAATTTGGTGGGATATGCTTCATGGGCCCTTTTCCTTCTTGTGCCTGCGCAGGATTGAATACGCTTTGTGTGTTTGTGTATTTTCATTACATTTTTCATGTATTCCATGTATGTGTCCTGTAGATGAACAACATGCAAAAACTCATGGAATTCATTAGTATAAATCCTATTTACTAAGTTTGTTGCTCGTTTGGATAGATTTAATGTAAAGGTTGGCGGTTGAAAATATGAGTTAAGGACCGCCAACACTTCTCAGGCAGACGGTTGAGTATAGCAGCGCTACACTCTTCCGTTAGCTTGACAACTTCTGTGGACGACAATGATCGCTTGTTGTTGATGATGTCTTTGATGTATTTTGCGTAGGAAGGTACATGAAAGACGTCCATTAGGGGGACACTCACATGTATCTTCTCTATCATCTCGACAAAATGAGCAAATTGCTCGCCCATGGCTTGTTTTCTTTTTCTTGTTGAAAATGGCAAGTAACTGGTGTTGACGAAGTCTTGCGGCGCCGTTTCCTCCTCCTCTTGATATTTTTGTGTTTTTGTTGAAGAAGATCCCTCCTCCTATTGCCCTTGTGCTTTCCCTGCTTTATTGTTAGGGTTTGGTGGATTACGAGTGGACTTACCACCCCTCGTGGTCATCGCATTAACTTTTTCAAGAGAATTCTTGGGTTGCCCCGGGATCTTCCCTTGATTATTAACGGGAACAGTAGCAACAATTTGAGCTAATTGTGTTTCTATCATTTTATTAAAGCTCAATTGATTTTTAACAGCGAAAGATAAATCTTCTATTTTTGAGTTAATATTTTCTAGCATTTTGTCATTATAAGTTATCTTTTTAGTGATATTTTCATTAATTTTAGCCTGGCCTAAGACCAAGTCTTTCAAGGAGGGTTGATTGGAATTGAAATTTGAATTATAATTATTATTACCTCCTTGTGGGTGGGATTGGTTGTTCCACCCATTATTATTTTGCTGTCGGAACTCGTTGTTGATATATGCTGCATCTTCATGGGTTTCGGGGCAGTCATTCCCTGAATGTCCGATCTCTCCACAGACTTTGCAAGTCATTTGCGAGTCTATGGTTCGAATGGTGGACTTCATGGCTTACTTCTCGTGGGCCCTTTCGTTCAGTCTTTTCAATAACAAGTATATTTATGCGGCAAGTATATCTGCCTCCTTTACGGTATGCATGCCTTTTTGTTGTTTTCTTTCCTCCCCTTAGCTCTGATTGGCCACCATCTCTTCAATGAGAGCCGTGGCTCTGTTGATGGTGAGGAAAAGGAACGCTCCTCCAGCAGCGACATCTATGTGTGTAAGCCCCTCATAGAAGTTCTAGAGCATGAGCCAGTTTTCCATCCCATGGTGCAGGCAGGCTTGGATGTAATCTTGCAGCCTCTCTCATGCCTCGGGGATAGATTCCATGGAATTCTGTTGGAAAATTTGAAAATTTTCCCCTTAGGGCATTGGTTTTGCCCATGGGGAAAAACTTTGTGAGGAACGCCGTGGAACATTTGTCCCACGCGTTGATAGCTTTCTTCTCCTTGTAAAACCACTGTTTCGCCTTCCTCGTGAGGGAGAAGGGAAACAGACGGAGCTTAATGCTAGCTGGTGCGACGTCTTTGATGACGATAGTGTCGCATAGCTCCAGGAAGTGTTGCAAGTGTGCACTTGCGTCCTCATTTGGCAAACCACAGAATTGGTTTGCCTGCACCATCGTGAGTAGGCCAGTGTGCAGCTCAAAGTTTCCATTGCCAGTGTTGACAGCGGGCCCAATGGGCACGTTGGCAACAGCGGGGGTGGAGTAGTCACGGAGTGACTTGGCCATGAGTGAAGTAGCGGATGGTTCGGGGGTGACTGGTTCACTTGCCGGCAGAGTGGCGGAGGAAGAAGTGCTACAGGACCTGTTCTTCCTTAGGAGTGCCTTCGGATTTTGTGTAGTTATCCGATAGGTCGAAACCACTCATACACTATCTTGTTTTCATCCACAACAGGAAGAAAACAAGTAGAGTTAGCCTGCATAAACTATGGCTACCCTTACATGCATGTGATCATGATCATGTCCTATTAGATTCTTTTAACCTATGCCCTCCCCGGCAACGGCGTCAGAAATGCTTGTTGGCGTTTCTTAGCGATATCACCAAGGTTTGAGATAGAATCCATCCCCGGCAACAGTGCCAAAAACGCCTGTTGGTATTTCTTAGCACCATCACTAAGATTTAGTAAACCTTAGCGACACCGCCAAGAAACACCAACTACGATAGCTCTTAACGATTACGGAAAAATATCTACAAGCGCACGGATCTATCGTTGTGGCATTTTACCCGGAAGTATTCAGGGTATCATTATTTATATTTTCCCAAAGGACGACAAGGTATAAGAGTCTAGCATGGATATGAACAAGATTACATACTTGTATAGTAAACCAATAGTTGATGACAGGGGTAAAAATGGAATATTCAGGATAGTGGACACACACTTGGGCCAACCTCAAGAATAAAAGAATGATCCTAAGCGAAGCAGACATGTTCTAATATAGCTGTGCAAAGAATAGTTGATGATCATACAAGTTACATGGTTAGAGCTAGAACTAGGCATGAGCTGGGTCGGGAGGCCACCGAGTACTGGTCTGCCAGCAACCTCTTGTGACAATTTAGACTCCTACACCCTACCCGAACATGGGGGATTACGAGGGACGAACAGGGATGTCACCACCTACCGCTTACCCCTCAACCGGAGAGTATGAAATGTATTTACATGTTTCCATGTACCCGGGCACCACATCCGATTACACAAAAACTACCCATATCCCCTGGGACTCCGACCCTACGGATCGACATGCATTGGACATAGGCACACCCAAAGGGACGATGAACCACCACCTCAACTTAGCTCTAATTCTAAGCATATAAGTCATATGAATGGTTAAGCATAAAGTTGCACATGTTAAGATCATAACAGTCAGACTATATTCTAGTTCATATGTCATGATTATAACATGCGAACTATACTCTAATTCAATAGCACTACTATATTGAAAGAATGAGAGCAAGACTTTGGAAAAACTCTTCATAGTATTCATACCAAGACTTTGGAAAAACTACCCACATCCCCCGGGATGCCGACCCTATGGATCGACAAGCATAGGACATGGGCACACCCGAAGGCACGATGAACTGCCACCTCAACTTTGGAAGAACTCTTGATAGTATTCATACCAAGATATCTCTCTTCTTCCAAGGAGCCAAGCCCTTCTTGATAGCTTTGATAACTCATAAAAATACTACTAAAGTAAAAATACAAGAGGTGGTAGTGAGGTGTCTAGCTCCAAATGGTGTGTATGGAAAGATGAGCACTACCTCCTACTTATACTAATCCATGGTTGGTTTGGCGTAGATATTTTTGGAAACCACCGGGAACCGACCAAGCATGCCGCCATGCAACCGCCTGCAGAGGATGGGCCCGAGGGGCAGTGATGGGGGTGCGGCCGCATCCCATGTGTGGCCGCACTAGGGCTGGCCCTCCTCGCCACCGACTTCGTGCTGTGGGCTGCTGGCTGGGCTTGAATCATACCCATGTCGGTGCTTGGCCCAATTTTGGCTTGTAGGTGGGCTTTTGCTCGGCTCCTTTACGCTTTTCTGCTTTACGCTTTCCTGTGTTGCGCCTTTTTATCATATTCCCATGTATTTCATACGTATGTCCTACAAAACACTAAGTATCCAATACATGTGGAAATATGTCCATAGTAAATGCATATGTGCCAAAAGTTTGTTTATTTCTCCCGTTTTGGATATTAAATGGTGGTCGGATTTGATTGTTAAGGACCACCAACAAATGTATTTCAAACAATCATTCAATCAAGCAATCATCACTCCAGACATTCTAACCTAAATGCATATGGTGGATTTTGATGCAGGGTTTTGGAAAACATTTTCTTTTAAAATGGTTTTGCAGAAAATAAATCAATCAAGTTTTAATTTGTTGTAAAGTTTGAAAAAGTTCAAATTTTTGTGGTTTTTATCATGATGGACAATTCTGGGTGTTACACTTACAATGGAAGGAAAAAATTCTATCAAAGCAGTATTTTTTGATATACATTTAATAGGATATTTTCATATTATTATTGCTAATACTAATTTATATTATAGATGTCATGGTCATCATAAAAAATTATAACATTTAAATTTTATGGAAAAGGTAAAACATATATAGATATGTAATATTTTTGTCTGTTTTCCATTAATATTTGATATTTTTTCTCCCGTTGCAACGCACGGACATATTTGCTAGTACTATAAAAAAGCGAAGGAATTAAAAATAGCCTCTCGCCCTGCTCTTTCTTACCCACCTTAATTCTTATCCCTTAGATCTACTTGAAATCACCCATCCTAATCTGACTAGCGGACCCATCCGGAAAACCCTTTATTGTTTACGCATGTTTCTCTCTTGCGGACGCCTGGCATTGTTTTTTTTACTGTCCGCAAGTCTACCCGCCCACCGGTACCCGCCCCTCCTTGATTCTTTGATTTGATTCCATCGTGCTCCTTATTTATTCCTTTCACGTTTGATCGACCATGATCGTTCAAGCACTCTTGAAGCTTAGCCACCGCCGTCAGTAGGGTCCCGTCGCCTCGGTGATCTCCTTCATCTACCTAGCGCCCTCCATGATTCTTTGATTTGCTTCCATCGTGCCTCTGATTTATTCCTTTTACGTTTGCAGTGCCGGCCCTAGAGGAGGGTCACGGGGTGCGACGGCCGAGGGCCCAGACGAGGGAGGGGCCCAAGCCAAGGTATACAAAACCCTCGGCCCTATAATCCATTATCGATTTAATGACCTCGCAAGCAGCTGGAGCAGTCGCGTAAAGACCGCGATGTCCGCGAGTGACGAACGATACGAGGAGTTGCGCGCCGCCGGCCGCGCCGCCGCAGACGTGGAGAGACGGACATCGGACGGACACAGCGCCCGGCGGCGGCGACCAGGCATCCAGGCCTCCAGGTCCAGGGCTCCACCAATGAACGACGACGATCAGTTTTGCGATCAGCAATTCAGCATCAGCCTATCAGTTTTGTTCACTGGGATCAGGCTCTAGGTATTTTTTTCTTATTCATTTTTAATCCAAATTAATTATTTTTATTGTATTTCAGACTTCTACTAGTACTATGTACTAATATAGTTGTGTTTTTCTTCTAATTTAGATGTTAGAATTTTAGAATGTTACCTAATAAACATTTGTCGGGGGCTAAGAATAGAAAACAAAAAGACTAGAAGAAGCACCTAAAACTTATGTTAAGATTTTATACATGGTTTAGAGGGGTGGTCGCGATGAGTTCGCAAGAGGACCCTCAAAATGGTAGGACCGGCACTGCACGTTTGATCGACCATGGTAGTTCAAGCACGCTTGACGTTCAACCACCGACGTCAATAGGGTCCGGTCGCCTCGGTGATCTCCTTCCTCTACCTGGCCCCTCTTCATCCGAGCGGGTGCCCCAGATGGAGGTTTGCCCCTAACAAATCGTTGCGTGCGTACCCTAAGAGACATCGTGCTGCCGCCTTCATCTAGGTCACGCATGCCTCCGCATGGTCTCGTCGAACTGCATCTCTACCGGCGACTAACATCCTCCATCTTCCAGCGAACAAGCAAAGGTCGTCCCCAAGCTGTCACCGATATGCTGTTGGAGAAGCCTGTCCGCGCGACAACTGATCAAGCCGACGTTCTCCAGTTCGACCTTCTTCACGCGCATCATCAACATCAACCATCGCCATCGTTACTCTGCTGTCAACACCCAGCTTGATTAATACTCTGCATGCCATCGCAGGCGCAGGAAGTGGAGCTGCAAGTCGCCAGCGATTAGCGCACCTACGCAAGCCAGCGAGTGCCATGCATGCCCACAAAGCCAGAGTACGTCCTTTGTAGCTACACTGCGTTGTTTTTTTATATTTGATCAATTTCACTCCATCCATTCCACCTCATGCAAGTTCGATTCTTTTTATTTATATCAATTCAGCCGATGTCATCCTGAACTCTCCGTATTTACTGTCTAAATCCTATAGTTAGTAACTTAGTATGTATAGTTTTTAAATTAATATTCTTTTGGCATTTAGCTTTATATTGTTGCAAATGATTAGAAATTAATAATGATATTATTTCTAAGCAATTGTACTACAATATGAAGTTAAAGGGACAAAAAAATTGCATGGTTACATATTAATGTTACTTTTACATGAAAATTCTCTTTTTGCCTTGCAAACTTCACACCTTGCAACATCTGTCTTTTAAACCATTGATCTTGCAACATCTATGTCTTTTAAACCATTGATCGATTTCTTGCTCTGTCTCTCACACACGACTGAAGCAACAACTCTCCACGAGGCCCGGCGGCGGCGGTGTCAAGCTACAACTGCAAGCAAAAGATAGAGCTGAGATTGATGCGGACTTCCATCGCTTCATTGATGAATGCCGAACCAATAGCGGTCCTTGCTCGTTCCGAGGTTCGTCGTTCGGTTGACCTTTTGAGTCGTAAGATAGCCAGGCATGTATGACAGATATATTATTGTTGCACTGAGATGGGTGATCCAACGTGGTCTGCACAATAGGTTAAATGCGCCGGTCGCCGCCCAGATGACAGTGGCACTGCCAACTATGGATGAAAACGGTACAGATATTTTCCAACCGTATTCGAGACCGAATCCGTTTAGAGGGATTCAGGTCTGTCCGTATCCGAGTCCGGATATTCAACATCCGATACCGTATCCATATCCGAATATTCAAATCGTATATTTATAATGTAGACATCCAATCGTATCCTATCTGGCATGGCTGCCACTATCCGTATTCGAATCCGATCAAAAATATGAAAACAAATATAATATCAGTGATATCCGTTGATATCTGATCCGTTTTCTTCCCTACTACCAACCCCGGTGGTAGTAGCCAGCATTGTGGCTGCTGCCGCCACACGCTCTTCGTGGCGTGGATGTGTGGTGGCTCACGAGGCGGTGACCGGAGCTCTGACACCGGCTCCTCGTCAGAGGCTCCTCGTATCCTCCCACGTTGTGCGCGTGACTGGCCAGCAACAACTTGTGCGCACACATACATACATACTAGTACAAGGCGCGCGCCCGCGCGAAACGTTGGTAGAACGGCCAGACCAATATAAATACATATTATACGTGGCACCGTCAAGTTTTTTTAGCAGGCGTGGACCGTGGTAGGTAATGTAATACGTGTAATCGCTCTTTTTTGGTAACTGTAAAAAAAACTGAGTATCAAAAGCAATCACATGGTGTGGAGAAATGACAGTAGAAACAAAGGGCATGAAGGTATATAGATTGGGAGATCTACATATACATAGTGGTGGTCCTAGGAGAGTACTGAAATGTTTGAATACAAATACATTACACAGATATAATAGTGGTCCTTGGAAAGCATCGAAGTCTTTGAATAGTGGTGGTTCTAGGAAAGTTAGACAATGTTCCAGCGGCAAGGAAGTGGGGGAATGTGGTATATTACAGGTGGGTGGCATGTCATAGCATGATATAGCAGGTGGTCCTGAGGTTGTTTCCATGTGACTGCTAATGTAGTTTCCAGCTTCGGTGTAACAAACCATAGCTTGTAAATTTGTCGTTGTGGGCATGGTGATTGCCTGTTTAAATTTTTCGCATAAGGGTTATGGCTTGGTAAATCACAGTCCGAATGTTGTAGACGATAAGTAATGTTACGTGCTGATGTACCAATGAACAGGGAGGGAGGATACTGAAAGGGAAGAAGATCCGATGAGCTGCTGCCATCTGAGATCTGTGGGTAGTGGGCATGGGCACGTGAACGGTATGTTAATTGGGCAATGAAGTTCTTTGTTGGCTGCATAACAGGTAGAAGAACAATTATTGAATAGAATTGTACCTGATGGTAGTGCACATGCAGAAAATGGTTTTCATGGAAGCAGCACATGAAGAGAAAAAATTTGTCAGGTTAGAAGTGACGCTCTATTTCACCTGTTTCTCGTGCAGTGTCCCAAAATAAGACGAAGGACACATATAATAAGATGCTTAAATTTTCCAACCATACAAACTGAACTGTAACATGAAGCTAAGTGTTACATTGTGTGCCTAGGACAGAACAAAAGCAATATTGAGGCTGAACTCTGCAATTTGGAAAAAATGTTAACAGGAAGTGGGGAATGGAACTTACGAAGATAGTGCGCTGGAAGTAGACCAGCTGGGTAACCAGGACTGGCCTTGGAGCCTAGGCGAATCTATACAGAGGAAGGTAGCTCTGTTCATCAAGGTCATACCCTACATAGCAGAAGGAAAATGAGAAGTACAGTTATGAAGAGGAAAAGAAGAAAAATGTACGAATGCAGGGAAAACATCTACCATCAAGTTCTGCCTACTCCTGAGGAAAAGAACATGTTTCATGGCAGCCACAAATAGGAAACAAGCGAAGAAATAATAATAATTATTGTAAATGGAGCACAAATTAAAGAGCTGAAGAAATAGCATTTCCATATCTGGATAGAGCTGCATCTTTGAAATTTCTGTCCAGGATTAGCCTCATCAAGAGCAGACAAGAGTTATAATACTCTATGCGCAGGTGTAGCTAGGCGTCTGCTTTATTAATATTGATTGAAAGGCAACCGTTATGAATAGTCCAGGCGTAGCAATGCCAAAATGGCAATGGTGGAGGCTCGCCATGTGCATTAAGGAAGAAAAAGTCGTTTAAAAACAGACAAGAAGTCGACGCGGCTGAAGAGCTTTCAAGCAATACGTTTTCCTTAGGAGAGCATTCTAGTAAGGCAAGACTAGGGAAAAATAGTTAATAAGCAGTGGACAGTAGAAAATAAGGAGCCTGATTCCTGTGTGGTTTTCCAGAGACTCGGTAATAGAAAGCGCATGAAAACCACTAATCACAGAGTAAAAGAGCTGAACAGCAGTAGTAGCAGTAGAAGTAACCTGTTCATCATCGCTGAGATCATCAAATATTTTTTTTTCTGCGCAGGCCTCTTCTTACTGTGTACTGGTGACTTGCTCTGTCTGTGAGGCACGTAATATTAGATTGAGTGGAAACCGACGAAACACAGATAATTTCTAACGCTGCAAAACAACACGTATGTATGACTGAAGCATAAGTTAGTTACTCAGTCGAACCATGATGGATGGGAGCGTCATCAGTGTTAGGCAAATTTTAAATACTCCAGTAGTTCATATCGAAGAAAAAACTGTTGGGAACCTGTGATGAAATACAAATAATATACTGAGGCTATCTTCTTAATCCACTTTGTATAAAGAAACAATAGTGATACTAATTAACCGGAGATTGATGCCATTATTGTACATAGTTAATGTCTCGAGCGATGAGCTGAACCAACCAAATGAACAACTTTGTAAATAAAAACCTCAAAGCTTTCAAGAAAGCCAACATTAGAAGTAATTCCAAATTATTCACTCAATTTCAGGGATAAATTAGTAGATCACTGTAAGCAAAGTAGTTAGTCTCTCAAACTAATAGATCACTTCAAGCTTCACATTGGCACAATGGTTTTGTGTTGCACAAATAACAGAACAGCTCAATGGTTAGGGGTAGGGGCATCTCCTCTTCCTGTCATCACTATGTATAACTAAATTATCGTTGTCTTTTGTAAAACTATTAAAAACATATGACAACAATAAAAACTATATAAGCCTAGATCAGATTATGGTTGAGAATAATTAAGTGCATCCTGAAAAACAGCTGTCCATAAAAGAGAGAAACAATGAATCAAAATAGAAGGATGGTGCTGCATCTTTTTCGCAAAGAATTTTTTCTAACATCACTATGGGCATCTCCTCTTCCTGCCATCACTATGTATAACTAAATTATCGTTGTCTTTTGTAAAACTGTTGAGAACATATGGCAACAATAAAAACTATAAGCCTAGAACAGATTATGGTTGAGAATAATGAATCTGTGGCTCTAAAACCAGTGACCATTTGTAATCTATAAGGTTGCAAATAATTCTAACAAACCATGGTACTGTTGGCAAAGATCACTAGATCACAGGTAATTAGGAGGATAACTTGGCCTGTGGCCTTCTATTGAATTGCAAAATACAGACTGTTGAATTGTACAAGTGGTTCCCCCCCATGTGCTCTTATAGGCCAGGGGTTTATCCCAGGGAATATTCTAACTACCTAATGGTAGATGCTTTAGGAAACTTGGCTGCCAAGGTGTTTATCAACTTCACCACCAAGGCAAGCCCTACCAACCACATTAGGACTGAAATGTAAATGCTGGAAAACATGAACACTAGGCTAACTACTAACAGGTACATGCTAAAGTTGTCTGGTCGCCAAAAAAAAACAAGAAACCACAATAATGGAGCAGCAATTGAAATATGTACTGAATCTAATTGTATCACCACAAAAAAAAATCCACTGCACTGGCATATATATTTAATAATCGGTTTCATAAGATTAATAGCAGTCATGATTGCAAACACAGCACACAACGGATCAGTAGGGTTTCACCAAGGCTGCATAGTGGCTTATGTTGACACTATAGTCCGGGGATATCTGCCATAAAATTCCAATGCCGAGGGGGGAAGATATGGCAAAGGAGCCTTTTTTGTATCCTGGCTTATCCAAAACATTTAGATCACAATGGTAGATTGGGAAATGATGGTATTTATAGCAATCACCAATCGGACTTAAGAATGGGATAAAGCAGTGAATCGAAACCTGAGTGAGCCACATAGAATAAAGGATGAGAATATTATTACATAAATTTATTAGTCTGAAAAAAAACCATAGATGTTTCATGTGTATGTTAGTAACCACAATAAATGCTAAATCTCTTTCTCCCTTGCAACATTGCTAATTAACATCTGATATGCATGCATAGAAGATGAGGCCAAGAGGTAACTTATTAGGACCATTAGATCTTGTTTGTTAACTTGATTTGGAACAGAGAAGAACATATTGTTTGGAGGGAGAAAAGAGAATATTTTACCTATCAAAGTGAGAATAAAACTGAATGTTTGAAGAAAAAGAAATGGACATGCAACTACCACAAACATATTAGTGCATTTTCAAATTGAAGAATATATTCAGAGTAATATTATCATGCAACATTTTTAATCTCACACATAAGTGACCACTGTAGGAATCTTCATAAACCAACTGGAATGAAATTGCAACTCTAAGAGCTCAATGAGAAGCAAAAGTTGTCAAGTTGTCTAAATATAAAGTGTGTGCTAAAATAGAAAAATGGAATCACGGTAGAATTTTCTTTACTACATTTGGATAACCAGGGAAATACTGGAAAGAAATAAGAAAAACAAAGACGACACATGTACCATCATGGGTGGCCCTCGCTGGAAGCCATTGTTCTTAACCGCGCAGGAGGTGTTCCCTCTCGTCGTCGTTGTTGCCCGCTTCGCACATCTCCTTCATACCTACAGACATAGCCACCCAAAGAACATTAGATGGACTGAAAGTTAGAAAATTACATTTTTAGACCTTGCTTGCTTTGAATTTCTTGGTTAGTGCCAAATTAATTAAATTGATACAATCCTACTGCAGTGCTAGCTGTTACATGGTGTAGGCTCGCTTAATTAGGCCTGTGCTGGTACCTGGTGCACCGCAGGTCGCATTTCACTGTAACGTTAGCCCTTCATAGAGAAGACACTAAATGGAGCATTATGACCAAGTAACATGGAACTTACCAAAGATGAGTTTTTTTTTTTTGTATTTGTACAGATTGTCTTAGACCAACAGTCAACAGACTAGCAGGCTAAAGGCTCTGTCGATATTCCTTGAAATCATGGATACAGCAAGTAAGAAACTTAATATACCTAGGAATATAAGAAAGAAAAAATATGGACCGCAATGTGATACAAACAGCACATCCTGTTCACACCATCTCTATGTGCAACTGCATTGCCATTGACTATTGTAAGGCTCTGGAAAAACTAAGAGCAGCAAAAACTAAAAACATAGATGAAATTACTCTTCAGAAGAATTATTACATAATAAATCAGCAAATGGCTCACCTCCATGGCCATAACCCATTTTGATCAATTGGTTCCGTTCCGTACATGCCATAGTCAGCCCTCTGCAAACAGATTTCGAACTGCTGAATTAATTTAGGAAAAGAGAAAAGAAAACACAATACAACTGGAGAGAAGAGAACACAGCAGGGCATTGGCACTCGGCCTGACCAGTACCTGTGCCGCCGCGGTTGGCTTGAAGCATGCCTCCCAGGGATCAACACGGAGAAGGCAAACAGTGGAGTAGCAAGCACTGGAGCGCAAACCCTAGAACAGAAAATCCAACTTAATGTGGGGAGAAATCAGAGGGCAAAAACAAAATAAGAGGAAACAGGAGTACCTGAAAGAAGGTGCGGAGGCCGGTGATTACAGTCGTCCACCGCAGGGATCTGAGAGAAGAAAAGATGAAGATGGAATAGCAAATCTAGATAGAGATCAAGATGGAGGAGGGACGAACCTGAGTGTCAGTACGGCGGCGAACCCTATGGTTGTCGGAGATGGCGCCACATCGGGAGAGAGATACGGGCTGGGGGAGGGATAGCGGCTGTCGGTCAGCGCCAGGAACCACCACCGGCACGCCACCTCGCCGGCGCGCAGGTGCGCCGCCACCGCGGGGTCCTGGCCGGTGACGCGCCTCATCGGGAGAGGGAGAGAGAGAGGCAGCGCCAGCACACCGCCTACGGCCTGGTCTGCATCGTGGCCACCCCGCCGGCAGAGAGGGAGAGAGAGAGGAAGGGGACGGGCAAGATAGAGGAGGGAGAGACGGCGCTCGTAGGTCGTGGGGCTCGGGGTCGGGAGAAGACGATAAGGCTCTGGAGGATGTGGAGCGTGAGGGAGAGAAGATATTTCGGTGGAGGGAGCCTGAACCGTTGATCTCCGAATCGGACGGCTGAGGCATTTAGAGGTGACGTGGATAGCTTGAGAGGCGACGAACTTGTTCAACTTTGTAGAGGTTATAATTATAACTAGAAATTTTTTAGCGCTTCGCAGCGCCCTACCGGACAGATTGTTAAAACACTGGTCTAGAGAAGGATCAGGGGAGAAAACTCTCAAAGAATATAGTTCAATTCATCCCAAATAGTAGCAAGTTGCATCCATCAAGTAATATCGATTAGTGAACAATAGTGTGACGCTGTGCAACACGATACACAATGATGCTACTGAAGAATAAATTCAATTGTGATACCTTACCAGTTGATGTCATAGTTACAAATGGAATAGAACTTAATTAATAATTACAAAATTTAACTACCACCAACCTCCACCAGATCCTGATATGGAAGCAGGAATATTTTTTGGGTAACATAATACATCACTAACCACAACCTGAGGAAGAATGCATAGTCTGGCTACATGCATTGTGTCGATCTGGCTATCATTAACAGGGGTGAAGACCGAAGAAACAATAGGAGATGGAACCTTCTGAACGTCATATAAGCAATTGAGATTGTTCTTCACAGTGCCGTTATTTGTTAGCTACAAAGCACATGATATGAGGTGATTAGAAAGGTCACCATAAATGTAGAACGTAGAACATAAATTTAGCTACGGCATTTGTGGTTATTGGGAGCCATCAGTTTATAAATTTCTGGTTTCATATCTTAAACATTTTTGTTCATGTGAAACATAAATTATCTATAAAACCCCAAAGTTCTGGCTACATAGTAAAGCACCAGCAAATCATGCTTCTGCTATTTATGCTACGAGTAGATTGAAGAACAAAAATGCACAGGAGACTTCTCGACAAACTTTGACTTCAACAACATCAATTTCTAAAACCCTGGGTGCCCAACAAGGCACAGTGGAGCATTTTCTAGATTGTATATTCAAAGTACTATAGACTAATTTGATAGGACTTGATGCCCTACCGGAGTTGCTGCGTAGGTTATAGGGGTGGAAGAGGGGAGGACGTGGTCTGTACTCTTGACGTCGGCGAGGGGCCGTGGCGGCGAGAGTGCGGCGGCTGCTGCAGCAGCCCTAGAACTCACGTGGTGCTACAGTAACGATGGTACTGTTTGCGCGAGGGAGAGAGGGCAGGGACGGCTGGCTCCCAAGGGAAGCCAGCAACTTAATTGTTGCTTTCTGCTTAATTCCAATCATCCCCGATTACAAGTATTGATCCTTCCCTATAGATGCTATAATTAAGGAACTATATCTATCTCTAAGAAAATACCAAATAAGCGATAAATTGGGCCTCTAAGCCCCTTAACAGACCAGCCCCCTAGCCACTATGGGGCCTGCGCCTGGCATAGGGGATGCCGGTCATAACATCTCTCCCCGCTTGCGCAAACAGCTCGTCCTCGAGCTGGAAGTCGGGGTAGACATCGCGAAGATGCTGGAGAGGCTCCCATGTTGCGTCCTCCGCTGGCAGGCCGCGCCATTTGACAAGCACGTGCCACACGTCTCGCCGCAGTTGTGCACGAAGGGCGCGCTCCGGAGCTGGCAACAGCCGGCCATCCGATGTCGGCGGCAGAGGAGCAGGAGCCGCTGGGGGATCACCTTTGTGGGGCTTCAACAGCCCCACATGGAAGACATCATGCAGACGGGCGCCCTCCGGAAGCTGTAGGCGGTACGCCACCTGGCCGATGCGCTCCAGCACTTGGAACGGACCGGCGTAGCGAGGGCCAAGCTTCCCTTTGGCGCGGGGCTCGAGGGACTGGGCAGCGCGGTGGAGCAGGCGCAACCATACCCAATCCCCGACGGCAAACTCCCGGTCGCGGTGGTACGCGTCGTAGTATTTCTTGGACAGCTGCTGTGCTTGGAGAAGCCTTTCCCGAATCTCCGCGAGCACCTCGTCGTGCTCCCAAAGAAGGCCGTCCACCGTGTCCGTTCTGGCCGACCCGGCCGTGTAGGACAAGATGGCCGGGGGTGGGCGGCTGTAGACCACCTCAAAAGGTGTGGCGCGCAGTGC
The DNA here is from genome assembly GCA_904845875.1 of Miscanthus lutarioriparius. NCBI lineage: Eukaryota > Viridiplantae > Streptophyta > Magnoliopsida > Poales > Poaceae > Miscanthus > Miscanthus lutarioriparius. Next base: position 91,402,567 of record CAJGYO010000009.1, read on the forward strand.
CGTGTGGAAGGAGGTATTGTAGCAGTACTCCGCCCAGGGCAGCCAGTCCACCCATGCTCGCGGCCGGTCACCTATGACATACCGAAGATACATTGCGATGACCTTATTGACCACCTCAGACTGACCGTCTGTCTGCGGGTGGAAGGCCGTGCTCATGCGGAGCGAGACGCCAGCCATCTTGAAGAGGTCACGCCACACATGACCAATGAAAACCGGATCCCTGTCGCTGACGATAGAAGGGAACCCGTGCAAACGAACAATGCCGTTGAAGAATGCACGTGCAACCGAAGCGGCGGAGTATGGATGACCGAGGGCGATGAAGTGCGTGTACTTGGAGAATCTGTCGACCACCGTGAGAATGACGAATTTACCGCCGACCTTGGGCAGGCCCTCGATAAAATCCATCGAGATGTCCGCCCACACCTGAGACGGGACGTCGAGGGGCTGCAGGGACTCCGTCTTGTTCCGATGACACACGGTGCACACCCGCACGAAGTCTTTGACAAGAGTGCGGTCGTCGGGGATGTAGAAGTCCGAGCGCAGGCGATGGAGCGTCTTCTGGACTCCCTCGTGGCCCGCCGAGTGAGCCAAGAGGAGCAACTGATGGCGCAGGTCATCATAAACTGGCACGAATATGTGAGCACTGTGGAGCAGGAGATCGTCGTCGCCGCGCCAAGGTGCAGCCAGCGCGCCTTCCTGGAGGCGCTGAAGGAGAAGCTGAGCGTCCCCGGCTGCTGCTGTAGCCACGCGGATGTCGTCGAGGAGGGCGAATGTCGGCGTGGACAGCAAGTGTACAGCCACCCCTGAAGCAGCACCGTCCTCGACGTCGCGGCGGGACAGAGCATCCGCCACGGTGTTAAGCCGTCCAGGGCGATATTCCACGGCGAAGTCAAACCCGAACAGCTTATTGATCCATTGGTGCTGCGGCACGGTGGAGAGGCGTTGGTCCAGCAAGAACTTGAGACAGTAATGATCCGTGCGGACCAAAAAGTGACGCCCCCACAGGTATGGCCGCCAGTGGCGGACGGCCTGGACGAGCCCGATTAGCTCACGTTCATAAGCCACGAGCTTGAGATGACGTGCAGCGAACGGCCGGCTGAAGAAGGCGAGCGGTCCGTTGTCCTGGTGGAGAACCGCGCCGAACCCGACGCCGGACGCATCACAGTCCACGGTGAACTGCTTTGCGAAGTCGGGCATCTGGAGTACAAGGCCTGTAGATAGAGCCCGCTTAAGCGCCTGGAATGCCGTGTCCGCCTCATCGGACCAAGCAAACGCATCCTTGCATAGGAGAGTCAGCGGGGCTGCGATGACGCCGAAGTCGCGGATGTACTTCCGATAGTAGCCAGCGAGGCCCAGGAAGCCCCGCAGGCCACGGGCGGACCGTGGGGTCGGCCACGACGCCACAGTGGCCACCTTGTCAGCGTCCATGGCGACAACGCCCGCTGAAATCACATGGCCGAGGTACGCCACCGAGGAGGCCCCAAATGAGTATTTGGAGCGCTTGAGGTGGAGCCTGTGCGCCCGTAACGCGTCAAGGACGATGCTGATGTGCTGCAAGTGCTCTGCCCACGAAGAGCTAAAAATGAGGATGTCGTCGAAGAACACCAGCACGAACCTGCGGAGGAAGGGGCGAAGCACGTCGTTCATCAGGGCCTGGAACATTGCCGGAGCGTTGGAGAGGCCGAATGGCATCACCAGAAACTCGAAGTGCCCGTGGTGTGTGCGGAATGTTGTTTTGGCGACGTCGTCAGGATGCATCCGCACCTGATGGTAGACCGAGCGCAAGTCGAGCTTGGTGAAAAACCTGGCGCCATGCAGTTCGTCGAGGAGCTCATCCACCACCAGGATCGGAAACTTGTCTTTAGATGTCTTGGCATTGAGAGCGTGGTAGTCGATGCAGAAACGATAGGAGTCATCCACCTTGCGCACTAACAAAGACAGGGCGAGAACGGGACGCGTTTCGATGCGATGATGCTCGGGCAAGCATGGTCTGCTGACATCGCCGCTCCAGCTTCGTCCTTCAGTAGCTAGGGGTAGCGGTAGGGACGAACCGCGACCGTCTGCTGTCTTGCCCGGAAGCGGTGGATGCGGTGATCATATGGCGCGCGGTGGCAGCCCCGCGCGGTTCGTCAAGACCGCCCGAATCGGTGGAGGAGGCGGTCCAATAGGGTCAGTGATGGGGCGGCCGTGACCGCCTCGTGGATGGCTCCGAATGTCGTCGCGGGAGAGCCAATGCCCTTCCACGTAATATGCTTGCCGCCCGCCGCGGTGAATGCCATGCACGATCCTCGAAGTCCCGAGAATAGGACCCAAAGGTGCGGAGGTATTCACGCCGAGGATCGATCGAACCCCCGAGATTGATGCCGGCGGTGATGGTAAACTCCTCCCCACCAATGGCGAGAGTGACGCCACGGCGACCCCTTCACAGGCACACGGTCCCCGTTAGCCACCAAAGACCCGCATGGAAGGATGGGGCGCGGTGGAGAGGCGCGAAGCGCGGCGATGAGGTCGGCGTTGATGAAGTTGTCGCGCCGAGCCCGAGTCGAGGAGCACCACGAGACGATGGCCATGAACATGGACCGGAGGAGCATGGCATTCTCGGTCCGGATGCCGCCGATGGCATACAGGAGACGGTGGTCGGGCTATGGGCTCTCGGACGGCGGCAGAATAGCTTCCTTGGGTGCGGCATCCTCTTGAAGGTCGCTACCATAGCCCACCTCCACGGGATCTCGCCGTCGAGAAAATCCGTGGACTCGGATAAAAGAACTGTGGACACACATGGTCGCAAGACATACGGCTTCGTCATAGATTATAGCGAGACCACGGCGGCGACGCTCCAATTGCTCTCACTGGAGATGAGACGGCGGAAAGGCCGGCAGTGGATCGCTAACCCTCGCTGTTGCTTTGAACAAAGAACAGCACCGAGAGCTACCGGGGGGCGCCAGGGTCGAGGGGCACACCGGAAGACTGGCCATTGGGGTGGCCGCCACGCCACGTCCCTGTGGTACGGCATAGTGGCGTAGCTTACCTTTCGAACGCCCGGTCCGGATGCATGGCCGTCTAAAGGTCCTGGGCTCCCAAGCTCCATGTCCACTTTGATATGCTCGGGAGGCCGCCACAAACAATTTCAGCTTTCGGCCTGGGGCCGAGATTGCGGGCATGGCAAAGCACGGCGTTGAAGTGAGCCGAGTAGTCTGCACTGTGGGCGTGAACGGAAGGCGGGAGAGTTCGACGGTCGGGTGTTACGAACCACCGCCCCGAATCGCAGATTGCACAGCTCCTTGAAACGGTCCCAGTGGGCATGCCTCATCTTGCTCCAAGGCGTAATACCATGTCTCATGCTGCACCAATCCGGATGATAGGGCCGAGCCAAAGCGATCTGAGGCGAGGGTACGCTCTCGGAAAAAATTGCTCACAAAGTGATTGAGCCAATTCGGAGGGTCCCTGAGCCGTCGAGGTCGTAAACTCGAGCTTGTAGAAACGCGGAGGGTGAGCACCCTGAGGGGCCCCATGCGCGCCTTGGACAAAGGGCTCCAGAACACTGCCTGTGGACGGGGAGGCACTCACACCTAGGTGCCTGTGTCCGTAGAAGAGGGGGCCGTCGGAACCCCATAGAAAAAACCATCGGCTGGGGTCCCCGTGGAAGACCACAACGGCGTAGTGGGCGGTGGCACTACTTGATGTCGCAGCCGGGAGAGGTCGCCATGGTGTACACCGGCCGTCGTCGAGGCTAAAGCCCACGATGGAATCGACGAAGGGAAGACGGCATCCGGAGGAGATGGATGGGAACGCCTGTCGTCTTTGGAGTAGGGCATCCCATACGGCAAAAGACCATTGGCGGTGGTGGTCGCAGACCGGCTCTTGGCGCGACGACATTTGGCGGCAGGGTGGTCTGCCGCGCCGAGTAGGATCGGATGGCGACCACCGAGCGAGTCGACTCCCGATGGCGACGACCACCGATCCCAAGATCATCTGTGCTGCAGGCTTCATCTAGGCCACGAGCACGGAGGCGGTGGGCGTGGCGGGTGGTGACCTCACGGCAGCAGAGAGGTGATCGGCGGTGGCGGCGGCAGATTTTTGGTGGAATTAGGGCCTGACATCTCGATACTGTGTTATGACCAAAGATCCCCTATGCCAGCGCAGCCCAATAGTGGCTAGGGGGCTTGGTCTCATAAGGGCTTAGAGGCCCAATTTATCGCTTATTTGGTATTTTCTTAGAGATAGATATAGTTCCTTAATTATAGCATCTATAGGGAAGGATAAATACTTATAATCAGGGATGATTGGAATCAAGCAGAAAGCAACAATTAAGTTGCTGGCTTCCCTTGGGAGCCAGCCGTCCCTGCCCTCTCTCCCTCGCATGAACAGTATCATCATTACTGTAGCACCATGTGAGTTGTAGGGCTGCAGCAGCAGCTGCCACACTCTCGCCGCCACGGCCCCTCGCCGACGTCGAGAGTACAGACCGCGTCCTCCCCTCTTCCACCCCTATAACCTACGCAGCAACTCCGGCAGGGCATCAAGTCCTATCAACCTGATATCAGAGATGTCAGGCCCTAATTCCACCAATAATCTGCTGCCGCCGCCGCCGATCACCTCCGCTGCCGCGGGGGTCACCACCTCGCCTCTGCCACCTGCCTCCGTGCCCGCGGCCCAGATGAAGCTTGCGGCACAGATGACGCCGGATCAGGTGGCTGCCGCCATCGGGGAGGTGACTCGCTTCGGTGTCGCCATCCAGCCCTACGCCGGCCAACGCATCATTACATCGCTGTCCGCTGCCGCCGCAAGCCCCGGCCAGAACTACACCTCGCCAAAGAAGGTCGCCAGTATGGGATGCCCTACACCAGCACGACGGGCGTTCCCATCCATCTCCGAATGCCGCCTTCCCCTTCGCCGATTCCATCGTGGGCTTTAGTCTCGACGACCAGCCCGGTGTACACCATGGCGACCTCTCCGACTACGACATCAGTAGTGCCACCGCCCACTACCGCCGCTGTGGTCTTCCACGGGGGACCCCAGGCCGATGGTTTTTTCTATGGGGGTTCCGACGGCCCCCACTTCTACGGACGGTGCTGCTTCAGGGGCGGCTGTACACTTGCTGTCCACGCCGACATTCGCCCTCCTCGACGACATCCGCGTGGCTACAGCAGCAGCCGGGGACGCTCAGCTTCTCCTTCAGCGCTAGGAAGGCGCGTTGGCTACACCTTGGCGCGTCGACGACGGTCTCCTCCTCCACTGTGCTCACATATTCGTGCCAGCTTATGATGACCTGCGCCATCAGGTGCTCGTCCTGGCTCACTCGGTGGGCCACGAGGGAGTCCAGAACACGCTCCATCACCTGCGCTCGAACTTCTACATCCCCGGCGACCGCGCTCTTGTCAGCTCCTCCATGCACACATGCCTGCTCAGTACTGGGTTGAGGAGCTCGCCACAGCCACATACCTTCTGAACCGGCGTCCATGCTCCGTTGTTCGCCACGGCATTCCATATACTCTCCTCCACAACAAACCTCCTGAGTACTCCCACTTACGTGTCTTTGGGTCTCTATTATCCAAACTTGACTGCCACGGCTCGCCACAAACTCTCTCCTTGCTCCACAGCATGTGTTTTTCTCGGCTATCCATCTTCCCACAAGGGGTACCGCTGCCTCGACATGGCCACTAAGCGCGTCATCATCTCTCGCCATGTGGTCTTCGATGAGACTTGTTTTCCTTCAAAGCTTTACCCCTCCCGGTCCTCGCCAAGCGACTGGATTTTTTGCTTCCAGGTACTACAAAGGGTTTGCAAGGCCCCGCACCTTTGCCCTCTCTCACTGGGCCGTCACATCCTAGTTTCATTGAGGAGTCGACCGACGACCCCGCGATCTTGTTCCACGGCCCTCAGCATTTCCTCTTTGCTCCACCAAAGAAGCAGCTCCACCACTTTGCTCCTCCAATGGGCCGCTCATCCAGTTGGTCGCCCTCCAATGGCAGTCCCATGGACATCCGGCATGTCTCACAGAGAGCATCCACGCAGGCGCATGATGACGATCCTCTACAAAAGACCAGATCGGCTTCACACTGCTTTCAAGACCTCCTCGCCCCCTGCCCGAAGAAAGCTCGCTTCCTCAGATAAAGACAATGCAACGGCGCCCGCAACTTCTTGACCTCCCAGACAAAGAAGAACGACGATCACGCGGACCCGATCTGGGGCCATACCGGTTATCGCGGTATGTGGAGCTCTTTGCGACAAACCACTCCGTCTCCACTACCCTCCAACTCATCAGAGCGGTTTGGCTGATCCAAATCGGCGGGCGGCCATGGTCGAGGAGTACAAGGCGCCATCAACACCGAACATGGCGCCTCGTGTTCGCCCACCACCCGCCGCCAACGTGGTCACCGGCAAGTGGATCTTCAAGCACAAGTACCACTCAATGGTACCCTCGCCGCCACAAGGCTCATTGGGTGGTTCGTGGCTTCTCCAGCATACCACGCAAGATCGACTACGACGAGACATTCAACCCGGTGGTCAAACCAAGAACCATCCGGCCGTCCTCAAGATTCTTGCCGCCTCACGCTACCGCCTATTCATCGCCAGACGCCAAGAACGCTTTTCTCCATGGACATCCGGAGGAGACCGCTTCACCGCCAAAGAACCCCTGTGCTTCGTCGATCATGTTTTTCCCGATCATGTGTCTATTGCGGCAGCCCTCTACGGCCTCAAGCAGCTCCCCGAGCCTCGGTACCGCTTGCGACATACATTCGACAATGCTTCGGCCACGCCTTTGGCTTCCGACACCTCCTCTTTGTCTACAAAGACAGACCAACCAGATGTCGCCTACACCTTCAGACGCCGACGACATCGTCTCTTACAGGCGTCCTCGACGGCATTTCTACAAAGAGATCATTGGGCACCTCCACTCGAAGTTTGCATGACCGACTGGGCGCACTTCATCACTTTCTCAACATCTCCGTCACTCGCTCCGCCGACAAATTTTGTTCTTATCACAGCGACAGTACGCCGTTGAGCTCCTTCAACGCGCCGGCATGGCTGTCACTCTACGACGACACCTGTTGACACTCATGCCAAGCTTTCTGCCACCGACGATGCCCCTGTTGCTGATCCGTCCGCAGACGGAGACCTTGCCGGGCGCACTCAATACCTCACGCCGACCATTCCCGACTTGGCATACGCCGTCTAACCGGTGTGTGCCTCTTCATGCATGATCCCCGCGAGCCACATCTCTTGATGATCAAGCGGATTCTACGCTACCTGAAGGGCACTCTCTCCTCCGGCCTCCACATTGGTGTCGGCCCTATTCAGTCACTGGCCGCCTACTCCGATGCCGACTAGGCTGGCTGCCCAGACTCTCGGTGCTCCACCTCCGGCTATTGTGTCTACCTCAGCGACAATCTGATTTCTTGGTCCTCCAAGCGCCGAGACCACGGTCCTCCCGCTCCAAAGGCGTAAGCAGAGTACCGTGTTGTTGCTCATGTGGTGGCTGAGTGTTGCTGGCTGCGCCAGCTCCTGCAGGAGCTCCATGTTCCCATTGCTTTGGCTGACGGTTTGTCTCTCGCGACAATGTCGGCGTTGGTCACATGACAACCAATCCTGCTTCATCATCGCCGCATCGGCACATTGAGATTGATATTCACTTCGTCTGTGAGAAGGTCGCCTTGGGCCAAGTTCGGTCCTTCATGTGCCGCCCCTCTCACCATTCATGAGACAACCTGCTCACGCGAGGGGGAGATGCAGAGGCGAGGACGGCCGCTCTCCCAAGGGAAGCCAAAGAACTTAATTGTTGCTTTCTGCTTAATTCCAATCATCCCCGATTACAAGTATTTATCCTTCCCTATAGATGCTATAATTAAGGAACTATATCTATCTCTAAGAAAATACCAAATAAGCGATAAATTAGGCCTCTAAGCCCCTTAACAGACCGGCCCCCTAGCCACTATTGGGCCTGCGCCTGGCATAGGGGATGCCGGTCATAACAAATTTCAGTCTCAAATTCAAGTAACCGAAGCAATGTCGTCACCTTTACTTTCTCATATTCAATTTCTACCAAACATCTAGACTAGTAGACCACAGCAAAATGTAAAAGAAATTACAGTTGTACCATGCAAGATAACCTCATAATCATACAAAATTAAAAGAACACATACTCAATACATGTCACAATATATAATTAGTGTTTATAGGCTGAGAAATCTGGTTACTAAGATTGGTAGCATAAAATCTCTCTTCCTAGCACCTCCGCAGAGTCCAAATACCCATTGATAGTAACAAACTATTCGACTACATATATTTAGGTAACTTTGAATATGACGCCATGCTAGGATTTCTGTATATATTTTTCTAAGAACAAAAGGCGTAAAATGGAGTTGACTTCTCATACATGAGACAAAGTAATCTTATTGGTTTCTCGGAATTACCAATGCGGCCTCTTTGCCATCCATTTTCCCTGCTATGTAAAGCAATTCTTGTGCTGCCTTCCGATACTTAGACTTCGGGTTACCCAGAGGCCTCGAGATTGCATATTCTTTCATTTTGTTATCATAACTCTTTTTATGGAAAAGGAAACAATGCATTCACACATGAATGTCAACAAATGGGCAGAGATCGAATAGTGAAACCATGTTGAATCAAACAAGAAATCAATTAAGCCATCCGATGACATGGCTGTAATTATTATTTACAGAAGTGGTGCCGCCTAAATGCAAGGGCTCAATTAATTCAGAATGATTACATCCCTTCCATATTTTAATGTACATGACATAACATGGTCACAATTAAACGCTTGCTAATAGCACTACCATGTGAAAAAAAGCTATCTTTTGTTAAAGCCTAAGAAGTACGCAATAAAAAATAGAAAGTCCCTTTGACACATATATCCAAACAAATCGTATCATTCTATCTGCATTACATCTTTTTTAACTGTCTTAGCTCAATGGCAAATTAAGTTATAGAAACATTTCATCATCTTTCTGAAAACAAAAGAAAACACTAACAATGGAAAGTCCATGTACAATTGTACACCTATGCAAAAGGCAGACTAAGTGGGAAGTGGGAACGATTCTTAACAAGCCTTCTAGCAAGGACAACAGAAATAAAAAAATAGAAGTAATTCCTTATTTGGGTAAATATAACCAGTTTGTAGCAGAACCATACCTGAATGAGATCGGCACCTGAATCAACTTTCTTATAACCAAATGGAGCACCTGCAAATAGGGAACAACTCCCAAAATCAAACTATAGATCAACTAAATTGATCTACGACAGCATCAATTCAAACAAACAAGTACAAAAAGAAAAGAAGGTAGTCATCATGGACAATTGTTCTTTTCGTCAGAATTATTAAAATGTGGAGGCTGGTCTGGACGAACAACACATTGACAGTTTTACAGCATCGCCCTCTATCCAGCTATTGCACAACAGGGTTTGGAGTTGTTACTTTGTAGTGCAGGCACATCTTAAAGTGCCAAGAATTACATGATTCTAACACAACTCAGCATTAGGAAGAAACTGCACACTTGTCACTGGTGGGCAGGTTAGAGATGACAGTCTCTCCATTGTTTATACCACATCAGAATCAGCAATCGCAGCCGCAGGGTAGCAAGCACCTCACCGTGGTAGCAGGATCCACATCGAATCTCTTCTTCCCCTGGAGAAAACACATAAAAATCAGACCAAAGCGCTCCAAGATGGCCACGAATAACTCGATCTGAGGACAGGGCCGAAAGAGAGGAGAAGAGGGTCGAGGTATGCCGGAACGCGGCCGGTGCTGTGGTGGGGCGTGGCTCGAGCGGAGGACGACGATGTGGAGGCAGCGGTGGGGGCGAGACGGAGGTCAACACCCCCAGCCACTGGATCAGCTCCACCGCCTCCCCTACCTCAGCCTCGTGTGCGACGCCATGATAGCGGAGACGTATAGGCACACGGAGGAGCCTGTACCTGCGCGAGACCACCACGGAGCACGCCGTCGAGTAGGCTCCACATCTTCACCCCCGCGGAGCCGCTGACAAAATGCTCCGAGAGTAGCACACGCACGCCAGAGAAGGCCCCGCATCCCGGCGAAGCTGGCGGAGGCCGGCCAGATCCGCTTTTTGTTGTGGGTAAGGGCGGCGGGCGTGGGATTCCTCCTCTGTGGACGCCTCCATGCCATGGATCCGCTGGAGGCTGGCCCTCCTCCGGTCGCCACTACGCTCGCCACCGCCGCCGGCTTGGGAATCGTAGCGCCACCACCACCGCCACCGCCGCCGCCGCCGCCGAGAGATGAAAAGGAAGGGAGAAGAATACAGGCAAGAGAAAACTGCGAAGGAGGGAGAGAGAGACGGCGTTATCGTGGGACGGTGGGAGTGGGACCCATTACCGGCATCAGGCGAGATGGGCATGCTCCACTCCCTTGCGGCCTTGCGGGTGGAGGGGCTCCGGGGCCGCGTGTCGATGCGCTAGGCTCTCAACACACCCGTGAAACGCGGAGGAGGCTTCAATTCGCGGTAGGTTTTAAGATCTCTGATACAAACATACATATCGTCTGCCACTTACGTGTGTGTAGCTTGCTGGCTGAAGCGGGTGGAGCCGGACCTCGTCGGCCCCGGAGTTCCATGGTGTCGGGCAGTTCTCGGAGGAGCTCTCAGGCAAACAGGGGATATACCCGAGTACCCATGGCGCGAGATATGGGCTGCACGGGACGAGCCAGCCCACAGGATAAAGAAAGATTTAATTTACTAGAACTCTTTTGAATGTTGTAATCTAAATAGAATACCTATCATATATCCGACCAGTGTACTTTTTTTTTAACCCTACCTCTCTAGGGCAGGGGTCCCCTAGTCGACATAGAGATCCAGATCCAGATACAAATCCTAGGCTTAGCTTAGGATTCTCTCATCAATACAAACCGACAAAGCACAGGACGTAGGGTTTTACGTCATCTTGACGGTGTGAACCTGTATAAATCTTGTGTATTGTGTCTCTGTTATCATCTAATTCTTGATCACGCGCACCTTTACCCAACAATCTACCATCGTGGGTATACCCCTCAGTAGACTGCCGACAATATTCTGTCGACAAGTGGAGCATAGCCGGCATCAGTAGGCAGCCACCCCAACCATTGGGGGAGCAGCCCCGGGGACAGAGAAGGGCACATATCAGCATCTGTAGGTAGCCACACCAACCGCAAGGGGGGGCAGCCCCCTAGAACCAAGAAGGGCGCTGATCCGGACAAGGGAAGGGCGGATCCGAGCCCGAGCATGGAAGATCCGGCAACCATGGATGACCGGCGGTGGCACCCAAGCAGCGACCTGGTTGTGTATCAAGGGGCAAGGGGGAGGGGAGAGAGAGAGAGAGGAATGGGGGAGGAGGGAAGCAGGTCACCACCGCCGTATGCCGCCCGGCCGGCGGTGGCCACCGGAGCTAGGGTTTGGGGTTGGGCTTCCGGTGGGAGAGAGCGCTAGGGTGGGCTTCGGGTGGGAGAGAGCTGCTCACATTAGACATAGCTAATAAGACTCGTGCATAAACAAAGCATAAAATGCATGATCTGCTGTATATCTCAATTTTAAAAGCCAAATTGTAAACTGTGTCAATTTGATTCATCTCCACCTATCATATCTTCATCAACAGTAGAATAACAAATTTTATGACAACAAAAGGTCATACAAGAAAAAAAAATGCACACAATGGAACTAAAACGCGACAGATAGCATCATTAACTTGGTTATTAGGTTGGTTGGATAGAAGGGGCAGTACGGAACCAAGATGAAGCAAATGAATGATCATCTAAAAATCATCCAAGTTGATTGCGTCCTCTCAGCTTTCTTCCTCAATGGAATCCGAGTAAAACATGATAGACTAGCATTGAAGAACTATGTTATTAGATTGGCTGGAGTGGGAAGAAGAAAACTTCCTCGTTGCTCCTCCCTGCCAAGGAAAAAGGAAATAGAAAAAATGACAGAACACGAAAAAGGAGGGAAGCGCAAAATTGATAATGAACAACAATGATCCCCCCTCTTGTTCCAATGTCGATGGCATTTTGGCTGGCCACCCAGATAGCTCGCTACCGCTTGTGCTTCCTACCTCCATGATCCAGCATCAACTCCAGCCGCTGTTGGTGGTCCTTAAGTCCTAAAAATAACCGCCAACACTGGCATAAAATCCTAGCACACAGACACCAAACATAGAAATAGGGTTTTAAACCTAACAATTTCCACAAGTTTTGGTATTTGACCATTTGTTGGAGGGCATTTGTGGAAATACACATAAAGGGCTAAGAATGTGCAAAGAAACAAAGTATAAATACCATTTTACGCAAGCCCAAAGGAAAGATGCCCAATCACCAGAAGAATCAGGGTCCAACAAGTGAAGAACAAGCCCATAACCAAGGCAAATCACCTCAACTCCACGACAAACCCCCATGGGCCAAGTCACAATGCTCATAGGAGGCGACCAACCAAAGATGGACACGTTTGGACCCAGCCAGGGTGCGGCCACACTCCAAGCTCGCCCAATCAGCCCCATCTTGCGTGGGCTGCTTTTTACCGACATTCCAAAGGCGGTTCCCAAGGTTTGGTCTAGGTGCAACGTATCTAGACGTCGGTTTGGTGGTTTTATGAAGGGATCATGGATATTCCAAGGAATCAACCTGCTCCTCTCCATCTATAAAAGGAGGCTCCCCCTCCTCACTACACAACACACCAAGGAAGAGCAACATCACACTTGAGCTTCACTCCAAGGCTTAGGTCATAGCTACCTAGAGTTGAGGAGTAGGAAGAGATGTGAGGTAGAGTTCGGATAAGTGCTGGGCCTGTCGGTAGTCTTCCCCCGCTTGTACCTCGACAAACACCTATACCTCGATAGAATCTTCCACTAAGGGAGTGTTCGTGGTTCTTTTGGTATTAGATCTTTTGATTAGTTAAGCTTTATTCCTATTTGCTTGCGGGTTCATCGTCCGTTCTTGTAGCGGATACTCTAGTAGAGGGCTGCTGATAGAGACGGATAACCCTGTACGACGCTAGAGTAGTAGTCAATAGCGTAGACGTGGTGTCTAGGTTAGAGGCTACCTTTGTTTGCCTCGTTCCCCACGGTTGAGGGGTAGACGGCAGGTGGTGACAGCCCTGTCCATCCCTTGTAATCCCCCATATTCAGGTTCGGCATAGAGCTACAGGCCAGCAACGCTTGGCAGATCAAGTGTTCTCCGGTGCCCGAAGTAAGCAAGTAATAGTGGAGTTTATCTATCCTTAGACCCTAAGACCATAGGAATCCATCTCTACCCTCGCCAACTCTATCCTTGTGTTATCCTTGGATGAACTAGCTAGAAGAGTACATCTGTTTCATGTGGAAAATACGATACCCTGAATGCTTCCCGGTAAAGTGCTACAACGGTAATTCCATGCGCTTGTGGTTTATTTCTGTTTGCGTTAAGAAATACCAACAAACATTTCTGGCATCGTTGCCGGGGAACAATTGTTGTATCATCTTCAAACCTAGTTCGTTCTTGTATCCTTTATCTTTTCTTTTGATAAAAACAAAAAAATATCCCTTCTATCATTTCCATCATGAAGCCAACCTCATATCAAAACATTTCTGCTTCAAAGGGGGAGTTCCTTGAGCCACCACTTTCTTCAAAACCAACCCTTTCATCTGGCTGTGAACTCCACCCTGGTTTCATAGCCATGGTTTAGGCATAATCCTTGTCTGGGCTAGATAACAAAAACTCTTGTCATCACTTGAAAGAGTTCGAGAAAATGTGTTTATGCTTGAGCATCTCTGGCATGACACAAGAAACTCTAAAGTGGAAATTATTTCCCTTCTCTCTCACGGGGAAGACAAAGCAATGGTACACTCAAGCCGTAGAAAGTACGAATGGAGATTGGGATGAACTTAGAGACAAGTTTTGCCTTGTATTCTTCCCTATGCCTCGTATTGTCTCTCTACCAAGGGCGATCCTCGACTTTGAGCAATACGAGAAGGAGTCTATAGGTGCAGCTTAGGCCAGGTTCCCTGTTTTAATACATTCCAGCCCATACTTGTCTTTACCCGATAGCATGTTGTTGCAACTCTTTTGTTCAGGTCTCAACATAGAAGCTACCTTATACCTCGACATGACCACCGGAGGGTCATTTACACACAAAACTACGATGGAACAAAAGAAAATCCTTGATCAACACTCTTCTTCCGTCGGAGAAACCAAAACCCTCCAAGAGAAGGCCATGTCAAGCTTTGAGGAGTCCTCATTAGCCGAATCCAAACCCGTACCTTCCTTTTCCCTAGATTCGACTCATGAGCCCTCACCCGAACCACAAACACCGAAGGTAATTCATCCTTCGGAGTTCCCTATTAAATTCGACGATTATGGCAATATCTCGAATCACTCTTGCCACGAAAAGCACACAACACTTCCTTCTAAGGAAGCTTCCCCCAAGGTAGAACCATCAAAGGAATGGTTAATGGAAGTGAAACGTTCCTTCAAAGCAATTTAAATTCTTTCACCTTCCACGACCATGCCTTGCTCATTAAAGGGAACTATCTTAGAAGCCCTTCACAACCTCATAGTTGGGACTAGTATCATGTCAAAATTCCTTGCAGAAATCCTTTTGAGTAACATGCCGCTAGTCTCGACCAACAAACTCTTTGAAAGTCCATCAGGACTCATCTTTGAGTGTCGTGGGATTGCCAGGGCCGTGCCAATCATAATAGACAAGACCGAGGTTCACTTGGAATTCCACATCTTTGCCATCCTTGAATTTGATCTTCTTATAGGCTACCCCTTTGAAAAGCTTTTTCAAGAAAAATCTATCCATGGAAGCCTTAATAAAGGAACTACTTTCGCATCTCGCCCCAAAAACACAAAGGCAAAGCACCATGACCCATTCGAGGAGGTGAAGTTCATATCCCCATTCGTTTCACCTAAGATTTCTTGTGAAACGGAACATCCTTTTAGCATCCTCGCTCGAAGAAAAACCCTGTCCCTCTGGACATCCAAGTGTCGTTCTCAATAGTGGTCGAGACTGAACCAATGTATCTCTTGAGAATGAAAACTCATGTGCCATGGACATTCTTGTAACACCGACTCTGTAGTCCAAAAGGAGGGATTCCACAAAAAAGCATGAAAGTTTCACTTTTGAGACCCCTCGCGTTTCATGCTCACTTTTGAAGTGTCTAGAGTTCGTTTCACTTAGCACCACGTGCTTCTATGAGGATCGCAACCACCTCTTGGTCCTCGTCTTTAAACTTTTTAAGAGGATGGTTGAGGATGCTTTTGTTTATCATAAATATTGCAAATCTCATAATTGCACTGTGGCACTAACCTTGTAGCTTGAAAGATAATATTAAATGTTTGGTGGTGAAGCTGGGAACTACACCGCCATTAATAGCTGCAAGATGAAGTTCTCGTTGTCAAGCTTATGACCATAAACTAAGCACTATCGGGAGATACCTCGGATTATCATAAATAATAATAATAAGAAGAGAGCGAAGGAGGATTCTCCTCTTCTAGACCTTTGCTACCAGTAGGGCCCATGGTCCATACACACTAGCTGTGTGTGTGACCTAGCCTTATGGCTCGCCTGAGTTGGGCCATATGCAATTAATATCGTCATTTCATGTTTTAGAAATGGAGAAATTTATAGTAGTTGATCAAAATGTGTATAGAGTAGATGGCGACTGCTTTTGGGTCCTCGGCCTCGCATGGGGGTCGTGAGCGACTGAGGGCAGACCTCCCTCTCATTACGTGCGGCGAGTGTAACTTGAAGACTGTGTTGGAGTACAGAGTAAAAAAGAAGTGTCCCAACCATGGCTGCATCTTCTACAAGTATCTGGATCGCAATGTGAGTTCTCTTTTGGCCGTGTTTTTTATGGTTTGTAGCCATTTTTGTGATAATTTTGACACAAGTTCTTCATTTGGTGTTCTAATTTTAGTGGGATGGTATTGGATGTCCCGATTAGTACTAGGTGGAAGAGTATGCTAAGTATGTGCAAAAATCGGCTATTGAAGATGTGAACCAGCAGAAGAAGCCCATCCATGAAGGACTCAAGAAGAATTTGTCTGTTCTAGTTGAAATTGGTCACGAAATCCTTATTCTATTGAAGTGTATTGTAGGTTTAGTTTGTTTAGTGCTATTGGGGATTGTCCGCATTGTATCAAGACTTTAATAAATTAGTGTTTAGGTCAAACAATTATGGTAGGATATTAATTAATCATGCTATGTAATGGACATTTAGAACCTTTTAATTAATTATTAATCATGCATATGTTGTGTAATATATGGATATTGGCATCTTCAAGTTTTTTAAGCTCATGTAATGTAGATGAACCGGCAATGGATGTACAACGCTAACTGATGCTCCCAAGAGTTCATTGAGGGCGTGCATGATTTCCTACGTGTGGCCGAGGCAAACGAACGGAATGGTTTCATGTGCTGCCGATGTGTTCTTTGCAAGAACATGAATGATTATGCTTCCTTAAAGACCCTTCACTAACACTTGTTTAGGTTGTTTTTCATGTCCGACTATATTTGTTGGATCAAGCACGGAGAAAGCGAGGTTATAATGGAAGACAATGAAGAAGAAGAGGATGATGACAACATTCCCGGGTTCACTGAATACAGTGCTTTTAATGATACTGCAATGGAGGAAGTCGAAGAAGTGGTAGCGATAGGAGATGAGCCCACTGATGATCTCGGTCAGGCCATTCGTGATGCAGAGAGAGACTGCAAAAGTGAAAAGAAGAGGATTATGTTCCAGCGCGCGTCAGAGGATCACAAGAAATGACTATACCGTAACACCCTAAAATTTGCCTCTTTTGAAAATAGGTTTAAAATGATTTATTTATGAATTTCTGTGCACATGAAATATAGGAAAAAGAATATTTTTTATCATATTAAAATTTACCATAGGAGTAGCAACATGGATGTGCATACATGCCGGTGCATTTGTTTTAATTGGTTGAGAGGTTTAGCATAAATCTCAAAATGGTTTAAATTGTATTTTGAAAAGAATTTGAAAATGGCTTTGAAATGTATTGAAAAGAAAAGGAGAATTGGAAAGTAAAAGAGTTTAAAAAAAGTTGTAAAATTTATATTTGAAAGCCTACCAAAATTGCTCATTTTTATTTGAATTGAAAAGTGTATTTGAAACCCTATTCAAACTTGATTTGGTGCATATTTGAATGGTAGTTTGAAATAGGAAAAGAAAAAAGAAAAGGAAAGATTCCCTCTCTCCCTCCTCTCATTTTCGGCCTGGCAGCCCAACTAGCTGACCCGCTCTAGTTTTCTGCCACGGCCCGCTTGACCTCTCTTCTTCTTCTCGATTCTTTCTCTCCGCAACGGGCCGGCCCGCGCCGCGCGCAATGGCCCAGCGTCGCCCGCGCCACATGTCTCCTCCCCTCTCTTGATCGCTGACATATCGGGCCCGCTTGTTAGCCGTGTCACCTACCTCCCGCTCGTGCCCGAAGTAGACTCCACCACCGCCACTGCTGCCGAGTCCGCGCCGCCTATGCCTCGTCGTTGCTGTGCCTCCCAAGCCTCCCAGCCCCCATAAATAGTGGGCCATGTCCACCGCATCCACCCGAGCACCCGCTGCCCCTCGCATAACCCTAGCGCAGCCGCCGCCTCGAGCTTGCAGCACCATCATCGACGCCGTCCGCCCCGCTGCATTGCGCGCCGCCTTCATCCACTCCTTGTCGCTAAGATATATCGAGGTGCGTAATCTAAAGATGGGTCTTAGAATTGTTACCCCTAGTATGATGAGGATGATAGTATCGTAAGTTGAGTCAATGATTGAATTGTGCACCTTTAGTGCTTTGTTGAATTGTCATTATGCTTCTACTTGTTGTGAATCTTTGTAATGATTGCAATGATCTTATTGGGTGTTCCCACAATTTCATTTAGTTCATAGGCCTAAAGTATAAGGATTAATGAAATAAATAGTCAGGTTTTGGTTGTCTTCTGTTTTTTCTATTCTGTTTTTTTCAGAGCAGCCTGCACTCTTTGGCTTATATCTCTGTTTTTTAGGACCAAAAATCATAAGAAAATTCTGGACAATAGTAGACTTTGATATCTTTCTGTGACTGCAAGAACCGCCCTCATATCTATTTTTGTTATGGAGTTATAAAAATCACAAGATGATGCAACCGCGCTGCCTAAAATCTAGAGTAGTTTCTGTTGTGCACTATTTTCGACTACCTAAACTGTAGAATTTGAAAAAGTGTTCTATAAGGAAGTTATGGAGAATTCGATAAGCTTTCAAACGGTATAATCTAAAACTTCATCGGACTAATAGAATGAGAGTTACGGCTGTTTTACTGCGCTGCTGTTTTTCATCCCGTGAGGAATTTCAGATTTCTTGTCCTTGCCCATACACAAGAATCTCATTGGAATGTCAGAATATCTAGATACTAGTTAGCTTATCTCGAAGAAGGTGCAAGATACCCTTCTTGTGTCCCCTAGTTGATCTTTTCTTAAGGGGGTAGCCAAAGTGAAGGTGGTTTTAAAGATTCTAGCTCTCACTGGGAAGGAATCATGCCAATTCTAATCCACCGCCATCTAATTCCCCATCGATAGAGCAAGCTTTAATGACGCATACTCAGTTATTACAGACTATTTCTCAAAGAGTGTTGAACAACCCACATCAAACACCACCTATTGACAAGCGTGTTGAATTTAAGAAGGGTTCGAATGCTCAAGGCGCCATATGAAGTTCAGTTATGCTCTCTAGCTCTCACTTAGAAGAATCGGTTAATCTGATAAGAAAGGTGGTATCCAGAGGATGTATATCACTTAAGGGTTTCATCATCCAGAGTAAATATCCTTTGCTCAGTTGATAAATTATTGGATCATCTACGAGTAATGGATGCATTCGACAATATGGCTCTGTAGTTCGAGCTATCCTCAGTTGAGAGTTTAATCTTCAACATACCCAAGACAAGTAGGTGTTGATGACATAGGAATGAGATATCTAATAACTACATATGGTTTTATGGAGTCTCAGGAAATCCCAATGATATATTAAGCATGACAAGAAGGTTTAGATTGAAGAAAGTCAATGATGTGATAGGAACCCACTCATATGTGTGGGAGAAATTCAGAGTTTTAATAATGAGGTTTGGTTAGAGGCAATGTTTTCCTAAACGGTAAATGGTCTTTACACGGTCGCCCTTCGTTTAGCGTTCAGACTGTTTACACGGTGTTTAAACAAAGTTAAACGGTCTAAATGGTTTTATACTTTAAAAAAAAATACATATAATTATATATGTGCATGTAAAAAATCAAGTATTCTAGCATTTATACATATTTATCCGAGTAAAAATTAATTATTTTAGTATGTATATATATATATTTATGCATGTGAAAAGAACCAAATATAGATATTTATGCATGTAACATATCAAGTGTACACATTTATAAATATAATAAACTTAAGTATACAAATTTATCCATATAAAACTGAACTAGATTTACCTCGTGTTCGCCTAAACAGCCGTTTAAACGCTGTTTAGCCCGTTTAATACTGTTTATCTCCATTCCGTTTAGGCCGTTTATACTGTTTTTCCCGTTTTTTGACCGTTTAAACGGTCAACCGTTTAATTTCCGTTTACCCCCTAAACAAAATAGTTTACCACCGTTTACCGTTTACTGGCCGTTTAATCGACCGTTTAGGCCATTTAGGCGAACACTAGTTAGAGGTCAAGGGAAGTTTATCCAAGACCATCAAGATATTGATAAAGCTACTAAAGAAGGTTTTAAGTTTGTTTGGATTAAGAAACCTCAGGTGAGGTTGGAAGAAGAGGCTTATGCAAGAAAGCATGAGATGGAATATCGGAAGTATGATATGGAGTTATCCATTGTAAAGCATGAAAATACTATCTACTTGGGCATAACAAGTGACATTTAGGAGGATCACAAGAATCTATAGGACATCTTCACTAAGATGGTTTTGAGCTTGTGATATCCTTGTTGGAATGAAATTGATTATGACTTGGAAAAGTGCTATCACTTCGAGGAGCAAAATCATGTCCGATGCCCTTAGCAACGGAGAATTATGCTAAGAAGGTTCGGGTGACACCGAGAACTAAGAATTGTATTCCAAGTTCGAGCCACTTAACCAGAATCATTAATGTTTTGAAGATTGGCGATAGAATCGACTATGGACCAAGAGATTCGTAAGGCTCTGTTAGAAGATGAATATTTTAAGAAAGCGAATTGATAGTATGTACTAAAAAGGAAAGGTGGCCTAGTGATTGGAGTTAGCTGAGTATCGTTTGGAGTACCTGTCAAAATCTTGAAATCAGTTGGCAAGTTACTTAGAGTAAGATTAACAGGTATGCAAAATAAAGTGAAATCCTTATCAAGAAGATAGAACTACATGAGGAAGTAAAGAAGAATCTAAAGATGGAGTATCCCTATCTCCTAGTCGACGTCTTTCGAATCTCGAGGACAAGATTCATCTTAAGGGGGGTAGAATTGTAACACCCTAAAATTTGCATATTTTGAAAATATGTTTAAAATAATTTATTTATGAATTTCTGTGCACATGAAATATAGGAAAAAAATATTTTTCATTATATTAAAATTTACCATAGGAGTAGCAACATGGATGTGCATACATGCCGGTGCATTTGTTTTAATTGGTTGAGAGGTTTAGCATAAATCTCAAAATGGTTTAAATTGTATTTTGAAAAGAATTTGAAAATGGCTTTGAAATGTATTGAAAAGAAAAAGAGAATTGGAAAGTAAAAGAGTTTAAAAAAAAGTTGTAAAATTTATTTTTGAAAGCCTACCAAAATTGCTCATTTTTATTTGAATAAAAAAGTGTATTTGAAACCCTATTCAAACTTGATTTGGTTCATATTTGAATATAGTTTTGAAATAGGAAAAGAAAAAAGAAAAGGAAAGATTCCCTCTCTCCCTCCTTCTCTCATTTTTGGCCTGGCAGCCTAGCCAGCCGGCCCGCTCTAGTTTTCTGCCGTGGCCCGCTCAGCCTCTCTTCTTCTTCCCGCTTCTTTCTCTCCGCAACGGGCCGGCCCAAGCCGCACGCAATGGCCCAGCGTCGCCCGCGCCGCGTGTCTCCTCCCCTCTCTTGGTCGCTGACATACCGAGCCCGCTTGTCAGCCATGTCACCTACCTCCTACTCATGCCCGAAGCGGACTCCACCACCGCCACCGCTGTCGAGTCCGCGCCGCCTATGCCTCACCATTGCCATGTCTCCCAAGCCTCCTAGTCCCCATAAATAGTGGGCCATGTCCGCCGCATCCACCCGAGCACCCGCCGCCCATCGCATAACCCTAGCGCAGCCGCCGCCTTGAGCTCGCAACACCGCCATCGACGCTGTCTGCCCCGCTGCGTTGCGCGTCGCCTCCATCCACTCCCTGCCGCTAAGATCTATCGAGGTGAGTTTGCCTCACTGTCCTCTTTCTCCCCGTGCCCTCGTTTTGCTCTGTGGTGGTCCGTAGGGCCTAAACCGATTCGCCGATGAGCTTCCTCGCCGCTGTTGATGGCTACCACCGCGCCGTCTTTTTCTCCGGTGGCCGCACTCTCTCCCCCCCTCCCATCTGATCTGCACCGTTCTCTTTAGATCCTACGGTCCAGATCGGCCGGTACCCCTTCGCTGCAAATTTTGCAAAAGAGTCCCTGTATTTTTGTAGATTAGTACCCACCGTTCCTGATTTTATTCTAAAGAGCCCCTACCCTTTCTTCTATTCGTGTCCGCAGTCCCTGGCCCGAATTCAAAATCTGATTTTATTTATTTTAAATCAAAATTGAGTTCTATTTATTTACAAAATTGTCACTATCTTCATTAGGCCATATCTTCTCCGTTTTAACTCCGATTTGACCCGTTCAAGTTGTGTTAGATTCGTAATTGTGTAATCTACATGTTTATACTACTGTTAAATATATTTTTAACTTTTGAAATTCGAGGTTAGATTTAATCTATTATTTTATTAAAGGAAATCTTGTTTAATTCATAACTTTTTCGTTATAGCTCCGATTAGAGTGCTTTTCGCGTCTGTGTGTTCATAGTAACATGTAGAACATCTTTAAAACCTCTTTACATGTTATTTATTATGTTTGGTGTATTGTTCTAATTTAGATCTACTGTTTACTTTGTGTATGATTGCATGGATGATTGTGTGGTGCTTTATGATCATATCCAGTCGGTGAGCTTTGCGTTGGTGATATAAAAGAAGTTGGTAATCCAGAAGAAGTCCTTTGGAGTTACAATTCAATAGAAGAAGGATCGGTGTTTTAAGGCAAGTATAGCATGTGATCTTTCTTGTTGTCCTATACACCTTTAATCGTTTAATTCATACTGTATGTGTCTACCTTGATTACCACTAAGGATTTTCTAGTACTTTGTACCTTGTTTCTTGATACCTATGGGTTATTGCATTGGGTAGTATGATGCTAGTGCTCAACTACAACCATGATCTTGTAACTTGACTAATGGATTATGCACTAAACACTAAAAGATGCTTTTAGCAACATGGAATAAGAAGGCTAGAGCATTGGGCTATTTTTATGATGCTCTAGATTTGTCTCTCTAAGGACTTATCTGTAAGCGAACATTCAGAACTTACAGTATAGCTATGAGAGCTACATGGCTTTGGCTTTAGCTCAGTATAAGGACCTTTTCTAGCTTGTTAGTGATTATATTTATTGGCATAAGAATGGCTTACCGAATTAGGTATACTGCGGCCTCTATCCCCTTGTGTATAGGTTGCGCGTCATTGTGCCATCGGGAAGAAGGCTCTACATCTGTTTGCTGAGTGAATCTAATGGACCTAACTTGTTAGCCGAACCTTTGAAGGCTTCATAGTGAACCATGCTGACTTTCCTTGGTAGTGGGTCAAGAGGCTGATCACCTCAGGCGAAAGGGTAAATCATGACTCACAGTGAAAGTGTACAACCTCTGTAGAGTGTAAAACTGGTATATCAGCCGTGCTCATGGTCACGAGCGGCCTTGGAACATTTACGGAATAGATGATCATTAATGGTTAATGATGAACACTGATGATACTGATGATAAAGATGCTCACTAATGAATACTATTTATGCTATTCTTTATTCATGTTTACCTGATCATGTGTTTATGGGCTTATGATAACTTTGTTGCCACCCTATTGCTAAAATCATGACTCAATAAAAGCTAATCGCAGTTAAACCAGTGTCAGCCTTTTGAACCTCATGAACCCCATGTTATATTTGTTGAGTACGACATGTACTTACGTTTGCTTTATTTTTCACATATTTGGAAAAAAAATCCCGGATAGGTACCAGATTGCTAGAGTTTGGAGGAATTAGGCTTGTGATCAACCAGTCAGTTGTCCCTGTAGATTGGAGTCTTCACCCAAAGATCGGAGTTGTCTTTTCACTGTTTGCTGTCTAAGGTTATATCCTTTGTACTAAGTACGTTATATATTGATCATTGTCTTATGATATTACCCTTATTTGTAGCTATATGTGAGATTCGACTTTCTGGGCTCACATATGGTGCGTATCTGGTTTTGTTCTTAAAATCGGGTGCTAGATATACCCAAATTGCAAAGAGGGGCAGAAAAAGCTGTTGGAATTGCTGCAATGAAAGGCAAAGAATGGTGTATCCAAAAAGGGATTTGGGGAGTTACTAAAAATCATAAAGAAGATGCTTCTGAAAGATGACGAATTGCCCGCCACGGAGCAGGTGGCTACAAGAGTGCCATTTTCAAGTGGGAAAGTAAGGAGGGAGCCTTGCTTACCAAAGGGATCAGACCTTGTACCATGGATTGGCATGAACGCTCAAGGAATTGGTTTTACGGGCATGGGGGAACACTGGACCCAGTGACCAAGGACTATATTTTTGGGGAAAGAATCCGAACAGCAGCACAAAGACTTGTTACAGCTATAAACGCTTCTGCCGAAGGTCAATTCTGGCCGAACCGAGAGAAGGATGAGCTGACTTATGCCCTCGAGAATCCTGAACACCCTAGACGAACACGAGGCAAAGAGGTGATTCCATGGAAGGCTGGCTTTCCTAATGCTGGTGATACCTACAGAATCCGACAGAGAAGAAAGGATTAGGTGGCAGAGCAGCTTTGCAGGTTAGAGGATAAGGTGCTATCATCGCGGGAGTGAGAAAAAGCAATAGAAGCGATAATGCAGGAGGAAATCAAATGACAAGTGGATCTAGCAATGAGTAGCCAAAGGCTGACCACATCCAAACCGACAGTCAACATTAGCCCCCCTTAGCTGAGAAGCAGCTGCGCTTCCACATGGCTCTCTGAAGATGATGAAGCATTGCGGCGCTACCCCATGGATGACATCGCTGAGAGGATGGCTCTTGAGCTTCCTAATTAAGAGCTGGATTTAATGTAATTCCAAGGAGACTACTTCTTTGACAGAAAATTAGCTCCCAAGCTTCCTTAAGAGCTGGATTTAATGTAATCCCAAGGACAATACAAAATTTTGTTAGCATATGTATAGTTGCTTGGAAGTGTTTTGGGAGTAATTAACTCGGGCATATGGGTATCATGGCTCATGGTGAAAGTGTACAACCTCTACAAAGTGTAAAACTGGTATATCAGACGTGCTCGCGGTCATGAGCGGCCTTGGACTCCTTATGGAATACATGATCATTGATGGTTAATTGTTTATGCTATTCATTATTCATGTTTACCTTATCATGTGTTTATATGGACTTTGGATAAACTTGTTGCTACTCAATTGCTTAAAACTATGACTCACTAAAAGCTAACTACAGTTAAACCAGTGTCTACTTTTTGAGCCTCATGAACCCCATGTTATAATTATTGAGTACAAGATGTACTTAAGCTTGCTTTACTTTCAATCATTTTAGAAAAATCCTGGATTGGCAACATAAGGTGAAGCTTGGTTAAGTTTCAGAGGAGTGCTAGGCATATGTTACCCCCAGTCAACCGTCCCTGTGGATCTGGAGGCTTCACTTAAAGATTAGAATGTGTATTTCCACTACTATGATAAATATCTTGTCTCTATATAATAATATTGTTTGTTATATAATAAAGCATTGTCTCTTGATACTATTGTAATTTGTCGCTATATGTGTGTGATTGATTCCTGAACACATATGGTTTTATATCTAATTTTGTCTTTAAAATTGGGTACGACAGCACTAGTGGTGGATTCATGGATCTGACTATCTGAGGCTACGCGCCGCCACTCTCGTCACACAGGCCGACGGCACCGCGCTAGTATAGGGTATGGTCACTAAGCAAGCCAGCGAGGAATTGGAAAGGAGGCAGTTAGGATGGCTGGACGGGTCGCTCGGGCAGACGCAAGAGAGAGGAATGCGTGAGAAGGGCAGTAGGCGTGCTTTAGCTGGCGGCGATAGATCTTCGCTGGTGGGCCAATGACTACTAGGGCCATTCCATGGTAAGATAGGATGGGCCATGGAAATTCATGAGGGGTTATAAGAGGGGATTTGGGCCACGCTGAAATCCGCTCCTGGTTCGCTCGACCACGTGTCCCAAAGCGGATGCTCAAAAAACACCTATTAAAAAATTGGCATCTTGTTGTAAAGTTATGAAAATTAGAAATTA
Source organism: Miscanthus lutarioriparius (assembly GCA_904845875.1). Classification (NCBI taxonomy): domain Eukaryota; kingdom Viridiplantae; phylum Streptophyta; class Magnoliopsida; order Poales; family Poaceae; genus Miscanthus; species Miscanthus lutarioriparius. Next base: position 91,428,092 of record CAJGYO010000009.1, read on the forward strand.
CTCAGCAGGAATAAAAGAACAACTTGTTCATAAAAGATGTTTATGCAATGGGTAACCTGCAGACTCTATGCCGGAAGTGTGTATGAGTATGATGAATACACTTATGGATGTAAAACTTTACTAGATGAATCTTACACCTGCTGACTCAGATACTTCACAAGTTTCATCCATGCTTTGACAGGTATACCATTTTTTTTACAGGACAATACATAATAGACTTTCCAACAATCATACTGAAATATTATGGTCAAATGTGTTCAAATGATACTGAGATGAGTACAATTCATGCAATTGTTTTCATGGTACTTGAACTTGAACATTTGTAGGACTGTTGATATGGCCCCTGTAGTGATGGTAAAGCCAAACTCCAGTTTCCAGCTTGTAAGTCTGCTCGTGATTCTCCCATTCAACGCAGTCAAAGCCGTCTGAAATTTCAGTGACTGGTCAACATATTATTTGATATGCACTGATATCAAACAAAAAAAAAAGGTTGTCAGGTCAGCATGAAAACACACTTACCCCATTGTTGGTCACTCCAGTTTCTCTTTGGCTACGTGCTGTGCGGTAGGTTTAGCTCCAGACGAACTGAAGTTAAATCCTCATCTGGACCAGCAATGTTGTACTCAGTAGCAGAATTTTTATCTCCGCCATCCACTCCTTGTTGTCTGTGTACCTAAGAAACAAAATTGGATTACATCTTGCAACAAATATTGATAACTAATATGTGCATGGTGCTGTGGTAGGGGAGTTATTTTTGGACCTACAGGGTCACTCCTGCTACATAATAGCTGGGGTTTCATGGCCTTTTCTTAACCCTGTGGTTGAGATTTTTGTTAATGACATATCTTAGGGGAGACTTTACCCTGGTTCAAGTTTGTTTAAAAACTTTTAGAAGGATATTTCTATTTTGGGTTTTCCATAACACTTGTTATAATAAGATCCCACCTTTTTCTGCAAATTCATGTTCTCTTGGTGATTGATGTCAAAATGATGCTGTAGTTCCTCGTATTCTTGAAGCATAATGTTTTCCTGAAATTCAATTTGGGACTTGGGAGAGTCGACCATAATATTTTTAACAAAGTGGTTATGATGAAACTAGATAGGTCAACTAACCTTCTTTTTCAACTCTTGAATTTGATTGATTATTAGGTTATCCTGGGAAGAGAGGTGTCAACTACATTCATCTGGTGCTTGATCTCCACATTGGGAAGCAGATATTACCTTCTTTTGCCGAATGTTATGGAGGCTCATTTCCAGCTGGTTCTCTAAATTTTTCAACTCTTCTACTTCCAGGCCAGAAAGATTTTGTCCCAGCAATTGCCTGCAGTATAGCTTATTGAGACATCGCATCATTCCAACTTTATTAAACACCAAAGTAAATTTTAAGTTTCTCTTAGATTTGGATTAGCGTGTTTCGACTTCCTGATGTATGTAACCTTCAGTATAAAAAAAAATGGACAGTCAGCTTTTGGTTGCCTTTTATCTATGTTGATGCCCTTGTTTGTTATCATACAAAGCCATCTATTTCTCAAAGATAGATTTTCAACATTATCGTTGTGCAGTTGTGCACTATACGTCGGTCGTCCTTGTTTTCTATAAGGCAGGTCTAGGATGTCTGACCCTAGAATTAGAAAAGGTTGACTCTATCTTGTCAGCATTTCTCGTGGGCAATGAATAGAACGAAGTATGGATAATGGAAGAAAGCATCTATCCGCTCAGAGTAGATTTTATAGCACTTATGGACTTAGGTTGGAATAGTGCTTCACTGCTATATCCGTGTTTTTTTACTCCTATGAGGCAGATCAAGCACCGGGGCGAGGTGGGCTCGAGCCCCGCTACCGCTACTCGAAGCATGGAGCCCCTCCTAAGCGCCCCCCCCCACCCCCCCCCACCCCCACAAATTGTACCTATGGAAGCTTGAAAGGAAAGGCTAGAGGTAGAGGATAATGGAAGAAGCCCTTCCAAACTTATTTTCCTAGATCCGCCACTTTGCACTATTGTCTCACTTAATGTACGTTTTTAATTCTTCTTTCTTTATGGGGAAATCAGAGAGCTCATTTATTACTAAAATGTCCATGCATTGCATTCATGTTGGACACGACACCAAGACAACATTACATGTGAGCAACCATGTTGTTGGGGAATGGTAAATAGTACTTTCTTCTTCTTCTTCACACTTATATTTAAAACCACATTGTTGAGTAGTGGATGCACACTGGAATATTCTTGTTAGTTTGAAAACACTGCACATCCGTATAATTCAAAGGGGAGGCGAGGTGGGGCTAGGGGGATGGGAAGGGGTCATACATATGACTTTCATGTAAGTTATGCAGTTGTTGCCTCAAGTTTTTTGCCTCAGCTTGCCAAAACTGCATGCAGGAACAGACAGCAAAGAAGCATACAGTTTATATCTTACTTTGTAGAATAAACACTGAAAACGTAAATGTAATTGAAGAAATGTGTGTACTACTTTTGCAAAATTAACACTCCAACTGTAAAAGGCCATAATTAACCGAAAGTCAAAAAACTGGGAGCAGTTAATTGTATCGTGAATAGGGGTGTAAATGGTATGAATATTTCTAAAAAGAATATCCTGAAAGCATAAGTCTTGTGCCTATCAATCTATGCTTATCTTAGGAGTAGTTGGTGCATATGTCAGCACCTTATCTTCTTATCTTACTTTAGCATCTACTTTGCATCTTTTTTTAGATAATGATCTACTTAGCATCTACTTTTAGATATGTTGTAATTCTTTCTTAAGTTGCAAGTTTACTACTCCTATATGTACCCCAATCCTGCCACGGTTTATGTGGCAAATGAAATAGAAAAATCTGCCCCAAACCTGTATCTTGTTCCAACAAGTGGTATCTATGGGTTACTCTCCTTCTACCTGGCGATCGAGGTCCACCAGGACAGCTCCGGCATCTCTCTCCGCCAGATCGCCTACGCCAAGCGCATCGTCAAGTCAAGCGGCTCACTAACTGCAACCCAGCCCACACTTCCATGCAGGAGAGGCTGAAGTTGAGCCGTGACAACACGTCGGAGGAGGTTGACACCACGCAGCGTGCCGGTGCATTGTGGGAAACCTTCGCTACCTCGTCCACATGCGCGTTGGACTTGGCGTTTGCCACCGCCACGTCGGGGCGGTTCATGCAGCGACCTCACGATGGAGCATCAAGCAGTCGTCAAGAGGATCCTACGGTACATCGCGGGTACCTCCGACTAAGGCTTGCACTACTCGAGGTGTCTCGGCACTGCACACTTCATTGGCTTTAGCAACAGCGACCATGCCGGCGACATCGACACGAGCAAGAGCACGAGCATAACTCTGTTCTTCCTTGGCAAGTGCTTGATCAGCTGGCAGTCAGTCATGCAGCAGGTGGTGGCTCTATCCAGTTGTGAGGCAGAGTACATCGCTGCCACTACTGCCTTGACTCACGCTCTGGGGCTGGCTCGGCTGCTAGGTGACCTCCTTGGCGAGATGTTGAAGCAAAGGAGCTCAGGGGTGAACAAAGCAAGTCCGCTCTGCCTTTGGCAAAGAACCTCGCCTTCCATGAACGCAACAAGCACATCCAAGTCAAGTACCACTTCATCAGGTGCTACTTGGATGAGGGGAGTGTCCGACCAACTACATCAACACCTAGGATTAGCTTGCCAACTTCCCACCAAGTCTCTTGGGCGGGTCAAGTTCCAGGAGCTTCGCGCTAGAATTGGGATGGCTCAAATTCCCTAGAAGGCGCCACACAAGACTTAGGGGGAGAATGAAAGCATAAGTCTTGTGCCTATCTATCTAGGATGCTTATCTTAGGAGTAGTTGGTGCATATGTCAGCACCTTATCTTATTATCTTGCTTTAGCATCTACTCAACATCTACTTCAGAATATGTTGTAATCCTTTCTTAAGTTGCAAGTTTGCTACTCCTATGTGTACCCTAATCCTGCCATGGTTTATGTGGCTAATGAAATAGAAAATCTGCCCCAAACATGTGTCTTGTTCCAACATATCCAACCGAAGGGACTTAGATACTAAATGGATAATTTATATCTGAATCCACTCTGCTCAATACCCGTATTGTATCCTAACTTGTTGATTGATCAAAACTGTGAGGACAAAGACAACCAATAGACCACTCTTCTATTTTCACACCTGTTTCAGCAGATTGGCATTGCCATACCTCAGTTTAGGCCATGACATCTCACTCTCTTATAGTGCAACCCTCTGCGGTTTGCAGCTCCTCATATCTTGTTCTTTTAGCAGTAGGGCTTAGAGTTTGGCTTGATGGCTCCTTAGTTTACTATTGGACATAATATAGGACCTCCTCTTGTTCAGATTCCCCAGGACCATACATTGGACATTATACTTGGATCAATGTTCCCTCTCTTACCAAACAGCCTTTAGTTTGAACGTCTATCTCTAGATTGTTTGACACCCTATAGCACTATCTCACCCGACTCAGATGATCTGTCAGTGACTCCTCCTTTAGGATTCCTCAACTGCTCCGATGGCTGGTGTTGCTACTTCATGTATCACTACCAAGGCCACCATTGTTCATGCTAAGCTTGTCCAGACCACATAGAAGCCTACAAACACTGAGTCTGTTTTTGTCTCCACAATTCAAGAGTCCATTCAGCTAGAGCTTCTACATGCTTTTGGTAAAGAGTCTACTATTCCGAAGGATTTTGAGAAGTACCTTCAGGAGACTCTAGTCTAAGGGAGAACACAAAAGATTCAAAAGATGATTATAAGGACATCTCATAATACATTGTGACTCCCCAGACTATAGATGCGCATCTTCTATCAACATTTGTCACTTAGTTTTTGGTCCTTTGATGCTAAAGAGGAGAGGTGAGAGATTTAGGGGAGTTTAGAGGGGTAGATAGGTCTTTAGCTCTTTGTTGGTTTCTCTTGGTTGATATGTACTTCGTGCACATGTTGCTTGCCTAGCTAACCTATACTCTTGTGTGACTAGTTGTGCTTTATTGTTATACTATATATCATGTCAATGAGACTTGTTTTAGGGGTTCATTCTACATTTGTATTGTTGAGACAAGTGATTGTTGGAAAGCAAGGAGGCCCAAACCTTTAAATTCTTATCATGTGTTGGACTTGTGTTGTCATGAATCACCAAAAAGAGGTAGATTTAACTCAGCCGGTCCCAATTTTGGTTTTCAGTGATTGATGAATACAAGGGTATGTGGCTAACTTTTTTTGTAGGTAATTAACAAATGATTAGTCAAATTTGAGCTCACATAGTTGTCTTGGCCCCGGTGAATTGAACTAAATATGGATGCAAGGATATCCTTAAAGGCTAAAGACTATATAGTGTCTAAAGTGCATACTTGGTGTTGGGAGGCACTTGGATTTAAAATTAGGTCTTTCTTTCATCTTTGGTTGTACTATTAAGAGGGATTGACAACGAGTAGCTTAATGGAAATTTGAATTTTAGAGCAACCGTATGCAAATAAAATGAGTAACTCGTACCAAATCATTTCACAAGTGGCTGTAACAGATGGAGAATTTCAGTGGATCTCAAAGAAATTAAATTGGACAATGTTCGGCTTAAGATAGAGGCAGAAAGTGCTCTAGATTGTGCACCGTTTCAATCATTCAAATGCAACAGATGATCCTATGGCACTATGCAAGACTGGAACTCATAGCCTGGCTAAGTTTCTAGTCTTCACCATATGATCCAGTGGTGTCTTTGTGACCTCCGGTAGATCATTTGGTGGAACTATGTAGCAACTAGTTCAAGGTGGCCATGTGTACTGGTCACCACCATATGATCCTATGGCACCTTTGGGAGCCTAGCAGATCATCTAGTGGAACTATGGAAAACCTAAGTTCGGCTGGCCATGCTTACTAGAGTTCATCGTATGCTCTGATGGCATGTCATAGTGATAGAGGTGGATCATCTAGTGAGGAATATTTTGACATATTCTTTTCTAACATAGAAAAATTAGGCAATGTCGTATCACCATATGATTTGTCGCAGGGTTTTGGTACCCAGTGGTTCATCTGGTGATCACATGGTTTTGGTAGTGAATTTTCTTTAAGGATAACAATAATAATATAAAAGTCTACGGTGGAAAAAAGGTTTACTAAGTTGCCACATACATATGATTGCTCCGGCTACCTTGATTTTAGCAATTCTGAGCTTTGTGGACTCCTAAACATAGAAGCTGCTTAAGATCAATTATTAAGCACGTGGCTTAACAAATCAATAGGTGAAAAGAACCACATGCATAATGCGGATTCAAAGAAGTTAGGGAAAATTTTGCCTACTACTATATACTAACATAAAAGTAATGTCTCAATATGAACCTAATAATGCATGAGAATAACTTAAAAGTTGATAGCATTGCACAAGACCTTAGTTTCAGTGCTCGTGCTCATGAGTCGATTGCCATCTTTTATATCCTGGTATCTTTCAACAATAGATCTCGTGCTGGTCAAACACAACGAGCAAGCAAGTCACTTGATCAAATAAACAATTGTTAGTTGAAAATAATAGAAGGAAGTTAACATTACAATGAGTAAATTTGTTGCAATGTTACGAATTTATGTAAGTTTCTAATATGACCTTCATTACCTCAAATACTGATGGTAAGCTAATGAGATGATGTTTCGTATTACAAACAAAGTGACGAGTTTTTAGGGGCGGCTCGTAACCCTTTGTAGGGGCGGTTTGGCCAGCCGCCCCTACCGAACCGTCTCTACAAATCATGCATTTGTAGATTTGTAGGGTTGGCTCGTATTACCAGCCGCCCCTACAAATCGATTTGTAGGGGCGGCTGTAGTACCAGCCACCCCTACAAATCAATTTGTAGGGGCGGCTGTAGTACTAGCCGCCCCTACAAATACCTATTTGTAGGGGCGACTCAATTTAGAACCGCCCCTACAGTAATTTTTCCCGCAAAAAAATTTCAAATTTACAATTCAAAATCGCATTGCCGAACGCCCCGCGACAACGCCCCGCGACCAACGTTCCGAACCACGTTCGCGTTGTCGAACTCCGCGCGACCAGCGTTCCGAACCGCGTTCGTGTTGCCGAACGCCCCGCGACCAATGTTCCGAACCGCGTTCGCGTTGCCGAACGCACCGCGACCGCGACTACAAGCACAAGAGTATTATATAAACTACAATTACAAGTCCAATTCACAAGAATATATACAATCCATCATTAAATATACAAATTCCATACACATTATTATCAACGTCCTAGAGCTAGCCTTTCAGTTTCACGAAGGTGTTGGTACTGAGAATTTCTACCTAAGTCAGACTCTCGGTCATGGTAGGCGCCTCTGACGTGTACAATCTGGTCCAATATGAAGTTGCAAAGGTCGCCGACGAGCTCTAAGAGTTGGTTATCCTTGTATGGGTCTCTTTTCATTCCTTTCCCTTCTTTCCACTACAAGAGAACAAGTTTCGGTTTAGTATTTCATACCATGCACGAAGTTTTTATACTACGGGTGAAGAGGTTCAAACTTACCCTTAAGGGGTGTCTCCTATAGGCACCGGTGTTACTCATCATAGAACATATATAGTATCCACAATGTACACTCCCAGGCTTCTGCTTGGGGCGCTGTTTGTTTTGCATATGAAAATGTTAAGTAATGCTTTTGACAGCCATGTAATAGAGTACTGAAGAAGTAAGTTACACTTACCGCACATAGTGTTTTTATAGCCAGCTTTTCCTTCCTTGCTAGATCATGCCTTCCATGATGATTAGTGACATAGAACCTAAATGCCCTGTTCGAATTATTTTAGCAAATACAACTTGTTAGTATCCAAAAGTGAACGTTATAAGTATGTATACAAACATATAAGCTAATGAGGATTGTCGATATGTATACGTTTTGAGAATCGATATGAAGTCTTTGTATATCACCGGGTCCCTATCTATTGAATCAAAGACTCATGCCATGCTACTCCCGACATCGATGGCTATACAAATCCAGTGGTTGTTGCATGGATTTAATCATAGAACTAGATAAGCTCCTTTTCATCGAATAAAATATATCGAACAAAGCTTTAAGTATAGAGTTGAACTTACTCGAAGTTGTATGGTAGCCATATAGTAGAGTGTTGTTGGAGATTTTTGAAAGCCAGGGCAATGTATGCCGCAACCTTAAGGGACTCTTCTCTTAGTGTCGCCGTACGGATGCGCTCTTTCTCCTGAAGAGTCTTTACAGCAGCTAGCTCTTTGGCATCCAGTGTCCACTGTTTAGGGTAATTAAAATTTGTTTGGGCTGTAGCTTGAGGGTCTAGATACCCGGCTTTCACACTTGGCATTTGTTTGACAATGTGCACTTGCATTCTACAAATCACGGCGTGGGTTAGTTACAACAAAATTCAAAGATTACATTCATATCATATCGGGAGGACAAGGACTTACAGGCACCACGTGCGAATTAGATTCATCTCCATTTCTCCCAGGTGAAAGCATGTGTGCATGTCATTGAAGTCAAAGACAATTTTCCTGACTGGGCTTTCAAATGTGCCGATGGGGAAGCATGCTTGTATGAGATCAATGCTCGTTGGGAGAACATGCAAGTACCAATCATGGAACCTTCTCATTCCAAGTGGTAGGCGCTGGATGTCCCGGTTTGGTAGGAAGGGCTTGCCTCTTTTATATGTTTTCGGGCAATCCTTTGACCATTTGATGGCATCAACATTTGGATACTGCTTTGAAATTTTGGTGGAGTTTGCTAGTGACGGCCTCCTCAGAACCCCGTGATGGGACTTTTTTAACTTGGTTCTCAGGCTTGAACTGGTCATAGGAAAACCACTTGGACACCGACGAGACATCTTTGATTGGAACATAAACTGGCCTTATGGTGATTGGATGCTTCATTTGAAGTTCCCATTCAGGCACGTCCTCATCTTCTTGTGCATCACCTTCTTCAGGAGGCACTCGTTGTTCATGTATCGGCTGTGCTTGTTGAGAAGACTGTGGTATCTCATCATGCACTTGCTTGGTACGAGCTAGAGAAGGTTGTGGCATCTCATCAGGCACATGCTCTCTAGGAGGCGGGGAAGAATGTGGCATCTTAGGAATGTGGTGGTCACGAGACGGTGAAAATATCTCCCCGACCTCAACAACTCACTCCAAATTTGGGAGAGGGGGAGGCGGCGAAGAAGCAGTCAATATAATGTCCCGTTTATGCCAGAGGATGAACTGCCCCATAACGTCTCCGAGTAACACCAGCCCCTCGGGAGTTGCGTAGTCTATCCTCCACTGCATGAACTCGGGCTTCACTGTATGCACCTCGACCCTAGTGTAGTCCAGCGGTATCTTATTATTGTGGTGTAAGCCACCGGGAGGATGTGCCACACCCGTTGCCACCTCCATCACAGTGTTCTGCCGGCCGCTGAGAAACACCAAGGTACAACTAGTTGGTTCCCATATGTGATTCGACGGGGGTTGTGGCTGTAGTGGAACCTTGGCTGCTAGGAACTTTCGGAGGGCTGCCAACTAATGCTAGTTCTCCCAGCGGCGTCACTAATATCCGTGGCTCCGTAGACAGTCCTTGCTCCTTCAGCGCCTTCGCAACTAGAGCCTTCACTTGGAGCTCAAGACTAGTCTCCCGGTCTCTGCCGTGTTTCTTGTACATGTGCATGTCCTCTTCAAATCCTTGCTTCCAGGTTGTCCTTTTCCCTAGCCCCCTAGTGCAGCCTGTGTGCTCCTTGTTTTCTAAGCCAAGGCTAAGCTCGTCCCTCTCTCGGAAGGACTGAATGAGCCCTTGTCCTTGTCTTCAGCATATTTCAGTATCCTTGATACTGCCTCTTGGGTCTCCGGCTTATCAAACTTAAGATTACCGCCGGATGATTCTGTACTCCTCGCATATATCCAATTCCTTGAGCGTACTTTCAAATTCGTCACATCGATATTCCCAACAGCTGCGACCTCTTCATCCATCTTCCTAAACTGCTCTTCCTTGGCATAGTAGCCACCGGGGCCTAGATGATGGTGGTGTTTGTTCCTCTTCGCCAGCTCGGTGTTACGGGCACTGAGCTTCAATGCCTCCGGTGAAGTCTTTTGAGCCACGAGCTCCTCCCATTGACTAGGAGTTATTTTGCCGAACTCGTTGAAGGGAGTTAACCCCTTTTGGATATACTTCGTGTTGAGCTCCGACCTCCAATGTCGGAATGACTCTCCCATCATCCTAAAAGCATTTTTGTACCAATTCGTGCTTACCCTCCGGAAATCTAAAATTGAGCTTCAGATGCCTATCCCATAGTGCATTCTTTGTGTTCTCTGGTACCTCTTTCTAGTTAGGGATTGCTGGGTTCAATTTATCTCTTACTAGGGCCCCGATTGCATTACAGAATCATCCTCTTAATTCCTTCAGCTCAAGGATCTCCCCTGCTGGCCCGACCTCCGTTATCACATAGCATGCCTTATCTGGATATAGATTTCCTTTTCTATCCCCTCATTTCCTCTTAGGCTTGGTAGTCGTGGTTGTGTCTTAAGGTTGTGGAGCAGAGGCATCATCATCTATCTCTGTGGCTGTTGCCTCTGCTCTCCTTTCCTCTACTCCGTCTTGTCCAGCGAGATGTCGTGGACGTCGACGTCGTCTTTTCTGAGTTTCAGGAGGGACCTGTATATACGATAGGTCAAAGTGTTAGCAGAGGTAACACAGCCAAAGCTTTAGCAAAATTTACAAGCTAAGGTTTTTTCCCTACCTCCTTGTTCGGGTCAAAATCCTTGTCCAAATCTTCCTCCGTTGGCCTCCTTCTGACTTCACATGGGAAAGGATCCTCGGGACTTACATATCCCTCTTCTGAGTCCTCCTCATCATCATCAACAACTTCTTCACCTTCAGCAGCATCTCCTGCTCTTCCTTCTGCTCCCCCTTCCTCCTCGTCACACTGCTCCTGAGTAAGCATCACTTCTAGATCCTTTTCTACCTCGTTATCGAACTGTTCCTGAGTAAGCTGGTCCTCTAGTGCTTGCTCCTCATAGGTTGGCTGCTCATCATGCTCGGGGCATCGGGCTACACTGTCTGGTGTCCGCGACATTATTTCGCGCTTTGTTCTAATAGATGCAAGAAAGTGTGCTTTAGGTACATGAGAAGGTATAAGAAATCAAAAAGGTCTATAAACTAAAGTAGTCCTATAAAACAACAATATATCAAAAAAATGAGAAGTAGCAGTAGTAGAGGTATCAGAAACATGTCAATCATCATCTGATCTTGAACTTGGAGCATCAAGGCATCATAACAGAGAAGAGAGGAGAAGGTAATGTAGGGGCGGCTGCTAATGATGCCAAGTTCCTCACAAGTTCTTGATCATCAGCTCATATTCCATATAATGTATGGACTTAGACAATTTCATCATCGGCAAAACAAAGGAGAGGAGAGGAGAGGGTAGATTTGGCAAAAAAAAGCAACAGCTGCTTAACAAACATAGAAAAGGTGTAAAAAAAAGCAGCTGCTGCTTCCCAAACATAGAGGATAGGAGTTGACTGCTGCCACATGGTTGGAAGACTCCTGCAAATCAAAATCTGGTAACTTAGATGTGGTAAACATAGAGCAGCAGCTAATTAGTAGTATAGGGAAGTGAGTAGAGTAGCAGCCAGCAGCTAGGGAAGAGAGTAGAGTAGCAGCCAGCTAGTAGTAGTAGGAGTAGCTAGCAGTAGCAAGTAGAGTAGTAGTAGTTTAGTAACAAGTAGAGTAGTAGTAGTTCAGTAGAGTAGAGTTAGAAGACCGCAAAAGAGGTAGAGACATAGTACAGAGTCAAAAAATGAGAGAGAAGAGCAAAAAATTCAGTAAGTAGTGGGCAAGCAAGCACATCAAGCAGCCACCACCTCAGACATTTTAAATTTGCAGAGAGTAGAAAAATGAGAGAAGAGCAGCAGGAACAGCACTTAGTAGTACAGAGTAGAGAGAAGAGCAGCAGGAACAACAAGCAGCTAGTAGGAGTAGGAGTAGCTAGCAGTAGCAAGTAGAGTAGTAGTAGTTCAGTAGAGTAGTAGTAGTAGCCAGCAGCTAGCAGTATCAACACACATGCAAGTGAAATCAACTAATAAATAAATAAAACTACTTGCAACCTAAAAAGATGACCAAAATTTCCAGAAATACCAAAGCAATAAAGAACTAATAGTACTAAAGTTTGCATGCTTCTTATTCGCAGTCCAATGAGAAACAATAAGCTCAAAATCATAGAACTCATTTAGATGTAACACCTCAAAAACAATAGTCCAAACTCTCTTAGCTACACATCAAAGTTAGCTACACATCTATTGTACCTCTTTTAAATTATGGTGCGCCTACACTACACAGGAATCTTTGCACTGTATAAGAGATGGTTGTGTCTTGTTTGATTAATTTCTTTTTTGGTTGCTTTTGTGTTTTCTGTACTAGGAACTTCAGGTAAAAAAAGACAGCAACAGCCTTGCTCAAGAGGGGTTGGCATGGCAGCCCGCTGTGCTGTGTTTGCCAAAACCAGAAATGGTTAATCATATACTCTTGGAGTGTGCTTTTGCCCAATACAGTTGGTGTTGTATAAGAGATGCCTTTGGCTTAGAGAGCTTTCCGCTGTGGATACAGGAGACGATCGCTGGCTGCCAAGGAGGCTGGGAATCCCTAAGAGCGTATGTTTCTCTTTTTCTTTTGCAGGTTTGGCTTGGGCCATCTGGAAGAATATGAACAAAATGGCTATTAAGAAGAACTTAATTTCCAACTAGACCAGATGCAGTTATTCATGCCACTACCAATTCATGCCGATCTAGACAGAATTGCACAAGGAGGCCGACAACGACAAGATGAGGGGGTTGGTGCAGTGCTTAACTAGCTGGATGGGAAGAAAAGAGTCGCTGATAGGCCCATGTTTACATATTATGGTCATGTAATAGATGGGAAGAAAAGAGTCGTTGATAAGCCCAGAACATGTGAATATCAGTCTTATTGGTGTCTTGAGTACTGATCAGTCTCAGACAGACAATGAGTTGTTGGAAATGGCCCAAAAGTGGAAAATTGTTGGTATGTTAAAACTTCATCAATTAGCAATGTCCTTGAAAGAACTGTCTTTCTTCTTTTTTATGCACACTTCAGTATCTATCTCGACTGATGAACCTAAATGACTGCATAGTGGTCAGCTTAGATATAATAGATTTCTTTTCCTAACATATTCCAGTGAGAACTAACTTTATATGTATTGAGCTGTTTATTCTTTTGCTTTTGATTTATTATGTTAATTGGATTGTAGAGCTGTCGTTCTGATATCATAATCATTTTGACCTTTGAAAGAACTAGGTGCAGTTGGATATAATCAGTGAATTATCACTTCAAATATTTAACGGGTTCAGAAAAGAAAAGAAAATATGGGATTATAGGAAGCAGCTAAAATATCCACTTCTAAAATTGGTTGAATCTGTTGGAATACTTTGATTTCCTACTGTTTCAAGGGAGTGATTAAGTTATTTGATATTTACTCGGCACCTCGGTTGCCATGTTCAGTAGATTGTTAGTAGTTATTATTACTATTGCAAATGACCTTTGGATGGTGTTTAAGCTGTTAGTTTTCTTGGCTCTAATAATGAAAGAAACATTCATGTTGATATTACGCAGGAGTTGACTTGATTAGTGGTGTCACATGTGATGGTCCATATGAATGGCCGGACAAGACCGATTCAGAATGGGAGTTCAAGAGGGATCAGTCAAGTGAAACTTTTCATGTCAGTATTGACACTTTCCTACACATCCAAAACAAATATTGTACCTGATATTCACTTCATTTCTTCTATAGGTGGTTGCCTATGACTTTGGCATCAAGCATAATATGTAAACTGACCAATCTTGTTGTTTAGTCAGATTTGCCTAGCAGCATGGTTATATTTTTCCACATCCTAGGTTTTTTGTCTGTTGTTATTTCTGCTATTTAAAAATTTAGCACATAAGTCGTAATCCGCGATCCTTAGCAGCCAAATAAAATAAATCTTATCGAACTAGTGAGCATGCACTAATGACTTCAGCAATTTTTACTAATCAGTTCAATAGCAGCCATGATGATTCTACTGTAACTATATCATTGTGCGAAGTACTACGTTTGGCTTTCAACACAATGTATGCAGTAACTCAAAGTTGTGAATACTGAGCAGTTCTTGAACTTAGTTTGAGATTAAGTAAAAAGGAAAAATACATGAGCAGTTCTTGAACTTAGTTTGAGACTACGTAAGTGACTTTCTTCCCAACATCCAATGGTCAACCAAAATTTTTCATGACGGCCAAAGTAGTCAATGAAAGTACTCAATGGTAACTGTCAGAGATAAGACAGATAGACTGATCGGGAAAGCGATGTTTGCTGATCGACGCCGGTGGAGGTGCGCGGACGCCGGTGGAGGTGCGCGGACGCCGGAGAGCACGGGAAGGAGTGCGGACACCGGTGGAGGGGGCGCAGACGCCGGTGGAGGTGCGCGGACGCCGGTGGAGGAGCACGGACGCCGGTGGAGGGGGCGTGGGTGCGGAGATGGGGCGCACGGGTGTGGGGAGGGGGCGCGGGCGTCGGGACAGGTCCGGGAGGCGGCGGCGGCGGGGCAGCCTGACGGCGTCAGAGGAAGAAGAGAGCGTCCAACAGGCTGACACCCGTGCGCCCTTGTATTTATACTCGGGACGATTTCTAGGGGCGGTTCTTAATCCAGCCGCCCCTATAAATGCATTTGTAGGGGCGGTTTCTGATCCAACCGCCCATACAAATATTTTCTATTTTTTTAAATTATTAATTCTGTATTTTTTATTTCATAAAAACACAAAGTAATATAAAAACAATTGTGTATATGCACAAATATAATATTTTGTATTATTCTATATAGGAAGAAATATATATATAAACAATTGTAGTCAAAACAATATAGAAAACAAAAAAACAAAAATTAAAAATTTGAATTTTAAAATTTCGACTACAATTTTATGACATTAAATGAAATAAAATGAAAATGTTGTAAACATAAAAGTTGTATAACTCATCAATATGTACAATTTTTATTTTGGTCATCTTGTCATGTGACTTTGTTTGAACGATTCAAATTTTGAAATTCAAACAATTTCAACTTGAAACAATATTTTGAAAGAGTAAATGATTTCAGATGAAAGACTCATGAATACCAAAGTTGTAGAACTCATCAATATCCACAACTTTTATTTTGATCATATTTCCATTTGAACAAATTTGAACAGTTGAAATTTTGAATTTCAATAAATGGCAACTTCAAACAAGATTTTGAAACCTTAAATGATTTCAACAATAAAAGTCATGAACATAAAAGTTGTTGAACTCATCACTATCTACAACTTTTATTTTGGTCACTTTTTCATGTGACAAAGTATTAGTAAACATTGTTCATAAATTCACATATGACTCATAGTTTCATGAACTATACGAGAAACATGTTGATTTGTGAACAATGTTTACTATCACTTTGTCAGACGAAGAAATGATCAAAATAAAAGTTGTAGATCTTGATGAGTTATACAACTTTGGTATTCATCACTTTTTTCAGCTGAAATTATTTAATGGTTGAAAATCTCGTTCGAACTTGTCATTTTTTTAAATTTGAAAATTTGAAGTGCTCAAACTTTGTCAAATAAAAAGAATGACCAAATCAACACACTAACTTGATAGGGCAAGATTTTAGAAAATTTTAGAAAAAAAATTATCACATTTGGAGTTAGTATGAGGGAGAAAGACTAGTTATAAATTTTACCCAGAGATTAAAAAAAAATCACAACTGTTCATGATAATCAATGATGAGCAAGTGTGATTTCTCTTTTTATTCTGTGGCTGAAACTTGTAATAGTTTTTCTCTCTCATACTAACTCCAAATGTGATGAGTTTTTTCTAAAATTTTCTAAAATCATGCTATATCATTTTTGTCTAATCATCTATCTTTGTCACTAATTTTGAACAATTCAAATTTTAAATTTTAGAAAATGACAGCTTCAAACCTGATTTTCAAACACTAAATGATTTCAGCTATAAAGGTGATGAATATAAAAGTTGTATAACTCGTCAAGATCCCCTACTTAAGTGATTTCATAAAGTTTTAGTAGTAATAGAGTGGATGTTCAAATAGAGTCATCTGAATGTTGCAAAGGGTAGTCTCACACATATGCATAAATGTAGTCTCACACACATACAAAAATATGTAGTCTTACATACGTATATAAATATATAGTCTCACACGCATGCATAAATGAAGTCTTATAAATACACACTTACACAAACACTTCACGTTCAACAACTAGCTAGCCCGCTGTAACGACTTTCCCCTTGACACCTTTTTGTTCCCATGGCAATATGTCTTTGGGGAGATTCTTTTCCACAACACTGATCTTCTTAGGAAAGTCTGTGAATAGTGGCATTTCATCGTCGTTATTGTAAGCTTCAACATCGTCCACGCCATCAACTCCAATAATGTGCTGTTTCCCAGAGGCAACCACGTGCTTTGTCTTCTTCTTTGGAGGGAGGTTACTTTGTGGGTCAGACATATAGAAAACTTGTGTGACACGTGAAGCAAGCACCCAAGGGTCATCTTGGTAGCCTAGATTCTTGAGGTCCAGGACTATCAATCCGATCTCGTTCAGTTGGTGTTGTTTGATCCAGCGGCATCAAAACAGGGCCACCGTTATATCCCTTCCATAGTTAAGTTCCCATATCTCTTCAATGATGCCAAAATATTGGATCTTTCGCCCTAATCCATCAAGAGCCTCTATTCGAACGCCACTGTTTTGGTTCACATATTTACTATCCTTTGCGTGGGTATAGTACGTATACCCATTGATGTCATAAGCATTCCAAGATGTCACTTGTCTCGATGGCTCCTCCACCAACCTACTGATGGTAATAGAGTCTATGGTTTCTCCAGGCGGTATGTTTTGGTCCTTCAACCATGTAGTTAGTCATTGCTTGTGTTGTTTCATGACCCAATCATTCGAACGGCCATTTCTCTCCACCATAATGATAGCCAAGTGTTCATCAATGTACGGTTGCATCAGTTGTGTACTCTGTAAGACACTGTAATGCGCCTGACTCACCTCTTTGTAATCATGGTTGATGAACACTTTTCTACCACTGGTGCCCTTCCTAGCCAGCCTACCCTTGTGACGAGAATCGGGTTTACCAATCCCTTTCTGTACTTTTAGGTACTCTTGACAGCACTCAATGACTTCTTCAGTACTGTAACCCTCTATCATAGAGCCCTCTGGGTATGCTCGATTATGCACGTATCGACTTAGAACCAACATGAACCGCTCGTAGGACCACATTTCATGCAAGTAGCAAGGGCCCAGCGCCTGTATCTGATGAACCATGTGAATCATGAGATGTGGCATTATATCAAAAAAAGCAGGAGGTAAACACATCTCTAGTTGGTTTTGTGTCTCCATCACAAATTCATGTAGATCACTCAGCTCTTGCTTGCCAATCGTCTTCTGTGAGATCTTCGAAAAGAAGTAGCACATGCGGGTGATGGCCATTTTCAAAAACTTTGGCTTTATAGCCCTGATTGCAATAGGTAGAAACACTGTTAGCATCACATGGCAATCGTGAGCCTTGTAGTGTGTTATTGACAAGTCCTTCATCGACACTAGCTTCTTCACATTTGCTGAAAACCCAGTCGGGACTTTGACCCCCTCCGGAAAGTGCATATAGCCCTCGTCTCGTCTGGTGTTAGGTTGAAGCACGCCGCGGGTAGAGTGTATTTTCCATTAGCCTCAGGTACCGGGTGAAGCTATGGCATCACGTTTAGCTGCACTGAAAGCATCTAGGCCCCTAGTTGGATTTCGGTGATTAATGTCAATACAAGATTACTATGACTAACGTGTGTTTTGCAGAGGCATATAAAGTTAGGTCATGGTAATGGAGATTGATTGGGCAATCGAGGTTGTCATGCCCCTACGATGGAAATCGTTTCGGTTTTCAAAGGATTAACGACAAGGTTAAGGATGACTAGTTCTAAGTGTCGATTGGAGTTGGAGAGATATTTAGAATAGTTTAGGACTTTGTTTTTCCTTTGGCCGTACTATTAAGGGGGGTATGAACGGGTAGCATGACCTAGTTGAGTCTAGTGAGTTAGGTGTGGTGCACACTTGTTAAAACTAGCTCTAGGTAGCTCCTATGAATTCCTAAGATCCTTTGGAGCAAACTTCATTCTCATATGATCGAGAGTTGGAAGTGAATGGAGGGTCAAATACTGACCGGACGCTGGCTCCGGTGCGACCGGACGCTGGCCGCAGGGTCCGGTCAGTTCATTTGACCGAGGAGAACAAGTCTGGTGTGACCGGACGCTGGAAGGTCAATGTGACCGGACGCTGAGGGCCAGCGTCCGGTAAACTCCAGTAAGGGTCCTGACTTGAGAAAGTGTGACCGGACGCGTCCGGTCGATTACAGTAAGCATCCAAGAGCGACCGGACACGTCCGGTCAGTACTGACCGGACCCTGACAGCGTCCGGTCATCACTTGGAAACTATTGCGCGGATTGAACTGACCGGAGCGTCCGGTCAATACGATCGGAGCGTCCGGTCATCCCGCAGAAGCTCATAACGGTTCGTTTTTCAGGCTGCCTTATAAATAGAAGCTCCACTCGTGTGTGGAGTTACTTTTGCTCATTCCAACAGCTGAGAAACACGTTTGTGAGTGCCAAGAAGAGCAAGGTCCTAGTGAGGTGTTTGTGATTTGAGAATCCAAGAGTGAAACCTCATTAGTGAATCAAGAGTAGACAAGTGTGCATCCATCTTCTCATTAGGCTTCGCGTGGTCAAGTGAGAGTTCATGCTTGTTACTCTTGGTGATCGCCATCACCTAGACGGCTTGGTGGTGATTGGGAGCTTGGTGATCACCCGGCGGAGCTTGTGGGTGACCCAACTCAAGTTGTGAGCGGTTTTGGGTGATTCGCCACGACGGAGTGTCGAAGAATCAACCCGTAGAGAACACTTGATCCTTGCGCGGATCAAGGGGGAGCTACACCCTTGCGCGGGTGCTCCAACGAGGACTAGTGGAGAGTGGCGACTCTCCGATACCTCGGCAAAACATCGCCGCGTTCCTCTCTCCATTTACTTTGAGCATTTACTTTAAGTATTTACTTTGAGCAATTCAATACTCGTCTTTACATTCATAGAATTGCTATGCTAAAGTAAGTTTGGAACTTAGGTTGCAAGTCTTTTGTGCGTTGATTTGATAGAAACACTTTTTCTAGGCACAAGGGGTTAATTAGGCTATCCGTAGGATTTGATTATTGCAAGAAAATTTAGAATTAGCCCAATTCACCCCCCCTCTTGGGCATCTTGATCCTTTCAATTGGTATCAGAGCCTCGTGCTCACGTTTTTAAGCCTAACCGCTTAGAGCAAGATGTCTCACGGGGATGGACCTCCTCCTATCTTCGAGGGGGATGATTTTCCATATTGGAAAATTCGCATGGAGGCTTACCTAGAAGCTCTAGATGTTGGAATTCTTAGAGCCGCCTCTCAAGGGTTCCCAACACCTAAGAATGCCGCACAACTTCAAGGTGATGAAGTAAACTATGAAAAATGGAATGCAAAGGCTCGCAACACCATCTTTAGAGGCCTTTGCAAAGATATGTTCAATCGTGTAAGGAACCACAAAGACGCCCATGCATTATGGTCGGACATTTGTGCGCTCCATGAGGGAACCAAGAGTGAGCATGAGGAACGCTATCATCTTGTGATTAAAAAGCTAAATTCTTTTGTGATGCTTCCCAAAGAAAGTGTTAATGAAATATATTCTCGTTTAAATGTTCTTGTAGAGAAAGTCAATGGGCTTGGACTTACTCAAATGTCAGCATCCGACGTTGTGAGAAAAATCTTAAGTGTTCTCCCCATTGACAAATATGGGCATATTGTGACCGCGCTACATCAAGGTGATCTTTCCGCCGCTACACCGACACAAATCTTGGGAAAGATCAATGCTCATGAGATGTACATGCACATCACACCACAAGATGGCTCATCCTCTACAAAGAAGAAAGAGAAGGACTTAGCATTCAAAGCTAGCCAAGATAAGGGCAAGGCAAGACTTGAGTATGAGAGCTCAAGTGATGAAGATGATGAAGAAAGTCTTGCTCTTATGGTGAAGAAGACCGCCAAGATGCTAAAGAAGCTAAATAAGAGTGGCATCAAGTTTGACGGCAAGAAGAAGTTCTTCACTAGCTCAAGAAGAAAGCCAATCTCCGAGATGGATTGCTACAATTGTGGCGAACTTGGCCACCTAGCTCATCAATGCACAAAGCCCAAGAAAGACAAGTTTAAGAACAAGGGCAAGAAAGATGATTCAAGTGATGAAGGTGAAAAGAAAAAGAACAAGCCATACAAGAAGAGAGATGGCAAAAAGAGAGACCTCTACAAGAAGAAGAAGAGTGGCAAGGCCTATATTGTCGGTGATTGGCTCACAGATATTGATTCATCAAGTGGATCATCCGATGATGAGAGTGACAATGAGAAGGTGGCCGCCATTGCTATTGATCTTGCATCCTCACCGCCACCATCACCATCATCCTCTACACACCTATGCCTTATGGCCAAGGGTGAACATAAAGGTAACTAAGAGTGATGATAGTAGTGATGATGAGCAAGCTAGTGATGATGATAGTGATAGCGATGATGATTCACCCACATATGATGATCTTATCAAAATATTAAGAAAATACACTAAGATCATTAGAAAGAGTAGAGCTACAAATGAAAAACTTGATGCTAAAAATGATTCACTCTTAGCTAAGTGTGATACATTGGAAAAGGCTAATGATGAGCTCAAAGAAACAAATGACTATATATCATCCAAACTCAAGGAGCTCAAATCTTCTAAGAAAGAGCTTAAAGATAAACATGATAAACTTGAGTGGGTGCACAATGAGCTTATCATTAGTCACAACAAGCTAAAAGATGAATATACAACTCTAAAGATCAATTATGATACCCTTGTTATTGCACAAGAATTCTTACCAAATGAGCCACATGTTGCTACTAACCATGTTGTTAAGATTGATATAGCTACCTCATGTGATGATTTAATTGATGAGAGCATTGAGCATGGATCTAGTAGCAAAGGCAAGCAAGTGGTTGAGTGCAATGACTATGATGAGTATGTCAAGCTCAAGAGTGACCATGAGAAGCTCATGAAAGATCTTGAAGAGATGAAAAGTCACAACACCATTGTGCTAGAAACTCTTGATCATGACAAAGAGTTGATCCTTGAGAATGAGAAGCTCAAAGAAGAAAACAAGAAACTCAAGGAAGAGAAGAACAATGATAGTCTCAAGGAAGAGAACAAGAAACTCAAGATGGAGAAAGAGCATCTCAAGGTGGGATTGAGCAAGTTTGCTAGAGGCAAGCATCTCCAAAGTGAGCTACTAATGAATATCGTCATGAAGATGGATAGAAGTGGCATTGGATATATGGCAAGTGTAGAGAAGAAGAAGGCTCAAGCTCAACACCAACAATCAAAGCCAAAGCTAAAGCCAAAGAGATGTTTTGAGTGTGGACAAGAAGGCCACTTTGCTCATGAGTGTCAAACTCCACCACCACAACCCTTGCCCAAGCATGCTAGACCCTTTGCTTTCAATGCTCACTACATGCTTAGAAAAGATTCTAGTGGAAAGATGAAAGTCATGTTCTTAGGACCCCCAACAAGAGTAGGCCTAAGAAGATTTGGGTGGCTAAGTCACTTGTTGAGAAGGTGAAGGGCCCTCAACAAGTTTGGCTAAGTCACACAAGAGAAAAGCTTGAATCTCTTGTGTGTAGGTGAACTACAAGACAGGTGGAAGTCATTGGGTTATTGATAGTGGTTGCACTCAACATATGACCGGTGATCCTCGTATGTTCACCTCACTAGATGAAGAGGTAGATGGACAAGAGAAAATAACATTTGGAGATAATTCAAAGGGCAAGGTTAAAGGATTGGGCAAAGTGGCAATATCAAATGATCATTCCATCTCCAATGTGCTCTATGTTGCCTCATTGAGTTTCAACTTGCTATCCGTTGGACAATTGTGTGATCTTGGTTTCCAATGCTTATTCACCGAGAAGGAGGTTGTTGTATCCAAAGTAGATGACAAGCAAGTGATATTCAATGGATTTAGATACAACAACTTATATCTAGTTGACTTCACCTCCGAAGATGCAAACTTGAAGACTTGCCTATTCACCAAAACAACACTTGGGTGGCTATGGCATAGAAGACTTGCTCATGTTGGGATGAGCTCACTCAAGAAGCTTATGAAGAATGATTTGGTGAGAGGGTTGAAGGATGTGAAGTTTGAGAAGAACAAGCTTTGTAGTGCATGTCAAGCCGGCAAGCAAGTTGCAAACACTCATCCAACCAAAGCTTTCATGTCAACCACAAGAGTGCTAGAACTCCTACACATGGATTTATTTGGACCAACAACATATAAGAGTTTGGGAGGAAATCTCTATTGTCTTGTGATTGTGGATGACTATTCAAGGTATACATGGGTGTTCTTCCTTCATGACAAATCCGAAGTTGCATCTTGTTTCCAGAAGTTTGCCAAGAGAGCTCAAAATGAATTTGAAGTGAAGCTCAAGAAGATAAGAAGTGACAATGGCAAAGAGTTTGACAACACAAATATTGAATCCTATTGTGATGAAGTTGGAATCAAACATGAAGTCTCCGCAACCTATACTTCTCAACAAAATGGTGTAGTTGAGAGGAAGAATCGGACTTTGATCACCCTTGCAAGGATAATGCTAGATGAGTACAACACCCCCGAAGCTCTATGGGCGGAAGCAATCAACACCGCATGTTATGCATCCAACTGCCTATTTCTTCAAAAGTTCCTTGTCAAGACACCGTATGAGTTGCTCAATGGGAAGAAGCCGGACGTCTCCTTCTTTAGGGTGTTTGGTTGCAAGTGCTACATCTACAAGAAGCGGCAACACCTAGGGAAGTTTCAAAGACGTTGTGATATAGGTTTTCTTGTTGGTTACTCATTGAAGTCCAAAGCATATAGAGTATTTAATCATGCCACCAGCTTGGTTGAAGAAACATATGATGTGGAATTTGATGAATCTAACGGCTCCCAAGGAGCACATGAGAATCTTGATGATGTAGGTGATGAACCATTGAGGGAGGCTATGAAGAATATTCCGGTGGGAGACATCAAGCCAAAAGATGATGAAGATGATGTACAAGTCATTAACCAACTTTCTTCATCAAATGTACCACAAGATGGGAAAAAAGATGGGAGAGTGGAAAATGAAGATACTCATATCTCTCATGAGCAAATGGTGGTACAAGCACAAGATGTTGATGCTCCACAACCTCCTCCTCAAGTGGTCAATAAAAGAAACACACCTCTCCTACAAGATCATCCACAAGAACTCATCATAGGGAGTCCATCAAAGGGTGTGATGACTCGATCTCAAAAACTTACTTCATTTATTGCTCATCACTCTTTTGTCTCTTGCTATGAGCCTACCAAGGTAGAAGAAGCTCTTAAAGATCCGGATTGGATCAATGCCATGCATGAAGAGTTGAACAACTTCACTCGAAATGAAGTTTGGACTCTTGAAGAGCGACCAAAAGGTGCAAGAGTCATTGGAATGAAGTGGGTGTTCCGCAACAAGCAAGATGATCAAGGTGTTGTTGTGAGGAACAAGGCAAGACTAGTTGCAAAGGAGTTCTCTCAAGTTGAAGGTTTGGATTTTGGAGAGACCTTTGCACCGGTTGCAAGATTAGAAGCCATCCGTATCCTTCTTGCATATGCATCACATCATGAAATGAAACTATATCAAATGGATGTGAAAAGTGCTTTTTTAAATGGCTTTATAAATGAACTAGTCTATGTTGATCAACCTCCCGGGTTTGAAGACCCTAGATATCCTAATCATGTTTATAGGTTGTCGAAGGCACTATATGGGCTTAAGCAAGCCCCAAGAGCTTGGTATGAGCGCCTTCGGGACTTCCTCATTGAGAAGGGCTTCACCATTGGGAAGGTCGACACCACATTATTCACCAAGAAGCTTGATGGGCATATCTTCATTTGTCAAGTATATGTTGATGATATCATCTTTGGATCATCAAATGAAGACTCATGCAAAGAATTTAGTGAATTGATGTCGAAGGAGTTCGAGATGTCAATGATTGGCGAGCTTACATTCTTTCTTGGTTTTCAAGTCAAGCAAATGAAAGAAGGCATCTTCATCTCTCAAGAGAAATACACAAAAAGATCTTCTCAAGAGATTCAAGATGGATGAATGTAAGCCAATCAAGACACCAATGCCTACAAATGGACATCTCGACCTAGATGAGGGAGGTAACCCAGTTGATCAAACTCTCTACCATTCTATGATTGGTAGCTTGTTATATTTAACCGCATCTAGGCCCGACATCATGTTTAGTGTGTGTATGTATGCTAGATTTCAAGCTAGTCCTAAGGAAACACATTTAATTGCCGTAAAAAGAATCCTTAGGTATCTTAAGCACACACCAAGCATTGGTCTTTGGTATCCCAAAGGAGCTTTATTTGAATTAATTGGCTACTCCGATTCGGATTACGCCGGATGCAAAGTTGATAGAAAGAGCACATCCGGAGGGTGCCATTTGCTTGGTAGATCACTTGTGTCTTGGTCCTCCAAGAAACAAAATAGTGTGGCTTTGTCCACCGCCGAAGCGGAATACATTGCCGTGGGTGCTTGTTGTGCACAAATATTATACATGAAACAAACTTTGCTAGACTATGGAGTAGTTCTAGAGAAAGTACCTCTTTTGTGCGACAATGAAAGTGCGGTAAAACTTGCAAATAATCCGGTTCAACACTCTCGCACCAAGCATATAGATATCCGCCATCACTTTCTAAGAGATCATGTGGCTAAAAATGATATATCACTAGAAGGCGTAAGATCCAAAGATCAATTAGCGGATATCTTCACTAAACCGCTAGATGAGGCTACATTTTGTAGATTGCGGAATGAGCTCAATGTACTTGATTTTAGTAACTTCACTAAAAATTGAGCGTGTGTTGTCCCTTGCATTCATTGTAATATACAACATGTTAAATTTGCGGCAATGCATATAGGGCTTGTCTAACATGGTTAAGATAACCACCCAAAAGCGTGTGAAGAAGCTTAACCTTGGATCAAACTTGACAAGCAATTAGATTTACTTACAAGTAGTGCATATGCTTGAATGTTGTTTTGTCGTTTAGTTCCATTTGCCCTCTTGTTGCCTATTTTCTTAAAAAGAATTATAGCCTAAGGCAAAATAGTTTGAAAAATATGAGGGTTTGAGAGAGGTCACTCACATCAGTCCCAATTGGTGTTTATTTGGATCTTATTCAAGTTGGGACTTGATTGGGAACAGGCAGTGTGGAGGAAGTTTGAAGATTTGCTGGAAAAGGGTGCACCGGACGCTGCACCGGACGCTGCTGTTCAGCGTCCGGTCAGTTCACAGGAGGTGAACTGCTGGTGAAGGAGTGACTGGACGCTGCGTCTGTGCGTCGGGTCAGGAAGGGTTCTGCGTCCGGTCGATCGAAGGAAGGACAAGTTGTACGGACCGGACCCTGCCTGCGTCCGGTCATGGTCCACCGGACGTGTCCGGTCCCGATTCCAGAGGATTTGTACCTCTCTGGAATCGACCGGACACTGGGTGGTAGCGTTCGGTCGCTACCACCGGAGCGTCCGGTCAGTGGATCTCGCGCGGCTTCAGGACTCCTTTCTCCGTTTCCTTTTCTGTCGCATTTGGGGGGATTTTTAAGCATTCCACCGCATCCTCTTTCGTTATCCCGCCGTGACCTATCCTCCGAGCCCAAGCCTGCGCCGCCGCCAGCTCGCCGCCACAGCCTAGCCCGCAGCACCGTGCCCTCCGCACCGCGAACCTGCGCCGGCCACCTCGCGCCCACATCGCCGTGCTCCAGCCTCACCGCGCCACTGTGCCCGAGCCTTCCCGCGCGCCACCGCGCCTGCACAGCCCGCGCCGCCACAGCTCGTGCATCACCGCGCTCGCCCAGCCCTCTCGCCACCTCGCCGCCCAAGCCGAGCCCGCTGAGTTCTTGGACGCTGTTGCCAAGGCTGCTGGTCATCACGCCGTGTGCCCTAGCCCTACTCCTTGATGGGTAAAGCAAGATTTATTTTTCAATCTTGATCTCTACAATTGTGACCGAGATCAAATTTTCAATGCACTGATTCCTCATTGCATTCAGGGCTTTTGACCTAACCCTAGCTGGTTCCGAGAGTCCCCGCGCGACATCTTATCTTTTCTCGGATCGCTGATCGTCAGGTAGAAAGCCATTCGATTCAAATTCGCATCTACATTGCTTTCTCTATTAGGGTTTCACATCTATTAGACATATGGTATTTATTTGTATATCCATCTACTCTATCGTGCAGCGAGTCGGTTCCATTGTGGTTCTTCTGGCAGTTGGCAGTCAACTCGGAGCCAAGCTCGCGAGTAAGGATCGAGGCCAAGCCTCAAAAGCAGCAGTTTGACAGTTGATCTTCATCAGCGGTAGTTCACCATCTTGTCAGTTCAAATGGCTCGCACCAAGAACGTTGGTGGTGGCCCTGGTGATGATGATCGGAGGCCCCCGCCTCGCCAGCCAGCCGGATCTAAGGGCAAGTCAACCAAGCAGGTGACATCCAAGAAGCGGAAGTACCCCGATGCAGAGGCAGCAAGAGCAACAGCTGTTGCAGAGGCCACAGAGCGTGCCGAGAGAGGTGGTGCCCGCAGCGGAGTTGTCATTGCAGATCAGCCAGTTTCACCAGCAGTCAGAGCTACGATTGAGGAGGTTGAGCGTCGTCACGGTAGTCCAGCTGGGACTGCCATGTTTGCAGGACGATGGGTTGCCATTGAGGAGGGTCCGTCAGCACAGCAGCAGCCCCCACAAGCAGAGCCTCAGCAGACCCAGGAGGCCGAGGAGACAGAGCTGGCACCCCAGCTTCGCCACTCTAGACGGACCCATGTACCAGTCTCGCCGAGGCCACCGACACAGCGGAGGGGATCATGTCCTCCACCTAGACCACAGGGTCCACCTCTAGTGGTACACCTCGACTTGAGGGCTGCTACCGCCAGGCAGGTTCAGCAGCTGCGTTTTGTTGAGTTTGAGGTTTGGTTTCCTCCAAGGAGGGATGAGAGAGCAGCTGAGGGTTTCTACACGCCACTGCAGGAGGATTTCTACAATGCTTATCTCAACAGTGGGGCAGTGTTCAGATCTCAGAGAGTTTGTCAGATAGAGTCTATTGTGGCAGCAGCCAGAGAGAGCATTCGGCCATACTTGTCATATTTGCCAGGACTGACAGATTTGATTGGACGGACAGGGATATATGTACCATCTTGGGTTTATTAGTTTTATGCTTCACTCTTCATTGATCCACATCACAGGTTTATTCACTTTGCTTTCAGAGGCAAAGACTACAGAGTGACGAGTGGCAGGGTCAGAGAGATACTGAGGCTACAGGAGCAGCCTGTCAAGATACATGAGGTCTGTTATGGACAGCAGGAGCCTCCTAGGCGTCCACATGGAGGGTTGGTGCCTCCTACAGATTTAGTGCGACATTGCTTCAAGGAGCCTTTTGGAGAGGGGTCGAGCAGGAACCCCAGTGACTTGACTCCTACAGCGAGAGTGCTAGAGGCCATTATCAGGAGGACACTGCTTCCCAGGTTGGGATATAGAGAGGGTCTGACTCGCTTACAGCTCTGGCTTCTTAATGCTCTGATGCAACAGATAATATTTGATATCTGGGACCTCCTTCTTTCAGAGATGGAGGATACTATAGTTGAGGGATTCAAGGGTCGCAGGCAGCTTCCCTATGCTCACTGGATCATGTTTCTTATCCGCAGAATAGTGCTTGATAAGCCCCCTGGTATGATGGATGAGTATACAGGTGCCACCACAGAATTCCCAGCTTACAACCTGTCATAGAGGATCAGACATACCACGCCTCAGGCACCTAGACAGCCTAGCCGTCGTCCCGACGTGCCAGAGTCCGCAGCTCAGTAGGATGAGATCATCAGAGGGATTGCAGCCACTGAGGAGGAGGAGCTAGAGGCACAACAGGAGGTGAGCGAGTACAGTGACAGCTCTGACGATGATTATCTGCCTATTCCTCAGATGCCTCCAAGCAGACACGATGCAGAGGCCGATAGCTCTAGTTCTCGCTCCACTGCTCATGAGAGCAGACCCGCTCTCATTGCTATTCTTGGCGGATGCAGCAGACCACAGAGATAGAGCGAGCACGAGAGACAACTGCTACTTTTGCCCGATTTGAGACTTCGGCAGATGAGTTCCAGAGGCGGCGGCGAGCCATGCAAAGCGCGGCGGCGATGCATCAACAGCGAGATACTCTTGCGGCGGCTTTATGGGTTTCATGCAAAGCACGTAGTAGCAGCTCTTGGGGCCCCCATAGCCACGAACTTCGCCCAGACTTGCTTAGCCTGCTTCCACCACGATGACTCCAGCTATACAGACCAGCGGGCTTCCGAAGTCGAGGACAGCCTCCAGCTCAATTTGCTTCACCTCTTATACAGTGTCCCGGTGGTTGGCCTCACCGTGGTAGCCCCGCATTCACTCCACTTGAGACGGGCTTCACACGAGCAGCAGTCCTCCTCGCTATTCGTGCCTGACACGTCAGTCTCTAGGAGTCTTGGAGCATCCTTCAGTGAGTTGACCGGCATGCCTACTCCGCCTCATATGCATACTGCCGGTCCGTCTGATAGCCCGATTGTTTGTGACTAATCGAGAGGCTCCCCTCGTCATGCATCGCCTCGTCGAGATCCTCGATAGACATACTAGCAGCTTCACAGGCGTGTACCGGCCCAGCTGCACCCAGACCGCTTGACGACACTTCCTACCACGGAGGGTCGGTCGATTCAGAGCTCGAGGTCGATGATGATGGTGCCCGATTCTAGCTTGCCCCACGTTCTTGATGCGCCGACTCGTCCGGCTTCTTTGCCCACCGACCGACCCCTAGGTTTTGGTGTTTGGCGCTTAAGGAGGAGAGGGTGTTCGAGTATGTAGTCTCAGGGGGAGCTACATTTAGGGGGAGCTAGTTATCTAGTATTAGCCTATTATATACATTTGGAGTTCTATTTGTGTGATACACTATTACTTATGCATTCTTGTGTTTACTTTCATGCATACTATTATATATATGTGGTAGTGCTATCTACGTGATTGTGAAATATGACATGTGTGCTTTCTACTTTGCATTATTTAAATGTCATATCACTTGTGTTATGCTCATTTGCTTTTGCTTCCGCGTTTAAACTTCGAAGCAAATGAGCTTTGTTATTTGTACTCATGCTTAATTAATATCCTTTGAGTACATTGTGTTGGCTTGGGTCATATAAGCTTGACTAACACTTTTGTTCTTATCGACAAAAGCTTATATGAACCAAGTCCGTCAAAAAAAACCTCACTCTTTCACATACTCGAGGTGGTATTGTCAACAATCACCAAAAAGAGGGAGATTGAAAGCATCTAGGCCCCTAGTTGGATTTCGGTGATTAATGTCAATACAAGATTACTATGACTAACGTGTGTTTTGCAGAGGCATATAAAGTTAGGTCATGGTAATGGAGATCGATTGGGCAATCGAGGTTGTCATGCCCCTACGATGGAAATCATTTCAGTTTTCAAAGGATTAACGACAAGGTTAAGGATGACTAGTTCTAAGTGTCGATTGGAGTTAGAGAGATATTTAGAATAGTTTAGGACTTTGTTTTTCCTTTGGCCGTACTATTAAGGGGGGTATGAACAGGTAGGATGACCTAGTTGAGTCTAGTGAGTTAGGTGTGGTGCACACTTGTTAAAACTAGCTCTAGGTAGCTCCTATGAATGCCTAAGATCCTTTGGAGCAAACTTCATTCTCATATGATCGAGAGTTGGAAGTGAATGGAGGGTCAAATACTGACCGGACGCTGGCTCCGGTGCGACCGGACGCTGGCCGCAGGGTCCGGTCAGTTCATTTGACCGAGGAGAACAAGTCTGGTGTGACCGGACGCTGGAAGGTCAATGTGACCGGACGCTGAGGGCCAGCGTCCGGTCAACTCCAGTAAGGGTCCTGACTTGAGAAAGTGTGACCGGACGCGTCCGGTCAGTAGTGACCGGACCCTGAGTATCCAGCGTCCGGTCGATTACAGTAAGCATCCAAGAGCGACCGGACGCGTTCGGTCAGTACTGACCGGACCCTGACAGCGTCCGGTCATCACTTGGAAACTATTGCGCGGATTGAACTGACCGGAGCGTCCGGTCAATACGATCGGAGCGTCCGGTCATCCCGCAGAAGCTCATAACGGTTCGTTTTTCAGGCTGCCTTATAAATAGAAGCTCCACTCGTGTGTGGAGTTACTTTTGCTCATTCCAACAGCTGAGAAACACGTTTGTGAGTGCCAAGAAGAGCAAGGTCCTAGTGAGGTGTTTGTGATTTGAGAATCCAAGAGTGAAACCTCATTAGTGAATCAAGAGTAGACAAGTGTGCATCCATCTTCTCATTAGGCTTCGCGTGGTCAAGTGAGAGTTCGTGCTTGTTACTCTTGGTGATCGCCATCACCTAGACGGCTTGGTGGTGATTGGGAGCTTGGTGATCACCCGACGGAGCTTGTGGGTGACTCAACTCAAGTTGTGAGCGGTTTTGGGTGATTCGCCGCGACGGAGTGTCGAAGAATCAACCCGTAGAGAACACTTGATCCTTGCGCGGATCAAGGGGGAGCTACACCCTTGCGCGGGTGCTCCAACGAGGACTAGTGGAGAGTGGCGACTCTCCGATACCTCGGCAAAACATCGCCGCGTTCCTCTCTCCATTTACTTTGAGCATTTACTTTAAGTATTTACTTTGAGCAATTCAATACTCGTCTTTACATTCATAGAATTGCTATGCTAAAGTAAGTTTGGAACTTAGGTTGCAAGTCTTTTGTGCGTTGATTTGATAGAAACACTTTTTCTAGGCACAAGGGGTTAATTGGGCTATCCGTAGGATTTGATTATTGCAAGAAAATTTAGAATTAGCCCAATTCACCCCCCCCCTCTTGGGCATCTTGATCCTTTCATGCACCATGTCTTTCCATGCTTTCAGACCATCCTTTGACTTGCCTGTGTCCATCAAGGTAGCAATAAGACTCTCAAAGACATTCTTCTGCACGTGCATAGCATCAATAGCATGGGGGACCTCCAAGTCTGGCCAATAAGGCAGATACTGAAAGAAGATCGATTGTTTCTTGAAAGATACGCCTTCGACAGGAGGTGTGCTTCTATCTCTGTTAGTCCCATCCAGATTCTTCTTTCCATAGACGATGTGTATGTTTTTCATCATTCTGTACACGTGTTCTCCGTTATGACGTCTCTCCGGAGGGGGTTCAATCTCCGGGGCGTTGTCATAAAATCTAAAGAATAATTTGCTGCGGTACTTGTGACTTGTCTTTAAGAAGCATCGGTTCCTTAGGTAAACTATTTTCTTGGATGCATCCAGGTACACCCATGTAGTACCATCCAAGCAAACCAAGCATCCCGTCTTCCCTTTGATCTGTCCAGACAAAGCAAACAACTCGGGGTAATCATTGGTAGCAACAAATATTATTGCTCCACATATGAAGTCCTCCTTTCGGAACGCATCGTACATCTGCTCCCCATGCCTCCATAGCCTCTCCATTTCTTGCATCAAAGGCTCGAGGAACACGTCTATATCAATGCCTGGTTGTTTAGGGCTAGAAATAAGAATAGTGAGAAGGTACTTTCTCTTCTAACACAACCATGTTGGGATGTTGTACCTAGTCAAGATCACTGGCCAAGTGCTGTGGTCGCTCATCCTCTCATTGAAGGGATTCATTCAATCGGTGCTCAAGCCAAACCGTACATTCGTTGGGTCATCGCTGAATTCTTTGTGCTTCTCATCAAACCTTTGCCACTGACTACAATCAGCCGGGTGTGCAATCTTATCATCATTCACCTTGCGCTCATCATCCCACCATGTCATAAGTGCGGCTTCTTTAGGGTTTAGGAAGATACGTCTCAAGCGGTCGGTCACTGGCAGGTACCACATTACCAAGGCAGAAATTCTTCTCTGCTTTGCATCGTTGCCTAATGGAGTGTCCTCTGGGGGCTGAGATTCTTGTACCAACTTTTTTGTACCCTTCTTATTCCTCTTTTTCCCCGTGGAGGCTTCGTCCCCACCGTAAAGGTCATTGTTCTTGTACCGGCTGGCCCCACACCGAGGACATTTATCCAGTGACTTGAACGTTTTGCCATGAAAAAGTATACAGTGGTTGGGGCATGCATGGATTTTT
This sequence comes from Miscanthus lutarioriparius, assembly GCA_904845875.1. Classification (NCBI taxonomy): domain Eukaryota; kingdom Viridiplantae; phylum Streptophyta; class Magnoliopsida; order Poales; family Poaceae; genus Miscanthus; species Miscanthus lutarioriparius. Next base: position 91,460,336 of record CAJGYO010000009.1, read on the forward strand.
TTAACCCCCATTGTCAATGGACTTATGACCTTCTTCGCTTGGTATGTGTTGGCGGGAACTGAGTTTGATTGTGGCAGCACCCATGACAGGAGATGCAATAGATCATTGAAACTACAGTCTGACCAGCCATACTTAGCCTTCAGGATGAGCAGCTCAAGCACAAAACGTAGCAATGTCCAATATGTCGAATAGCCCTTTTCAACACCATACGCAGTCTCCTTTGATGCTTTTGTCACACTTTCCAAATTTTCTAGACCTTTCGGGCTATTTAGTAAAATCTCTGGTCCAAGGGCTCGAATCATGTCCTCCAAATCATCTTCATTCCCGACACGTGCTCCACCATCATTATTAGCACCACCTTCGTCGTTACCATCCCAACCACCAGCATCACACCTTGTTCATTGCCAAACTCGAAATCCATTCGTGTACCAAGCTCTGCTGAATATTGGGACAGGGATTCTATGGTTTTGTCGTCGTATTCCTCCTCATCCTCGTCGTTAACAATAACCGTTTCACCTTGATAAATCCACACTGTGTAGTCCTCAACAAATCCTCGCATAATCAAATGTGATCTGATGATAGTCACATCTGTCCATGCCATACGGTTCTTACAATCTTTACAGGGGCAAATAATTATATCCTTATTCTCTTTCAATGTCGTTGCATGCTTCTTTGCGGCTTCAATAAATTTATCCACCTCTTCACGGAAACCTGCCTTGAACCTTAACGAACCATACATCCAAGAGTTCCTGTACTCCATCTTTTACAACAACAACAAAACAAACATTAAAGGACTACTTATTCAGATATATATAAAAATGAATCAAATTAATAGTTACTGGAGAATAATTGTATATACTTCAGATATATATGAATATAAATCTAATATAATTACATGAAGCATACAAACACACCATGGTAGAGGAAAATTAATTAATGGCCCATTTATGATGAAGCATTGCGGCGCTACCCCATGGATGACATCGCTGAGAGGATGGCTCTTGAGCTTCCTAATTAAGAGCTGGATTTAATGTAATTCCAAGGAGACTACTTCTTTGACAGAAAATTAGCTCCCAAGCTTCCTTAAGAGCTGGATTTAATGTAATCCCAAGGACAATACAAAATTTTGTTAGCATATGTATAGTTGCTTGGAAGTGTTTTGGGAGTAATTAACTCGGGCATATGGGTATCATGGCTCATGGTGAAAGTGTACAACCTCTACAAAGTGTAAAACTGGTATATCAGACGTGCTCGCGGTCATGAGCGGCCTTGGACTCCTTATGGAATACATGATCATTGATGGTTAATTGTTTATGCTATTCATTATTCATGTTTACCTTATCATGTGTTTATATGGACTTTGGATAAACTTGTTGCTACTCAATTGCTTAAAACTATGACTCACTAAAAGCTAACTACAGTTAAACCAGTGTCTACTTTTTGAGCCTCATGAACCCCATGTTATAATTATTGAGTACAAGATGTACTTAAGCTTGCTTTACTTTCAATCATTTTAGAAAAATCCTGGATTGGCAACATAAGGTGAAGCTTGGTTAAGTTTCAGAGGAGTGCTAGGCATATGTTACCCCCAGTCAACCGTCCCTGTGGATCTGGAGGCTTCACTTAAAGATTAGAATGTGTATTTCCACTACTATGATAAATATCTTGTCTCTATATAATAATATTGTTTGTTATATAATAAAGCATTGTCTCTTGATACTATTGTAATTTGTCGCTATATGTGTGTGATTGATTCCTGAACACATATGGTTTTATATCTAATTTTGTCTTTAAAATTGGGTACGACAGCACTAGTGGTGGATTCATGGATCTGACTATCTGAGGCTACGCGCCGCCACTCGTCACACAGGCCGACGGCACCGCGCTAGTATAGGGTATGGTCACTAAGCAAGCCAGCGAGGAATTGGAAAGGAGGCAGTTAGGATGGCTGGACGGGTCGCTCGGGCAGACGCAAGAGAGAGGAATGCGTGAGAAGGGCAGTAGGCGTGCTTTAGCTGGCGGCGATAGATCTTCGCTGGTGGGCCAATGACTACTAGGGCCATTCCATGGTAAGATAGGATGGGCCATGGAAATTCATGAGGGGTTATAAGAGGGGATTTGGGCCACGCCGAAATCCGCTCCTGGTTCGTTCTGACCACGTGTCCGGCGGATGCTCAAAAAACACCTATTAAAAAATTGGCATCTTGTTGTAAAGTTATGAAAAATTAGAAATTACTCAGCAGGAATAAAAGAACAACTTGTTCATAAAAGATGTTTATGCAATGGGTAACCTGCAGACTCTATGCCGGAAGTGTGTATGAGTATGATGAATACACTTATGGATGTAAAACTTTACTAGATGAATCTTACACCTGCTGACTCAGATACTTCACAAGTTTCATCCATGCTTTGACAGGTATACCATTTTTTTTACAGGACAATACATAATAGACTTTCCAACAATCATACTGAAATATTATGGTCAAATGTGTTCAAATGATACTGAGATGAGTACAATTCATGCAATTGTTTTCATGGTACTTGAACTTGAACATTTGTAGGACTGTTGATATGGCCCCTGTAGTGATGGTAAAGCCAAACTCCAGTTTCCAGCTTGTAAGTCTGCTCGTGATTCTCCCATTCAACGCAGTCAAAGCCGTCTGAAATTTCAGTGACTGGTCAACATATTATTTGATATGCACTGATATCAAACAAAAAAAAAAGGTTGTCAGGTCAGCATGAAAACACACTTACCCCATTGTTGGTCACTCCAGTTTCTCTTTGGCTACGTGCTGTGCGGTAGGTTTAGCTCCAGACGAACTGAAGTTAAATCCTCATCTGGACCAGCAATGTTGTACTCAGTAGCAGAATTTTTATCTCCGCCATCCACTCCTTGTTGTCTGTGTACCTAAGAAACAAAATTGGATTACATCTTGCAACAAATATTGATAACTAATATGTGCATGGTGCTGTGGTAGGGGAGTTATTTTTGGACCTACAGGGTCACTCCTGCTACATAATAGCTGGGGTTTCATGGCCTTTTCTTAACCCTGTGGTTGAGATTTTTGTTAATGACATATCTTAGGGGAGACTTTACCCTGGTTCAAGTTTGTTTAAAAACTTTTAGAAGGATATTTCTATTTTGGGTTTTCCATAACACTTGTTATAATAAGATCCCACCTTTTCTGCAAATTCATGTTCTCTTGGTGATTGATGTCAAAATGATGCTGTAGTTCCTCGTATTCTTGAAGCATAATGTTTTCCTGAAATTCAATTTGGGACTTGGGAGAGTCGACCATAATATTTTTAACAAAGTGGTTATGATGAAACTAGATAGGTCAACTAACCTTCTTTTTCAACTCTTGAATTTGATTGATTATTAGGTTATCCTGGGAAGAGAGGTGTCAACTACATTCATCTGGTGCTTGATCTCCACATTGGGAAGCAGATATTACCTTCTTTTGCCGAATGTTATGGAGGCTCATTTCCAGCTGGTTCTCTAAATTTTTCAACTCTTCTACTTCCAGGCCAGAAAGATTTTGTCCCAGCAATTGCCTGCAGTATAGCTTATTGAGACATCGCATCATTCCAACTTTATTAAACACCAAAGTAAATTTTAAGTTTCTCTTAGATTTGGATTAGCGTGTTTCGACTTCCTGATGTATGTAACCTTCAGTATAAAAAAAAATGGACAGTCAGCTTTTGGTTGCCTTTTATCTATGTTGATGCCCTTGTTTGTTATCATACAAAGCCATCTATTTCTCAAAGATAGATTTTCAACATTATCGTTGTGCAGTTGTGCACTATACGTCGGTCGTCCTTGTTTTCTATAAGGCAGGTCTAGGATGTCTGACCTAGAATTAGAAAAGGTTGACTCTATCTTGTCAGCATTTCTCGTGGGCAATGAATAGAACGAAGTATGGATAATGGAAGAAAGCATCTATCCGCTCAGAGTAGATTTTATAGCACTTATGGACTTAGGTTGGAATAGTGCTTCACTGCTATATCCGTGTTTTTTTACTCCTATGAGGCAGATCAAGCACCGGGGCGAGGTGGGCTCGAGCCCCGCTACCGCTACTCGAAGCATGGAGCCCCTCCTAAGCCCCCCCCCCCACAAATTGTACCTATGGAAGCTTGAAAGGAAAGGCTAGAGGTAGAGGATAATGGAAGAAGCCCTTCCAAACTTATTTTCCTAGATCCGCCACTTTGCACTATTGTCTCACTTAATGTACGTTTTTAATTCTTCTTTCTTTATGGGGAAATCAGAGAGCTCATTTATTACTAAAATGTCCATGCATTGCATTCATGTTGGACACGACACCAAGACAACATTACATGTGAGCAACCATGTTGTTGGGGAATGGTAAATAGTACTTTCTTCTTCTTCTTCACACTTATATTTAAAACCACATTGTTGAGTAGTGGATGCACACTGGAATATTCTTGTTAGTTTGAAAACACTGCACATCCGTATAATTCAAAGGGAGGCGAGGTGGGGCTAGGGGGATGGGAAGGGGTCATACATATGACTTTCATGTAAGTTATGCAGTTGTTGCCTCAAGTTTTTTGCCTCAGCTTGCCAAAACTGCATGCAGGAACAGACAGCAAAGAAGCATACAGTTTATATCTTACTTTGTAGAATAAACACTGAAAACGTAAATGTAATTGAAGAAATGTGTGTACTACTTTTGCAAAATTAACACTCCAACTGTAAAAGGCCATAATTAACCGAAAGTCAAAAAACTGGGAGCAGTTAATTGTATCGTGAATAGGGGTGTAAATGGTATGAATATTTCTAAAAAGAATATCCTGAAAGCATAAGTCTTGTGCCTATCAATCTATGCTTATCTTAGGAGTAGTTGGTGCATATGTCAGCACCTTATCTTCTTATCTTACTTTAGCATCTACTTTGCATCTTTTTTTAGATAATGATCTACTTAGCATCTACTTTTAGATATGTTGTAATTCTTTCTTAAGTTGCAAGTTTACTACTCCTATATGTACCCCAATCCTGCCACGGTTTATGTGGCAAATGAAATAGAAAAATCTGCCCCAAACCTGTATCTTGTTCCAACAAGTGGTATCTATGGGTTACTCTCCTTCTACCTGGCGATCGAGGTCCACCAGGACAGCTCCGGCATCTCTCTCCGCCAGATCGCCTACGCCAAGCGCATCGTCAAGCTGGGCGGGCTCACTAACTGCAACCTAGCCCACACTTCCATGCAGGAGAGGCTGAAGTTGAGCCGTGACAACACGTCGGAGGAGGTTGACACCACGCAGTGCCGGTGCATTGTGGGAAACCTTCGCTACCTCGTCCACATGCGGTTGGACTTGGCGTTTGCCGCCGGCTACGTCAGTCGGTTCATGCAGCGACCTACGATGGAGCATCAGCAGGCCGTCAAGAGGATCCTACGGTACATCGCGGGTACCTCCGACTAAGGCTTGCACTACTCGAGGTGTCTCGGCACTGCACACTTCATTGGCTTTAGCAACAGCGACCATGCCGGCGACATCGACACGAGCAAGAGCACGAGCATAACTCTGTTCTTCCTTGGCAAGTGCTTGATCAGCTGGCAGTCAGTCATGCAGCAGGTGGTGGCTCTATCCAGTTGTGAGGCAGAGTACATCGCTGCCACTACTGCCTTGACTCACGCTCTCTGGCTGGCTCGGCTGCTAGGTGACCTCCTTGGCAGAGATGTTGAAGCAGTGGAGCTCAGGGTGAACAGCAAGTCCGCTCTGGCCTTGGCAAAGAACCTCGTCTTCCATGAACGCAACAAGCACATCCAAGTCAAGTACCACTTCATCAGGTGCTACTTGGATGAGGGGAGTGTCCGGGCCAACTACATCAACACCTAGGATTAGCTTGCCAACTTCCTGACCAAGTCTCTTGGGCGGGTCAAGTTCCAGGAGCTTCGCGCTAGAATTGGGATGGCTCAAATTCCCTAGAAGGCGCCACACAAGACTTAGGGGGAGAATGAAAGCATAAGTCTTGTGCCTATCTATCTAGGATGCTTATCTTAGGAGTAGTTGGTGCATATGTCAGCACCTTATCTTATTATCTTGCTTTAGCATCTACTCAACATCTACTTCAGAATATGTTGTAATCCTTTCTTAAGTTGCAAGTTTGCTACTCCTATGTGTACCCTAATCCTGCCATGGTTTATGTGGCTAATGAAATAGAAAATCTGCCCCAAACATGTGTCTTGTTCCAACATATCCAACCGAAGGGACTTAGATACTAAATGGATAATTTATATCTGAATCCACTCGTTCAATACCCGTACTGTATCCTAACTTGTTGATTGATCAAAACTGTGAGGACAAAGACAACCAATAGACCACTCTTCTATTTTCACACCTGTTTCAGCAGATTGGCATTGCCATACCTCAGTTTAGGCCATGACATCTCACTCTCTTATAGTGCAACCCTGCGGTTTGCAGCTCCTCATATCTTGTTCTTTTAGCAGTAGGGCTTAGAGTTTGGCTTGATGGCTCCTTAGTTTACTATTGGACATAATATAGGACCTCCTCTTGTTCAGATTCCCCAGGACCATACATTGGACATTATACTTGGATCAATGTTCCCTCTCTTACCAAACAGCCTTTAGTTTGAACGTCTATCTCTAGATTGTTTGACACCCTATAGCACTATCTCACCCGACTCAGATGATCTGTCAGTGACTCCTCCTTTAGGATTCCTCAACTGCTCCGATGGCTGGTGTTGCTACTTCATGTATCACTACCAAGGCCACCATTGTTCATGCTAAGCTTGTCCAGACCACATAGAAGCCAACAAACACTGAGTCTGTTTTTGTCTCCACAATTCAAGAGTCCATTCAGCTAGAGCTTCTACATGCTTTTGGTAAAGAGTCTACTATTCCGAAGGATTTTGAGAAGTACCTTCAGGAGACTCTAGTCTAAGGGAGAACACAAAAGATTCAAAAGATGATTATAAGGACATCTCATAATACATATATTGTGACTCCCCAGACTATAGATGCGCATCTTCTATCAACATTTGTCACTTAGTTTTTGGTCCTTTGATGCTAAAGAGGAGAGGTGAGAGATTTAGGGGAGTTTAGAGGGGTAGATAGGTCTTTAGCTCTTTGTTGGTTTCTCTTGGTTGATATGTACTTCGTGCACATGTTGCTTGCCTAGCTAACCTATACTCTTGTGTGACTAGTTGTGCTTTATTGTTATACTATATATCATGTCAATGAGACTTGTTTTAGGGGTTCATTCTACATTTGTATTGTTGAGACAAGTGATTGTTGGAAAGCAAGGAGGCCCAAACCTTTAAATTCTTATCATGTGTTGGACTTGTGTTGTCATGAATCACCAAAAAGAGGTAGATTTAACTCAGCCGGTCCCAATTTTGGTTTTCAGTGATTGATGAATACAAGGGTATGTGGCTAACTTTTTTTGTAGGTAATTAACAAATGATTAGTCAAATTTGAGCTCACATAGTTGTCTTGGCCCCGGTGAATTGAACTAAATATGGATGCAAGGATATCCTTAAAGGCTAAAGACTATATAGTGTCTAAGTGCATACTTGGTGTTGGGAGGCACTTGGATTTAAAATTAGGTCTTTCTTTCATCTTTGGTTGTACTATTAAGAGGGATTGACAACGAGTAGCTTAATGGAAATTTGAATTTTAGAGCAACCGTATGCAAATAAAATGAGTAACTCGTACCAAATCATTTCACAAGTGGCTGTAACAGATGGAGAATTTCAGATGGATCTCAAAGAAATTAAATTGGACAATGTTCGGCTTAAGATAGAGGCAGAAAGTGCTCTAGATTGTGCACCGTTTCAATCATTCAAAGGCAACAGAGGATCCTATGGCACTATGCAAGACTGGAACTCATAGCCTGGCTAAGTTTCTAGTCTTCACCATATGATCCAGTGGTGTCTTTGTGACCTCCGGTAGATCATTTGGTGGAACTATGTAGCAACTAGTTCAAGGTGGCCATGTGTACTGGTCACCACCATATGATCCTATGGCACCTTTGGGAGCCTAGCAGATCATCTAGTGGAACTATGGAAAACCTAAGTTCGGCTGGCCATGCTTACTAGAGTTCATCGTATGCTCTGATGGCATGTCATAGTGATAGAGGTGGATCATCTAGTGAGGAATATTTTGACATATTCTTTTCTAACATAGAAAAATTAGGCAATGTCGTATCACCATATGATTTGTCGCAGGGTTTTGGTACCCAGTGGTTCATCTGGTGATCACATGGTTTTGGTAGTGAATTTTCTTTAAGGATAACAATAATAATATAAAAGTCTACGGTGGAAAAAAAGGTTTACTAAGTTGCCACATACATATGATTGCTCCGGCTACCTTGATTTTAGCAATTCTGAGCTTTGTGGACTCCTAAACATAGAAGCTGCTTAAGATCAATTATTAAGCACGTGGCTTAACAAATCAATAGGTGAAAAGAACCACATGCATAATGCGGATTCAAAGAAGTTAGGGAAAATTTTGCCTACTACTATATACTAACATAAAAGTAATGTCTCAATATGAACCTAATAATGCATGAGAATAACTTAAAAGTTGATAGCATTGCACAAGACCTTAGTTTCAGTGCTCGTGCTCATGAGTCGATTGCCATCTTTTATATCCTGGTATCTTTCAACAATAGATCTCGTGCTGGTCAAACACAACGAGCAAGCAAGTCACTTGATCAAATAAACAATTGTTAGTTGAAAATAATAGAAGGAAGTTAACATTACAATGAGTAAATTTGTTGCAATGTTACGAATTTATGTAAGTTTCTAATATGACCTTCATTACCTCAAATACTGACGGTAAGCTAATGAGATGATGTTTCGTATTACAAACAAAGTGACGAGTTGATAAAAAAAAGTGGACTTTCTATTGGCAACAGTAAAGTGATTACTTTGTCTAATGACCACGGCTCGGTTTTGAGACACGTACGTAGATAGTTATAATGAATTATATATAGTTTTGCTTTCTCTATAATTTCAGTCTTTTATTTAGTTCTCAAATCTTAAGTAGGGGCTTTGATTTGAGGGTCAATGCTAGAGTTGCTATCTGAACAGATAATTTAATATGAGAGAACAAAATGAGAACTTGTCAACTGCACTGGTAAATGGAGAGAAAGGAAGATATTATATCCCTAGAATTGGCCTATTATTTTATGTGAAATAAAATTTATTTTCTAATCAGGGAGTATTAAAGAACTATATATTTGATTTTTTATCCTTGACCATCTTTGTTCCAGAATATATACATATCCCTGCAATGATATTGCGGACATTATATTCAAGTACAAGATTAAGCAGTTTTCCTATCAATAAAAGACAAGCACGCCGATCTGCACATCGCAGAGGACGGCCAGCTTGTGTTGGAACTGGAACAGAATCTCAAGAACAATCAAATATCACCTTGTGTTGGAGTATTCGTAGAGGCGACCTGTGCTAGAGAAGACAAGCACGCCGATCTGCACATCGCAGAGGACGGCCAGCTCCCTAGCCTTCTTGAACAGCCCACTCCTCCGTTTAGAGAAGGTCACCTGCCGTCTCGTCTTGTCCTCGATCCGCTTGATAACTGTTTTTCCCCTAACCATGATGGCACACGGAGCTCGCTCGGAGATTAATCTGCTGAGCTAATCCGATCGATCAGGAAGCAGCTGGATCTGGAGACTAGCTAGTAGAGAGAGAATAAGAGGAAGAAAGAGGGGGAGAAGGAGAGAGAAATGCCTTGTTATTGGTATCACCTTACTCTAGTAGGTTTGGAAATTAGGACTACCAGCGACCTTTTTAAAGCTGGTACGCGGTATCTCTTCTGTCTTTGGTTTACTCTCCTTCCTTCCCATTGGTGACCGACACGTGCACATGCTCCTCGAACTTGAAAAGTTTGACATAATTCTTTTTTTTTAAAAAGGTATGAAGATTAGCTAAGTAACTGCTCAACTTTGTTGCTTAATTGATGGATGTTGCCTTCTCCAAAAATTTGTTTTGGGCGCTGTACAATATGGATTATATAATATAGCTCTCACACGCCACACATTTAATTTTCTTATTACATTGAGGATAAAGGGATAGAAAAAAAAAAGAGAAGAGGAAGTTTTGCAAGAGCCCGACTCGGCAGACGTGTTGATGAAAATCTGGTCCTATATCTAAAGAGGTAGCATAACTGTATCAGAATACAGCTCCGATCCAACTTGATTTTAGGCGACCAAAACCAGCATAGCTGGTTTCCCATGGGCATGGATCTTCCCAAAACCGTAATTATCTCATCCAGATTTTAAACCGAATGTTATATATGTGCATTTCGATTGTCTAGATGACAGGAATGTAATGGTAAAGGTCAATTTGTAGTTTGACAAATTTGCAAAAAACGGAAAATTGGCTAGGCCGTGTTTTCCCTGAACAGTCGGGACTTGCCAATTTTGGGTGCAAACAACATGCTTGGAGAATGGGAAAGAAAATGGGACCAATCTGCTTTAAGAGATTGTTTTAAAGAAATCACTGTAATATGCAGGAGGCTTATAATTAATGCCATGCTTTATAATTGACCATCCCATCATATGATGCCTAGGTACACTGGTTTATTTTCTTTTGTAGCTAAATTAGATTGTATGCACTACCCCAGGCAATTTTTTTCCTGATGGCCGAAACCGTCAGGGAAAGCGGCTAATACTGTCAGGAAAAGTGATCTGTGACGGCAACCGTCAGGGATAAACCGTTAGGGATAAACTGACAGGGAAAGTCTACCTTCCCTGACGGAAAACCGTCAGTGATGGTTAAAGATGTATTTATAAAGTGGAAGAAATGACATATCATGGATGTCTAATGACTTGATTAGTGCTTTTATCTTGCCCCTATATCTTGACGACATTGGTAGGCCTCCTACCTTGGCCTCCAATAAATCCCCTAAATCCGTGCCATGGGCTTCATACAGATTCCGCCGGAACACAAACTTTTTAAGGCTCATCCTTAGTGGTAATGATATCCTTGGACACCAAAATATTGGTTGTTTCCATATCTATTGCTTTCACTCAACCTTGTGGGCAACCACCTTCCAATTTTTTACGCTCTTCAGGACGTACTGCTTGTTCCTATGGTTGAACAGCATGTTACATGATAAAGGCCTAAGTGAGAATCATCATTTTCTCTTCTTTCTCGTAACCCTTTTCTTCTTGCCACGTTGATAAAGTACTTGTGGTTTTGTGGGGGACACACTTTGAAGCCAGGGGCTGAGGACGCGGTATGACACTCACCATACCTTGATTTTCACTGTGAATCCCCACCCCCAGAATTGTCATTCGACCACCCCTCTGCTAACTGCCATGGACGCCGAGCTTTGAGGGACCTCGTATCTATTCAATCCTACGTAGTACCATATTTTGATAGAATAAATGGCTTTCACTCTTAAATATGGGATCCAATCATGAAATAAATTGTATGGCCGTATTTAATTCAACGTATTCAATTCCTTTTTTACTAGAAATTACTTGAATTCAATTCCGCTTTTTATTTATCCATTCAACTGGTTCAACTAGTTAATTCAACATAGGAGTATTCAACTAAATGCTCACGAAGTCTGCAGTCAACTTTATTTGGCACTTAGTGTTAATTAAAGTCCGATGACGGCCCCCTATATTACAATTGCTGGCACATGGCACATAATATTGTTTACAGCCACGCCAGGACACATCTTCACTGGTATAAACATACTATAGCTATCTCGATCTGCTTATCTTCTCAGCAACCACTAGATGCTTTCACATATAATCGATCTTATCTACTACTTATACCAACTATGGGATGTACGGCAGTACGCACAGACCGAAAGATGCCCCCTCTCTAAACAAGTACGCGTTTTTTTTATTCTCTATAGATTGGAGTATGTAAACTATGATCGCAACAGAACCGTTTTCATGTGTTTGCACGGAAACAAATGTACAGGTACCTGACATCAGACGCGAAGACAAAATCCAGCAGTGGAGGATCATAGCCTCGAAATCCAGGCCTTGTTTAGATTGAGGTTAGGAATCAGATTTGGCACTGTATCACTTTCGTTTGTATTTGATAATTATTGTCCAATCATGACCTAACTAGGCTCAAAAGATTCGTCTCGTAATTTACAATCAAACTGTGTAATTAGTTATTTTTTTATCTACATTTAATACTCCATACATATGTCAAAGATTTGATGTGATAGAGAGAGAGTGAAAAAACTTACAATCTAAACAAGGCCCTATGGTCAAAGGTTTGGCACATGTCATGTGGCTACATCATGTCGACATGTCTTTTCTGAATGACATCCACTACATTAGATAGTCTCTCTCCCTAAATATTTGTCGCCGTTGGTTTACGTGCCGGTAGTTTGACTAGATTTGTACAAAATATTAGCAACATTTATATCTCTAAATAAATTTATTATAAAAATAGATTCAATGATCAATCTAATAATATTAATTATATATCATAAATATTAATATTTTTTATATAAATTTAGTTAAAATTATTTCTCGGAAAGCGAGAACGACAGTTAAAAAGGGAAGGAGAGAGTACATAATTTGACCAAATAGATTCTTACATCACCTTATCAATGTAGTGGGAGGAGCATCGCCTTTTCTTTTACTAGATGAGTATGTTTTGTCACTTTGTCTCTGCTAGATCGAGAGTAGGTGGCTTGGTTTGGCTACTACTCTAAAAAATAAATCCTAAGTTTGAGTAATTTAATTTGTAGTGAAGAATAGTACTCTGTCCATCCGGAAAAGCATGCAATTCTAAGGTGAAAAGTGTTCTAAAAAAATATACCTTAAGGACAGGGTGGGGCCCACTGAGCAAAAAATATCAACTCCATCTGTTCTCCCTCCTGCGCCCTCCACTCATCTTCTCTACTGCACTACTCCCCATCCTTTGCTTGTGCGTGAAAAAAAAACTGTGATTCGAGGGGGCACATGCTTAATTTTCTGCCTCCACTAATTTTTCCTCGGGGCGTGTTGAGTGGTGGGTTTAGCCGTTTAGGTAACCCAGGTTTTAGATACTCGTCACCAGATATTTTTAATTATTATTAGAATTTCTATAATTTGTCTTGTTTCTAGAGTATCTGGTGAGAATTAACATGAAGACTCCGTTGATGCCTCTAAGATCCGGTTGGCATAGCTTGTTTAGCAGCTTCAAGAGTTGTTTAAGGCTATTATTTTTTGCCAAATAGGTTAAAATGAAATAGTTCCTCAAGTGGAGCTCCTTAAAATCCATTCTCATAAGGGGTGAATGGCAGATGGACCTTAAAAATACTAGCTTCTTCCAACTCCATCTCTCAAATCTACTATGAAAAGTTGTTTTACCATACGTTTTTCCAAATTTGCTTTCTCTCCAACAATGGAGCTGCCCATGGAGTCAGAAGCTAAAAAAAATACTCAACCGGTAAAGCAGAGCTATACCAAATGAGGCCTAAGAGCATCTCCAGCAACACCCTCTACTAGACCCATATCCCCAATTTGGATAGTGGATGAAAAAAACAGCTCCAGCAGACCCCTAATAGACCCCCCAGATTTGTTGGCTTCCTATTTTCCCTGCCACTACCCATTCCTCTTAGCCCCCTACTCGGCCACCCAAATCCTAGACCACGCTTCTTCCTCCCCCACGCGACTCCATGCATGACCTGCACCGTTTGACTTGTCCACCGCTCGACGCGTTCGCCTGGCCGGGAGCTTTCCCACGACCGTCGGTAGGCCGCCGGCGTCCGCCCAGCCATCGGCAGCGCATCCACCCTGACCGGCACAAATCCTGCCCCTGCCTAGCCCGGCAGGCCGCAAGCGTGGTGGCTGATGCCTCACCAGCGTGGCAGGCCCCGGGTGTGGTGGCCCTCCCCGACGAGGCCACGACGCTGCCAGGCGAGGCTCCCCGGTGGCACAGCCCTGCCTGGCGTGACCTGCCTCGGCGGCACTGCCCTGCCAGGCGTGACCTGCCCTGGCGTGGCTTGCCATGCCGACGCCCCGCTAGTTCTGCTCCATCTGTCCATGGGAAGAACCTAATAGAGGTTGACATGTGGGTCCCACATGCCATTCTCTACTAGGATGGGTTTGGGAGGTCTACTTTAGGTAGTGTTGCTGGAGAAAACAACGTAAAATAAGTAGTATCCAAATGGGTGGCTATCCAAAAAGACAAATTGAGGGTCTGATTTGGGTAGTATTACTGGAGATGCTCTAATTAGTAATAGTAGGACAAGATGGCATCAACTATTCTAAATGTCAAAATAAGCTAAAATAAGAGCATCTCTAAGAATCTTTCTAAAATTTACTCTCTAAATCATCATTTGGAGAGTTATTTGAGTAAAAATCATTTTTTATATCTTTGTATCCTCCAACAGCTTATGTATATCTTGTGTGTACTCTAGAGAGCCATCCTTGCTCTCCAGCTTTGGCTAGCGAGAAATCCAAAATAAAGGATGTTTATATTTACAGATCTATTTAAAGAAACTGTTGGAGCTTATTTTTTTCACTAAAATCTCTATTCCTACAAATTAGAAAGGATATAAAGAGTCTCATAGAGTTGCTATAAGCTAGTAGCTTTATTTTGGCATCTAGAGTGGACATAGCTCATTTTAGTTTATTTTCATATATAGGAGCATCTCCAAGAATCTTTCTTAAAGTCACTCTGTAAATCATCATTCACAGAACCATTTAAATAAAAATCGCTCTCTATATCCACCCTCCAATGGCTTCTTTATTTTGTATCTTGTCTAGCGAGAAATCCAGAATAGATTTTCTCGATAACGGAACAAAATTCCACCCTCTACTATCCAGGGATGGTACACAACTGAGCGTCAACCACAAAACCAGGCCATAAGGCCCAAGTGCTTACAACCAAGTGGAGAATAAAAAAGCAACACAGCTTAAGCCCATCTAAGGCGAGCGACCAAACGACTGGAAAGGAATTAATAGCTACGCTTCAATTCGATTCCAGAAGCACCAACCAAACTTTGCAAAGGCCGCCATTATCATTGTCTCCATGTCTCTGCAACCACGCTTGAACAACGGACGCTTCTCCTTCTTATGCAGCAGGGACCACTGTTAGATCCAATAAGTCTCCTTGAAGACTACCAGTAAATATGTATTAGATTTAACCTTGTTAAAAACCACCTCATTTCTATTCAACCATAAATCCCAACAGAGTGCCGCAGCCCCCAACAAAATCTTGTTTTGAAGCTTAGGATCAATGCCATTCAGCCAAGAACCAGACATATTAGAGAAACTAGTGGGTGGTTGAATTCCAAAGGTAGTGTGCACCGCATTCCAAACAAATCTCGCAAAATAGCAATAAAAAAACAAGGATATCTCAACAGCACTATAGAAACAACATTTGATATCTGCTTACCAATTTCTTTTTGCTAAATTGTCTTTAGTAATTGTAACTCTCTTTATTAAGTACCACGGAAAAATCTTGATTTTCAACGGTACACTTAATTTCCAAAGTGAGTTTTTTCCCAGTAGAACTCCTTGCATAATCATAGACCTATACATAGACCGGACCATGAAAAAGCCATTCTGTGTCAGATTCCACCGAAAAAAGTCCGTACCCGATGTGAGATTGATCGGGACAACTTTGGACACCAAGTCATACCAAGAGTTCAGATTAGTGTTTCCAAACCTCTCCTAATTGATACATTAAGTGGTACAGTCCATAGGACATTTGCCACCGTATCATCTATTTTCCTTACAATTCTAAAAATTTTAGGATAAGCCTCTATAGGAGGTTTGTCTCCTAACCAAATGTCCTTTTAAAATCTGACTTGTTCCCCACTTTGCAATTTAAAACACCCGCCGGCTAGAAAATCATCTTTAACTTTCAAAAGGCCAGACCAAAAGTGGGAGTCCCTTGGCCGATGTTGCACTTGTGTTAGAGTTTTGTTAGACAAATACTCCCTCCGTCCCAAAATAAGTGCACTTCTAGCTCTTTGGTGGGAAGATCAATGCTAGTGAGAAATTATATTTATACCCCTATAAAGGTGTAATCATTGCACCTCAAGAAGAGAGAAAGTAGAAAAAGACAACCAGACTTAGGTTATCTCATATATAGAGGTGCACTTATTTTGAGACAAAATTTGAACTATAGAAGTGCATTTATTATGAGATGGAAGGGAGTATTTCTTTCTTAGAACCCTTTGCCACACTCCATCTTCATTTATGAGCCTAAACAACCATTAAATCAGTAGGCATCTATTTTGAATGTCTAGGTTTTGTATGCCTAGTCCACCAAAATCCTTGGGTTTACAGAGAACACTCTATCTAGCGAGACCATATTTCTTTTTATGCTCAACACATTTCCAAAAAAAAATGTGATCGATAGTAATCTAGTTTCTGAAGGATTCCTCTAGGGACCTCGAAAAAAGATAGCATGAACGTAGCTAAACTAGTTAGCACCGAATTAATCAATACCAACCTCCCTCCAACCGACAGTAACTTTCCTTTCCAACCGACAGAATAGATGATAGCAATATTTGGAAATCTAATTAAAGAAACTGTTGGGAAGCATTTTCCGACCAAAATCTTTATTCCTATCAATAAGAAAGGATATAGAGAGTCTCTTAAAGTTGCTCGATCTACGGTGGTCAGAGATGTTGTTTCACATAAAATTGAAAGCTAGCGGTGGAGGGTGTGGATAAAACGTCATCGATAACCCTAGTCACGCGGGATGACAACTTGGACATAATAACCTTCATCAACCAGGATGAGATTATTGCTATGAGCTTGGCGAGCCTGGTTCTCTGGAGGTTATCACTGGAACCTAGATTACATACGGATGTATAGTGAACCGACCCTAGAGGCCAGGAGCAAGTCGAGAATATACTATGCTTCGAGAAGCTTGGCGCGATGTTCGTGGTGCACGTGGTGCGTACATGCTTTCACGCTACCCACGTTTGCGTGATAATGACACAACCCCTTCCAGGCGTTGCTGGGACTGATGGTCGTGGTCTGTGATTCAGCGAGGATGGAACTTGTCCACGAAGCCATAGCATGTGGCTGGGACAACGGGCCGGCCGGCACGGCAGCACTCACCGAGCAACCGAAGAATTACAGACGGAATTGGCCGGCTCTAGCAAGTAATATCAGGAGTTCTGCTAGACTGGAGGGATTGCGGCTATAGAGGATGGCCTGAAAATGGTTCATTGGAGTCGATGGGAATCAGAAGCCCAAGAGATGCACTAATGCAGGGTCCCCAAAACCACGTGGGTTTAAGCCCCAAGGGGAATTATCCTACACCTGCCACCCCCAGGAGACAGAATTCCCTTGGGGGAATTATCAGGTACCGTTTGGGAACACAGGGATACAAATCCCTGCCCAGGCAAAAAAATATTCACAAAAATCAGAAAAAATGATGATTTCAAAAATGCGATTGCAAAATTGAAAATCAGTACCATGAATAATCTTTCAGTAGTATGATACACGAATTGGATAAAAGAAGATCAATTACTTTACTAATTCAAAGCACACATTATTCATCTCATAGGGTAAGCAAACAGATGAACTTTGATCTTACACAAGAGTCCACAGGTTCATCTCACAGCTGGTAATCACCATTGGCTTTAGATGAGTGTGTTAAGCAACCCAAGAAAACATACAAGAGTCCACAGTAATCTTACTGCATAACCGGTAACACCCTAAAATTTGCTCCTTTGAAAATAGAGTTAAAATGATTTATTTATGAATTTTTGTGCTCATGAAATATAGGAAAAATAATATTTTCCATTAAATTAAAAATCCATCATAAGGTTTAGAAACATTGTTGGTGCATTCATGCCTCTGCATTGGATTTATTGTATTGTGTGGTTTTGACAAAAAAATAAAAAAATGAATTCAAAGGCTTTTGGAAATAAATTTGAAAATGGCTTTGAAATAAAAGAAAAGAAAATTATAAAATAAAAGCCTTTAAAAAGTTGTAAAAGTTTATTTTTTGAAACTTACCAAAATTGCTCATTTTTATTTGGATTGAAAAGTATATTTGAATTTGGTTTTGGTTCAAGGTTCAAATGAATTCAAAACCTATTTGGAAAAAATATATTAGGAAAAAGTGAAGAGCAAGCTCTCTCCCCTTCTGGCCCATGGCCTACTCCAGCCCGCCCTACTCTCTCCTCCTTCCCCTCACTCCTCAACGTGGGCCGAGCCGGCCCAATGCTCTCTCCTCCCACCTCACTCTCTTGGCCCAAGCCGAAGGCCGCAGCCGCAGCCTAGCTCGGCGGCAGCAGCGCCCGCGCGCATCCCCTCTCTGGCTGATAGCCCTGGCCCGCACCCGCTCTCACTGACCGATGGACCCGCCTTGTCAGGCTCTTCTTCTACCTCATGTAGCCGGCTCGGACTCCACCGAGCAGTTCGTCTTCGCCCCGTCCTTGCCTTGGCGTGCGCCCCAAGCCGCGCCAGCCCCATAAATAGCGCCCTAAGCCACACTGCAACCCCTGCCCAAACCCTAAACGCAGCAGTCGCACGCCTGAGCTCTCTCGGGCCGCCACAAAACCCTAGCCGCCGCCACTGTTGGTCGGTCTGCCACAGAGCCGCTTCGCCGACGTATGAGAGCCGTTGCCCCGCTTCGTCAGACGGTAAGGGAACCTCTGGTACTTTCCTTTCTCTCCCTCTTGCTCTCAGTACCTCGCACGACCTCACCGTTGAAGCCGAGCCACCAATCATGTGTACCGCCGTCACCATCCATCCCCTGCTTCAACCAATACCATAGACGGATTCACCGTTTCCTCCTCTGTCTCCCCATGCTATTCGTTGAATCAATCGAGGCCGGAATCGCCATTTTGGTGAACTCCGACAAGCGTCAGCCATGTCTGTCGCCGCTGAGGTTACTGTGCCGATGACCCAAACCTCCCCAACCGTCCTCAGCCGTCCGATCTTAGATGAACCGCCCAGATTAGAACCCGCATACCGCTTCATAACCGGCCCATGAGCACAGTGTAGACTAGGTCCACAGATCCGGTCCACCACCGGTGCACCATCTCCGTCCAATCCTACTTCGCCACATCATCCTCTGACCGGGTCAGCGCCGACAGCCACCGCACTTTTGCAAAAGAGACCCCAGAGTTTTGCAAAATTAACCCACCGTCCACCTCAGTTCAGAACTAATTCTAACCGTGCCCCTGCTTTTCCAAAAATGAGGCCAGGTCCATTAGGCATCTTAAATTCGGTTTTTAATTATCTTTAATACGAAATTGATTCCAAATATTTACAGATTTGCCCCTGATCTTATTTTATGCGTAGTTTCTCCATTTTAACTCCGATTTGACCCGTTCAACTTGCATTAGGTTCGTAATTCCATAATCTACATGTTCATACTACTGTTAAATATGTTTTTAGCTTTTAAAATTCGAGGTTATATTTAATCTATTAATTTACTAAAGGAAATCTTGTTTAATTCATATCTCCTACGTTTTAGCTCTAATTTGACCTGTTCAAGTTGCGCTATATTCATTACAACGAGATCTACGCGTTAGTAACAATGTTTATTATGTCTCTATTTCTAGAATTTCATTGTTTAAACTCTAACTTGAATAATAATTATGCAACTGGATTTTATAAATAAAATATAATTTGTTTTACTTTAGTTTTATAATTCAAATCTAAATTTGACCTAATTCAATTTATATAAGCTTTTATATAGTTAAAACAGATGAAGCTTATAGTTTTATATTTTCTCTTATGAGTAGATCTTTCGGTAGCCGTTTCTTTCAAACCGTAGCTCCGATTAGCGTGTTCGTAGCGATGCGTAGAATCGTGTTTCAAACTCTTTTACTTATTTTTTTTATGATTGGTGCATTGTTCTAATGTAGATGTAATTGTATGCTATGCATGTATATGTATGGATGTTTGTGTGGTGTTCTACGATGACGTCCAGTCGGTGAGATATATGTGGTGATCAAGAAGAAGAAGGACGTTGAAGATTAAAGCTTACCGAAGGATTGGTGTTTTTAGGCAAGTATAGCATGGGATCTTCCTTGTTGTTCTATTCACCTTAATATCATTTAATTCATACTGCATGTGTCTACCTTGGCAACCGTAGTAATTTTTTTAGCTATTTAATATCCTGGATTCCTTATCACCTATGGAGTATTGCATTGGTTAGTATGATGCTAGTGCTCAACTGGAACCATGATCTTGTAATGTGACTAATGATATATGCTATAAACACTAAAAGATGCTTTTTTAGCAATATGGAATCAGGGGGCTAGAGCATTGGGCTATTTTTATGGTGCTCTAGATTCCTCTCCCTA
Organism: Miscanthus lutarioriparius; assembly: GCA_904845875.1. Lineage (NCBI taxonomy): Eukaryota > Viridiplantae > Streptophyta > Magnoliopsida > Poales > Poaceae > Miscanthus > Miscanthus lutarioriparius. The sequence goes on from CAJGYO010000009.1 coordinate 91,480,594, forward strand.
AGGACTTATCTGTAAGTGATCATCCGGGACTTACAGTACAACTATGAGGGCTACATGGCTCTAGCTTTAGCTCAGTATGAGGACATTTTCTAGCTTGTTAGTGGTTACCTTTATTGGTGTAAGAATGGCTTGTCTAATCGGATATAGTGTGGCCTCTATCCCCTTGTGTATAGGCTACGGTCATTATGCCATCGGGAAGGGGGGCTCTACATCTGTTTGTCGAGTGAATCTAATGGCACTAACTTGTTAGACGAACCTTTAAAAGGCTTCATAGTGAACCCTGCCGACCTTCCTTAGAAGTGGGTAAAGAGATTAGATACCTCGGGCGAAAGGGTAAATCACAACTCACAGTAAAAGTGTACAACCTCTGCACAGTGTAAAACTGGTATATCAGTCGTGCTCACGGTCACGAGTGGCCTTGGAACATTTACGGAATAGATGATGAACACTGATGATACTGATGATGAAGATGCTCACTAATGATTACTGTTTATGCTATTCATTATTCATGTTTACCTGATCATGTGTTTATGGGCTTATGTTAACTTTGTTGCCACCCTATTGCTAAAATCATGACTAATTAAAAGCTAATCGCAGTAAACCAGTGTCACCCTTTTGAGCCTCATGAACCCCATGTTATATTTGTTGAGTACGACATGTACTTACGCTTGCTTTACTTTTTAAATCTTTGAAAAAATCCTGGATGGGTACCAGGTTGCTAGAGTTTGGAGAAATTAGGCTTGTGATCAACCAGTCAGTTGTCCATGTGGAATTGGAGTCTCACCCGAAGATTGGAGTTGTCTTTCCGCTGTTTGCAGTCTAAGGTTATATTCTCTTTACTAAGTACGTTATATATTGAGCATTGTCTATTGATATTACCCTTATTTGTAGCTATACGTGAGATTTAACTTCCTGGGCTCACATATGGTGTGTATCTGGTTTTGTTCTTAATACCGGGTGCTACATAACCAGAGAGAATTAACAACTGTCTCGGCATAACAACACTACAATCTATCCCTCACAACCAGCATCAGCAAGCTAGAGCATATAGAATCAGCCCTGCAATTGGATGGAGAAAAATCACTTTTAGTAGATGCAATGTAAAATTTATAAAATAGTGCAATGTAAACCGAGACTTAAGCTAATTCAGATGCTTGTTTTTATTGGCAAGTTTCATGTCTCGAGAACAAGGATTTGCAAAGGATAACTTTTATTATCATATAGCCAAAAGCATCATTCTTCTACATGCACGCTAGATTAGAAACATTGCTTGTACAACCAAATTAATGAAAAGCTTCCTGCTTTACAGAGAAGTATAAAATTAGGCATTTGGATTTTCAGTTTCAGTCAAAGGCATTATAAAACTCACAGAAACTCTAACCGTCAATTACAGCACTAGGCACTGGTAGAAGGTCAGATTTCATAAATAGATTCTACAAGGCCATGTACTTCTCATAGTACTGTAAAATTCTCACACAAGGGGTAGTACTAGCAAGGTAGGTAGTCACAAGAACAGTAAACTTACCTTTGGAGCAATATCACCCTTGATCCACCGTAGACGAACTCTTGGGTTCATCAAACCTACATCAACAAACAATTTGTCACATAACATTTCTGAAGAAAAGTGGTCACATAACATATCTGAAGAAAAGTAGTCACATAACATTTCTGAAGAAAAATGGTCACATAACATTTCTGAAAAAAAGTGGTCACATAATACAAAAACATTGTCACAGTACTAAATTGTAATCTCCTTAGTCCTTTGGTTTCTTGGATTTATTATGTGTATAAAAAATTGTTTCATCTACAGAATATGGCTACCTGAACAAAGCATGTTCCCACAGGATGCACTGATGTCATCGTTGTAGTAAAAGCTACCTGAACAAATTGTTTCATCGACAGAAAAAATATTGGATTTATGCAAATCAAAATTTGGTTCACTAACTGAAAAGCTTTCTCAGCTTCTCAACACTATCAAAGAAAAATTTTGGTTCACTATCAAAGAAAATTAATATATGCGACACACATGCAAGTTTTCACAGTTTCTCAACACATGTACAGAAAGTCAACAGGTTTAGAATTATAGATCTCTAACTAAAATTAACAGCACCTACGTCCCTAGAACCAGCCAACATTGAACTTTTTAAAGAAATTCTGAAGCAAGAAAATTACCTTAGGGGAAATCTCACCCTTAATCCACAACAGGCGAACTCTTGGGTTTGTGAAGTTGATAAAAATTTCTCTGTTCACCTCACACTTCATGATGCTTGTTGCTTGCGCCTTCTCTTCATCTGAGAGCTCTTCAATGGATTCCAGAAGATCCATACACTTCTTGATAGAATAGTCACCTTTACTTGTTTCATTCAGTGCATCCACAAAAGTCTTGTTTTGCTTCATCTTGTAGTCCACATAGCCTTGTAGAACTCAGATTGCACATCATTTTGATGATTATCATCTCCTTGTGGCAGATCAACATGATCAGATTCTATATGAATTTCCTAATTCTCTCCTTCCTAGAGCCCATTATCTAAAAGTTGCAAATAGAAACAAGCTGAAATATTGGCCCACTTAATACTTATGTATTTATAATTTTAAAAATTAAGCTTGCTGACATAACCAGCTACAACCTGGAACACAAACTGAACAGCAGACGGGTCAAGTTAGACTCCAGCTGTGCAACCAGCAAGAACTAAACTAGATCATATTCAGAAAACTAAATCAGACAAATGCACAAGAAATATTTCAGCTAAATGCATAAGAAATCAGACAACTAGATCACAGGTTGCAGTACTAATTTCAGCAGTACTAATTTCTCCATCTCAGGTAGCAGTACTAAATCAGAAACTATTTCTTTTGATCACAGGCAGAGGTATTAATTTATTGTGATCACAGGAAGCAGTATTAATTTCTCTACCTGAAAAATAAAGCATCTCTGAACCGAGAACTAGAACTAGATCACAGGTAGTAGTACTAATTTTGCAAGCATGGGCGACTAATAGTAGTATTTCCGGGATTCCATCGTCCAAATCTTTTTTTTCACAACAGTTTATTTTCATCATAAGGAAAAAGGGGGAATCCCATGTCCCAAAAGGGCCTTATGGCTACCGCAAATCAGACTACACACCAGATTCAAACTCACAAATACACGCTAGGGCTAAGAACATCAGGCAAGCAAAGAAAACACTACCAGACCCATTAATTTGAATGGGGAAAATAGATGAGTAGCTCATAAACAAGAATACGCAATACAAGGATTGTGCTTTTACCTCGGATAGGGTTGGAGGATGGTGAGGGGAGGGGAGCGGTGTTTCTTCCAAGCGGATGGAGTGCGCGGCGCTGCTTCCTGGAGGATGGAGAAGCGGCGTTGCTGGTACGAAGGGAGTCGGGGCGGTGAGCAGAGGGGCGCCAGTGTTTCTTCTGGGAGGATGGAGTGCGCTGCGCTACTAGTACAAAGGGAGTCAGGGCCGGAGGGAGATGGGGATGAGTGGTGCACGAGACTGGAAGTGGCGGCGCTCAAACCCTAGCCGCCATGCCTCTCCATCCTTTGCGAGTCGCGAGTCACCAAAACGAGCATGAGAGACGACGAGAGATAGAAACACGATTCGGGAGATGATTTTTTATTCCCCCGTGGATTGAAGGGGAATGGGTTGACAAGGCACGGGCCTTTTTTAGCGCAAGGGGTATCCAAACGGCAACACGGAATGGAGGGGGTGCCGCTCCCATGGGCCACGCGTCCCCCGCGCATCACGCGGGCTCCATTGGATGCAGGGTCCCCAAAACCACGTGGGTTTGAGCCCTTAGGGGGAATTCTCCGCTACACCTGCCATCCCTGTCCCCTCAGGAGACGGGATTCCCTTAGGGGAAAAATTACCGGCCACCGTTTGAGAACCACCGGGATACAAATCTCGGTGAGGCAAAAAATATTCACAAAAAATAGAAAGAAATGAAGATTCCAAAAATGCGATTGCAAAATTGAAAATCAGTGCCATGAATAATCTTTCAATAGTATGATACACAAATTGGATAAAAGAAGATAAATTACACTAATTCAAAGCACACATTATTCATCTCATAGGGTAAATAAACAGAAGAACTGCACTACAATCTATCCTCACAACCAGCATCAGCAAGCTAGAGCATATAGAATCAGCCCTGCAATTGGATGGAGAAAAATCACTATTAGTCGATGCAATGTAATATTTATAAAATAGTGCAATGTAAAGCCAGACTGAAGCTAATTTAGATGCTCGTTTTTATTGGTGTCGGTGCGAAAAGTGGGCAACAAGTAAATATTTGTAGTTTTGCCGTGCATTATGATCGGATGTGGCCTAGCACTCAATAACACAGGATTTATACTGGTTCAGGCAACGGGCCGTACGTCCAGTTGAGGTCGGTCGGTGACTTTATTCCTGAGCCCAGGTGCTCAAAGTTTGTTGTGGGGTTACAAACAAGTAAGGAATGAGAAGTGGGGTGTTAGAGGCCCGGTCGGACTCTAAATCGAGTGGCCGAGAGTGACGGGGGCTCTAACGTATGCTAAGTATTGGAGCGTATGCTCTGTGTGTCTCTAAATCTTGTTGAGCTATTGTGTTCTCGAGTCGTCGAGAGAATCTTCGAGAGAGAAAGAGCCAGCATCGTTTTTCAGGAGAGAATGCATCCCCTTTTATAGTTGAAAGGGACGGCCTTACAAGTCAGAGAGAGAGAGAGAAAGTGTATACATGTGCTGCCTAGTCATGTTGCGCACACCATCGGGTATGGGATGGCTGCCAGCGCCCACAATACTGTTTATGCCTAGATGTGTCTCGCAGGCTCTACCGTGTTCGCTTGGTACGACAAACGTCGGCGCCCACAATACTGTTTGTGGTCTGACACGTCTGGAATGTTGTATGGTGTCTGTCTGTCGTGACCTGGAGGCACCGTCTTGCAGGTGCGCAGGGTATGGCAGGGTACGGTCCTCGGTATTGTGTTTGACTTGAGCGCCTTACCTTATCTGCTCCGCCTGCTCCTCAGGCCCACACAGAGCGGGTGTCCCTGGTTAGTCATTCCTAGTCGTCCCCGACCGTGTCGGTCGGGAAAGAGCAGCGAGCAGAGGTCTAGCGTATCCTTGGTCGGAGAAAGGGGTCCGATGAGGCGGAGCCCGCGACCTAGAGGTCGGGTGAGTGCGGGGCCTGCCCCAGAGGTCGAGCAAGGCGGAGCCCGTGACCTAGAGATTGGGCGAGGCAGAGCCCGTGACCCAGAGGTCGGGCGAGGCGAAGCCCGCGACCCAGAGGTTGGGCGAGGCGAAGATGCCAGTCGGGGACCGAATCGTGGTCTTGGCCTCTTATTGTGTATCTGGGCCGGCCCAGACGTGTGCTGTCGTTGCGTCGCCTGCTGGGCCGAGTTTTGTAGGGAAGCGGGTCCATTGGGGACACCGGGTTTATGAACCCGATAGGAGCCCCCGAGCCCCTTTGGGACTTCTGTGAAGTCATGAAGGGGCTGTTATTGGAACTTTGGTGTTTTCCCCCTTGGTTTGTTGTACCACGTAGGGTAACCGAGTAGGATTTAGCGACCCAACCTCTATGTGGAGGACTGGCAAAGGCCGTGGAGGTGCGCAAAGTGGATGCGGGCGCCCAGCCTCCATGGGGAGGACTGGCAAAGGCTGTGGAGGCGCCCCAAAGGGATATTGGCACCCAGCCCCTGAGGAAGGGACTAGCGAAGGCCGCGGAGGCACGCCATGCAGACATAGGCGCCCAGCCCCTGAGGAGGAGACTTGCTGGTAATCTATTTTCCACTGGGCATGCGCGAGCGCACCCAGTGGGTGTAGCCCCCAAGCCTGCAGCCGACTAGGGAGTCGGTCGGAGGCTTTGCACCTTGGTACTCTTTTTTGGGGTTGCGGACTCTTGTGTCTCTTCCAGTCAGGGTGTTCGCCCGTGTTCGTTCTGACCACAACCTATGCGGTCGGCTGGACTCTCGAGTCAGGGTCGGGTGGCTCGAGCCCCCGAGCCTCGTTGGGCTCAGTAGGGGTCGGTCGACTTTTGTGCATCACCCCGTCCGCGGTTTTCGCAACTGGAGGGGTTGAGCTAACGTCACTTGCCTCGATGGCTCGAGTGACACACTCGGTGAGCTTACTAACATGCATGTTCGAGTGGAATCCGGGTCCGTCGTTCATAACAGGGTCGGCATAGCCCTCATGTGGCATTCCACTACTCCTTAACCCACCTCCCAGCAGATGCCCGAGCCATTCCAGAGACCGACTCAGGTGGCCCGCTGACCTCCCCTCGATGGAGATTCTGTTGGTATGGCTTGAGGTCAGGATCGAATGAGAGGGTCGAGATGACCCTGTCTGCTTCTGAGTGGATCGTGTGAAGGCCGTTGGGGATTAGCTACGTTTTCTCCCCTAGCTCTATTTGATGCAAGGCAGCCTCGAGCCCTTCGAACCCCAGTCGGTCGCCACTCATATCGAATGAGACAACTACTGCTTCGTGACGCGACGTGAAGCGTTGTGATGGAAGAATTGCATATGCAATGCTTGGATATATGGGATGAATGCATGGATGAATGTATGGATGCATGCATGAGAATGGATGAATGAATGATCATGCGCTGGAAAAGTAGAACGAGGTTGGTAAAGTAACCTCAAAGGCTCTAGTGACGGGTTCGGGAGCTCCTATTAGATATGTCCATGTGGGATCTAAGTCCGTCGTTCGTGATAGAGTCGGCATAACCCGCATGGGGCATCCCACTGCTCCTTACCTATCTGTCGGCAGCTGCCCGAGCCGTCTGATCGACTCAGGTGACTAGTTGCCCTCTCCTCGATGGAGATTCCATCGGTGGGTCCCTCCAAACCCTGCCTGGGAAGGCGAAGGGTCATTTGCGTGTTGTTGCACCTTGTTTCCCATGCCCGGGTTGCGGTAGTGGTGGGCCCCGGCTAGGCCATGTTCCGTCGGGTAGGTGATGTTTTATTAGGCAGGCCGCGTCCCGTCAGCTAGGGCCATGAACCAAAGGGGTTGGGCTAGACAGAGCAGGTCACCACGTAGTGGGTGATGAAGGCTCGGCGGTTGACCGTGGCTATAGATGTGCGCCGGGAAGACGTCGTCCAGCCTATAGAGGCAGCGGAGGCCGAGTCACAGGAGAGCATCATTTGGACCACGGCCGAGCTGCCTTCGTCCTTGTCAATCGCACCGTCAGTTGACGCAGCTGCGGGGGGCATAATGGAATTAGAGTAGAAATAGTCAATTTATGTAAAAGATGAGTTCGTGGGGGAGCCCATGTGTGAATAGTTTTACATTTGTGAGTATTTTAAGTTTGTTTTGTGATGGAATCACTCATGAGGGGAAGCTTGTCCCGTTCACCCTTGTTTTTACCCTTGCGTAGCTTTCTTTTTGGTCCTTTCTTTTTTCGCACCTTCCTGTTGACCCGTAGGCTTCAACCTTAAGAACCCGGGCGTGGCCCACAAGGCTCAGCTGCTCATAACCGTAGGTCATGGCGGGGTGTGATCGGTCGGGAGGTTAAAGCACAAGTTACATAGGGTAATCAAAGGAACATAATGCCCTTTCGTTTGGGTGACGCCCTTTCATTTGGGCAAAAAGTATTACTACATTATAGTAAAAAAGGAGTTTGGTATCGCACCCCTGTGGAGGCCCTGAGCGACCTAGGCTGAGAGTGCTTAGGCTAGGGCATTGTAGGAGCAAATGTTGAATGGAAATAAGTGGTAAGACCGAGCTTTAGGGAAAGAAATGACGTAACTATTCGATGTTCCATGTGTTGGTGAGAACATTGCCGTTGTCATCCTTTAGCCAGTAGGCGCCCGGTCGGATCACCTCGGCCACCACGTATGGCCCTTCCCATGGTGGAGAGAGCTTATGTTTGTCCTTGGTTGACTTGGTCCTCCTGAGTACGAGATCACCGACCTCGAGGATCCTCCCCTTGATTTTTCTTTCATGGTACCTACAGAGAGTTTGCTAGTAACGAGCAGAGCGGATGAGGTCGTCTTATGAGCCTCCTCGAGCGGGTCGACCACGTCCTGCTGAGCCTCTGTGGCTCAGTCTTGGTCGAAGGCCTTTACTCTTGGGGCGTCGTGATCGAGGTCGGATGGTAACACTGCTTCGGCTCCATATGCCAGGAAGAAAGGAGTGAATCCCATGGACCGGTTTGGGGTCGTTCTTAGGCTCCATAGGATCACTGGGCCTCTACAACCCATCGCCCAGCATACATTTTGAGTCGATCGAAGATGTGGGGCTTGAGTCCTTGGAGGACCATGCCATTGGCCAGCTCGACCTAACCGTTAGTACATGGGTGCCCAATCGATCCTGATGCCATATCCATCACAGAAGTCCAGGAACTTCTTCCTGGTGAAGTTTGTTCCGTGGTCGGTGATGATATAGTTAGGGACACCAAACCGATAGATGATGTCGAGGAAGAACTTGACCGCCTCTTCCGAGCGAATATTGGTGATGGGCTTTGCCTCTTCCACTTGGTGAACTTGTCCACTGCTACGAGTAGGTGTGTGAAGACACCTAGGGCCTTTTTGAGGGATCCAACCATGTCGAGGCCCCAGACTGCGAATGGCCAGGTGATGGGGATGGTTTGAAGCTCCTACGCCGGCAGGTGAGTTTGCCTAGCATAGAACTGGCATCCTTCACACCTACGGACAACCTCCTCTGCATCTCAAAGTGTAGTGGTCCAGTAGAAACCTTGGTGAAAGGCTTTCCTGACCAGTGACCTCAGGGCCGTGTGATGTCCACAGATTCCAGCATGGACCTCGAGGAGGAGCTGTTTCCCCTGGTCGGTTGGGATGCACTTCATGAGTACTCTCAATGGACTCCATTTGTAAAGTTCATCACCGATGGTGACAAACATCTTGGCACGTCGAGCGATTCATCATGCTTTAGTCCTTTCTGGTGGGAGAACCTCCTTGAGGAGGTAGGCGAGCAGTGGTGCTCTCTAGTTGGTCAGATCAAGTGCCATCACGATGATGTCACAGGGGGACGTTGCCATGGAGGCGCCAAGGTCGGAGCCCCCGAGCACTTGGTCGGGGTCAGGGCACGTCGGGGGGTCAGAGCCCCCGAGTGCTAGATTGGTGTTGGAGTGCATCTGGGTTGGATCCTCCAGAACATGGGCAGACGGCTCATGGAGATCGTTGATGAAGACTCCATCTGGAGACGGAACTTGCCTGCAGCCAATTTCACGAGGAAGTTGGCGGCATCGTTGTCCTTTCGGGGGACATGATGCAGTTCGATCCCTCAGAACTTGTCCTCGAGCTTGTGCACCTCCTGACAGTATGCTGCCATGAGAGGGCTCTTGCAGGAGGACTCCTTCATGACTTGGTCGACGACCAACTCTGAGTCACCACAGACATACAGCCGTGTGGCGCCGAGCTCGACGGCGATGCGCAGTCTGTTGATGAGGGCTTCGTACTCTGCGGCATTGTTCGAGGCTAAAAAATGGAGATGGATCGCGTAGCAGAGCCTGCTCCCATCTGGGGAGATCAGAACCACTCTAGCCCTCGAGCCGAGCGCCATGACCGACCCATCGATGTACATCATCTAGTACTCATGGGTGACATCCGGGGTCGAGAGCTGGACTTCCGTCCATTCGGCGATGAAGTCGGCGAGAGCCTAAGACTTAATAGTGGTGCGGGGGATATACCTGATGTCGTGGCCCATGAGCTCGAGTGCCCATTTGGAGATTCATCCCATGGCGTTGCGGTTGCGGATGATGTCTCCTAGCAGGTACGAAGTGACGACGATGACCTCGTGATTGGTGAAGTAGTGCTGGAGCTTCTGGGTGGCCATCAAAATGGTGTATAGAAGCTTTTGGACCAGGGGGTAGCGAGCCTTAGCATCGGTGAGTACCTCACCTATGAAGTACACCGGTTGCTGGACCTTCAGGGGGTGTCCTGGTCCTCCCTCTCGACGACGAGGGCGGCGCTTACAACGTGGTTGCTTGCAGCAATGTAGAGGAGGAGGGATTCTCCCCGTTCAGGAGCGATGAGGATTGGGGCCGACATCAGTGATGCTTTGAGGCTTTCCAAAGCCTGCTGTGCCTCCTTTGTCCAGATGAATGCATCTATTTTCTTGAGAAGTTTGTAGAGAGGCATCACCTGCTTGCCTAGTCGGGAGATGAACTGGCTCTAGGCGGCTAAACAGCCGCTGAGCCTCTGTATGCCCTTGACGTTGCATATAGGGCCCATGTTGGAGATGGCCGTGATTTTTTTGGGGTTGGCTTCGATGCCGTGCTCGGACATGATGTATCCGAGCAGCTTCCCCTTCGGAACCCTGAAAACATATTTTTTGGGATTCAATTTAACGCTGAACCTTCGGAGGTTCACGAATGTGGCGGCCAAGTTTGCAATCAGGTTTCTAGCTTGAGCCATTTTCACCACTATGTCATCAACATATATGGCGATTGTTGGTTTTGGCCGCTCGACTTGGTCAGGTTGGCCGAGCGGGTTGATTTGGTCGGTGAAGCATCGCTGCATGCACCGTTGATAGGTGGCGCCAGTGTTCTTCAGACTAAAAGGCATGATTATGTAACAATATAAACCATACGGGGTGATTAAAGAAGTCATGACCTGATCGGACTCTTTCATCGCGATCTGGTGGTAGCCTGAATAGGCATCCAGAAAAGAGAGGATTTCACATCCTCAGGTGGAGTCGACTATCTAGTCTATGCATGGCAAAGGAAAATGGTCCTTTGGACACGCCTTGTTGAGGCCAGTATAATCAACACACATTCTCCATTTCCCATTTTTCTTTTTCATAAGAACAAGATTAGCTAGCTAGTCGGAGTGGTATACCTCTTTGACGAATCCAGTTGCCAGAAGTTTGGTGATATCCTCGCCTATGGCCCTGCGCCTCTCATCGTCAAAGCAACACATGCATTGCTTGGTGGGCTTTGAGCCTGGGATGACGCATAGTGCATGCTTAGTGACCTCCCTTGGTATGCTCGGCATGTCGGAAGGCTTCAACGCGAAGACATCATGATTTGCGCATAGGAAGTTGGCGAGCTCGCTTTCCTATTTGGCCGAGAGCTTGGTCCCGACCCAAACCATCTTGGTCAGGTCAGGGGGGTCGATCTCCAGCACCTTGGTTTCCTCAGTCGGATGGAAGGCACTTGAGGAGGTTGGCTAGTTGTAGTCAGGGACTGCTGGAGTTGCTAAATTCCTGAGCTCCGGGAGCTTGGTGGAGTTGATGATGGCAGTGGCGAGCTAGTAATGCTCACGATCGCATGTGTAGGCATGCGAAAAGGTGCTACCCATAGTGATGATGCCGTTCGGTCCTGGCATCTTCAGCTTGAGGTAGGTGTAGTTGGGGATCGCCATGAACTTGGCATAGCATGACTGCCCCAAGATGCCATGGTAGGACCCTAGAAAGTCCACCACCTCAAAGGTCAAGACCTCCGAGCAGAAGTTGGCTCGGATCGCCAAACATGATGGGCAAGTCGATCTACCCGAGTGGGTATGCCTGCATCCCTGGGCGGAGCTCCGACCGGGGGTTGTGTATGGTGTCGAGGGTGTCGACGTAGAGAATGTTGAGGCCGCTACCTCCGTCCATCAGTACCTTGGTGAGGCACTTCTTATGGATGATGGGGTCAATGATGAGCGGGTATCAGCCCAGTCGGACGACGTGGGAAGGATGGTCTCTCTGATCAAAAGTGATCAGGGAGTCCGACTAGCTAAGAAAAGAGGGGATGGCTGACTCGGCGGCACATGCCTCTCTGCAGCGTACCTTATGCTGGCGCTTGGAGTGGATGGCATAGGATCCCCCAAAGATCATGAGGCATTCCTCGAGGTCAAGGAAGCTGTCTTCATTCTTGCCAGCCGCGCCTCCTTTCTTGGCCGCCTCCTCCTTGCCTTTCCCTTCCTTTAGCTTGGCGGCTTGCTGCAGGAAGCGTTTGAGGAGCTCGCAGTCCTTGTAAAGGTGTTTGATGGGATTGGCGTGGTTGGTGCATGGACTCTCCATGAGCCTATCGAAAATGGTTGGGCTGGCCCTGCTGGGACTATTGGACCACGCGGTTGGCTGTGGCGACCAAAGCTCGGTTGGCTGGTTGGCACCGATCCTTCTTGTTCTTGCGGTTTTGTGTGGAGGGGCCCTCGCCTTGGTCCTTGCGCTTGGCCTTGCCCCTGTCCTGACCACTGTTGAAGACCACCCCGACCGCCTCCTCATCGGAGGCGTGGTTTGTGGCGATGTTAAGTAGGTCACGGGTGGTACGGGGCTTCAAACAGCCGAGCTTGTGGATCAGGGACTTGCAGGTTGTCCTAAAGAGGAATGCACTGAAGACGTCCGCATCGACAACAACAAGAAGGGAGTTCCACTGCTTTGAGAACATACGGATGTAATCCCACAGGGACTCATTGGGCTCCTGCTTGCAGCTCTTGAGGTCCCAAGAATTCCTAGGACGGACATAGGTCCCCTGGAAATTTCTGATGAAGATCCTCTTGAGATCCGCCTAGTCGTGGATGCTGTTGGGCGAAAGGAATTCGAGCCATGCTTGAACATGCTCTCCCACGCATACGGGGAGGTACTGGATGATGAAGTAGTCATCATCCACTCCTCTGGCTCGGTAGGCGAGCCAGAAGTCTTCGAGCCATATACTAGGGGGTCATCTCCCCAGTGTACCTGGCGATGTTGGTAGGTGGTCGGAAGCGCTGTGGGAATAGCGCTTTTCTAGATGCTAGGGCTCCGGTCGTTTGGTCGGCCACCATACCTAGGTCCTGCATCGCCTGCTCTCACCGCCACTCATGGACGTCATCATCGTGCCGAGCGTGGTGTCGATTGTTGATGACACTGCGAGTGTCATGGTTCAGCCTAAGCCGTTCACGCATAGGTGGTCGGTGTGGAGCGGGCACCGGGTCAGGCTGTGGTGTAGCCATGGCTTCCTGCTCCACGCCCGGCAACTACTGCGGTGTGTGGACAGAGTGATTCGACTGGTGTGGCCCCAGTCCCCCAGTTGGGCAAGAGGTCGTGAGCCAGTGTCGCGACGTGGAGCTCTCTGCCTACTGAAAGATGGCGGTCTCCACCAGCGCTCGGAGGTTCTAGTGGATTGCCTATTCCTTGGGGTTGGCAGGCTCGAGGAGGCCACGTAGAAGCATCGCCACAACAGCGATGTTCTAGCCAGCCCGAGCAAATAGAGGGGGTCGTTCCCTCCGTCCAAGATGTTACGCTAGACCTAACGGGTGCGACCCTGAGTGCCGCTCACCGGGGCGCAGCGTGCTGCACCGAGCGTGCCACTGCAGGTGGTGGTTGGCTCTGCCGCCTTTGTCATAACTCCTTGCCATGCTCCTGCGCACGTGCGAGGGCCTTCATACGGGGGTCCATAGAGGTGTGTGTCTGCATAGACTCCACTACCACCGGCGGCTGCCCTAGGGCATCTGCCATAGTGCACTCCCAGGATAGTGGGTGGCCAGGTGCCACGACGTCACCGATGTTGGAGCCATCGCTTTCAACCTCATTATCGACAAGGTCGTCAAAGGAGGTGGGAGCGTAGCCCGCCATCCCCATGAACTCAGACGTGAGAGGGGGCAACGTCAGCATCCTTCGAAGCCCCCGCGTGCATGCGTCCATGAAGGACGCGAAGCGTAGGGGAACCGATCGCATGGCGGTCACGGTGGGGACAATGGGGTCCCTTCGGATAGTCGGTGGAAGGTATTAAATAGTGAGTAAAGAACAATATGTACATCACTCAGCGTTGGGTTTGTGCCCAGCATGGGTTCAAGGCGAAGCACGAGTGTCTGGACGTTGAGGTCATCGAGTGGCCCGGGGCTGATGGAGGGCGCTCCTCCTCCCGTGGATGCCAGGACGAGCGCCTCCTCATGAAGGCGGAGTATGCCAGGCTGGTCAGCGATGAAGTCCAGGCTTTCGAAGAGGAAAGTCTAGAGCGGCTCGAAGACGGGAGGAACCCACATCCGAATAGGTGGGAGCGTGGGAAACTCCAGCAAGCCAAAGCGAATCGTATCGCTCGAGCCCACCATGCCAAAGATGGTGGAAAGGTGGGCCATCCAATGACCAAAAGCGTGAACGCACTGCGTCTTCCCCACGGACGGCGCCAACTATCGGTGTGAAAAGTGGCCAACAAGTAAATATTTGAAGTTTTGCCGTGCATTGTGATCGGATGTGGCCTAGCACTCAATGACACAGGATTTATACTAGTTCAGGCAACGGGCCCTACGTCCAGTTGAGGTCAATCAGCGACTTTATTCCTAAGCCCAGGTGCTCGAAGTTTGCTGTGGGGTTACAAACGAGTAAGGAATGAGAAGGGGTGTTAGAGGCCCAGTCGGACTCTGAACCGAGTGGCCAAGAGTGACAGGGGCTCTAACATATGCTAAGTATTGGAGCATATGCTCTGTGTGTTTCTAAAGCTTGTTGCGTTGTTGTGTTCTCGAGTCGTCAAGAGAGTCTTCGAGAGAGAAAGAGCCTGCATCGTTTTTCAGGAGAGAGTGCATCCCCTTTTATAGTTGAAAGGGATGGCCTTACAAGTCAGAGAGAAAGAGGAAAAGTGTATACGTGTGCTGCCTAGTCTTGTTTCTCATGCCATCGGGTATGGTATGGCTGCTAGCGCCCACAAAACTGTTTAAGCCTAGACGCGTCTAGCAGGCTCTACTGTGTTCGCCTGGTACGACAAACATCGGCGCCCACAATATTATTTGTGGTCTGACGCATTTGCAAGGTTGTATGGTGTCCGTCTATCATGACCTAGAGGCAGTGTCTTGCAGGTGCGTAGGGTATGGCAGGGTACGGTCCTCGGTATTACGTTTGACTTGAGCGCCTTACCTTATCTGCTTCGCTTGCTCGCCAGGCCCACACCGAGCGGGCATCCCCGATCGGTCGTTCCCAGTCGTCCCCAACCATGTCGGTCATGAAAGAGCAGTGAGCAGAGGTCCAACATATCCTTGGTTGGAGAAAGGGGTTGGGCGAGGCGGAGCCCGTGACACAGAGGTTGGGCGAGTGCGGGGCCTGCCCCTAGAGGTTGGGCGAGGCAGAGCCCGCGACCCAGAGGTTGGGCGAGGCGAAGATGCCGGTTGGGGACCGGATCGTGGTCTTGGCCTGTTATTGTGTATCTGGGCCAGCCCAGATGTGTGCTGTCGTTGCACCGCCTGCTGGGCCAAGTTTTGTAGGGAAGCGGGTCCATTGGGGACCCCGGGTTTATGAACCCGACAATTGGCAAGTTTCATGTCTCGAGAACAAGGATTTCCAAAGAATAGCTTTTTTATCATATATCCAAAAGTATCATTCTTCTACATGCACACTAGATTAGAAACTTTGCTTGTACAACCAAATTAATGAAAAGCTTCCTGCTTTACAGAGTACTGTAAAATTAGGCATTTGGGTTTTCAGTTTTAGTCAAAGGCACTGTAAAACTCACGGAATCTCCAGCAGTCAATTGCAACACTAGGCACTGTTAGAGGTCAGATTTCATAAATAAATTCTACAAGACCATGTACTTCTCAGAGTACCATAAAATTCTTACACAAGGGGCAATACTAGTAAGGTAGGTAGTCACAAGAACAGTAAACTTACCTTTGGAGCAATCTCACCCTTGATCCGCAATAGGTGAACTCTTGGGTTTGTGAAGTTGATAAAAATTTCTCTGTTCACCTCACACTTCATGACGCTTGTTGCTTGCGCCTTCTCTTCATTGGAGAGCTCTTCCATGGATTCTAGAAGATCCATACACTTCTTGATAGAATAGTCACCTTTACTTGTTTCATCTAGTGATTCCACAAAAGTTTTGCTTTGCTTTATCTTGTGGTCCACATAGCCTTGTAGAACTCCAGCAATGCTTCTCTTTTTCCCACTTCCTGATCCCTTTTGTCCGGAACAAGCAGAGGAAGCTGGTTCTGCTCCAGTGAGGTCTATAGGTTCACTTGATGCCCTATGATCATCCATACTTGCAGAGAAAGGGTTCATGCTGCTATTTGGAGCATCTATATCACTAGCGTTAACATGTTGAGTGGAAGACGGTGGGGTGCAGCTCAAGTGGCTCTGTTGATGTGAAATTTAATTCACCTGTTGCAATGCTGCCTGTTTCATGTGGATAAATAAACTCAAGTCACATGAATGTCCCAAAAATATTAGCAGAAAAGGATAGTAGTAGCAGGAAAGCTACTACTGTACTGAACACACATTGAAATAAAAAGTTTATTTCAATAGTTCAAAAAAGCTATCTGCTAGACAGTTGCATAGCTACATAGTGTGAGAAACACATGCTAATAGTTCAAAAAAAGCTATCTGCAGGACAGTTGCACAACTACAGTAGTCTAACAAAAAGCTATCTGCACTAGTAGCTGGATAAAAAGTTTACCTTCATACACTTTCTCACATTCGTGATACAAAGGAAATGCTTTTGCTTGGAACTTCTTAAGCCTTGGATGATCCTGGCAAATGCAAACTAAAGTTAGCAGCATAGTAACAAGCTAAATTATCTAGCAAGTGAAATGATCTTACAACATACATCAATAAGTTTCTTCCATTTGTCTAGGAAAGCATTGATCATGCACAAAGAATCATTCTAGCCAACCTCACTTTCCTTAATCCCTGCCTGAATGGCCTTGTAGTTTCCTTTAATGTCCTTCTCCTTGTCTTGAATCTGTGCCTTCGAAAATCCAGCGGATGGAAACTTCCCATTGAAATGCTTTATGATACTTCTCCATCCTTAAGGTGACCAACCATTTTGGCCCTTAAACCTTTCATGATTGTGTTCTTCAAGTACATCAAGAAGTCCTTTCTCATAACTAAAGCTCCATGATGCTCTTGAGCTTTGTCCTTTAGTCATAGCTAGAGTTTACAAAAAATAACATTGAAACACAACTGTAATAGTTTGGCGACATATAACATAACTCACATAGATAGGAAGTCATAAACATAAATGTCTTATACAATAACACATTGGCATGTTCAACATTTATTACATAACAGACTACAAAATAATCTTCATGCTCTACGACTTGACTGCTACTTCCTAAGCATGATTTTGATTATAGGGTTCCCACATTTGCATGACAATCTGATCTCTTAGCACGTTTGCAGCATGGTCTTGTAAATTCAGTGACTGCACATCATTTTGATGATTATCATCTCCTTGTGGCAGATCAACATGATCAGATTCTGGTATATAAGTAGGTTGGTGATCTAGCCAATTCTCATCACCATTTAGACATCTAATTATGTTATGAAATACAGTGGCTGCTGCTGGAATTTTTATTTGAGATTCTATGGGATGATGTGTTTCCACTTTCAGAATTTGAAACCTTTTCTTAAGAATCCTAATAGCCCTCTCAATATGGTTTCTAAGAAGTGTATGACGATGATTGAAAAGCTCTTTGTGATCAGCATATTCTCTTCTTCGAGATGAGCGCCGCTGAAACTCAGCAATGTGATATCTAACTCCTCGATAAGGCGCGAGGAATTGTGGTGCATTTGCATACCCACCTTCCACAAGATAAATCTTTCCCTCAGGAACTTGGAAACCCTTGGAAATAGCTGATCGAAGAACTCCAGCATCTGACGCAGACCCTTCCCACCCACAAGAGATAAATATGAAGTTTAGGTTGAAGTCACATGCTACCATGACATTCTGAGATAGTGTGCCTTTCCTATTCCTTTATGGGGGGCTTTCTCTTCTGCAATTGTGATAGGCACATGTGTGCCGTTGATAGCACCAATACAATTCTATAAAAAAAATGAAACTTAAAAAGCAAAATGTTGGAGAGACAATAAGGTCTAGTGTTATGCCTCACCTAAAAAAGGCCAAAATCTAGGATCCGTAGCGATCTTGGGGTGAGTTTGGTTGGAAGTAGGAAGCTTCAGAAATCTATAGGTGAGAGTGGGAATGATATTGAAAACTTCCCTTATGTTCCTATGGACAGTTTCACCACTATGCTGAAATACTTTCTTCGGTCTATCATTGCTAGCATTGTGTGAAATTATATACATAAACATCCCTAGCTCAACGGTAACACCTCGTGTGTCACGCAATCTACCCTCACGCCTAAGATAGTTACATGTCTCCTTAAATATTCGTGTCTCCATACGAAACTCAGATTTACACCAATTCTCGTGCCCCTCCAGAATTTCCTTCACCTTCATAGCACCAGTATACTCGGAGGTATGCTCTAGCCTCTTCTCTTCATTCAGACATTCAAGTATTGCAGGAACAATGACAAGAAACAATTCATCATCATCTTCTTCTTCCATCTATATGAATTTTGTAATTTTCTCCTTCCTAGAGCCCATTATCTAAAAGTTATAAATAGGAACAAGCTGAGATATTAGCCTACTTATGTATTTATAATAAAGTACATGTTAGTACTTTATTTTTCTCTCTGAACCGAACAAGGCCACAAGTAGCAGTACTAATTCTCCAAGCATGGGCGAACTAATAACAGAGGCATGTCCACATATTCATAGTGTGACCCTTATATCTGACATTAGCATCAGCTCTATACCAGCTAAGATATTGGCCTACTTATGTATTTATAATTGAATCCTATGTTCCAAAATTACCCAACGCGTCCCTCTTCTAATTGTCAAAGTCAGATATGCCAACTTGTGACATACTGACCTTGCGAACAATTAGTACTTGCTTAAAACATCACGGAAGCCTGAATATTCAGAAGCTGCACATGAAGCACTTAAGAGCTAAGACAGTTAGCAACCGATGGAAAACAAACAGCTACTACAAAGAAATCTCTGAACTGACTGAAACACGAAGTCTGCGGCTGAGCTTTACCTGAACTCTCCACTGGTCAGTTACTACTGACAATCTGAAATGCAGCTACAGTGCATTATCTAAAAAACAAAAACAGAGGAAACCTTGAGCCAAACAAAGAGCAGCAAGCTAGTTTGACAACCTCAACTGAACTGGAGTCATTAACCTAATGTTAAGCTAAAAAAAGAAGCAACCAGTCGCTGCAGCTAACAAGTGAAGGAAGCAAATCACGTACTACTAGAGCTATTAAATTGAAGAACCACCGCCCAATACCTTGTACAAGCGCCATGCCTAAGAACCACACCCAGATCGTTCATCCATCCATTCGATTTGATTCAAGAAGTAGTGAAGACTAGCAGATCTTATGAGGAACACACAAAAGAGGGTGAGGTGCCCAACCTGTTCATAGGAGATCACACGTGACGCGGCTGGCCGGGGACGTAGCAGCTACAGGCGGCGGCGGTAGCGGCGGCGTGACGAGGGCAGGAACGATCCAGGAAGTGCACCCGGCTCAAAGTTAGAGTAGGATCCGGGAGTGGCGGCGGCAGCGTGACGAGGGGCTGGGACGACAACGGCTGGCGCGAGCGATAGAGACGGCGGCGCTCAAACCCTAGCCACCATGCTTTCCTGGGCGAGGCGAACGGGAGCAGCAAGGAAGGGCCGAGCGAGCGCCGAGTAGATGGGGAAAGAAATAAATGGGTGCGGTGGAGTTTTTACTGTCCCCCGTCGATTGAGAAGGATAGGATCTAGAAAGCCATGCGCTTTTTCTTTCTCGCGTGACTTCAAACAGGTGCCGGGGTTAGACGGGGAAGCAAACTCACGGGGAGTTTTCTCCATCCATGGACCGGCGGGGATACCGGCGGGTTTTCGCGTATCCAAAGGAGCCCTAAAGGTTCTCCCCCTCGCGTTCAATGATTAGGATTGGATATGTGCATTCTACTAGATATCGTCGAAATATACTGCTTCGCCAAATTATATTATTTCACTACTACAATTTTACTACAGTTTTAGCCTGTAGAGATGGCTGGGATGCCTCTACAGAGGCAATTATCCTAGCCGCCTCTGCAAATCGGTGATATGCACAGGCAGGTGCCTAGCCGCCTCTAGTAATTTGATTTGTAGAGGCGGCTCGAAACAACAGCCGTTGCTACAAATATATTTTCAAAGGTGACTGGAGTCACTAGCAGGGATGTGAATATATATGACGAACAACTTTTGTCACTGTAGAAGCCATATTCGTCATATAGAACATTTTTTGATGAATTAGTGACAAAAATCTGTTTGTCAAAAAACGAGCGTCATATTTGTTCTGTTGTGACGAACCCGAGCTATTGGTCATAGAAGTGGTTTGATCCGTAACAAAAAATATCCGTCACAGAACTGTTTTGACATGCGTGTCAGGGGGCTGCCACGTAGGCAGATGATATGGCCCATTCCATTGGAGATGCTTCCACTTGCAGATGTTATGGCCGGTTACATTAGATATGCTATGGTCCATTCTTATCGGGCAACGTGGCTCTCTTTTGTTCTTGCACATTTCAGGTTTTTACTGGACCACGTGTCGTGTCCCTGTTGTTTCACTTGTCAGTTTTTTATTGGCACACGTGTCATACTGTCGTTGGTCCATGCATCATTTTTTATTAGACCATGTGTTGTATTTTTGTTGTCCACTTGCTCCTCAATCTTAGAAAGTTTGACGTAAGTTTTTTTTTTTTTATAAAAGGGTATGAAGATTAGCTAGGTAACTGCTCCACTTGTTGCTTAATTGATGGATCGATGTTGCCTTCTCCAAAATTTGTTTTGGGCGTTGTACAATATGGATTATTAATATAGCCCTCGCACGTCACACATTTGCTTACATTGAGGATAGAGGGATAAGAAGAAAAGAGGAAGTTTTGCAAGAGCCCGACTCGGCATACGTGTTGATCCAAATTAGGTCCTACATCTAAAGAGGTAGCTAGCTCGCTCGTGGATAAACCTGCAGCAGAGCCAGGAAAAAAAGGGCATGGATGGAATCCCAAACCAGCCTAGTCGATTTCAAAAGACTCGCTGCGAAAATATAGAAACGCCTCCCGGGTGGGACCACACGGGGGCGGTGCACCAAGCAGGGTGTGTCCTAGGCTCAGCAGACCAACTAGGTCGTCCTCTCACATCAAGGATACGAGAGAAGAACAACATGTGAGGTTTGAAATGTAAGGTAGAAAAAGATAAAAATATATAGATTTGTATCGTTACATACGTATATTTTATTCATATAAGGTGGATGGACTTATCTTGTTGGAAGTCGAAACTCTTCTTATCAAAACCGTATCAGAATACAGCTCCGATCCAACTTGATTTTAGGCGACAAAAACCAGCATAACCGGTTTCCCATGGGCATGGATCTTCCAAAAATAGTAATTCTCTCATCCAGAATTTAATCTGAGTGTTATATATGCGCATTTCGATCGTCTCAATGAAAGGAACATAATGGTGAAGTGCAGTTAGTAATTTGAAAAATTTGCAAAAATGGAAAATTGGCTAGGCGTCGTTTTCCCTGAGCTGTCGGGATTTGCCAATTTTAGGCGCAAACAACATGCTTGGAGAATGGGAAAGAAAATGGGACCAATGGCCTGCTTTAAGAGATTGTTCTAAATAAATCACTGTAATATGCAGGAGGCATATAATTAATCCCGTGCTTTATATTGATCATCCCATCATATGATGCCTAGGTACACTGGTTTATTTTCTTTTGTAGCTAAATTAGATTGTATGGTTAAAGATTTATTTATAAAGTGGAAGAAATGACATCTCATGGATGTCTACGAAAATCTCAATGACCTGATTAGGGCTTTTATCTTGCCCCTATATGTTGACGCCATTGGTAACGACCTTCTACCTTGGCCTCCAATAAAACACCTGAATCCGTGCCATGGGCTTCATATATATTCCGCTGGAACACAAACTTTTTAAGGCACACCCTTAGTGGTAATGATATCCTTGAACACCAAAATGGGTTGTTTCCATATCTATTGCTTTCACTCACTACTGCACAAAACATTTGTAGGGACGCCTCAAGAGGATTTGTAGGGGTGGTTGGGCCAGCTGGCCCTACCCAGGCGCCTCTACAAATCAACAATTTGTAGTGGCGGTTGGCCAGCTGCCCTTATAAATCGGTTTGTAGGGGCGGCTGAAAAACGAGCCGCCCCTACAAATCTGTTTTCCAGAATTTTCAAATCTGGATAAAAAATAGCAAAAAAATAATGGTGGATTTTTTTTGATTTATATGCCATTTGAGCTGAAACTCACTTGATAGTTTGCATATGTAAAAAAAGAAAGGTTATAGTAGTTGATCAAAATGAGTATCCAACTTTCTTTCACCCTGTTCGCTTGATCATATTAGCCATGCTTATCAGCCATGATACAGTGTTTTTCTCTCACAACAAAACAATATCAGCCGGCTTATAAGCCACAGAAATGATCAAGCGAACAGGGTGATTGCTAGTATATATAGTTCATTTCATGGTTTAGAAATAGAGAAATTTGAGGGTTTTTTTAGATTGGGAATAATGATGGATTTTTGTGATTTATACGCCATTTGAGCTCAAACTCACTTGATAGTTTGCATACATAGAAAGAAGAAAGCGTATAGTAGTTGATCAAAACAAGTATCGACCTTTATTGTTACTATATATCTCGTCATTTCATGATTTAGAAATGGAGAAATTTGTAGTAGTTGATCAAAAATGTATATAGAGTAGATGACGACTACTTCCGGGTCCTCGGCCTTGCATGGGGTCTGTGAGCGACTGAGGCCGGACCTCTCTCTCATTGCGTGCGGTGAGTGTAACCAGAAGACTATGTTGGAGCACAGAGTGAAGGAGTGTCCCAACCATGGCCATATCTTCTATAAGTGTTCAGATGGTAATGTGAGTTCTCTTTTAGCCGTGTTTTTCATGGTTTATAGCCATTTTTTGTGATGATTTTGACACAAGTTCTTGATTTGGTGTTATAATATCAGTGGGATGGTACTAGATATCCCGGTTGGTACTGGGTGTAAGATTATGTTAAGCATGTGCAAAAATCGACTGTTGAAGAGCTGAACCAGCTGAAGAACCCATTGATGAAGAACTAAAGAAGAATTTGTCTATTTTAGTTGGAATTGGTCGCGAAATTCTTATTCTGTTGAACTGTATTGTAGGTTTAGTTTGTTTAGAGCTATTTGGGATTGTCTGCATTGTATTAAGGCTTTAATAAATTAATGTTCAAGTCAAACAATTATGGTAGGATATTAATTAAATCATGCTGTGTAATGGATATTTAGGACCTTTTAATTAATTATTAATCATGCATATGTTGTGTAATATATGGATATTTGCATCTTCAAGTTTTTTATGCTCATGTAATGCATGCATATGAACTAGTAATGGATGTACAACACTATTCGATGCTCCCAAGAGTTCATTGAGGGCGTGCATGATTTCCTACATGTGGCCGACACAAACAAGCGGAATGGTTTCATATGTTGCCCATGTGTTCTTTGTAAGAACATGAAGGATTATGCTTCCTTAAAGACCATTCACAAATACTTGTTTAGGTCGGGTTTCATGTCCGGCACCGACCGCCCACCCACCTCGACAGCCTTCCTCGACGCCAGCAACGACGACGCCCGGACCAGGCACTCGGCGGCCACAGTCCCCTCAACCACCAGCACCAATGCATTGCCTCCTCAATAGGGCAACACAACCTTGACGACCCTCCTGCCTTGACAACTTCAACACCAGGGCACCGGTCTTCACCGCACTCTGCTGGGCAACCTTGCACGAGGCGAAACTACGCGACATCGTCCTCAACATCATCAACAAGAAGACCACAATAGGATGGGTGCCAAATGATCCCATAGTGGTGCCGAGCAGTCCTGCAGTGGTGCCGACCACTCTAGGACAGATGCCGAACGCTTTCATAGAGGAGCCGAGCGGTCCTACAGTGGTGCCGACCACTCCAAGACGGGTGTCAAACGCTCCCGTAGCGGAGCCGAGCGGTCTTACAGTGGTGCCGACCACTCCAAGACAGGTGTCGAGCACTCCAGGAGCTGTGCCGACCACTCCGGTGAAATAGGGGACTCCATCGATGCCGATCGAGTTCGCCTCACCTCTAAGCGACATCACTGAGTTCGTGGATGCCTTCCACGATGGTGAGGAGGTGCGGTTCCATAGGCTAGACGACATCATCGGCGGCACAGGGTCCTCAGGCCTGGTGGGTCAGCTGCTCAATAACCTAGAGCTGCTTCTCGTCAGTGCAAAGGAACCACCCATGTTCGTGCTGGCCGAGAGAGATGCAAATTGGTGACGGGCAATGCTGGAGTAGATGAAGGCGATCGAGGAAAACGAGACTTGGGAGCTCGTCGATCCACCTCTAGGATGCCGTCTGATTGACCTGAAGTGGGTGTACAAGGTCAAGCGGGATGAGCACGGTGCCATTATCAAGCACAAGGCGTGCCTCGTCGCCTGAGGCTTTGTCTAGCGCGAGGGCATCGACTTTGAGAAATTCTTTGCGCCGGTAGCGCGCATGGAGTCTATCCGACTACTGCTAGCTTTGGCAGCAGTGAAGGACTGGCATGTCCATCACTTGGACATAAAATTGGCCTTCCTCAATAGCAAGCTAGTGGAGACGGTCTTCGTCAGGCAACCTCTGAGTTTTGCCATCAAAGGAGCGGAGCACAGGGTGCTCCGACTACGCAAGGCGCTCTACGGGCTGCGGCAGGCCCCGTGAGCGTGGAACACCAAGCTTGACGTCATGATGGGCGAGCTTGGGTTTATGCGGTGTGCAACCAAGCATGCGCTCTACATGTGGCACGGGGAACAAGGAGCTCATTGTCGGCGTGTATGTGGATGACTTGAGCGTCACCGGCACACGTGCGGAGGACATCGACAGCTTCAAGCATGAGATGGCGGCTCGTTTTTGAATGAGCGATCTCAGCGTGCTCTGCTACTACCTCGGCATCGAGGTGAGACAGGAGAAGGAGGCGCTCAAGCTCGGTCAGAGCGCGTACGCCTCGAAGCTATTGGAGCAAAGCGGCAAGGCTAAGTGCAAGCCGTGCGTGACTCTGATGGAGGAGCGGATGAAGCTGACGAAGGCCAGTACCGTGGAGAAGGTAGATGCAACATTCTACCGGAGCATCGTCGATGGTCTGTGCTACCTAGTCCACATAACGCCGGACATTGCGTTCGCCATGAGCTACATCAGCCGCTTCATAGAGGATCCCCGAGAGGATCACTGGGCTACGATGAAGCGGCTGCTGTGCTATGCCTAGGGGACAGTGGATCAGGGTTCGTCTTCCCCAAGACCGATGGAAGTGGGCTGTAGCTCACTGTGTTCAGCAATGCAGACATGGCAAGGGGACATCGATGGATGGTGGAGCACCTCTGGTGTGCTCATCTTCCTCGGGTCAGCTCCAATCTCATGGTTGTCACTGAAATAGAATGTGGTGGCGCTATCCACGTGTGAGGCAGAGTACATGGCAGTGGCCACATCGGCATGCCAAGCTATGTTGCTGCCCCGGCTGCTGGGCGAGCTGACCAGTGTGGAAGCTCACCCACCAGCACTAATGATAGACAACTATCCCACTATCGCTCGTGCAAAGAATCTGGTTCTCCATGACCAGAGCAAGCACATCGACATCAAGTTCCACTTTCTCAGGGACTGTGTCGATGGAGGGTAGATCGTCATCGAGTTCATCAAAACTGGTTGGCAACTCACGGACGTCCTCACCAAGTCGCTCGGCCATCTTTGGTTCACGGAGCTGAAGAAGATGATCGGCATGGTAGAGGTTCTATGGTTAGCAGTAGGATTATGGGAAGAATTGTAAAATAATCTGCTACTCTCCCATCTCTGAACGCACGGCAGGTGCAGGTGCCGAAAGGGCTCCCTACTGCTGCACTATAGCCACGGCAGGGGCAGGCGCCGAAAGGCTCCCCTGCCGCACTGTAGCCACAACAGAGGTAGACGCCAAAGTCAACCCTGCTATCACATCTAGTCACTGTAGTAGCATGATAGCCTGGCATATCTGTGTAATAGGATTAGATGGGTAGAGTTGTATATATAGCTTCCCACTGCAACTCCGTAAAGTGAGCGAGTTTAGTTTTGCCATCTCCTCTACAGAGCTCCAGCCAACACTAGTGCTTATGATGTGTGCGCGCGCTCTATTCTCCCTCCCTTCTTCTACCTCTAGCCATAGTGAGCGAGAACGCTGGTGACCGATCGGCTCACCCGGTGACCGGTCGGCTCACCCGTGTGGGAGATCTCGGGACAAACAGATCTACGATTCAGCAAGGATCGAACATGTCCGCGACGCCATAGCAGGTGGGTAGAAACATGGGACGGAACTGTAACACCCTTGGTGTTACACTATAAATCATTTACTAAAACATGTCATGAGCATCATGTTTATGTGTTAATGCATGTAATAAAGTGTGTAGATCAATTTTTGTAACTCAAAACGATCGACTCGAATGCGAAATGAAAGTTAATTCTATAGTCATGTTATATCACTTAAGGTTGAAAGCCAATTTTTAATATAGTCTTGTTATAGTCGTGCCAGAGCGCGCGGGGAGGGCCGGGGGCCTCGCCGTTGTAAAGAGGAGATGCCCCGAGGGTTCTTTTGCATAAGTGCTGTCTCTAGGAATAGTAACATGGACTACGGGTTATTTTGTTCGTAGTCCAGGGGTGTTTTTGTTAATGTGCCAGCGTGCGCGGGCTCCCCGCCGTGGGCTGCCTCCGCGCGTGGGCCGCACCATGCCTATGGGCCGCCATGTGCTCACTCACGCGTGTGTTGCGCCGCGTGGGCCGCGTGGGCCGAAATCAGTTTAGCTTTTTCGTGGAGAATAGAAATAGCTTTTCATTTGTATTTCTGAGATGATCTTTGGTCAATCATATAAAATCATGTAGGTATCCAAAAATTGTGAAACCAATTTTGTTAAGTTTCTAAAATTGTGCTATTTTTGTTAGTATATTTAGTTCATATATATACTTGACGATACCAGGAGCTATTAAATTATTTGAGAGTGCTTAATATTGTTAGGTTAACTATTGTAGGTATTTTTGTGGCAAAATGGTGATAGCTTTAGCTTCGAAAAGTGTACTGTAGCTTCATGGTATTATTAGGTGCTCACTGTAATTTTTGTAGCTTTAGAATAGACTTAACGTAAGGGTAGTTAAATGCTCTTTGTTTCAAATATACATTAAATCATTAGTAGAAATAAAGATATATCCTTCGTTTGTAAAGCTAGGTGTTTGTTAGTTGAAACCAACACTTTACTTGATGAAGATGATAATTAGCTTGGTATCTTAGTCATTGGAGCTTGCTTAGTAGTTTACCATGTGTATTCTTATTTTAAGAGTTGTTGTTGCCCAAAAGCTAAGTGTTCCATCATCATCGCATGCATGTACACTACAAGAAATAGGGCTTCGCATGATGGTTTACTGGTGACATTCTAAGAAAGCATCATAGAATTCTATTGTCTATGGTGGTTCATTCCTGAGGTGATACGTCTATGACAACTGGTTTAGTTGTCGTCACTGTTGAACGTCACAGGTCATATTCCCTTGTAAACAGGGAAGTTGGTACCCTAGGGGAAGGTGGTACCAGCTTGTCGATGAGGTTAAATGTGCAAAAATTATTTTTTTAAAGTAAATGTGCAAAAACTATTGCCATGGCCAGGAGTCAAACTGCAGGCATCTTGTATTCAAGGGTAGGGAACTAACCAATGAGATGCAGCGTTGTTTTCGATGAGTACTGATCTGTTTTAGATTCTGTCCTCTGCTAAACAAATTATAGTGCTTTGAAATCCCTAGTCTGTGACGTTTTGTGTTTGAGCGCACAGAAAAAATATTTCGCAAACTTTTGTGGTCCGTGTGCACCTATGGGACTCAAAAATTTTCCTCCAGTGACACCCTCCCTCTTATCCTCTCCCATTCTCCCTGCAGCAACACACGTCCCAATCTCCAACCTTTCTCCACCTTCCATGCCATCCTCTCCGACCATCCCTCCCCAATCCACCTCTCTCCATCCAGGTGCGCACGACGCGGAGCTGTGGCGGCTTGGATTTGTGGCGCAGGGCTGGGGGCTGAAGCTGCGAGCAGCGTGGGGCTGCGGGCGACACGGGGATGCGGGCAGTGTGGATCTGCAGCGCGGAGCTTCGTGCTGAAGCTGCGAGCGGCGGGGTAGCTGCCGTCAGGGGCGGCCGACCGTCCCGTCCTCGCGAGCAGGGTCGTGACTCCGCCGAGTCGCCCGGTCCTCCGCCGACGGCTAGCTGCCCCACGCCGGTGCGCCCCCGCCTGGCCGCCTCAGTCCTCCAGCCTCCACCCTTGGCCGGCGCTCGGAGGCCACAGCCAACCACCCAGGCACCCACATCCCACACTCTGCAATTGTTCTGCTCCTCTCTCCTGTTGCCTGCTGCGGTGTGCTTTTGTCTCTTAAACCACAGTAGATTTTAGCTAAACCCAACTCTGAATTTGGCACCAAAGTTACAGTGCTTTTAGCCGAATTTGAGCCCCTGTAATTTCTAAACGGTGTAGGTTTTGATCTATGTCCTTAAACAAGATCGGTAGACCTTTATGTCCAGAACATATTTCTTTATGATAGATTGAATCATGTACATGTGAATTTAGGAGAAATTCTTTGATGAACATAGGATCTCAGTCTCAGTTGTGAGCTCTAAACTTATAAATTGCAGGTATATTATTATCATAATTTTGACATTAGTTCTCCAACCTAATGTATATTGTGTGCTCTGTAGTAAACAAGGTATGGTGCTAATTTGCAGCAATCTAGATTAGAGAAGATAGCTAGCCGATTTGATTTTTTACATGCTCTGTTACCAATATGATTTCTGAGAACTTGAGATGCACAAACGACCTTTATTCTAGAACTTGTCACTTGTACTGCAAACTGCAATCAGTAGCAATAGAAACTTTAGTTCCAGATAGTCGTTCTAGGAACTCAGTACTTAAGAGTTTCTAGTGTTCATGGGATCTGTTCCTCACATTTGCAGGCAAGTATGGCCAATGTGAACTTGTCAACACAGGCCTAGTGGAATCGTGATGCAACTTTTACTAGCTATTTTAACTTATGCAGCTGCCATAAGTGAGGTACCACTTTTCCAAATTACTATACTAGCTGTGCAAATTACTATACTAGTTGTGTTAAAAAAATTACTGTACTAGCAGTGCAAATGCAACTGCCAAGCGAAATTGTTTTGGTTATGTTTCCAGCTTTAGTGTGCATAGGATAAATTAAATTAGGAGAGTTGCAGAACTTGTCTTATAACTAGTTCAGCTATGTTTTCTGATTTGTTAACGAACTGATCTGCTAAGTTCAGCTATGATTTCTGATGCAAGTCTATGCATTCTGTTTGTCCTGTACCTCAAAGACTAATTGTGTTTTCTTTTTCTTTCTTTACCTCTATAGATGATTCCTCATGCAGAGAAAACCAAATGATTGTTCAAGTGAATATCTTCATCGATCCATTCATTCATCAATCATTTTACATAAGTCTTAAATGTAGAGATCTAGTGCAAACATTTGACTAAGTGCTATGCTGTTATGTTCACCTCATGTCGTGTAGGCCTATCTAGGATCTCAATATGCTCCTGTCTTCTTCCTATTAAGTTGACAATCTTCAACTAAATAACAGTTGTGATGTAGAAGTTTTAACTTGGCCAAAAGACCCTTGCACTTTTTTCAAAGATAGTACCTTTGCACATGTGAGTTTTATTACTGATCAAGTATTCTTTGCAAATGTTTGATGAGGTTATCTGTAAATTGCGGCAAGAGGATCAAGGTGCTCATGGTGGCTATTTTCATTAGTCACGAAAGATTTTGTTGTGCGAGCAAATCATATGAGTTGTTGCTGTACAAGCCAACATCTTAGTTTTGTAGGTACTTGAGTGTAGCTCGGTTATTGCCTTAGTATTTCGTGTGAAATATTGTACAAGTACAAATGTTGATGGTTTCAATGAAAATGATGAGCAATATTTTGTCAATTGTGAGCTTTGTTCCAGTTTATGTGTGTTTCATGAGTGTGCTTTAATGTGTGGCATGGTTAATATTGATTTTATGGTTAATGCTGTGATGATTTTGTACTAATTTGTGATATTCTTTTTTGTCACTATGGTTTGGATCTGGGCTTGGATATGGGCTGGTTATAGGAGACAGACAACTAATTCATGATGAACAAAAAAGCCAATCTGTGACGGTCCATTTTGGTCCAAAAAATGTATGACGCGGGATACATGACATTTTTCTTGATCGTCATCATGAGTTAACTGTGACGCATTTTCGCTTGTCTGTGACCAAAGTAAACCGTCATATACAAGGGTATTTTTTGTAGTGGTAGAGAACGAGTTGGTAGAGATCGTGACCATCAGAGATCACGAGTTCCAGGAGGTGATTGAAGAGTACGAGAAGGAGATCCTCGTGTAGGAGGAGGTCCCGGAGGCACAATTGACTGACTGAGCTAACACCGCACCTGCCCAAGGCAAGCCCCGGTGCATAACCATTATTTTGAATGATCACTGGATATATATATGTGATGTGCATTTACGTTATAGGCATTTTATGGAAACTACATGCATAGATAACCTACCTATGAGTCCTACTAGCATAGGTCGAGTAGTTGGTATGCTTAGGCTACCGGTAGCGTGAGCAACCTGTCGTTACTCACAATAGGTGATTATTATTATCACCCTCATGATAAAATGGTGAAAGGAAATGGAGACCGGACAGGGATATGGTACGGGTATTGGTGGGTGTAAGAGGTTGTGTCCCGCGGCCAACGGGGCATAGCTTGGTTACACTGTTTTCCCTGTCCGTGTCGGTTAAGGACCGACCGTTGCATTGGGTTCTAGTCAGGTCACAGACTTATTATCCTAAGCACATACTTGTTTATGGGAGCAGGGAAGGCTTGTTGCTCCATTCTCGTAGGTTCTGGCTCTTTCCGGACCGACTGATTGGAGGCGGGGATGGTGGAGGTCTAAGCACCACATTGAGTCCGGGACTCAGGTGTGGGGCTTGGAGTCCAAGTTTGGACGAGGACCTGGACCCCTTGACAGGAGAGTGGTGGGTTGGTCCTGCTTGTGCCTGGGGTACAAGCGGGGCATGTGTTTTGGGGTACCCAGCTTGGCACCTTGATTTACGAATCGCCAGGTAATCCGGTACGACTTGTCTACGATCTAGCATCGTAGTAAGAACTGGAAGATGAAAGATGGTGAAATGAATCTATTTGCTCAACTATTGCTTTAAAGTAGAACAGGTGCTTACCTAGAATGGTTAGATAATGAACTAATCATGACTGCTAATAAGAAACATACATAAGGCTTCACTACTAGTATTGCTTTTTGCAAAAAGGAAACCCAACAAACCATAAAGCTTATCATATCCTTTGGAGTTAGGAAATTATTCCCACTAGTCGGGGTAAGTCTTGCGAGTACATTGTGTACTCAGAGTTTATTCATCCCTATTGTAGGTGCAGCTTGAAGAGTAGCTGTTGTGTGGAGGATTCTTCTGGTAAGCACAGACGGGTCCTTATATTCGACCGTTAGATGTTTATTGTAATTCTGCAGTTTAAATTCCGCACTATGAACTTAGTATCGTAATAATGTATTTCTAAGAACTCTTGTTGTATGAAATGGACTAAGTATTGTAAACTCGTTCCCATTATTGGATCTTGGAGAAAAAACGTGGATTATTCAAGTTCTCCCTTGGGGTGTGCTCGACGGAATCCATCCGATGTAGCTTGCTTTCGGGGTGCTTAGTGTCTGGTGGAAGACGAGCGCCTCTGAAGGTGTGTTATTTCGGGCGGTTCTGCCATAGGTGGTATCAGAGCCAATAATGAGTCTACGAGTTTCATAACTCCTTTCAAAACCTAAAATTTGACCAACAAAAGTTTTGCGAAAAATAGGATGCGATGAAATTATGTAAATAAGTATAAGCCCTAGTAATATGGTCTATCTAGGATAGCGGCCCTGGTTTTATCTAATCAAATTTCTACAGGTACACTAACTTATGCTGCGTAAGAATCGTTTAGCTATGGAAAGTGAGTGTGCGATGTGCCGAATTTTTTTGTGAATGCCGCTATATTCCGGCTTGAGTGAACGGGTAGGACGATGCATGCATCATGAAAAGAGAATCTTGCTTAAACTAGACCCCCCCACGTATAATATGGATTAGTAAATTCATAGGATAATCTAAAAGAATGCTTTAATAAAAGTCTTATCATTTCTCTAAATCTCTTGTTCCTAATCTGGAGCGTTGTCCCTAATGGTTGGTTCATATCTGTTTATAGATGAACCTAAGGTCTGGTCGGGGGAGTACCAGTGCTGGGGCATACTAGGGTGATAACGGTCTTGGTGAGGACAATGGCCACACCAATGGGGACAGCCACGAGGCCTCACTTCTGGCTCCTCCTCTTCTGCCACCACCACCTCTGATGACCCATGAGGAGATGATGGCGGAGATGCTGGCTGCTCGGCGTGAGTTAGCCCATGCCTTGGAGATGCTAGCCTAGGCGATTGGTGGCTTCACCTGTGGGTGCCATAGAGGCAATAGTGGAAACAGGGGTGGTGCCCGTGGTCCCAAGGGACCCTGTTCTTACCAGGATTTCTCAAAGACGCACCCACCCATGTTCACACCGACTGCTGAGCCTCTGGATGCGGAGCATTGGCTTCGCATTCTGGAGTAGAAGTTTCTGCTACTCACTGTAATTGAGGAGAGAAGGTGCGCTTTGCAGCACAGCAGCTATTTGGTTCTGCTAGTGCATGGTGGGACACGTTCAATGCCATGCAGCCGGTGGACCACCGTGTGACTTGGCAGGAGTTTACCGCTACTTTTAGATAGTACTACATTCCTGCTGGTGTGCTGAACCGGAAGTTGATGGAGTTCCTGGACCTAAAGCAAGGGAGCATGTCTGTGATGGATTACGTGAACAAGTTCAACCATCTGTCATAGTATGCTGGGACCCACGTCGATACTGATGAGAAGAAGAGGGACCATTTCTATCACAGCCTCTCTTGCAGTCTGCAAAAGGAGCTATACACAGGCAACTACCAGACTTTTGGTGCTATGATGAATGCTGCTATTGCCATGGAGGGACTTCAGCATGATTCTTGCGCTGAGCGGAAGCGCAAGCGGATGATTTTTGGGTCTTCTAGTCACCCCTAGTCTCAGAAGGTATAGGTTGTCAGGCGGGTGCCCTATTAGTCTTCAGGTGGGCAGCCATTCCGTCAGCCTCAGCAGACCTACCAGGCACCTCCCACTCAGTACCGTACACCTACTCGGCAGGTGTAACAACAACAGCCCTAGGGATAGCAGGTTCTACCTTGTCAGGGGCAGGGGAACAAGCCTGGTGCTTGTTTCAAGTGTGGCAAGGAAGGCCACTATGCTTGGGAGTGTCCACATAACTAGCCTGTGCAGTCTTCCTAGCCTTCAACCAACTCCCGTCTGGTCAAGCGGACGATTATCAAGAAGAACGTGCCCGTAAGCCGCTCTGGGCAAGTTAACTTCACTGAGGCTGAGGAAATGTTGCAGAATGAACTGGTGATGGCTGGTATGTTTACCATTGATTTCCACACAGCATATGTGTTGTTTGATTCTGGTGCATCACATTCATTCATGAGCATGGGGTTTGCATAGAGGCACAATATATCTCTTATGGCTATTCCTATTGCCTATAGAATCAGTACTCCGGGTGCGCAGTTGTGCGTTAATACTTAGACGGACATAGTTGGATTAGTGCTAGCCACTCACACTTACCGCCTCCAGTTCATGGTGCTGCCCGGGCAAGGCATAAATGCAATTCTAGGCATGAACTGGTTGTGAGTTTATGGGGTAGTCTTGGATCTTAAGCAGAGAGTTGTTGAATTATGACTTCCTTCTTTCGAGGATAGAATGTCTCTTCTTATGCCCTCAGATCTAGCCTTACCAGTTGTTGCTCATGTTGAAGCTTCTCCTGATCTTGTCTCTATTCCTGTGGTCTGTGAGTTCCTAGATGTCTTTCCTGAAGAACCTTGCACCGGATAGAGATGTGGAGTTTTCCATTAAGTTAGAACCTTGCACTGCTCCTATTTCCTGACGTCCCTACCGCATGGCTCCTAAAGAACTAGCTAAAATGAAGAAGCAATTAGAGGAATTATTGGAGAAGAGATTTATCCGTCCTAGTTCTTCACCATGGGGTTGTCTAGCTATTTTTGTGAAGAAGAAGGATGGTACTCTGCGGATGTACGTGGATTACCGCCCTCTCAATGCGGTAACCATTAAGAACAATTATCATTTACCTCGTATTGATACTTTGTTCGATCAGTTGGCTGGTGCCAAAGTGTTTTCAAAGATTGATCTTTGTTTTGGGTATCATCAAATTAACATCCGGCCACAAGATATACCAAAGACAGCTTTCTCTACTAGGTATGAACTGTATGAATACCTAGTCATATATTTTGGTCTCACCAATGCTCCTGCATTCTTCATGTATCTCATGAATTCAGTCTTCATGCCGGAGCTAGATAAGTTTGTAGTGGTGTTTATTGATGACATTTTGATATACTCCAAGAACAATGAAGAGCATGCACGGCATCTTCAGATAGTACTGAGTCGATTAAGGGAACACAAGTTGTATACCAAATTCAGCAAGTGTTAGTTTTGGTTAGATCGATTGCAGTTCTTGGGACATGTTCTGACACCTGAAGGTATCTCTATAGACCCAAGCAAGGTACAAGATGTGTTAAATTAGAAGTCTCCAAAGTCAGTGCATCAAATTCATTAGTTCCTTGGTCTTGCTAGTTATTATCAGCGCTTCATTCCTGACTTCTCCAAAATAGCTCAGCCAATGACCAAGTTGCTCCAGAAAGATATTAAATTTGTATGGAGTTCGGCTTATGAAGAAGCTTTCCAAGCCCTGAAGGAATTTCTTACCTCTGCTCCTGTTCTTGCCCAACCAGATATTGACAGGCCATTTGATGTGTATTGTGATGCCTCAAGGATTAGATTGGGATGCGTGCTTATACAGGATGGACGTGTGATAGCTTATGCTTCACGCCAGCTGAAAAAGCACGAGATGAATTATCCCACCCATGATATAGAGCTAGCTACTGTGGTGCTCGCTCTAAAAATTTGAAGGCATTATTTGTTGGGAAATAAAGTACACATTTTTACGGATCACAAGTGCCTCAAATATATCTTCACTCAGTCTGAGCTGAACATGAGACAACGGAGATGGTTGGAGCTAATCAAGGATTATAATTTGGAGGTTCATTACCATCCTGGAAAAGCTAATGTGGTAGCTGATGCTCTGAGCCAAAAGTCATATCAAGTTGAAGAAGCACCCTTGTCTCTCAACCATGCTGAGGTGCTAGCCCATATTGCTCTAATCTCGGATTTACTCGAGCAAATTATTATAGAGCAAAGGCATGATGCTTCGAAAATCCCACACATCAAGAAGTTAATTGCCGAAGGGCGTGGTCCTCATTTTAGTATTGATGATCAAGGTGTAGTGAGGTTCAAGAATAAATTGGTTGTTCCATCTAATGATGAGCTTAGGAAAAAGATTTTGGAGGAAGCTCATCACTCGAAGTTATCCATCCATCCAGGAAGTAGCAAGATGTTCCATGATTTGCTCCACTTGCATTGGTGGTCAAATATGAAGCAGGATATCACCAAGTACGTCATGGAGTGCGACACTTGTGGAAGAGTTAAGGCAGACCATATGCGTACCCTAGGATTTTTGTAGCCCTTGCCTATCCCTGTTCGGAAATGAGAGGAGATTTCCATGGATTTGATTGTGGGTTTACCCCGCACGTCCAAGGGCTATAACTCTATTTGGGTCATTGTGGATCGCCCTACCAAGTCCGCTCATTTTGTCCCGGTGGATACCAGATATTCAGCCAAGAAGTATGCCAAGTTGTATTTTGACCAAATTGTGACCCTGCATGGAGTTTCTCTTACTATCGTCTCTGATAGAGGGTCAGTCTTTGTCTCTCATTTTTGGGAGCAACTTCAGGAGTGTCTTGGTACTAGTCTCCTCCGAAGTTCAGCTTATCATCCGCAAACTGACGGCCAAATAGAAAGGGTGAATCAGGTACTTGAGGATATGTTGAGAGCTTGTGCCATTTCTTTTCCTGAGAAGTGGGATGAATGCTTGAACTTAGCTGAGTTTTCTTATAACAATAGCTATCAAGAAAGCATTCGTTTGGCACCATTTGAGACCCTGTATGGCAAGAAATGTAGAACACCACTTAACTGGGTTGAAGTGGGTGATCATGGATATTTTGGGCCTGATTTTATCAAAGAAGCTCGAGAGCAAGTCAGTATTATTCAGAGATATTTGAAGGCAGCTCAAAGTCGTCAGAAAATTTATGCGGACAAGAGAAGAAGGCCCTTGCAATTTAAAGTGGGTGACCATGTGTATCTCAAAGTGTCTCTTATGAGAGGTGTGCATCGATTTGGTGTCCATGGGAAGTTAGCTCCTTGTTATGTTGGGCCTTATATGGTTTTGGAGCGATGTGTCCTGTTGCTTATCGTATCCAGTTCCCGGATATTTTGTCAGTTGTGCATAATATATTCCATGTTTCCCAGTTAAAGAAATGTTTGTGGGTCCCCGATGAAGCTGTGGAAATTGAAGGGCTTCCCCTCCGGCCTGACTTGTCGTATATTGAGCATCCTGTCAAGATCTTGGACAAAAAGAAAGAGTGACTAGAAACAATGTGGTGAAGTTTTACAAAGTTAAGTGGCAAAATCACTCGTTGGATGAAGCAACGTGGGACCAAGAAAATTATATCTTGAAGCATTATCCCCACCTTCTTTCTAGTTTACCGAGGTAATTGTATAAATCAGAATGTATTTCTTATCTCTTTTCCCACACTAGGCACATGAAATGTCGGGACAAGATTTTGTTTAAGGGGGTAGATTTGTAACACCCTCGGTGTTACACTATAAATCATTTACTAAAACATGTCATGAGCATCATATTTATGTGTTAATGCATGTAATAAAGTGTGTAGATCAATTTCTATAACTCGAAATGATCGACTCGAATGCGAAACGAAAGTTAATTCAATAGTCATGTTATATCACTTAAGGTTGAAAACTAATTTATATTAAGCAAAAATGCTATGAAACATGTATGTGATACTTAAATAAAGTTTGAAGTACAAACTTTGTAGATGACAATAAAATACTTGTGGTCGAAAAATGATATTACTAGCTAATATTTCCACTAGATTAGAAATCGCAATTGGAAACCAAATTCAGCTCAAAAACTTAGAAATTTTCAAGTCTATCAACAGTTAGACACTGCTATGTTTGGCAATTTATTGTGAGAGATTGGGTAAAGGAGTAGGGCAGTAATATGGCTTGTTTTAGTAGCCTAATATACCCTCTAAGGTATAGCAAAGTGGTTTGGGGATTGGATAAACGGTTTAGATGTCTCGAACGCTTTAAAATTCATACGTGTCACTATCTCGAACAGTCTGTCGCCATGGGCGCGGTCACCGCATGGCCACCCCGTACGCGCACATGGTCGTGCATGTGCGCACTGCCGTGCGTAGCCGGCCGTGGCCGCCTCTGGCCTGGCCAGGGCTCAGCTGCCGCTGGCTTGCCGGGTGGAGCCACCGCTGTTGCTGCCTGCCCTGTCCCGTGCTGCACTGTCGTCGTGTCCGCGCTGCTGACGCTCCTCGCATCGTGACACTGCCGCTGTCATCGCATCGTTGTCGCGTCTGCATTGATCCGTGGCACCTATGCGCTGTTGCCGGCCATGTGCGTGTCGCCCTACCGCGCGCACATGGGCGAGCTGCCATCGCTATGCCATTTATGGCACTGCGGCCACGCGGGCCACGCCGGTCGGGCGCACACGCCCGTCGGCTAGCGCCGGCGCATGGGCCTCTCGGTCCTACCGCTCATGTCCCACCAATGTATGGACGAGCCGAGCCCACCGCCGCACCGTATCTCTCTTTTCCTCTTTCCCCCTCTGTTTCCCGCCATCGTCGCGTCGCGTCACGGTGAAGCCAGAGAGCGAGCAACTCTGATCAATTCCTCATGCTCGCATCTCTGCCTTCACGCCCCCTCTCCAGCCGACCCCACCCCGCCTTGACTCACGTCACGCCGAGCTCTAGCTTTGGAGCTTTGCCCGCCGCCATGCCATTAAGGCCCGTCGCCGCCCGTGTCATGGCCAGTCTCCACCACTTCACCCCGCACCAATTCCTCTGCACCACTAACTCTCCTTGGCTCTCTCTTCATTGTGCGCATGCTAGTCGTAGCTCTAGTGCCGCCTCCTCACCGCTGATGCGACCGTGCCTTTGCGGTCCGCCGTTCACATCTCAGCGTGCACACGGCCAGCCTTGCTCGGGTCGTCTCCTGCTGAGCTGGCTTCTCGGTAAGGTTACTGGTGAATTGTCGTTGCTCACCCGCTACCCCTACTACCTTGTTGTTGCTGTGGCTCACCTGAATGTCGTCGCCATTGTCCTAGGGTGCCCCTCATCATGGAGAGGTCCTTCTACGGCATCTCAGCTCGTGCAACCGCCACCCATCATCTCGCGTAGAACCCTAGGTGAGTGTTGGCCTCGTAGTTAGGTCAGCGTGGATCCCGTGTGGCTGGCGCAAGCGCCAGTGCCACCGCTCGCCGCGTTGGAGCATGCGGGGAGGGCCAGGGGCCTAGCCATTGTAAAGCGGAGATGATCTGAGAGTTCTTTTGCATAAGTGCTGTCTCTAGGAATAGTAACGTGGACTGCGGGTTGTTTTGTTCGTAGTCCAGGGGCATTTTTGTTAATGTGCCAGTGCGCGTGGGCTCCCTGCCGCGGGCTGCCTCTGCACGTGAACCATGCCTCGCCTGTGGGCCGCGTGGGCCAAAATCAGTTTAGCTTTTCCGTGGAGTATTGAAATAGCTTTTCATTTGTATTTCTGAGCTGATCTTTGATAAATCATATAAAATCATGTAGGTATCCAAAAATTGTGAAACTAATTTTGTTAAGTTTCTAAAATTATGCTATGTCTATTAGTATATTTAGTTCATATATATACTTGTCGATACCAGGAGCTATTAAATCATTTGAGAGTGCTTAATATTGTTAGGTTAAATATTATAGGTATTTTTGTGGTAAAATGGTGATAGCTTTAGCTTTGAAAATTTTACAATAGCTTCATGGTATTATTAGGTGCTCACTGTAATTTTTGCAGCTTTAGAATAGACTTAACATAAGGGTAGTTAAATGCTCTTTGTTTCAAATATACATTAAATCATTAGTAGAAATAAAGATATATCCTTCCTTTGTAAAGCTAGGTGTTTATTAGTTGAAACCAACACTTTACTTGATGAAGATGATAGTTAGTTTGGTATCTAAGTCATTAGAGCTAGCTTAGTAGTTTACCATGTGTATTCTTATTTTAGGAGATGCTGTTGTCGAAATGCTAAGTGTTGCATCATCATCGCATGTATGTAGAGAACGAGTTGGCGGAGCTCGTGATCATTGGAGATCACGAGTTCGAGGACGTGATTGAAGAGTACGAGGAGGAGATCCTCATGTAGGAAGAGGTCTTAGAGCCACCACTTACTGACTGAGCTGACACTGCACCTGCTCAAGGCAAGCCCGGTGCATAACCTTTATTTTGAATGATTACTGGATATATATATATATGATGTGCATTTACGTTACATGCATTTTATTGAAACTATATGCATAGACAACATACCTAAGAGTCCTAGTAGCATAGGTCGAGTAGCTGCTATGCTTAGGCTACCGGTAGCGTGAGTAACCTGTCGTTACTCACAATAGGTGATTATTATTATCACACTCATGATAAAATGGTGAAAGGAAATGGCAACCAGGCAGGGATATGGTACGGGTATTAGTGAGTGTAAGAGGTTGTGTCCCGCGGCCAACAGGGCATAGCTTAGTTACACTATTTTCCCTATCCGCGTCGGTTAAGGACCGACCGTTGCATTGGGTTCTAGTCAGGTCACAGACTTATTATCCTGAGCACATACTTGTTTATGGGAGCAGAGAAGGCTCATTGCTCTCTTCTCGTGGGTTCTGGCTCTTTTCGGACCAACTAATTAGAGGCGGGGATGGTGGATGTCTAAGCACCACACTGAGGCTGGGACTCAGGTGTGGGGGCTTGGAGTCCAAGTTTGGACGGAGACCTGGACCCCTTGACAGGAGAGTGGTGGGTTGGTCCTGCTTGTGCCTGGAGTACAAGTGGGGCGTGTGTTTCGGGGTACCCAGCGGGGCACATTGATTCGCGAATCGCCGGGTAATCCGGTACGACTTGTCTACGATCTTGCACCGTAGTAAGAACTGAAAGATGAAAGATGGTGAAATGGATCTGTTTGCTCAACTCTTGCTTGAAAGTAGAACATGTGCTTTCCTAGAATGGTTAGATAATGAACTAATCATGACTGCTAATAAGAAACATACATAAGGCTTCACTACTAGTATTGCTTTTTGCAAAAAGGAAACCTAGCAAACCATAAAACTTATCATATCATTTGGAGTCGAAAAATTATTCCCACTAGTCGGGTAAGTCTTGCGAGTACATTGTGTACTCAGGGTTTATTCACCCCTGTTGCAGGTGCAACTTGAAGAGTAGCTGTTGTGTAGAGTATTCTTCTGGTGGGCATAGACGGATCCTTGTATTCTACCGTTAGATGTTTATTGTAATTCCGCTATTTAAATTCCGCACTCTGAACTTAGTACTGTAATAATGTATTTTTTAAGAACTCTTGTTGTATGAATTAGACTAAGTATTGTAAACTCGTTCTCATTATTGGATACTGGAGGAAAAACATGGATTATTCGAGTTCTCCCTTGGGGTGTGCTCGATGGAATCCGTCCGATATAGAGCTTGTTCGGCTGGCTTATTCGGCTGGCTGGGGCTGGCCAGGCCACTCAGCGGGGCACTGTTCACGTCCTGCCAGAACAGTATTTTCCTCTCACAACAATCAGCCGGAACAGTATTTTTCAGTCGTGCCGAACAGGCCCATAGCTTGCTTTCAGAATGCTTAGTGTCTGGTGGAAGACGAGCGCCTCCGAAGATGTGTTATTTTGAGCGATTATGCCACAGGAACTCACCGATTCAATTGAACAATTACATACTGATGAATTGACTAGAAATGTCAAGAGCACTACTGGACTGGAGGGATCACGCCTACCAAGGATGGCCTCCAAACAGCACGCTAGAGTCGATGGGATTCACGAGCGCAGACGATGCACTAAAAGCTGTCTCCCTCGTGTTCAATGATCAGGATCGGATATGCCCACCACAGTACTAGACTTCGCCAAATTATATACTACTCCCTCTCTCTGTCCGCAGAAGAATGTAGTTCTCACTTATCGAGGAGTCAACCAATTTAAATTTTGACTGAAGTTATATTAAAAAGTACTAACATTTTTTATATAAAAAATAAGTATCATTAAATTAATTATAGAATATATTTTTATCATGAATTTATTTGAAGACATAAATGCTAATACTATTTACTATAAATTTGATCAAAGTTGAGTAAAGTTGACCGGCACGGATTCTATAGTTACATTCTTTTGTGTACGGAGGGAGTGTGTTATTTGTTGTATCCCTTTTCTTGTCACAAAATCATGTCGATCCGGCACTGGTTTATGGTTATGGCGTGCGTGGCCTGGAACACTTGTCGAATTAGGGCTCATGCATATATTCGCCTAATGAGGTACCCTTTTCCCTTCTTCTAATTTTATTTAATTTACAAATAAATAAATCATGTCGTCCAAACGTGATGCATGTGACCATTGGAACTAGTATTTGTTCATTTGATCCTGTAAACCCGATAGTACCGGGATCAAGAAACTATATATGCAAACATAAACACTACTGCATTTGGTTCAGCATGTAATGGCTTGGAATCACAATAATACTGCTTGCCATCTATGTCCGAGCTACCAGTTCAAATCTGGGTCCACTATGTGCTGCTCATGTCATTCCTTAGGTACCAACTGTTGGCTGAAGTTTGCTACGATCTTTACTTTCTTTTCCCAGTTGTGCCTTTGGGTTCCATTTGTTTATATACTGAAGGTCTGAAAACGACGACCAGACGAGGGGTGAATGGGAGCTTCAAATTTCTTTCAAAATATTCAGCCGTTGTCCTAAAATCACCGCCAAACACCATGATGTCCACGACCCAAAAAAGAGGATAGATGTTCTGTAGGAACACGGTGGGACACCACAAAGCAAACGGATCACTTCCCAAACCAAAGGACTGAAAAGGAGATACTCAACTCCTATAGAGAAGAAGCAAGTTTCCCAAATTTAAAATACTCAAGCCAACCAGTGACGAGAGTACCTAGATAGTTTCTTTGGATCGATGAAAAACTAGCGCAAAAGACGGAATGCAAATTGAAGCTCAGTCGCACAAACCGCAGACAAAATACCGAGCTTGCGAAATAGAGACCGGAAATTGCAAGGGCTCAGGCCGGAAATTCCAGGCTTCACAACGCAACGCAAGCAGGGGAGCACCGGTCTTTCTTTGCCGTACACGCTCGGGAGCGGCGCTCTCTGGGTCGGGGACCTGGGACCGAGCCGATGATACACCTGACAGCCTGGTGCCACACAGAGACGGAACAGGCAGAGAGGGAGAGAGACCGCAGGCAGGGATTGCTCACGCGCTGGGAGACCGGGAAATCGAGCGCCGGCTTGCCTGGCGGAAGGGGCACCTGGTCCCACGGGCAAGCGCTCGGCTAGGAGCGCTCGACACAGAGAGGCAGGGATGAAAACGGATCGAATACGGACGGATATCACCGGTATTACATTTATTTTCATATTTCTGTCCGGATTCCGATTCGAATATGGATAGTGTCAACGATGCCGGATATGATACAATTAGATATCGACATCATAAATATGCGATTTGAGTATTCGGATATGGATACGGTGTCGGATGTTGAATATCCGGACTCGAATACGGACGGATCAAAACCCCTCTAAACAGATTCGGTCTCGAATATGGTCGAAAAATATCCGTACCATTTTCACCCCTACAGACAGGGAAGAGCGACGGGAAGAACAGAACCCACGGCACAGGACCAGCTCGAATGACGCGGCAGCAAAGGCGATGGAGAGCTACGGCTCAGGCCTGGGGGCGCACGGCGTACACGGCTGCAGGCGCGCCTGCACCGGTGGCCTCCGGCCCCTTCATCGGTCCGCCCAAACTGTGCGCAACGAACAGAACCAGCAGAGGGGGAAGAACAGAAGAGGGCGGCACCAAAACAAACCCAACGACATCCGACTCAAATCATCAAGATTTGTTCCCATACTTTGCTCAGAAGGAATTCAACTAGCTACAAACCTATCCCTAGGAAATCATCGCCTGGGATTGACCCAAACTCTGAGAAATTCAGATCGTAGCCAAGAACACGAAAAATCCCCAAAAATCCGAAAAAGAAATCAAGCACAGCTCTTGAATCCCATAAGAACGTGAGAGTTTAAGGCCTCCATTCTCACAAAAATCTCAGTAAACACAACCATGAATTTCAGTTGTGGACCTCTCTCAAGAATACTAGGGGAGGGAAAAACAA
The DNA here is from genome assembly GCA_904845875.1 of Miscanthus lutarioriparius. Taxonomy (NCBI): domain Eukaryota; kingdom Viridiplantae; phylum Streptophyta; class Magnoliopsida; order Poales; family Poaceae; genus Miscanthus; species Miscanthus lutarioriparius. The sequence goes on from CAJGYO010000009.1 coordinate 91,523,839, forward strand.
GGTAAAAAAGAAAAATGAAAATGAGGAGAGGTAAGGGCGATTGGGGCACCTTCATCAATATTTCTTAGGGCTATTACACAGTTCTAATTTTGTCCCTAGATATTTTGAGCCGAACCACTTGATCCGAGGGAGTAATGGTCCAACTCTTTTTCTGTCGATCGGATGGCCACGCTTCCTAGATTTGCTTCGCCTTGACGTAACCACTGTAATTCCACTACGTGCCGCCCCTGTTCCTCCTCGGAACCTCTGTCCGGGTTTTGAGGCCCAAACCCGGAAACCATCAACCATTGGTTTTGAGGCCCAAACCACCAACCTGCCCGCGAGTACCGTACTCAATATGCGCCCCCCGCACCTCGACACATGTCACCGCCGTTCTCTACCATCCGGCTGCCAAGTCTTCCAGAGTCTCCGTCTGACTCGCCCGGCCACCGTCTTAACTCGGTCAACACGGTCAATTCCCATGTACACTTGCACTTGTTGATGTCCCCATATGTCAGCCACTGGGGGCGAAGCCCAGTTAAGCCCACCAAGTGCCTAGGCACCCAGGCCAAAAACACAAATACATTATTACTATCAACATTTCACTGTTTGTGCACCCTCCTGGTCCAAAACGAGGCACCCCCACCAAGCCAGTCTGGCCAGCAAGCATCACCTTGGAGACTGGAGAGATTGAGGCCCAGTTGCCCAAGCCCGTGAGTACGCGTTTTTTTGCCTGAACGCCGATGGCGATGGCAATCACCACAAGGGCAAAGGGTTTTTGTGGCGAAAATTTTCATCACAAAAGCTTATTTTTTCGCCACAAACCAGCCTTTGTGGCGAATTTTTAAATCGCCACTAGTCGCCACAAATACTCGCCTCACAGATACTCTAGTGATGAATTTTTGTTCCCCACAAATGACCATACTCATTAGTGACAAATTGTACTGCCACTAGTAACGGGACCATTTGTGGCTCATTCGTTGTCACAAAAACATATGCATTAGTGGCAAAAAATGATGCCACTCATAATGTTTTTAGTGGTGATATTAGTTGCCACAACTATACAGAATCTATGGCAATATAATTGTCACAATTACCATTGTAAAAGTGACAAATTTTGTGGTCACTAAAGACTACATATTAGTGATAGAAGTTTCGCCATTACTTGAGTTTGTCGTGTCGATGCTTGTTCTCACTATTAAATTATAATTGTGTCTAATTGTTTACCACAATATGTATGGGAAAAAGTGGTAACTTGTTAACACAAATACTTTTCATTTGTGATGCAAACTAATCCTCACATGTAAACTACGGCGGCAAACCTTTGTCACAAAAAATTACCTTTTTGTGAGAACTGACAAGACAAAATGTATCAATAGTTTCATCACAAAAAAACATAGCATTTGTAGGAAAATATTAGTCTGGACAAGTTTTGTCACAAGATAAGTTTCAATTGTGTGAAACACATTAGATGTTGTGGCGACCTAGTTATCATTATTATCCTTGTTGTAGTGACAAAAATAGCTCAACAAATGTACATTATAGCAATATGATTATTTCAAATCTGCACCAATAATATTTATTTCAATAATTCAAATTTGGCATTCAAGCATTACATAAAACTAAGAACACTCAAACCTCAAAATAACTCTCTTGACACTACTTTAAAGTCTCACAATAATTATTCAACTAAGTGTTTAAACTCTAAGATGCTGGAGGCTGTGAGGCACCAATGCGTGCAATTAATGCAGCCATTTGATGATCAAGTTGTTCTCTCACTAGGCGAGCAACTTCTCCACTCTGTGCTTGACGCAAAGAACTCATCTCATCACGTTGGGATTGCTGCTCTTCTTGCTGTTGTGCATTTGTTTCGACCACCGTGGAAACTTCGCCTTCCAAAGCTTGTGCTCGTTGCTCAGCAGCCTCAGCATGTTGCTCAGCAGCATCTGCACGTGCTCGAGCTGCAGCTTCACGCTGTTCTGAAGCCTCAATTTGCACCTGCAATCTGATTCTTTCCTCAGCCACTCGGTTTACAGCTCGAATGTCAACACCACGTGAATGGTTTGGCTTTCAACCAAGAACTAGTGCGAAGTGCTCCACTATTGGCACGGGCGCAGAAGAAATATTTTCTTGATGTATCCCAGCAGCTTCATGTAGTTTGGTCTACAAAGCATGAAAAAAACAAACTAATTAAGAACCCATATACTACACAGCAGGCAAAAGCGTTCATGTAATGAATCATAGGTATGAGCACAAATTAGCTATAGGATAGTGTAACATCCAAATGTTCTCAGAGTTGCTACTGTTCAAAAAAATCTACAAACATGTTATCTAATAATTGAAAATTGCAGACAAATTAAATAATATATGAAATTTACAAACAGCTCAATAAAACGATATTGTTCATGATTAGAGATACTGCAAACTTTTCGTAGTGCCTAGACTTTTCAACTCATTAAATGAACAATACAAAGACTATATTGCAGAGATAATAACCATGAAAGAGTCATACATAATTCTACTACCATATTTTTTTCATACAAAAAACACACCACTTCCACCTAATCCTAGTTCAAAAGGTAGGATACAGATTGACAAATGTGAAACCCAAAGATGCCATCAGAAAGGGAAGTAATATGGTCATACCATTATTTCTTCACCCATTGGAATGGACCATGTCCCATCAGCCTTTTGATATGTAGCCTTCCAAACTTGCATAGCAGTAGGCCATTCACCAGTTTCTGGGTCTCGCTGCATTAGAATAACAAAAGCATATATTCACTAATTCAGAACGATGTGTAATAGAAAAAATCTGCCTAGTAACTATTTTCCTCACCAGATCGTAAGCGATTTGAGCAATTGATCTAGTTCCTACTTTGGACCCCATCTCTTGCTTTCCTCTGTTGATAGAGTTTTGGTTGCTCCTTTTCTAGTTTACAAATTGCATAAATGTATCATTAACAATTATGCAGCACTGTAATTTAGGACATGAGTTGTATGTACCTGAAAATCATCATCCGTCCACAAATTCCTTATCAACCATTGCCAACCTTCTGGTGAGACATGTTGTGGCCTTGGCTTGTTGTTTCGGTAAGCTTGAAGTAGACGGTAACGCCGATTATTATATTGACTCTCTACTTGTCTCATGGCACAATCTTTCTCTTCTTCTGAAAGCTCAGGAAACTTTTGCTGTACAACAAAGATATATTGTAATAACGGGCCACTGAATGCAATGATAACCTATGCATGCCAAATATATTCATTTCATATGAAAAGTAGGTCACCTTTAGTTTTCTCCAAATAGATGTAGTAGTACCAGGATGAAACTTATCCATGTCCCTCCACTTCTTCACTTGGAGTGGTACAGTTCTTACAAGAACTGTTATCTCACTTTTAAATAAACTAGCATGTTCTCCACACACTTTTGCAAACTCTTTAGGGAACTTTATATCAATATGCTTTCCTTTTGCTCTTCTCTTGCGAAGTTGATTGTTAATTGTAAGTTTGCTTCCACTCTTAGCAAGGCCTAGTTAATTTATGGAAAAGAACAAGGGTAATTAAATGTAATGTTTGTACTCTATAGTGTCAAGAATCAAATTTTAGATTAGTATAACATGTTGTGACATGCTAAATGTAGCACTTGTTATTATGTCGTATAAAGAAATAAATGTAGATCAACATAACAGTACCTAGCTAAATCAGCGAAATAAACAATGGTGTAAAGAAGCAGGTTTCAGATTAGCAAAACACCTTCAGTGTTGTGTGTTGCAGCATTTATTTGATTATTTTCATCCATTGCCACATCTGAATCAAATTGATCACATTCATTGTCAGTTCGAGAGCCACGTGAACGTAACCTGGTTGTTATTTCACCTGTAGAAACAAAAATAGGCATTTTGTAAATTTTACATAACTAAATACAACAGAAATGGCTATCTTTTATTGTACCATCAGCACACGAAGTAATGCAAGTGAACACAGTTGCAAGTAATATAACTAGGATTTTTGACATCGGCATGGACACAAACCCCATGTGTTTGTTCATAGTAGCTCTCGTTCAGATCTATGAACAAGTAATGGTGCATTCAATTAAACAAGAAGTCAAGAACTTGCATGTTCTTATGGAGATTATTAATGGAATCGCTATCAGTACTAATAAGTCGAGTTGCTGATAACTAGAAGACACATCATATGAACTTAACAAAAGATCATGTAAGTTTTCTTATACACTAGAACCAATATAGAAACATTATATTACAAATGAGGCTGCAGAAAATTGTAGCTTTCCTAATTTCCTTTGATGCAACATGCTACAATACATCAGAATTTTTACGCAAAGAAATATTTGGTGGTGCTGAATGTATAAAACAAACCTATACCAGAGGTCAATTGGTCCCTTGGATCTTTGGATAAAGCAGAGGCAAGCTCATCAAATTTTGTATCCATTTCAGCAATTGTTCGTTGAGGCACCCGTGGAGCCATTTTCCCTGCGAAACAACAATGGAATTGATGGAGAAACATAGCCATCAAATTAATGGATATTTTACCAAAAGAAACAATCTGACGAAAAAAATAATTTGAGACATATACAAAGGATTGAAACAATCTGTCAAAAAATAATTTGAGAAATATAAAGTTGGACTGGGCTGGAGGCATGGGTGTCATAGGTTGGTGTCCAGTACAAATATGGTATGGATGTGATGCATATTCATAGATCAAAATCAAGATATCAGTATGGAATTGGAGGTATCGCATCTTATTGCGGTGTAGAGATGGCGGAGGCGGCGACGATGGCAGTTGTGCAAGCCGCAGTGGCGGCGGCCGTGGCGGTGGCCGCCGCGGCGACGGTGGCCGTGGCCGTGGCGATGGCGGCACTGGCCGCGGGCATGGCGGCCGTGGTGGCGGCGGTGGCCACGACAAACTGGATCGGAGGCCGGGGATTTTCCGCATCGGCATCATGGATCCGTGGGGTATCGCATATTCTTGCCGTGGCCGTGGCGATGGCGGCACTGGCCGCGGGCACGGCGGTCGTGGTGGCGGTGGCGGTGGCGGCCACGACGAACTGGATCGGAGGCCGCAACGACGGATCACGGTGGTGGATTTTCCACATCGGCATCATGGATCCGTGGGGTGGCCGGAGGCATCTGGGCGTGCGCGATACATGGCCTTGGCTTTGACAGAGGATAGGAGTAAGGGGGCTAATAATGACGATGCTGGCCGGATGGAGGAAGACTTGGCAAAAAAAAAATACTAGTAGTAGTACACAGTGCACCTTTGTGGTCGCCTGTTTCTCTCCGTCAGTTGGCTTTGATTGTTTGGTAGATCTGTAGATGATGGAAAGGACTCCATGTATGTATATATATATACTTGATGTCCAATGCAATATGGCGGGAGTAAAAAAAAAATTCACGGATTAATTGGAGGGAAAGGTGAATGGATATTTGGAGGGAACAATTTTTCACCAATTATAATTATTAAGAGGAAAAGAGTGCGCTCGGTTTGAAAAAAACGATAAACAAGGCCAATAATATTTCTACTAGATATATAATGTGAAAAAATATAAACAAGGTCCATAATATTTCTACTAGAAATTATAATTTTTAATACCAAATTTATTTTAATGTGTGTTTATTGGAAAAATATTTTTGTTATTTTTTAGATAGAATAAAATTCGACTTCAAATCTCTTCGAATAAGACACATCACTTGACAATTAGTTTTCTCTAAATGGTCCTTCCATGGTATTTTCCAAAGAAAATAAGGTTCTTTGAATGCCATATAACTAAATTTCAGCAAATAAAAAGACATATGTGGCTAGAAATTATACATAGAGGGGGTCAGTCAAAGATATTCAATATGGGTGTGTTCGGTTAGCCAATTAAGTCTGGTTAGCTCAAGCCTGGCTTCAACAATACAAGATGAACTTGTTTGGTTGCATGACCTAGCTTAGTCAGTATAAGAAATGTTATGTTTTTGTTGGTTGCTTTATCTTGTAGCGGGAGGTGAGGCGAGCGGATAAAAGGGCTAGCTCGGGCCTAGCTTCACGAAAACGGCCGCCCACCTCGTTCCTGGCTGGTCTGACTAACAGGTGGTCGGTGGCTTCAAGAAGCCTGTCTAATGAGCCCAACAGGGCAACCAAACATGTCAAAAATTGTTAACTAGAGCTTGCATATATAAGAGTTGGGGACCAAACCAAACAAGTTGAATTGAGACTCATCTGTTTAGGTTCTTATGGTGGAACCTGGCCAGCCGTGTTAGTCAAGATGTAGTTGCTCCTATTTTTCTGAATTTATTCTAGTCTGGTGATTAATTTGGACGAGTGTGCGTGTATGCGTATATAACAAATATCATTAAACAAGTTAGGATTAAAGTATGAGTATATAACAAATAAAGTGTTAAACTAATAATTAAATATATAAAAATCATAAACAAATGATTATTTAGATCATAGATTAAATATTTATAAAAAATAATATAGAATATCATAGTTTTCTACTCATAATATCATGCCAAATATCAACATTCAAACCATATTAGTTTTGTTTTGGCAAACATTTTGTTTGCAAATAACTAACTCATATTTCGATGACTAATAAAGCAAATTATGGTGCTTTATTAATTATTAAATCTTTGTAAAATACAAAATCAAGTCCTTAACAAGTAACCTGGCTGCCTGCCATATTCATCGGCATTAATGTTCACCACAAAAATAGAAAGAAAAAGAAAATAGAGAGAAAACCTCCTACATTTTTGGACCCAGATCAGGTAGCCCACGAATCTGAACTCAATACTCAATGGCTACCACTTAAACCCTAAACAGCCCCCAAACTGCTATGGCCGCCGCCCGTTGATCCATTTGCTTCTTGTCACCGATCCACTGGTGCAGAGCTAAGATGCTGATGTCCAACACCTCTGCCGTCAGGTAATACTTTTGATCAAAATACAAGTTGTCCGCACTATCATTCCTGTTTCCATCTGAAGCCTCTCCCCTTTCAAGACCGTACACGTGTTTGTTCTTGAAGCAGCCAGATGCAGGAATACAAGTTCACCACCACGAGGTGGCAGAGGAAGAGCATGGTAACCACAAACAATCTGTAGAGGTTCATTATTGTGTGCCTAAAAAACCATCATGTCTATGATCAGTTAGAATCAGAGCCATCTGATGGTATTTGTGAAGCATGAATATGTCAGGCAAACCTTAGCCCATCCTATAACTTTTCATCATCAACAATCACTTCATGCTTCACATTTACTTCATATTCTTCATCTGATGCGGCACCTTTGACTGAACTGTCATACAAGATGTGTCATTATTCAAAGGTTCACCTTTCTAAAGATAAACACTCCACGCTTTGTGCGCGCTTAAATCTTCTAGAGGCAGGAGAATGCATGGACAGAAGATCTGGGGAAGTATTCCCATTGTCATATATGTAACTTGCTCTCCCAAAGCTATCACAACGTGCTTCCAAGTTCCCTGATATACAGTCTTCATAATGCTGGAAACTATGCCTTGCCTCCTTCTCAACTTCTCTTACATAACTAGAATCTGAAATCTCACTAGCAAATATACTCTGGGAAGAATTAGGCTCCCAGCTCCTGAACAAAAATGAAGACATGTCCCTTTCTGATGGAACACTTGATGAAGAAATGAGACCTGATATACTGTTGACAGGTACAGCATATTCTGTCCAGTCAATGTATGGAATCCCATTTGAGGAATCAAAATCACCGTCTACTCCATCTTGTTCATTCACAGGACGAGGAACTGGCTCAGGCAGAGCAATTTCACTTGCAAACTGCGTTATCCTGTCAAGCCTCTCCTGTGCAATAATGCTGTTCATAGAATAGACACACCACCATATCCTTAGAACTGAATTGATGAAATCTTGGATCAAAATATATAAATATATGTTAGATCTGAAAACGAACCTGTTTAGCATCTCATAGTGTAGCTCAAAAAAAGGTACCTTTGTAAGTAGACAGTAACAACGTGGTGCAGAAACCAAGAAACGACTTGGCTTATAGGAATTAGGGTTTAAGGGTGAAACTGCACCTAGTATACCAGGTGCCTTTTGAACTATTTCCTGAACATGAAAACAAACACCATATAATGGCGCATTGTCTGATACCTGGTTCATAAACAACAATATTAAAAACATCAAACAAGAGATGTAATAAGACTCACAAACCTGTAGGTAGGAAAATGCAATATCAAAATAATCTAGATACTAACATCCAGGAATTATAAAATGGAAGATTCTACTTAATGCAATGATACTGCGTATTCAAGAAAAAAATGGAAGATTCTTCTTAATGCAATAACTTGACAAACTGTAGTTTTGTAAACAATTCATTCCTCAATGATAGGATGGTTGTGGACAAAAGTTGGATGGACATATCCAATAGGAGGCTTCCCCGATACGAAGAAGGAGCTAAAAAATTTATTGAGTTTGCTTTTTCTGGCTGCAGTGCGGACAAGCTCCTTCGATGTCCTTGTAGAATCTGCAAAAACAATTACTTTGCTGATCAGATATCTATAATGGAGCATCTCATGCTGAATGGAATATGGAAAGAGTACAGAGTATTGGATCATCATGGAGAGAGTGTGTCGGATTCAGAAGACAGTGACGACAACATGGAAGATCATGATGACTATGGTCTGCGTGAGATGGTGAATGATTTTGGAAATGCTGTGAATAACAACTTGGGATCATTTGATGGTTCATCACCTTGCTTGCAGGATGACACGACCGCATCTACAGGTCCTACTGAAGAAGCTAGCAAATTTTATAGACTTCTTGAAGAGGCAGACAATGAGCTGTACCCAGAATGCAGTACCTTCTCTACACTATTGTTCATTGTGCAAATGATGAACATCAAGTGCCTATATGATTTGAGTGGAAATGCAATGGATGCTCTATTTACTCTGTTTTGGAAGGTACTTCCTACCAAGAATAAGGCTCCAAAGTCATTCAACGATGCTAAGAAAGTCATGTCAGATTTGGGATTGGATTACAAGCGTATAGACGCATGCCCAAATGATTGCATTCTGTACAGAGGTGATTATGCTAAAGCTGAGTCATGTCCAGTGTGCAAGCTTTCTAGGTGGAAAAGTGATGACCAGAACAATGCATCCAAATCACGAAGGCGAAGAGTTCGAAAGGTTGCACAGAAGGTGCTGCGCTATTTCCCATTGATACCAAGATTGAAAAGGATGTATATGTGTTCCAAAACTGCAACTAATATGCGTTGGCACAAAGAGGAGCTAGTTGATGATGGATATTTGAGACACCCGGCAGATTCAAAGGAATGGAAGGATTTTGACAAAAATTTCCCATCATTTGCATCAGATGCGCGCAGTGTTAGGCTTGGGCTTGCTAGTGACGGATTCAATCCTTTTGGACATATGAGCACATCATACAGCATATGGCCCGTTGTTATTGTGATGTATAACCTACCTCCTTGGATGTGCATGAAAGATCCTTATATGATAACTTCAATGCTCATTCCTGGCCCTAAAGCACCTGGCAACGACATTGATGTATATCTACAGCCATTAATTGATTAGCTGATTGAGTTGTGGGGTGGAGGCCTATGATGCTTCGACGAAGCGTAAATTCACACTAAAAGCTGCATTGCTCTGGACAATTAATGATTTTCCTGCTTTAGGGAATTTATCAGGAATGTCCACAAAGGGAAAACATGCATGTCCATCCTGTCATACCGACACTTGCTACCAATGGCTAGCCAATGGAAGAAAAGGTTGCTACATGGGACACAGGAGATTCCTACCAGCAAGACATAGTTGGAGGAACAATACTACTTCTTTTAATGGCCAAAGGGAAAGGAGATGTGCTCCAAAACCATTATCAGGCGCTGAAGTTCTTTCACAATACGAAAAGTTTACTCAGGTACACATACAAAAAGATTTAAGTCTATGCAGCTTTCTTTTTGTAAATAAATATGATACGAGTTATGATATTTTGATGTAATTTCAAAGGTGTAACATTGCTATCATTATGCTGCCATTCAGGTTATATTTGGGAAATCTGACAAGAAAAGGAAACGTTCCAGCACAGTGTATGGTGTTTGGAAGAAAAAGAGTATATTTTTTCAACTCCCTTATTGGAGCAAATTGACACTAAGACATAACCTAGATGTCATGCACATTGAAAAGAATGTTGGTGAAAGTTTGGCGGGTACCTTGCTTGGACAGGAGGGGAAGACAAAGGATAACATTAATTCTTGATTTGATATGGAAATCATGGGAATACAACCAAAACTTCATGCGACTCCCACAGATGATGGAAAATTTTTATTTCACAATGCACCTTATACACTTTTTGGACCTAAAAGGAAAGCATTTTGTGAGTTCTTGACAAAAATCAAAGTCCCAGATGGTTATTCTGCAAAGGTATCTAATTATGTAGATGCAATAAATGTTAAAATATCAGGGATGAAGTGCCATGATTACCATGTGTTTCTGCATAGATACCTTCCACTATCTATTCGCGGCATGCTTCCGGCTGATATTTGTCTTCCAATAATTGAGCTATGGAACTTTTTTCGAGAAATTTGCTCAAAAGTGTTAGATGTGGAGATCCTTAAAAGGCTTGATTCTTCAATTGCTATTACTCTTTGCAAATTAGAAAAGATATTTCCTCCATCCATGTTTGATGTAATGATGCATCTACCAATCCATTTAGCTCAACAAGCAATGGTAGGTGGTCCTGTGCAATATCGATGGATGTATCCCATCGAGAGATTCTTGCGCAGACTAAAGTCATTTGTAAAAAACAAAGCTCGTCCAGAGGGAGCAATTGCTGAGGCTGTAGTGTTACAGGAATGTGTGACTCTTTGTTCTATGTACTTGCATGGAATTGAGACAAGAATCAACAGGCCAAGCCGTAATGATGATAGTGGTGATAACAATAGCAACACACAGCTCCAGTTTTTTGCCAAAATTGGAAGATGGCTTATTGGGAATAGATATTGTGAGATGGAGATGAATGAATTGAACAAAGCACAAGCCTACGTTCTAAAGAACTGTGAAGAGGCTTCTCCATATACAGGGTAAGCCACTCCTAAGATGTTCATTGAACTGTGGGCCTCCAATTTTGTAACATCTATTCTCCTATGTCACAGCATTCACAAGGAATATTTAAGGACACAGAGCACCAAAAATGTAGACAAGCGGCATGAGAAAGAGTTCTTTCAGTGGTTCAAGAACCATGTAAGTATAAGGATGTATTTATTACATTATTTCTTTAGGGTAGCTTAATTAACTACTGTGCTTCATGTAGATATCAACTATGTATTCCAAAGGAGATCCTTCTGTTTCTGATGAATTGTTTGATCTAGCAAGAGGACCCGATACTAGAGTGACACATTTCTCAAGTTATATGGTCAATGGATGGAGATTTAACACAAGGGACAGAGACGCCCTATTTCAAGCACAAAACAGTGGAGTATTTGTCAAGGGCGATGAAGGAACTGGAAACAAAGATTACTTTGGTGTCTTGACAGATATTGTGGAGCTTTTATATGGGACTCATAAGGTTGTTCTTTTTAAATGTGAATGGTGGGATGTACATACAACAAGGGGAGTTAAAGAAGATAAGTATGGGTTCATAATGATAAATACTACTCGCAGGCTGTCAACAGATGAGCCATATGTTTTGGCTTCGCAAGCAGAGCAAGTATATTATGTGAATGATACTCAAGATCCAAAATGGTATGTCATGGTAAAGACTAAACCTCGTGATTATTTTGACACTCCTCCCACAGATGAAGAAGATGCCACTACTAAATCAAGTAAATCCAGTCCTGAAGCTTGCCAAGAAAATGAAGTAATAACTGTGCCGAATCCAAATACAATAGAAGATGATGACACAAGTATATTGGACACACCTCAAGTTGAAGCAGAAGCTGAAGGTATGTCTGTGGCTGTGGAAGGTAATCCGATACTCCATTACGAGGGTGACGTTGAGGATGAAGATGAGCAACAAGAATCTGAAAGTGATGACAGCGAAGGTGGTGAGTACATGGATTCAGATGACGAAGACAGTGAATCAGAAGAAGAAATAGATGATGACTAGCAAATAACTGATAATCATGCTGAAATTTCTATAGGGAATATATATATGAGATGCAGCTTCATCTCCTTGGTCACTTGCTTTACAAACACTACACAGTAGTGTCAAACAAATAAGCATTTAGGATATCATGGTCACTCTGGCTTTTTCAGCTATGTTTTATTTCCTAATACTCATCAGTTTTCCAAGCCCTGGTAATATGATATATATTCATTATAAACAAGCTATTCATCCACAAATTGTCAATTCACGTATTACTATGGCCATCCGGATTTGCGCTTGCTTTTGTTCGTTCTCACTAATTTTACTTCCGTTCTGGATCCCTACAAGACAAACTTGTGTCTTTTTGTTTCCACAACCAAATTAACTGGTACATAAAGTCACTAAAACCTAAGATAATAGAGGTCTAATTTGTACTTCAATTATAGAATTACAACACAATATACTAGTATTATGTAACTAAACATAACTAAGGCATTTCCCGTATGCAATGACCAAGGTTCAAGTGCCCAATCAATGCCACTGAAACATCACTAAGGCATTTGGCAATTGAGCGTCTAGCCTACATTCAAACTCCAGAGAATCGAATAGGCAAATATGGTGAATTGATCAAATAATCTAAACTGGAGAGCAACAGTGCTTACTATCCAATCCTATGACCTCGGATGAGCCGCCGTGTTAGGCCCCTGGCCACACGAGCCACTAGCTACACAGGCGGCCCTGAAGCTCCAGTGCTCCACTACGGACACACCCGAGCTACGACCGCCCGCCAAACGCGGCCGCCCGCCACACGCCTGAGCGGGCTGCCCGTGTTGACGCCCACAAGATGACCGTACCCGGCTCACAGTACAGCGCGAGCAAGCGGCTCGGCGTCTTCCTCGTGCGCAGATGACCACGGCCAGGGACGCAGCGAATCCGACCTTTTGCGAGCTCATCGAGATTGGCGGCTGCGTCCGTGGGCGAGCTCGTCGAGTGCGAGGCGAGATTCGGTGGATCCAGGTGGGAGCGGGGATGGCCGGAGACCATGGGCGAGCTCGTCGGCGCGGAGCAGAAGCATCGAGCTGGGGGCGGCCGGAGACACTCGTCGAGATAGGCGGCTGCGGCCGTGGGAGAGCTTGCTAAGCGCTGCAAGTGTGAGCTTCGGTGCAGCCATGGGCAAGGGCATCGACGGCCGGCGACTATGGGCGAGCTCGTCGGCGCTTGGCGGAGCTCCAAGCTTGGGGGCGGCCGGAGATGCTCCGTCTAGTAATTGCAGCTGTAGAAAACGGAAGAAGATATTGTTTCAAAAAAAAAGAAGAAGATAAGGTGGAGTTTGACTGACAAGTGGGACCCATGATAATACAATATTTGCCACTAATTATTTATCATACGGAACACATGTTTTTATCACTAATATAAATATTATATAACAAGAAAATTTATTTTCTCACAATTAACTTGGTAACAAGTGACAAAAGAATATTTTGCCACAAAAATTTCTCAGTCATCAGCTACCATGTGGCGAAGCAAAATTTTGTCACAGATTAACGTACTAATAGTGGGGGGAAATTGTTTAGTCACAATTAAGATGGTAAATAGTGGCAAAATATAATTTTGCCACAACATTTTCTCACTGACCTTGAACCGTGTGGTGATATAATATTTTGTCACCGGTAGATGGCAAAACTCTGAGGAAATAAATATTTAGTCACAATTAACCTATTTATTAGTGACAAATTAATGTTTCATCACTAAATTCGCCACTGAAGGTGCATCCTGTGGCGATATAGTAGTTTGCCACTAATAATCGACGCAATAGTGATGAAAATTAGTTTGGTCACTAATAACATGGGAATCAGTGACAAATTAAGATTTCGCCACCACATTTTATCACTGATGCTCGGTCTTCCTGTAGTGACGCGGCGAGCGCGAGGCGGCGAGCGGCGACGCTGACGTCCCTTCCCCTTCCATCTCTACGGCTCTACGCAGGGAGTAGCCGTGTAGCCGAGCAGAGCACCGGACAATGCAACTAGCAGGCGGTGCCCGGCGGAAGAACCCGCCAGCGACCCTCAGTCCCTCACGTCCTCACACCTCTCCAGTTGTCTCTCTTCTGGTCCAAAAGCAAAGGCAAGGCACCACATCCGATTCATAGTGTTCAAATTGAAATTGTAGCCTACAGGTTTACTGGTTTAGGGTTAGTATTAGCTGGGGTTCTCACTCTTTTTATATGTATTAGCGGATCTGCAATTTGATTACGCTTGCAAATGTAATTTTATTGTTTCAGATATTGGAGACAAGCCGAGAAGTTTATTCCGGAATGATTTGATGAGTTTGGAAGTTTCATGGCCATGGAATGAAAAGGGCGTAAATATGATCTTTGGCAGGTAATGGAACACATCTACTTTTAATAGATAATTGTACAGTGTGTGTGCTAAATAATTGATCTATCTATTCTCTTTCCTTTTAGGCTAGTGGGATCTTGATCCTGGTCTGGATGACACATTTTGCTAAAGTCCTCAATGTGGTCTTCTTTTTGTTAAATGTTTAATGTTAAAATATGGCAGTTGCGCATTAGGTATGTTATTTTCTTTGAACATCATATGGGTCTCACTGTAGTTATGATTAAGTAGGGCACCCCCATCAATTTGCTCTAGCTTCGCCACTGTCAGCCACCGCGGCTAGTCATCACCCGGCTTCTCCGGACCCTCGGTTCAAGCCTCCGGCGTCCGTCCTTCACCGCTCCCGGTCCCTCGGCACAAACCCGCTTGACCTTCACCTTCGCCGTCGACCACCGCCTCCGAGCTCCACGCCTACACATCACAAGCCAAGAGACATATTGCACACCCTACTCACGCCATGATTAGTCACCAAACTCAATCTGAGGCGCCAGCTCGTTGACAATCACTCGTCACAAAATCGAACCACAGGAACACGTATCAACCTTGTGTTCGCATATATTACCTGGAGCAGCTAGCAGGCCTTAGGACCTATTTGGATGCTTTGATTTTTTTTTTCATTTGTGACTATCATATAGTTGTCCATTGTATTTTCTGCTTTCAGTTTTCAGGTAGATTATATAAAATCCTTCGCCGGTCCACGAACTTGAGTCGGTAGGTAAGGATAGGGGTGAAACGATCTATGGGATCTCCTCTAGTCCAACTTAATAAACTATATATGCAAAAATAAGGGAAGGAATTATCTAATTAGTTCTTTAGTTGAACTAGAAGAGATCCGTGGATACCCATTTGGAGCACCATCCTCATCTTTATCGATAGGGATGAAAACAGGACCTTAAAATCCTTCTCCGAACGATGTATCCATATTTTCCCACCCGTATTCTGTTTCCTCAGGAAAATCCGAATACAGAATGGAACCAGGTAAACAGAACCGACGCACCAGGAACAGCTTAGTAATAAAAACAGGAACAGGAAAGAGTTGACGCATTCTTCTGACCGTTTTAATAATAATAAAAAAACGGGACAAAAAACAATTGAAGCATTCTCCTGACTGTTTTGCCAGTAGCCCAGTACCCGTGTTTTATACAGGAATTCACGCCAGCATTTTCGTTCTTGTTAGTCGCTGTCAGCTTTGATACTGCTACACTAGATCGCCTGCGTCCTGAGATATATACTACACAAGCAGTATTACTGTGGTGGTACTGAAAAAAAAACTTGCGTGACTGATAAAAAGAGTGTTAAATGCATGAGAGGCTCTTCGACTTGTCACGGTGTGTCACTTATGTCCATAAACTTAAAAATTATATTTTTTGATACTTAAACTTGTTAAATGATACATCGTAGATCCATACTTGCCACGCGGGCTTTTTATCTAACGTGGCATTGCCACGTGGTGGGGAAATATGCAGTTAACCGCTTAAAATCTAAATGGAATATCCTCAATAAGGCACCTGGGTTCTGTCCTCACCAGGTCACGGACGCCACCTGTTCGGCGTAATGCCGCAGAGCGCGACACGCGCTGCCCACCGCACCTCTGCTGCGCCTTGCCAAGCGTTGTACATGCCGCGCTCGACCCTGGCCATGTCGCCTTCGCCTCTGCATTCCTCTTCCTTTCCTCCAAGCAGTTGGCTCCCATCGGACCTAGAGCAGAGAATGCGGTGGAGTGCGCCATGCCCGCGCCTCTCCGAGCTCCATGATGTCGGGATATGAGATAGGGACGGCAATGGCGAGCGCGGCGAAGATGAGCCAGGAGACCGCCGGGCTGGAGGCGTCCGAGTGGTCGACGCACATCCACCGTACCGCAGGCCGGAGCGGAAGCTATGGAGCTCGTCACGGGCGTGCGACATGGACTGCATGTACGAGCCCCTCCGCCTCAACAGTGGCGTTGTCGACGACCATGGCAAAGCTCGTGCGGACCTGTGGCTGGCCACGACACGGCCAAAGCCACGCGTGGACGCGGGCATATTCGGCGTGGCGGCTGCTGGCTAGAGCGGCACCGCTGTGAACTAGGGCGAGCGACCGTGTGTAGGAGCGCACGCTGTCTACCCTGCAACGGCCCGCAGCAGCATGGCCACAGGCACAAGCTGCGAGCCCATGGCGGCGGCCATGGCGTGATGCCGACGACTGTGTGCTGCAGAGGCGGCGTCACACGTGGTGGCGAGCAATACGTGTGGCACAGCACGAGGCGGGCAGTGGTGGTGTCGGCTTAGGCAGAGCAGAAAGGGAGATTGTGCTCACCGAGATGCCATGGCGGCAGACGAAGCACGCGCGGAGCATGGCGAGCAAAGCCGTTGGCGGCATCTCAACCGGCGAGATGTGCACCGGATTAAGGAAGTCGAGGCGGAGGTGTTTACGTTTCCGGTGAGGACTGTGGTGTTTTAAATAGCCGGCTAAGCCTCTTAGCTGCTGACCTTCTCAGCAGCTAAGCACAGCTATAGCGGGAGATAGCTGCAGCTATACCATTTAGCTGTTTTTGCAAAAAAAATGAAAAAAAAGACATGACATTGGCATAACTTCATAACCATTACTGATTGAAAGGAGTACATTACAACAGGCTGCACTGGGCCATTTAAAACTAACAGACAAGGCAATAACCAGTTGATAGTTGATACATAACCAATTGAATAAAGCTAACAGTTCAACACAAAAGGTCATCAAGAGTTCTAGTCTCACTAATCACTTAATCAAACAAGGCAATACTGCAATCAGACAGTGGATACTAAATTACTAATATGAGGCAATATTGCAATCTTCATTTCTTGTAGTCTCACTAATCAGACTCAAGAGACATAGGGAGAGGAAGACTTATCAGAGTCAGTAGTCTGCATTAGAGTACCATCAGCACAATCTTCTGAATCGGATGAAGGAGCTTCAGGCTGCACTGGGCCATTTCTCATCAAAGACTGCAGGCTCCTGACTTTCCTCTTCTTAGGGTGCACAGGCCTTTTTCTTTTAGCTTGTGGTTGTGCTTGTTGTGGTGTGTGCTTATGTGATTCTTGTGTACATTGTTGTTGTTCCATTTCACTTGGCAAAGACGTAATACCAGTAATGAATTCATTATCATCTTCTGCCACAACATCATCTACTTCTTTCTCCAAAGGATCTCTATCCTTCTTCTCTCTCTTATTGCTTAACTTAGAATTAAATTTAACAAATACAAGATCTCTCATCCTTTCATGAAGTAGCCTATTGCGCTTCTTTGTATGAACCTATGAGTCAAGTAGTGAAGACAAGGCTGTAGGTCAGATTTAAATTCCATGAACAAACATTAAAATTCAAAAAAGATAGCATGCACACAAAGATTGATGTCATAATTTTCTTTTTACCTGTTCAAATACTGACCAGTTCCTCTCACAAGCTGAGGAGCTACAGGTCAGACTCAGAATCCTTGCTGCTAATTTCCTAAGATTTGGTGTGCTTGTGCCATGGCGCAGCCACCATTTTGCTGCATAAACATTAAACAAGTTAGAATTTGAACAGCCACCATCTTTGTAATACAGTGTCACAATTCGCACTCTCCAGCACTGTTATGGTTCAAGTTGGGGCTTCACTGAAGTCTGGTGGGCCTAGAAAGAGCCAGTGGTGGTAGGCTAGTCCGATTGTGGTAGCAGTTGGTGTTTGGAGTGGCAAGGTTGTGGGGGTGCTGCCGACTGTGGGGTGGAGGATACCTCAGGTAGCAGCTAGAGTTAAGTGCTTTCTATGTACAGATAATTAAAGCTATTGAGGTGCAAATGTGCAATGGCTTTAAGCCTATTGCTTGCAGTCACCTAACTGTAAATAAGTAGTCTACCAAATACATGTACAGACAATGGGACTATAGGGACACCAAACTATTAGAAGAATCAGACTCAAGATTTTTTTCCAGTCTAAAACAAGGATCCTTACTGTAGTGGAGGATAGACAATGCTTGAGCTAGAAAACTTCCTGTCCTAATCAGCAGCAACACACCTGGCATAGAAACTATGACTAATGCAATATCAAAACCAACACATCTGTGCCATTGCAATTCTGTTTCGAAATGCTGATGTCTACAAATGGACATCAATCAATTGACATACTCAAGTGGTTCACACCAGGCTGATAGATGTCAAAAGGTTAAAAAAAATCACTATGAAAGAAGTATTCAGTTGACACTACTGTGTGGTTCACACCAGGCTGAATTAGAATGGCTCAATTCTGCAGCAAGAATATAAGACCTCCACAACCTAGACTTTCAACTACCACAGTTCCATCCTGCTGCTATTTTGTACAAGCAAATCTTTTAAAAAATGGTATCCCACAAGCAACACTATTGAACAGAATGTGGCAAAGCGTTTTCAAAATGATGGCTGAGCATGAATAGGAGGTGAAGCGATTCAGCAACCTCACCTGGATTGAAATTCTTGTTCTTTCGCTGCCTTGTGGCAATTTCACTTCCAAAACTCCCTTGCTGATTTTGATACAGGTCGAGTTCTTCAATTATCTTGTCTTGGGTTTCTTCATCACCAGCCACCATCTTTGTAATACAGGAAATCACACCTGCTTCAAATGATCCATCTTTCACAATCTCTGACTTATTTGGGTAATAGTAGTAGGGGTTCAAATAGTACCCAGCTAGGTGTAGTGGAGTCTTGAGCTTGTTGTCCCATCTTCTATCAATGATATCCCAGACTTCTTTGAAGTGGCTCTCATCATTATCAAACCTCTGAGAAATTTCTTTCTTCGCCTCCAACATTAATCCATGGAAGAATCCCATTGATGGTACATCGCTGTCCATTCTTCTCAACACATTAGCCAATGGCTCAAAGTAATTAACTGCAATGTCAACATTTTTCCAGAAGGCTTCGGATCTAATCACTTTGTTGGCTTTCTTCCCCTTGGCCTGCTTCAAGTAACCCAATTCCTCCATCTCATCTGATTTAAATAGTCTTGTCAACTCTTTTTTGTTGTCCATCAAGCTTTTTAGATTCAAGTAAGCAGTGGCAAATCGTGTAACCCCAGAGCGAACCAAGTCTTTCTTAAGAAACTTCCTCATCAAATCCAACACCCTAGTATGAGCATACAAGAAAACAGTCACTTGCCTTGCATTAGCAATGGTCTCCTCAACTGGTCCAAGCTTACCAATATCCTCTAGCATGAGATCCAAGCAATGAGCAGCACATCCATTCCAAAATATTGAAGGCCTTTTTGCTGTCAATAGAGTTGCTGCACTTGTATTGATGCTAGCATTATCAGTCACCACTTGGACAACATGTTCTTCCCCTATCTCTTCTATGTACCTATCCACAAGTTCAAAGATATATTTGCCATCTTTCCTGTCACCCGAGCATTCCACTGAATCTAAGAAGAGTACCCCATGAGCACTATGCACAACTAAATTCATCACTCCCCTACCCTTCCTATCTGTCCATGCATCTGTCATGATAGAACAACTTGTGACCTCCCATGATTCCTTATGCTCCTTGAATCCATCCATCACCTTTTCCTTCCTTTTCTGCAAGAACGGTCCACTCATCTCATAGGGACTAGGCCCTTTCAGATTTCTACCAAATTGACCAATGGCCTCTAACATATGATCAAAGCTAGGAAGGGTGACTGTGTTGTGTGGAATGCTAGCTTCATAGAACCACTGACATATGTACTCACAAGTTCTATCCCTCCTCTCTTCTCTTTTCTGAGTTGTCAATGTTGTTTGAACCTTTTTGCTTAGATTAATTCCTCTCTGTGTCATACTAGCAGATTCTTCTATAGAAGGAGGCTTGTAGTACTTGTCAATAGTTTGACCACCTGCTACAGATCTAGAGCTACTAGATCCTCTTGTCGCCTTTGGCTTCACCACAAGAGCATTATTGCCATGATCTGAACCTTCACTGCCACTTTCACAATCTGAGTTTTCTATGTTAACTTCAGCTCTGTCCATTTCCTTTTCTTTGTTTTTCTGTTCTTTTTCACTAGTCTTCTTCATAAGCAAATCAAATATCTCTTGCTACACTGGAGCTGGAACTTTTCCACACTTAGTAGTATTGAAACCTTTAATTCCTGCAAGATGGTACTTAATTCTTGTAATTCCACCACTGCAGAGCTTGTCACAATACTTGCACCGTAGGTGATGTTTCTTGGTTATGTCTGGGCAGAAACAGTGAGCCCATGCAGGGTCATCTGAGTTGATACCAGGTTGTTTTGGTCCAGCTTCTACTGAGACAGAGGCAGCACTAGACGGGTTACCTATACAAAGAGCAAACTAAGCCACATTAAACTGGACTAGTGGCAGAGGCAGCACTAGACTAAGGTATTCTAAATTTCTAATACTGAGCCTTTTGTATTGCCATTTATTCATCTTCTCAATTAATCTCTCAATGTATTTCTGAATACGCTATTCTGCTCAACTCAACTGGACTAGTGGAAATGGAAAATAAATAATAAATGCGATATATACACCAGGCAGGCATCAAAGCAATCGGACACCATCTGGTTGCTAGTAATAAATTGCTGACTGTTGACACCATATCATTATAGATATGCTCATAGTTATCTCAAATAACATGCTGTGAAGCATTCATGATACAATTATTGTCATTTATTTACATACTTGTGAATGGCTGTGCGATAACCATTTTTTGAATCAACTTCCCAGTGTTACTGCCTGTGCTTAACATGGATAATTTCTGCATCTTTTGGTTACCAACAAAAGGTGGCTAATGTATTCAAACTGGTTACAGACTTATAGGTCCTTGATTACAAGACTCAACAAAGCAGACTCTTTCTATTGCTGGCTTCAGCATATGCATTTTAGATTCGTGGGTGACTGGCTCAAGTGGCTATACATGAGATCTCGCTATACATGGATGTCACTCAGAAATTGGAAGCTAAAGACTACTCAACACTGCAAGAAGCAGTTATTATCAATTACCACCTAGGCCAAACAAGCACGGGAGGCAAGTATATGAAATATTGAAATTAGAGGTAACAAATATTGACAGCTTGTTTACATATAGTGAGATCTGCGAGACTGCGACATACAAGCAAAAAAAAAGAGAGGAGGTTGTGAGCACTGACCAGATTGTTGTGCCATGCCGTCGCCGTTGGTGCTCTACTGCTACTTCAGTGCTTCTGAGACGAGGAGCACCCAGCGCTACCAGACCTCCTCGTCAGACTCGCGCCGCTCGTGGTTGGGGAAGACGAAGAACTGCTCGTGCTGCCTCGCCAGTACTCATGCTGCACACCGCTGCCGCCGCCACTTGGATCTCCGGCTGGCCGCGCCGCTTGAAGCTCCGGCTAGCTGCGCCGCTTGGGGGGGTGCTAGCTTGAAGTTGGACCTCCGGCTGGCCGCGCCGCTTGGGGGCCCTCGCCGGCGCGCCGCAGCCGCCGCCGCCGAATCAGAAGGGGGGGGGCTAGCTTGAAGTTGGGCCTCCGGCTGGCCACGCCGCTTGGGGGCCCCTCGCCGCGCGCGCTCTCCCGCCAAGCCTCCGCCTCCGCCGCTGCCTCCTTTCTCATGGTAGAGAGAGTGAGAGACCGAGAGAGATGGGTCACGAGCGTGGGAGTGAGCTAGGGTTGCTGGGTTACGGTGGGGGTGGGGGAAAATTGGGATAGGATGGGCCGTTGACTCATTTTCTAGCCCGCGAAAATTTTGGCTGCCGCTAAAAGAAGCTCAGTTTAGCGGCAATCTCCGCAGATCTCCGGCTATTAGCGGTTTTCGTTTCTTAGCGCAAAAGGTTAGTTATCTTAGCTTCCACGTTGTGCAGCAGCTATCTCCGGCTATAGCTTCAGCTATAGCCGGAGATTTAAAACTTTGGGTGCAGGTGGTTTGAAACAGCGACGACGAGCTGGAGCTCCCATGGATGGCCACGGTGACTCTGGTCGACAAACTTGGCTTGGCTTTGGAGGTGAAGGCGAGGTCGGCGACATGGCCAGGGGCGAGCGTGGCATGTGCATCTTGGCAAGGCACGGCAGAGGCGTGGTGGGCAGCGCGTGTTGCACTATGTGAATTTTTTTTTATTTTTAACACATTTTGTAAACTAATTTTAAATCTAACACTGTTTTTTTAAAACTACACACTTTTGGCCGTGTCTATTGCCATGGCGCGCCGAAACGGCTGTGCCACACCATGCATGGTGGCACGGCGGGAGGATGACATGGCACTTCCACGCGCCATGGCCGCTGACGTGGCAGGAGCTGCCGTGCCGCCATGGATGGCGCGGCACTACCGTGCCCCGGCCTACGGCGCGTCCCTTCGTCAAATGTGTTCTGCCTTGCCGTAACAATGGTCTGTTCTCTGTTCAATTCAATGTACCTTTTTTCAAATTTTGTATCTCGCTTCTATGTCGTTGTACTTGTCCTATTAGATTTTATCTCTTGTTTAAATGCCGCTGCATATACTGTATCCCATCTTATGGATTTATTGTGACTTGACATAGCGCTGCGTTGCTGACTCTAGTTTCGTAGCCCTGAACTATAGGCCATGCCGCTTTGCTCTGTTACGCAAGACTGGTCATACCGTCTAATCGGAACCAACTTTTTGCAGTCTGTGACGACATGCGTGTAGATGCTGTTGTCGGTGCTATAAACAACTACAAGTGTTGCCGCGACGCATTGAAATGAATATGAAGCAAATAAACGGAGTCCGTGCGTAAGTTGACAAGTTGCCACATAATATTTTCATTGGTTCATGAGTCTGCAAGTTTCGGACGACAATATTTGTTCGACATAAGTTCCCAACACCAAACTAAGTCCCAGGAGTGTAAGAATCCATCGGACGCCTCTGTCTCTTCAGATTTGTAGGCAACACATTGGGAGTGTAGCCAACGTCGGTGTCGTCGCGTTGCCGATGCGTACGGCTTGTACCTTGCAACTATATGATATGCACGATTACTTATACTCTTTATGATCGTTAGTTCATGGAGCCTACGTATTTAAACAAAACTACCTTTGTTACTACCTGTGAGGCTCCTTGGGTACCAAGCGGGGCACCACCTAGCTGGGACATGCCAATCTCGTCCTGCGGCCAATCGTCCCACTGGTGGTGCTGTTTGCGGAAGCCGGGGGGTCGTCGTCGTCATCGTCATCATCGTCCTCGTTGTCCTCGGTTGCAGGGTCCTTCCCAGCACTATGATGTGGTGGTGTACACACTACGGAAGTGGCACCTGTCACCGACTGAGAAGAGATGGTTGGTGTCCTCAAAGAGCCAAAAGACGTGCCACTCGACCGCGTTGGGACTGCTAGTTCCACCCAAGGAGTGTCCATGCAGCTCAGCTTCTAAGCTAGCTTCCTACAGCTCCGCTTCACCTTCTACATAAATAGACGTTAAAGTTAGTGCATTTCCCAAACACATATACACTAAAGAAACATTTTTGGAACGAAAAAGTTTATGTTTACCTCCACAAAAGCCTTGAGAACTCCTGGCCCCAGCCCTCTAGACTCGTGAAGCCGAAACGCTGCTTCGTTGGACAACCTTGACTATTGTGTTGCCTGGGTACAGAAACGCGGTTGGACAGTTTTAGTACACATACTTAATACCAAATGGATAATAAATTGTACCATTCAAGTATCTTACCACGTATCTTTAAAGTGGGGCTCTCTGTAGTTGTGTGTCATCCCTAGTGGCAACGTCGTACACATCTTCAATCACATCTTCCTCGTAGTCCTTGTCAATCACCTCCTCAGTGTACGGGGGCTTGATATGTGTCCTCGTAGACCTGTGAAGCCACCGTAGGTACTCGTCGAAGGTGTGCTGATCGTGTGGGGGACCCGCATCGATCGGCTACCGGTCCCTATTCTGCCACAACTGGATGTACGTGTTGTGTCACGCGCCAATCCTTGGTCTTGTACCTCTTCCTACGGTCATACCTGCAACAAAATGATTGTTAGTTGTACCATACACACCTCTGAATTATAGTTTTGTTATTAATCGATAACGCACCCGTGCAATTCTTGGTTGGTGGAGTAAAGCGGTGGTGGGTAGCCTATCATTCTTCCAAACTGCATGCAAACCCTAATGGGTAAGTGAATCTTGACCACGTGGAAGAAAATAAGAGGGACATTGCAGCGATACTCGTCTGACTCATCCCTAGTGATAGGACTCAGATAGTACTCGAGCTCTAGAGCATCCCAAGGACACCAATGCACCGGAATATTTCGTAATTGAGTTAGGTTGTGATATAGTGTACATCGAACAAGACACATGTATGATAGTAAAGAGAGCGTAACCTGGTGCTGTGTCAAGACGTCAAGACCATCCGTGTACTCCCTGTACTTGCGCCTCGCATTTCCTCTAACTAACTCTGCTTGCGTCTAGATATACAGAGCTGTAGGGAGTGTATCCTGCCCATTCCAATGCTGCATTGAACATGATAATGAATTAGCCATTAATAATTTAATCATATGTAACTGCCTCGAAGAATATAGTGAACCGAAGTACTTATCGGTAAACCAGTAGCAAGGGGCCTCCCAACGGGCCATCGTTCCCAACACCAAACCTGGAGTAGGTAGGAGCAACCCCCAATGTTCGCATACCCTGAGGTGCGACGATAGGCAACGCATAGCTGTCGATACGTCCATGCCAGGACTGCGCTGCCCCAACTGTACGCCGCTATGTTATCCCATGGCTAGCGTAGTATGCCAAGAAAGATCCAGCTGATGGTGTTGTCCGAGGCATCTGGGAAGAGGAAAGCACCAAGGAAGTGCCAGAGCCACACTCTAGCGAACCTATCGATCTGAGCCTCATCAGCCTATGGGTCCAAGTAATCAAAGCGTTCTGTGATCCACGACGACGAAACACTGGAACTTTTCCTGAAATTCACCAATGAAAATGAGACCCATTTCCTAAAATTCACCAAAGAAAATGAGACCTGATGGCTGCAGGAAAGCAATGCAGGTATTAAATAGGCTTGAATTGTTCACTTATTTTTATTGGAAACCTCATCGTCCGGTGGAAGAAAGCCAGTGAATTGAGCCACCAGCTCCCTCCAATGATCGTTGTCAACTATACCTGTCACTGGAAGTCCCCCCAACCGAAGGCCAAAGATAGCCATCACGTCCTGCATGGTCAAGGTCATCTTGCCGCAAGGTAGGTGGAACGTGTGGGTCTCAGGCCTCCACCTATTATAAGAATAGAACGACTGTTAGTTGCCTCAAATTTGTTATAAGAATGTTTACGTACAATGAAGGCACTCGCACCTGTCTACAGCTGCAGTAAGTAGTGCTGGGTCAAGGGGCGGAAGACCATAGTTGACAACATGGACAAGCTCAAGGAAGCCGGCATGCCGTATGTATGGCACGTAACCCTCATCCCACTGGTGCACCCTGGTGTGCGTGCGGGGCCTCAAAGGAGGCAAGGGCACCTCTACGTCAGTGTCACTCAATAAGTGTGCTTGGTGCGGCTCATCATACTCCACGTCAAGAAGGGGGTACAACGGGTGCTGCGTGGGAGGGGCCATCCTGTTACAAATTAATAAACAAAGGGTTAGAGTATTCTAATTAACAATATTCAAATAAACATCATGTAGCATTGCAAAATTTGAACTACTTGTTATGCAATAAGAACACAATATGAAAGAACATGTATATATTCAAAGTAACATTAACAGACATATTAAACAACTTCACTAGGAAAATAAGCAACTTCTATGTATTCAAACGGACACAAACGTCATTGAAGCTAGGAGGTTCATCAAACCATTCCAAATCACCGTATCACGCACTACTAAGTACCGACACTTGAAAACTAGTATCTATACTGACAACCTTTACTACTATAAACTAACTAAATAATAAATACCTAATCAATTCCTAAACCCAAAGGCCTAACTAACAGTAACCAAAACCCTAACTACCTAACAAAACCTTAACTATACTACAACACACAACCTAAACCCTAAAAACTACCTACCTAAATAAACAAATTCACTAACCTAACTATACTAAATCACTAACCCTAACTATCCTAAATCACTAACCCTAACTAAAATAACATTCATAATAACAAGAAATCAAGAGAGGGAGCTACCTTGATATGAGCCGAAGGAGAGGAGGCGGCGTTGGCAGGCGAGGCGGCGGCGGCTGGCGTAGGCGAGGAGGCAGGCGAGGCGACGGCGGCTGGCGCAGGTGAGGAGGCGGCGCTGCCGGTTGACGGCGGCCACGCCTAGTGCAGGTGACGCGGCGGCGCTGGGCGGGCGGCGGCGTTCGAGGGCGAGGGCGGGCGCAGTGGGGGTGTCGCGGGCTTTTATTGGGCCTTGCCGCGCTCACAGCCGCGCCAAGATGGGTGGCGTGGCAGATCCTGCCATGATGACGCCATGTTATCCTCCCGACGCGCCGCCATGCATGGTGAGACACAGGCATTTCGCCGCGCCATGGCAATAGGCGTGGCCAAAAGTGTTAGTTTTGGAAAAAAAACAAACAGTGTTAGATTTAAAATTAGTTTACAAAAAGTGTTAAAAAAACACTATGTGGCATTGTGCCGAATAGGTGGCGTGCGTGACCAGGCGAGGACAAAACCCAGATGCTCCGTTTGGGATATTCCATTTTGATTTTAGGGTGTTCACTGCATATTTCCCTATCATGTGGCAACGCCACATCAGATAAAATGCCCATGTGGCAAGTGTGAATCTATGGTGTATCATTTAGCAAGTTTAGGTACCTAGAAATGCATTTTTCAAGTTCATAGACCTAAGTGACACCCTGTGACAAGTTCAAAGGCCTCCCATGTATTTTTCAAGTTCATAGACCTAAGTGACACCCTGTGAGAAGCAGCATGCGCTGGGCACCACGGCAACCGCTGGTAGCTTCGTGTGGGCTGTGCCATGGTTCGGCCCATTTGTTGAATAGCACAACGGGCAAAGCATCTTTATGCCTCCGTAGTCCAATCAAGTTTGTCTGTTTCTGTTTATCTTTTTAATTTTTCTTTTTTGAACCCAGAGATGTGATCATGCGTGTGTTGTGGATGATCGACACAGATACGAGAGGTTCGAGACTTTCCCAGTTGAATCAAATTTCATATTTGTTTGATTATGCTAATGACTAATCGAAGGTGTCATGTTAAGTTATGTTGTGTGTGATGTGCATCATGTCTCTTGGCTTGTGAATGTGCAGATGTTGGGTGTGCCAAGATGGTCAACGGCAATAGAGAAGGTCAAGTGCGGAGTCCGTATTCGATGGACCAGAAGTGGTAAAGGGTAGATGAGAAGGCTTGGACCGAGCGACCAGGGGCCGGAGAATTGGCCATGCGTGGCTCACATTGGGCACAAGAAGAGCAAAAGTACATGGATGATGAAGACGGCATCGACTAAGTCAAGGAGGACGGTGGCGAAAGAGTATATATCCACCAACTGATTGTAGTTTTCACCAAAGAGCTCTGGTGCCATGAATTCTAAGGTGCCTGTGTTTCAGGTTAAATGTTACTATAACCATATCAAGCTCACCACATATGTGGCAGCATGGCCTATAGAAAACCGTACCCTGTATACTCTGTGTTTTCCTCCGCTACATGACCATTGCCAAACCGAAGTCCCCAATATTCAGCTTATTCGCTTTTTGGTTTCAGCCAGGGCTTATCAGCCATGATACAGTATTTTTCTCTCACAACAAACCAGCACCAGTTTGGCTTATCAGCCCAAAAACCAACCATCGAACAGGCTCATTGGTGCCGTTCGACGAGTCACAAAAGTCGGCTTGTTCGGCTTCTTTTTTTAGCTAGAACAGTGTTTTCTCTCACAACAATTCAGGCGGAACAGTGTTTTTCAACCAAATTCAGCCCAGCGAACGGGGCCAAGTCACGCTTCAAGTCCCTGTGTATGATTGGTGGCTTCTGGCTATGCAGATAGGCTAGCCCTATCAGTATTTGTTTGGCCCATCGCCTTGCCTTCATGTCAACTTTCTTGTGCTTCGTACGGTACCTAACCACATCATAACATGGAGTAGATCATTAAGGCCTTATTTGGATGTGCATGTATTTATCTCAATCCACATGTGTTGAAGTAGATTGGAGTGGAATTGAACTAAGTTTTATTCCATTCCACTCCAACACATGTGGGTTGAAGTGATACACATGCATCTAAACAAGGCCTGAAAGGGATGGTGAAGGTAGCTACTTCTATACAGCTGTTTCCCTTCTGAATGGAAAGCAAAAAAGAGCCAACTCTGTATTTCTTTTAACCCTGAAAAGTGAAAACTAAAACTACCAATAAACTATTCAGACTTTAAATTGGAAAAAGAAAGAGTTATTCAGATTTTGTTTGCCATTGGTAAATAACTGAACATTCACCATGTCACAAAAAGAACGTACGAAGCACAAATAGTAAAATCAATCACGCTCCATCATAGCAGCGCATACAAGGAAGGGTTATGTCATATTTACATACTCTCTCAAGTTGCCAGACGTGAACAGCTCAGTGACGATATTGACGGTCCTTTTCTTCTTGTCGAGCCATGAGGCGTAGAGCTTGAGGATGTGCTTGTGCTGGAGACTTTGGCCCATGCTGTTGGCCTACAGGATCACCGGCTCACGCGAGTGAACCACTCGTCGGTCTTGCCGAGCACCCACTAGTGTTGCCGAGCACCCACTAGTCGTGCCGACCACGAGTAAGCATAGTCCGTTCCCACACACTATGGCTGGAGCTAGAGGAAGAAGGGAGAACAGAGCAAGCACGCACAATACAAGACACCAGCGTTGGCCGAAGCCCTGTCTGTGAGATGGCAAATCTGAACTCTCTTTACTGAGTTGCCGTGGTAGTCTATTTATACAACTCTATCCATCTAGTCCCAGTACAGCTGTCCTACTGCAACAGTGACTAAATAACATACAGGGCTGACTCTGCGCCGGCCCATGCATGTGCCTACAGTGTTGCAGGTGAGCCGTGCAGCGTCTACACCTGCAGTGCTACAGTATCACAACAGGGGGCCTTTCGACGCTGCCTTCCCTTGCTGTGTTCACATAAGGAAAAACAATAGTTTATTCTCACACATGCCACCTCGATGACTTCCACCACGTCGAAGCCTTCGTAGCTGGCACCAAAGCATTCTTACTTTCTTCATATTTTGAAACAAATATTCAAGGCTGAATCTTTGCGATTTCTCGAATATCCAGTGTGAAATTCAGGAAACAAGTTACTGTCATTTAATTTGCTACTGAATTACTGCATAAACAGCAGAGGAGAGGGAAGGGAGGTACACTGTCTTCAAGGCCCCTGATCCCAAGACCTCCTTGTACTGCAATGCACAAACGAAACCGCAGAGATCAGGCAATTTTCAGACGAATTCGCAGCGCAAGATGCAATCAAGATTCAAGATTCAGGAGCTGAAAGCCCCCCGCGCTAACAGGCGATGAACCAACCCGGCAACCCAACGAGACTAAACAACATGTCGACACTAGCAGCAGACGCGAAGGTACGGCGGATGGACGGCGCAGCACGTACCCGGAAGTAGCGGCCGGTGGGGTCGACCTCGACGTCGGGGTCGTCCACCTCGTCGGGCGGCTCCGCCTGCTCGCAGCCGGGCAAATCCGGATCTGGAGCCATCGAGCCGGCGCGCTCCTCCGCCCGCGAGATCAGAAGTCGAGCGGGCGATGGATCGACGAGCCCTAACCGATTAAGCAGCGCGAAGGACGGCGTGCGAGCGCGAGTCTCAACTCTGAACTACTCTTGTGAACTCAAAACACTTGTTCCAAGTTCCATGGGCACCGCGCCGCGGCTGTTTAGGAGCGGGGTCACGTGAGGCTGCAGGTGGGCCCGGCGACCTGGTGGGAAACTGATCGTGAACGTGATAAGCATGCACGTGGAAGATCAGATATACTACTCCGATAAGGGTTTCGACTTTCCGTAAAATATTCAAGTATAAGGGAAACAAGTTTCAGATGAGGATTGACCAAAATGTTCAGATAAATGAACGAAATTTCAGATAAGGATGTCCTTAAATATTCAGATATAGAATTTTGTGATGATCGTGTGCATAATGAAGAGCAAAGGATTCACGGCAGCGATTTTGTTGAATTTCCCGTGTTATTCACCCTAAATCATGTTAATTTGGTCAAGAGCAAGATAGTTACTGAACTGAGAGGGGTCGATGATCGATCTCCTGCTTGCTTGACTTGCACTTGATTCCGGTACAGAAGTAAATCAATTATGCTTTGAGTTTGCGTGCTGCCATTTTGTAAATAGTAGAAAAAATATGCTTTGAGTTTGCATCCTGCCATTTTGTAAATAGTAGGAAAAATACGATTCCCTCTATTTGAAATTATAAGACATTTCGGTTTTTGCATACATAGCTTTTGCTATGCACTTAGATATATACTAGCTATATATAGATACATAATAAAACAATGTATATAAAAAAGCCAAACCAATTTAAAATTATAGGTCGTTTTTGTTTTTCTAGATACATAGCTTTTATTATGTACCTAGATATACAATATGTCTAAATACATAATAAATGTTGTGTATCTAGAAAAATCAAAACGACATATAAATTGGAATGGAAGGAGTAATTTGGAATAGAGGGAGTAGTATACTATAGTATTTATGTACATCTTAGAGCAACTCCAACAAACTATCTATATTCTTTCTAATTGTTAGGAATAGAGTTTTTTTTTTGAAAAAATACCCTCCAACAATTTCTTTAATTGGTTATCCAGATATAGTCACCTTTATTTTGGATTTCTCGCTAGCCAAAGTTGAAGAGCAAGGTTGACTGTGCGCACAAGATATAAAAAAAATATTGGAGAGTTGAAAGATATAGATAGAGATTTTTATTTAAATGACTCTCTGAATAATGATTTAGGGTTTTTAAGACTCTTAGAGGTGCTCTTACAACTTTGGTTTGCACATGGATTCATCTCAAACTATCTGAGCATTTTGATCTCCTTTGATTGCAATGATTTCTATGAAACTCTCTTACAAAATTAAACCCTTGCAATCATGGGCAACTACTAGCTACAAATTGTGACTCGTACAATACACCAAGAGAGAATTTCTCTTCATAAGAGCAAGCTTAATAATATAGCCTGCTGCTGCTGGCTGTATGTAAACTTACTGTCAATCCATCATACCACTTATATAGTGGCTAGCTCACTTATGGCCTCTTATTTCTCTCATGAACTTTTTTTGTTCTTGTGCATAAATTGGCTATAAACTTATAGTCTGCTTCTCTCCTTTCTATTTTTCTCTCTGTGTAATGCTGCTTCAAGAGGGACATGACAACCGCTTAAATAAAATAATGTTTTAAAAAATGATCTTTATCACCTATATCGTGTAGATCTAGTTTGCACTTTGTAAGTTTATAAGATGGTTTGGTTTTTAAATTTTAATAAAAAAATAATAAATAATT
This sequence comes from Miscanthus lutarioriparius, assembly GCA_904845875.1. Taxonomy (NCBI): domain Eukaryota; kingdom Viridiplantae; phylum Streptophyta; class Magnoliopsida; order Poales; family Poaceae; genus Miscanthus; species Miscanthus lutarioriparius. The sequence goes on from CAJGYO010000009.1 coordinate 91,555,636, forward strand.
CTATATTGGGGAACCTAAACTATTTCCAAATTTATTAAGGACTTTATTTTTTTTGGTTATTAATAGTGCCGGCCCTAGAAGGGTCCGAGCAGGCCATCGCTCCACGCTCCAAAATGGAATGGCCCCCTCCCTAGGCATGCTAGTACCTATACTACTACAGTTCTTAATTGCTAATATTTTTTTAGAAAAAGAGGTTTCCCCGCTTTACTGATCATAAAGCGTCAACATTACAGTTCAGAAGCGTAACGGCGCACCTGCCAAAGAAAGGCCTAAAGGCCAGAAGTCACAGCGGTATTAGACTGTATTACAAACTCAGAAATCTGCTGATTCACAGTGATGCAGTCCGCCACCAAAGGCTGAAACACCGATGCTTGAGAATTTAATGGACTCCAGCTGATTCCAGGTGGTCTGTTCGCCTCCAGCTCAGTTATCTTTTGGATTACCAACTCCAACTCTTCCTCCATCACCGCGTTGAGCATTGGTTTCCATGTCCTAAAAGTTCTTGAGATCCATGTCAGCACCTTCTTCATCGCTATCCATACGTCTCCCTCAAAACAAATTTTATTACGCACTTTCCATAGGCACCAAAGAGCAGCAACATTAACTATATTAGCTAACATAAACTTTTTATTCGGTACCCAGAGAGAAGCCACACATTCATAATCCCAATTCCCAGATAAGCCCAGGATGTCAGCTAAAGCTGACCACATATATTTGGCTACACAACAATAAAAAAATAAATGATGAATAGTTATTGTTTCAGAACAAAACAAACAAGTCAAGTCATCCAACTCTCTTCTCTTAGCTAGGTTGTTTCTTGTTAAGAGCTTGTTCTTTGATAACAGCCATAAGAAGATTTGGACTCTTGGAGGTATTTTAAGTTTCCAAACAGCTTGGACATACGCTGGTTTAACACCTTGATGGTTAATAACCGCATATAAAGACTGAACCGAATACTGACCATTGGAGCTAAAACTCCAGATAATCTGATCCTCTTCCTCTACTAAATGAACTTCTTCTACAATTCCTAACAGCTCAAACCACATCTCCATTAATATCTCAGAAACAGTTCCCCTAAAGGAGAGTTTCAAAGTTTCCCCATCTCAAAGCTGATCAATGGTCTTCCCCTACTGTTCAATGATCACATATAAGGGCCAAAATTCAATTGCCAGGCTAGAATTACCCAGCCAATGATCTTCCCAAAACCTAATCTTTTGCCCTACCCACATTCCACATGATGCCCATTTGAGTAGCCTGTAAGGCCAAAACAACACCTTTCCATAAAGGATATGCTTGGCTGTCTAAACAACAACAAATATTAGGATTATCAGTTCTATACTTGTGGTCTATGATCTTAGTCCAAATGGAATGAGAATGTAGGCTATATCTAAAAATCCATGAACTAAGAAGAGACAAATTTAGGTTCCTAAGATCAGGAATACTTAAACCACCTCACTCTTTTTTCTGGGCAACCAATTGCCAGTTGGTAAGATGATATTTATGCTTATCCTCACTATTATTCCATAGGAATCGTGCCATATGAGAATTAATCATATCAATCGCCCATCTAGGAAATTTAATAATGGACATCAGATAAATGGGAATGCTAGCAAGACAAGCTTTCAGTAAAGTCAGACGTCCTGCATAGGACAGTAATCTACCTTTCCACCGAGCTATCCTTTTAATAATGTTATCAATAATAGGCTGAAGGTCCTCTCTCCTTAACTTTGTGAAATCCAATGGGACACCTAAGTACTTAAGTGGGAATTCTCCTGTTTTACAACATAAAATTCTTGCAAACTCATTAACTCTCTCCTCATCAATACCGATAGTTAGAACATCACTCTTATCTTAGTTGATCTTCATCCCAGTCATTTGTTCATAAAAAGAAGAAGCCACTTCAAATTATTAGCTTTTTCTATGCCATTTTCCAGAAACAGGAGTGTATCATCTGCATACTGCAAACTGATAATACCACCCTCAATAACTTGAAGCATCAGACCAGAGACCAAATTACATCTAGCTGCTTTAATAAGCATCCTAGTAAAAATGTCAGCCACTAAATTGAATAAGAGACAAAAGTTTTTTCTTTTATTTAAGCATAAACGACAGGTGTTCAGCAGTTTCATTTAGTAAGAAGCAAAGTACAAATTTGTTGCGAAAGCAGACCCCTCACACACAATCAACCAATCCAACCCCTTTCTACACGTATGATCCCAACACTTATGGAGTATCCTCCAAAGGATCATCGATGAAAGCTTTTAAGCAAAGACACGATGCCGACTATACATCGCAATTTGCCAAATTTCTTTTCTTTGCCTGATCTGTTTCTTTGATTGAGGGCAGGGCTATCTAAATTTACAGCCCATAAATTATCAAGCTGCTTGCATGCATTCCCGGCCGGCCGTCCCTAGTAACGGCCCAATGAATTGCGATGCATTGACCCATATGGTAAGACACAGTAAACTCAGATGGGTCTTCCCTTGTCCACCACGCGCGGGTCAGGCCACCCTCCACATAGATTATGCAAAAGTCGAGATCAATCCTTGGCTTTATCCACATAGATATACACACCTGGATGGCTCCTCCGTATGCACCACGTCAATGATTGGCTAGTCTGAAGGCAGCAGCTAGGGACAAATCTGGGTGCAAAGCCTCTCTGTCGTCCCTACCAGCTAGGTTAGCTACAAATTCTGTGATTTCTCTGATTCTCTGCATATACTCAAAAAAATTAACCACATAAGTTTAACCTAGGATAACTCAAAGAATTAATTTATTCAGAGGGGATACCATGTAATTGGCACCATTAATTGTTTAACTCAAGCTGGATGAATCACACCTATAGTAAGGAAGCGACGTCTATACTCCCTTTGTACCCAAATAGATCAATTCCTAGAATCCGTGCCAGTCAAACTTAAGTTTATAGAAAAGAGTAACAACATCTATGACATAAAATGAGCACCTTATAAAAATGCATTCTATAGTAAATCTAATAATACTAATTTGATACCATAAATATTAAAGTTTTTTTCTAGAAATTTGGTCAAAATTTAACACAAGACAACTCTAGGAATTTATTTATTCAGGGACAGAGGGAGTATGATGCTTTGCTTGTGGGTGTATAGGTTTGTCGTGTGGTAGCTTTAAGTTAGTAATAGGACTTGTAATATGGTGGGTCATGCACTACAATAGAAAGTATTATTTTTGCAACACTAATATCTTCGTCGGTTCTATTAAAACTGGTGGTGATACACTTCCGCTGTCGGTTTGTAATAGAACCAGTGTTGATAGTACATTTTCACCACTGGTTTATAATGGAACTAGTGATGATAATGCTTTTCATCACCGGTTCACAAAACAACCCGGTAGTGAAAAGTATCACGAGTATAAAAGAAAGTCCCAAACCCTAGCCCCCACTCTCTCACCCGGCCGACACCTCACCTCAATCCCTCTCTCCCTCCTAGCCCCATCTCTCTCCCTCAACCACTCTCCCTCCCGTCCCTTTCTCCCTCACCCACGACACATAGTGGCGGAGCCCCCCACAGTGAGCACCCGATGGCATGACGGATTCCCAGTGGTGTGTGGAACCCCCCGCCCACTAGCAGGCTCCCAGCGGTGCATCACCCCCAACATTTTCCTATTGGGAAGGCAGCCCAGATCTACCTGCGGTGACCTATTGGCTGTGCGGCACCCCCGGTGAACTTCCGGCAATGTAGTGCCCTAGTGGGAAGGCGACCCACATCTTCACACTAGAGACCCCCGAGGCCACCCGGTGGCATGACCCCCTTCCCCCACCCCCCGACGGCCTCCCAGGCGGCACTGAGCCCAAACGGCGGCCGTGGAGGAGAAGTGCGATGTGGATGAGGACGGCAGACACATGGGCGAGGACGTCTACGGCGGCGCTAGCATAGATTATTTATTTATTTTGTATTCGGTATTCATTGCCGGTTTACAAGCTGACAGTGATCACCTCGAGTTTTACCACCCGTTTTCACCACCACCGAGCAAAACCAATGGTGAAAGTGATGGTTGATAGGCTGTAGAAGTTACTATTAATGTCTCGCTGTCAACATGCACAAAAATATAGATATTTTTTAGGCAACAAGTCACATTATTTTTGAACATTTCTTGAAAAACACAAGGATGTCTTTATGAGGATTCAAACCCATAAGTTATGGCCAGCTCACGTGACCCCTCCTTATTCTGTATTAACATGTAAAAAAATTTTATTAAATATTTGGATCAATAAGTGATCTCAAATAAAAAATATCAACTAAAAAGTTTTAGATCTCATCAAACACTGCAAGTTTGCTAGGAGCATGTCTCCATTCGAGGTCATTTGAAAAGAATTGAAAGTTTGAATTTCATATAAAAGAACTTAAAACGTATGTCTAGGCCCCCTAAATGATTTTACATAAAAAGTCATAAACTACAAAGTTTGGAATCTCGTCTGGCTCTACAATTGCTATATAAAGTTTGTCTTCATCTAACTTTATTTGAAATAATTTATTTGTAGGGCACTTTTTCAAGAGGTGACACATGATACCAATTGTATTTGGATCTGTCTATTGAGTTCTCGAGTGTTTTAATGCAGCTGTAGACCCGATTTTTTCTTCCTATGCTCCTTCATGGCGTCTCCCACGAGAAGCTCCCACTCTGCTCGCCTACCTCGTCTCCGTCGGCTCTCTCTACCGCCAGATCCGCCGTCACCACCCCCACACTCAAGCTAATCCGACTTCACCGGACCATCACCGCAACATCCTTGTCCCTTGCACTACCCAATCACATTCCTCCACTCTCCAACTGGTAGCGCCACTACCGACTTGCCTTCTGAAAGCCCTAGTTTGGTTTTGGCTAATTGATGAAACCTATTGGACTAACCCTATGTCTAAGTGTGTGATTGAGATGGGTTGGTCTAAGTCCAAGTGATGGAGCTAGATGGCACTCAAGTGATGGACATAGCCAAAAAGGTGTTGATCAAGTGCTGCAACTTGGAAAAGAAAAAAAGAGAAAAAAAATGGGCTCAAGGCAAAGATATATTTGATAGGGCTATTTTGTTTTGCCAATCGAGACGCAATAAAGTGCGTGATTGGTTTTAGGATAGATAGCCATACTATGAAGAGGGGAAAATCATGGCAATTGCGGTTATCAAGTGTCACTAGGAGTTCTAACTCATTGCATGTGCATTTCTATCCTAGTGAGCTACCTGCGCCCTTGAAAATGCTTCGAAAAATGCTAACACACGTGCACAAATGTTTGGTACACTTTGGTGTTGGCACATGGAAGCAAGGGTGCGAGAAAAGAGTTGAAAGGAGGAGTTGCAGGGCGTCGGACCCTGGCAGCATGGGCGTTGGACCATGTGTTGCCGGTCCAACGATCAACCCTAGCAGCACAGTGCTTCAGCAAGAGCGTCGAACCCAGGCTGGCCAGGGTGTCGGCCATTTGGCTCTGAGTCTGACAGCTAACCCTAGTGAATAGTACGTGCGATCGCAAGGGCGTCTGTCGGGCCCCTAGTTTAGGGTCCTCTATGCATCATGTATCTATCTCTGGATCAGTAGCTGATACGCATAGTTGAACAAGATTGATATCAAAAACCATACTTTTATTGCTAGCAGGGAAAACATGTTACATAGTTTGTATTTACATAGAGTGGGCCTTTGGCCTTATTTTAAATATTGGAGTTCTATTACAGCGGTCCTAAGATGTCGTGGCTCTATTCCTATAGGCAACTTGGAGTGCGGACGTAAACCCTATCCCTAATCTCAATTCTATATCTTAGCGTAGCCCTTTGCGTAGTCGTACGGCTTCGTCTTCAGCGATATTCCTGCTGTACACTCCCTGTAGTCCTCTATGGCTCCATCCTCACATGCGTTCCTATAGCTTTACTCCTAAAAACATAGAATGGAGGGGATTGAGTACATAAAGTACTCAGTGGCCCCAACTTTGGGGTAAGAGAATGGTGGATGGTGGAGGCTTGGTTGCAGAGGTGGTTAATGGTGGTGGAAGGGGGTTCATGGGGAGTTATATGTTTATAAAAGGGAATTTGGGCCCTGGGAGAGTATTAATCCTTCTCACCAGTTCCCGGGGTTCATATGTTGTCACTTATCAGCTTAATTGATTACAACTTACCAGAGTATCATTGTTTCATTACACATAAAAGAGTCTAATCATTTGTGACCTCATCCCAGAGGCTGCCTATTCCAAGGACGTGGCTATTCGAAAAGATTCAATACACTCTGCAGAGGTTGTACATATTTCCCCACATAATAGACACAGTCCGACACCATCGTCATGGCTTAGACAGGTCTAACGAGACCCCATACCCGAAAGTACACGACCTTATATGTCCATATAATTCTACCACGGATTCCCAGGGGTTGGAACACACAAAGCTTTGGATGATACCACATCATCTAATTCAATAATCCAGATGATACCACATCATCCGGTTAATAGTAAAAGGGGCTCGAACATGTCCAAATCAAGAATTTTACATGGAAGATCACTTAGCATCCATGCCAAGACCATGAAAGATCACCCGACATCCGTGTCATCTCCTGATAGTCCGTTGCCACTCCGGTCTCCTAGTAGAATGTATACTTCTATCTAACGGGGTGTGAGATCAAGTCTACCCATATAGACATGTGGCTGTACAGAATTCTGGCTAGGTGAGATGACAAATGAACCAGTCCTTATATGACCGAAGCGAGTATTTCCCAACAGGAACCCTCACTAGGCGATCCTACCAAGGTAATCCACACCACGTGAAATACCCCCACTCACTCCCGTCGGAAATGAGTTTTGGTTTACCAGATTATATCCATTTAGTATCACGGTTCATATTCTTTGCTCATCCATTTCATAAAGTTCATAATATATTACAAATATTCATCATATATGCTCACAACATTGATTCTCATAAGAGCTTGAATAATATAAATTGTGTTTATTAAGTAATTAATGGAAAGTGGGAGGTGGGAGAGTATATGGTGGAAGTGGTGAAATATGGTAATGGTGGAAAGGTGGGGTTGGGATAGATGGGTGTAATATACGGGGGAAGATGGTTTAGGGATGGTATTTTGTGTGGAGGGTAGGTGGGTGTCAGGACTTGCCTCCACTCACTGATGTTTACATCCTTATCCCGTAGTCCCAATTCATGATCTTCCCATCCTTGTAGCTGGGTTTCATCGTCTCCTATCCTATGCGTCCTAGCGTCGACAAGCAAGGAAATACCGAGCAAGGAAAGAAATACATACATAATCCAGCAATTTAGAAAGGGGCGGTCCTACATAGCTGGGTCCTGACTGGTGGTAGGTTTACTTCTAATATTATCATTACTATGTCAATTTGAAGTAAGGGTTAGATGAAGAGTTTTCATCTATCAAGATGTGGTTTTCTATAGGTTAAGTGGAAATGGTTTGGTCATCCGATGGAAAACCATACCACATTAGTAGGGTTCACTATTAGGTAATCCTGAATGGGGAAGGTTGACCAAGTCATCGTGAATGACTCAGTTGGTGGTTATGTTAGGGTGGCTAGGTTTCGTGATGGAAAACTAAACCACATTATTAGGTTTCACTATTATGTAAACCTGAAAGAGAAAGCCTGACCAAGTCATCATAAGTGACTTAGTTGGCTTCTATAGGTCCACTCGGGTTTGGGCTATTTAGGTGGGTTCATATTTACATATCTATATGAGAGAGGTTCGGCTTGTTAGATACACGCATATATATTTTTGCATGTATAAGAATGGTGTCGGGTAGGGTTTGGTTATAGTTAAAGTGGTGGCTAAAGTTAGTGACACATACGCTCATGTATGTGCCCATTATTTATTTAGGTATAATTAGCTATACCTTGGTGTATACCTGGGTGTACCATGTTATCTTAAGTGTATTCGACTATGTGTATGTTTTACATTTACGTGAATATACGTCGGTGGTTAATTTAAAGAAATGAAAAGCAAACAAACTAGAATTTAAATGGGCACCAAATAGTGGGATGAAGGATATGGGTAGATAGAGCTTGATTTTAGAAGATTTTTGGTGGAAGAATCAAGCGATTTGGATTTAAGATGAAGGCGATATGATTTATCAATGTTTTAATAGGAGAAAGGTATTTGGAATATACTTTGGGAAATTTTTCTAGAAATTTGGGTAATGGAAATGGGATGGAAAAGATTGGGTAGGTTATTGGGTGTACCTAGTTTATTTAGGAATTTTGTGGGAATTTTTCTATGCATGGAAAATGGTTTTTCACCTCTCTGTGTACACTCTCGGGGTGTACCTAGCAATTTCCTTCTTGACTGTGTAGCTGACAGACGGGCCAGCGTGGGCGGGGTCAGCCTACCGGCACTATGCTGTGTGCCCAGTTTTCACTGTGCCGTGGACTGTCAGCTCCGCCTCTGGGTTCATGTGGACCGTGTCCACGGACACGCGGGCCACCTCCTGCCTTTTCTTTAAGGAAAAAGTCCATTTTGGCCTTCCAACTATGGTTGCAGTTTGTTTCTAGCCCTCTAACTAAAAAACCAGACACGCGCAGTCCCTTAACTCTCAAAAACCATTTAAAATTGGCCCTCGTGCCCATTCGACCGTGGTTTCAGCCCAGTCAAACCCGCCACGACCGTGGTTTTGGCCCGGTCTCCATGTCTGACGAGCTGGGTCCATGGTGGTGGCGTCATGGGCTCACGGCAGGTTGAGGAACAGCGTCGGGTCAGTGTCGACGAACATGTTGGTGCCCCAAAAGGACCCCAGGTCGCAGCCCGATGGCCACTCGAAGTGGCTTGGGTCCAGCAGCAGCTCCTTGCCGCTGCCAACGCTGCCAACATCTGCTAGCCCGAGCCCGGGCGCCATAGACATGTCATCCATGAAACCGCTGATGACGGCCACCGGAGGCGCGGCCGGTGGCATCATCTCCGTGGCGACAACCGCTGCTGCGGGCTGCTCCATCGCGGTTGGCTTCTCCCAGGTGGCAACCATTACTGCTGCGGCTTCCGTCGACGGTGCCATGTTCACGACGTCGGTCGTGGCGGTGGAGGCGTCCGTGCCGGGTGCGACGGGTCCGGCGCCGGGGCGACGCGGCGGTGTTTGGAGTTCTTGGACCGCTTCGTGTTCTTCGATGAGGCCGGCGTCGCCGAGGACGAGGACGAGGAGCTGTTGCTCTTGCGGGTGCCGCCCCCAATGGGGCCATTGCGGAGGGACCCACCCTTGGTCCAGTAGCAGCTCAACCTGGCGTACCTCAAGTTGTACACCCCGAAGGAGATCGACGCCATGGAGTGGGAGTCGCTAGAGTCGGACATGGAGCGCTGGCTCTGCACACGCGTGCTCGAGCCCCTGCCACGACTGGTCTGGCCCGAGTGCTTCGCCAAGATCGCCGCCCACAACATTGCGGCGTTCTTCCTCTTCGTGGACGGTGTGGCCGTCGCGGTGCGCGAGCCACAGTCGGTTCAAGCAGCTCAACATGCTCGACATGGTGGACCAGGAGAGGGAGTGCCTGGACGAGCTCTTCTCTAGTGAGTCGGCCACGCTGGTCGCCATCCACGAGCGCATGCGCTCGGTTGTTTCATCGCGGGGAGAGAAGTGAAGTAGACTCCTCCGTACTTTCTTCTTGGCCGCACTTTCTTCTTCACCGCCGCTCCTGCCATGGCCCACTCGCCCCCATCGCATGCTGCCACCATGGGATGGCCCCCGCCATGGCCACGCCCTCTCCTGGTCTGGCCATGGACGTGGCTGCTGCCATGCACCTCGCATGGCCCGTCCATGGCTGCCGCCACGCGCCTCGCCCGATGGCGCCGCCTCGTTGTGTGTTGGGGCTAGAAGAGCAGAAGAGGCCACGTCTAGAGAGGCCGCCATGGCTGGCCGAGGCGCGACTCGGAGAGGTAGCCATGGCCTACCGTGCCCCCACGTTGAGCTCGACGCACCGTAGCTGTGATAGGAAGCCGTAGCTACGATAGGACGGCCGTGCTCCCAAGCTCCGAGGAGACGCCGTTGCTGCGTTGGCCGCCACCGTGAGCACACCCCGGCCTCCTTCCTCTCACGCTGCCACGAGTGAGCCTCGGCCTCCATCCTCGAGCGCTGTCAGTTCTTCCTCATGCGCCCCAACCTCGAGCGCGAGGTCTGGAGAGGCCGCACACGTGAGCTCCGATGAGATGCCGTTGCTGCGCTGGCCATCGCCCCTCTCTAGGCCCGGCTGTGTGTGCCCCGAGCACCTACCCCCCACGCCCCCACCCACCAGATCCGTGTGCCCCTCTTCCGGCGGCTGCTCCCATTGTCACCATGGCGGCGTGCGCCCCCACGCGAGTGCCGCGCCACCGCTTGCAGGAGCCACCATGGACCCGGCTCGTCAGACATGGAGACTGGGCTGAAACCGCGGTCGTGGCGGGTTTGACTGTGCCGAAACCACGATCGAATGGGCGCGAGGGCCAATTTTAAACGGTTTTGAGAGTCAAGGGATTGCGCATGTCTGGTTTTCGACCTAGAGGGCTAGAACTGCAGCCACAGTTGGAGGGCCAAAAATAGACTTTTTCCTTTCTTTAATGGATAGAGGCGGAGGGGGATGGTGGCATGGCGCCTGGCCCACAATTAGAGAGGGAGAGGGGCATGGAGGTGAGACAGAGTTGGAACGGCGACGTCGGCTTGCCCGAAAACAGAGGGGTGGCTCTGCACTCACCAGAGCGGGTTACGCCGGTCACGGTGGTGGCCTGAGCTCGATACTACTCAGTGGCCATTCCTTGGGATGTGATCCCATAGTGGTTGGAGGGGTCCCCGAAGACAACGGGTGCTCACGCGGAGGTGGCAGATCGCCGGAAGGATTTTGGTAGCGTGGTGACGAGTAGTTGTTCTAGCGGTGCGTTCTAGCGAAGAAGAGGTGATGGTGTGTGGTCACAGTGGATGCACGCCCAGGCGGAAGGTGTCACCACGCTTTGTCATGCCTTGCCAATGTCGAGCAACTCCTACGGTGGCTCGATGGTGATCTACTTTCGGCGGCAGGGCGACACAGAGAGATTAGAGAGGTAGTAACCGGTGGAGGGGGTAAGGGAGGGACCTAGGAGCTTGCCTACTAACCCTATTGACCTATGGTGGACTAGAGAGGGAGAGCTCGGAGCTCGCTCTCATGGCGAACGTGGTGTCCTAATTTGTAGAGAATAGAGCTAGAGCTCGGGAGAAGAGGGGAGAAGAGGAACTAGGAGGGAGATGGGGTGTTCCTAGTCTAGGTGGAGCTCGCTATCGAGATGGTTGACACTGAGGTTCACTGGCCAGGCCTATTTATAGGCCGGCCATGGCAGTTGTCGCGGCGGCTGATATTTTCACCACCCTCGGATCTTTTCTTCATGCGCACGTGCTTCATTGTCGCTTGGTGAGAAGCTAGCCTACTGCTGCTACGCATGCTTGTCCAAACTCGACCAGGGGAAGCGGGGACCAAGGTGTGGCCATGGCGGCAGCAACGGTCGACTAGCCATGTGTGGTTGCGTGGCGGGGAGAGAAGAGAGGAGGAGGGGGAGCGTGCGAGGTCACGAAGCTTTGTGGGGTCCACGGCATCCTTGATCCTTATCCGTTTGGGCACTAGGCGAGGCAACGGGGTTGGGACCGAGGTAGACAACGCGATATTCACGTTGTCGGCTCGCTGGAGACGATGGACCTGATGCGTGGGTCCTGTCTGTCGGTGAGTGCAAGAGGGAGAGGGTGAAGGGCTGTGGGCGCGCTGGTACGAAGCCGGGTGGCTGGGGTGGCCCAAGCGGGAGAGGGAAAGAGGCGAGCGCGCGTGGGTTGGGCCAGGGGCGGCCCAAGTGGGAGGAGGGGGCCATGGCGTGGGCCAGAAAGTGAGAGGGGGAAGGGTTTGAGCCCATGGTCCACTTTCTATTTAAGAAATGCATTTCATTTCCTAGAATTTAAACTAGGGTTAGTTGAATTGGTTTTCAATTGAATTCAAGGGAGATTTATATGGTGGAGGGTTTTGGTAGTTCAAGGGATTGTTCAAGGATAGTTTCCAAGTAAAGGTCAAGGAGTTTGGGGGAAGAAGTCAAGGAGAATTTACTTTGTGCCAATCTAGGGCAAACAAATCATACACACCTTCAAACAAGCATTCCAAACATTTCGAAGCTAAGTGCACATGATGTGTTTTGATGCAAGGCTTTTGGAAAAAGGTTTTTCAAAATGGGTTTTGTACAAACTAAGCTAGTCAAGTTTTAATTTGTTGTAAAGTTTTAAAAGCTCAAATTTTTAGTGGATTTTATAATGATGCAAAACACAGGGTGTTACAGCGTCGGACCCTGGTGCTTGGTCTGACGGTAGGCGTCGGACGAGTCCGATGGTTTTGCCCTCTCTAGAACCTCTCTGGTGGGCATCAGACCGTGTCAACGTTGGTCCGACGCTCGCACTGTGGCAGTCCGATGGTCGTCCGACAGCGTGTGGCAGTTAGCCGTTGGAGCGCGGCAATGATCAGATTTTTTACTGGGACATGTGGCGACGCACGAGTGGCTCGAGCAGGGCGTCGGGCTGTGGACCATTGGTCCAATGGTCCCGTAACCGTGGGTCCGACGGTCGGTGAAGGGCCTAACAGCTAGTGGAGTCCTTGAAGCTCTATTTAAGTTCTTTGGCCAGGGTTTGCTCACGCTCTTGTCCCTCTAACTTGTTGATACACCTTGTGAGCATACTCCCAAGCCTCCCACTCATCTTGTTCTTGATTTGTTCATCCAAAGTGAGATTGGGAGAGGTTTCGAGTGCAATTGCTTGAGTGGTTGCATCTAGTGGCACTTGGGGGTCGTTCTTGCTGTGGTTTTCTTGGTACTCTTGGTGGTTGCTGCCACCTAGACGGCTTGGAGCAGCAAAGGAGTGTTGGCACGAGTTGGTGATTGTTCGTGGCAACACCTAGTGTGATTGTGAGGGGTTCTTGTGTTTTTCCCCACGGGAGCCGCGAAAAGCAACTCTAATGGATTGCTCGTGACTTGTGTACCCTCACCTTGTGTTGGTTCTTATGGCGCCTTTGTGTAAGGCTAGGCATGTAATGCCTATTAGCGCATGAGCCACCAAGTGAGTGCGTCATCATAACGAGGACGTAGATTGCCGGGAAGCAATTGAACCTCGGGTTAAATATTGTGTCTCTTGTCTCATTGGAATTCTATTTGGACACTTGCTGGGTTTGGTAAAAGCTTCCTCACTTGTGCTTTACTTTTCTTGTTACACTTGTGTAGTAGTAGCTTGTTAGTGCTAGCTTGTAGTAAGTAGTTGTAGCTTGTTTCTTGCTAGCTCACTAGTGGTAGAATAGCAACCTAGCTCTTGTTGTGTGATTTAGAGATCATAGAAATTAGCTTTGGTAGGTGGCTTGCAACCTCTTTGTAGAGCTAGAGCAAAATTGTTTATCACCTTATTTATGTCTAACACTTTGCTCTAGTGCTTTCTAGAATTTTTAATTAGGCTATTCACCCCCCTCTAGCCAGTTAGGACCTTTCACCTTCTCATTCCTACGCCCACCACCACCACAGGTTTGGACTTCCTCCCCAAAATTTCCTTCTAAGGCCAGAGTTGAAGAACAAATAAGGGAGAGATCACCCAAACTGGAACCAAGGCAATCAGACGAGAAAAGCTTCAATTGGGGGTGCTCAATCGATGCCTTAAAAATCAAGTGTTGGATTCCTAAAAAACAACCAAGAGTCATTTAGCATTTCTCTTGTGTTTACTACCTAGCACACTACAAGAAATGCGTCGGTTTATGACGTTTATGGCATGACATTTGATCAAAAAGTCACTAAATCAATCAGTTTATGACATTTTTTCTGGAGGCCTGCAATCTTAGTAACTAAAAGAAGTTTGTGTCATAAAAAACATCATCAAGCTAGTCCAATTCCATTATGTGACATTTTGCTATGCCATAAAGACCAATTTCTTGATGCCATAAATCTACGACCAAGCTTTTGCGGCATAAATTATTTTCTAGAAGAGCGCCTTTTATCAAATTTATTTATTTCCAGAAGAGCACCTGTCCTCGAATAAACACCCCTGGACCCTACTCTCCACCCATCTCTAGAGAAAACCCGTCCCATTTAACCCTTACTCTGACCTCATGCCTCACCTAACCCTTTCTCGAGCGAAAAAATCTAGCTTCTCACGCATCAGTGTGTTTATTTGGTCGTGTGCATCAATTGCAGCTTGCAGGAGATAATGAACCTTAGTTTAAATGTTTTTTTTTGAGATCGAACTTTAACCGGTTTCAACAAAAGGTCTGAGAAAAATATTATTAACTTAATCATGCATGCCAACCAAATCGTGCCGGTATATTGTTTTAGTGCTTCTGGTAGATGCCTAGCAAAAATGTATTAATAATATATATTTATATTTATTTGTTCTATATATGTTTATATTAAAATTAAAAAAAAGAAAAAAAAAAGGGAAATAGAAGAACGCACGCACACCACCCATCCCCTGGACTCCCCAAAAGGCGACCCAACCTTATCTCCTCCCCTACGGTCTCTCTCTCCCTCGTCTTCTCCACGCACGAGCTCTTCTCCCTCGGTCCTCCCCAGCATCGACGCCGGCTCCCTCCGCATCCTCCTCCCCTGCTCCTCCCCAAGCCGATGCTGTGAGAAGCACAGTTTGGGGAAGGGGAAAAGGAAGAGCAGGGGAAGAACAACACGGAATTGAGTTCAGAGGAATGATTTGAATTAGATAGGAGTATTGGATACAATTTTGTTCATGCCGTGCTCAAGCTTCTCTCCTCTCTCATATAGTCTATCAGCTACTTGCTCCAGGTTGAACCGGTGTAGCGGGAGCTGGGCTTCCTGATCCTTCTGGGCCAGGCCCCGGGCGGAGCGGTAGTGGAGGCCGGGGTCGAAGTGGAGGCAGCTGCAGGCGAGGCTGGGTTGCTGACATCCTCCTCCTCTTGAGAACCGGCGTGTCCCCAGGCCGGTGCACATGGAAACTGCAGCCGTAGTGGAAGAAGAGGTTCCCAGGTAGCGAGCTCCGGTGGGGAGTGCGACCATTGGATGAGACCTTGTTCAACTGGTCGATCACCAGTGGTCCAGCATCGTTGAAGTACACGCGACGGTACCTGAAACTGCTGCAAATCATTAGGAAGTGAGGGTGAGACCTGCTGAGCTCTAGGGGACAGCTTCAATTGTGACACACGGAAGACGTCGTGGATTGCTGCGGAGTCCAGCAACTCCAGCTTGTACGCCACTGCACCAATGCGCTGCAAGATCTTGAAGGGCCCAAAGAATTTGAATGGCAGCTTGTTGTTGGAGCGGCGCGTAACGGTTGTCTGAACATACGGTTGAAACTTTAGAAATACCATGTCGCCAACTGCAAATGTGCGCTCTGATCGCCCCTTGTCAGCTTGTCGTTTCATCCGAGCTTGTGCTCTGAGGAGGTGCTGTTTGACAAGTGCATGCATCAATTCACGATTCTGCATCCATGTCTGCAAATCAGGAACGTCCGCCAGAGAACTGATGTCCAGGCCAAAGTGATGTGGGGGTATCTGTACATAACTTCAAAGGTAGAGTGGCCCAATGCAGAGTGAGTGGATGAGTTATACCAAAACTCAGCCAGAGATAACCAGCGGCTCCATTGAGACGGACAGGAATGCATGAAACAACAGAAGTAAGTTTTGAGGCACTAATTTATGTGCTTTGTCTGCCCGTCGGTTTGAGGGTGGTAGGAGGAGCTGCGGCGGAGTTCAGAACCAGCAGAGTTGAAAAGGAGCTGCCAAAACTTACTTGTGAAAATTCTGTCGCGGTCAGAGATGATGGACTTGGGTAGGCCGTGCAAGCGGAAGACAGTGTCCTTGAATAGCTTGGCAACCACCTCAGTCGTGAACGGGGTTGGGCCGCGCCGCTCGCTCGCGGGCCGCGTGGTGGATTTCGATTTTCATTTTCTAGTAAATTAGTAAATGTTTATTCAATTTTGTTTTGAGCTAAGCTTTGAAAAATTATAGTAAATTCTATAGATGTCCAAAAATAGTGAAACAAAATTTGTTAGGTTCACAAAAATGATATCTATCAGTTGGTGTAGTTAGTTTACAGTTATCTGTGATAATGATAGATTCATTAATTCATGTAGGAAAGCTTAGTATTATTTAGCTTAATATTTGTAGGAATTTTTGTGGCAAATTGGTGATAGTTTTGGCCATGAAATTTTTACCGTAGGTTCATTAGAATATTATGTGCTCACTCTAATTTTTGTAGCCCTTGAGTAGACTGGTATATAGGGTAGCTAATACTCCTTGTTTTAGTATATATATAGTAAATCGGTATTAAGAGTAAGAATGCCTTTAGTTGCTAAGATAATACATGCCATGTTTCATACTTGTTAGTGGTAGCAATAGGTAACTTAGCACCTTAGTCGGTAGAACTAGCTTAGTAGCTTGGTAGGTGTGTTCGTATTTTAAGAGTTGCTGTTGCTGTATTACTAAGTGTTGCATCATCATTTCATGCATGTAGATAACGAGTTGGTAGAGTTCGTTCATGCGGGCGAACAGGAGTTCGAGGAGATCATTGAGGAGTACGAGGAGGAGATTCTTGTACAGGAGGGAGTCCCAGAGCCATTCGTTGCTGACTCTGTTGACACACCGCCTGCCCAAGGAAAACCCCGGTGCATAATATATATATATATGATGTGCATTTACGTTATAGGTATTTTATGAAAACTACATGCATAGATATACTTACCTATGTGTCCTACTAGTATAGGTCGAGTAGCTGCTATGCTTAAGATTTCGGTAGCGTGGGTAACCTGCCGTTACTCACAATAGGTGATAATTATGATCACTCATGATAAAATGGTGGAAAGGAAAAATAGAGACTGGGCAGGGATGTGGTTTGGGTATTGGTGGGTGTAAGAGGTTGTGTCCTGCGGCCAACAAGGCATAGCTTGGTTACACTTTTTTCCTGTCTGTGTCAGTTAAGGACCGGCCGTTGCATTGGGTTCTAGGCAAGTCACAGACTTATTATCCCGAGCACATACTTGGGTATGGGCGCAGGGAAGTCTTATTTCTCTCTTGTCGTTGGTTCCGTCTCTTTTCTGACCAACTAATTGGAGGCGGGGATGGTGAAGGTCTAAGCACCACACTGAGTCCGAGACTCAGGAGCGGGGGCTTGGAGTCCAAGTTTGGACGGGGAACTGGACCCCGTGACAGGAGAGTGGTGGGCTAGTCCTGTTTGTGCCTAGGGTGCAAGCGGGGCATGTGTTTTCGGGGTACCCAGCTGGGCACATTGATTCGTGAATCGCCGAGCAATCCGGTACGGCTTGTCTATAGTCTAGCACCATAGTAAGAACTGAAAGAGGGAAGGTGGTAAAATGGAACTATTTGCTCAACCCTTGCTTGAAAGTAGAACAGGTGCTTACATAGAATGGCTAGATAATGAATTAATCATGACTGCTAAAATAACTTAAATCAGGATCCACTATTAGTATTGCTTTCTGCAAAAAGAAAACCAGCAAACTATCAAGCTTGTCATATCCCTTGGAGTCGGGAAATTATTTCCACTAGTCGGGTAAGTCTTGCGAGTACATTGTGTACTCAAGGTTATTTACCTCTGTTGCAGGTACTGCTTGAGGAGTAGCCGTTGTGTGAAGGATTCTTCTGGTGGGCATAGACAGATCCTTGTATATTATCGATAGATGTTTCTTTTCATTCCTCTATTAAATTTCCGCACTCTAAATCTGGTATTGTAATAATATTTTTTAAGAACTCTGGATGTATGAAATGGACTAAGTATTGTAACCCGTACTCATTATTGGATCCCTGGGGAAAATGTGGATTATTTGGGCTCTCCCTTGGGGTGTGCTCGATGGAACCCGCCCGATGTAGCTTGCTCTCGGGGTGCTTAGTGTCTGGTGGAAGACGAGCGCCTCCAAAGACGTTTTATTTCAGGCGGTTCTTCCACATAAATATACTTTCATGTTAGGAGCTTAAGCATAACCTAGCAACACAGGTTTAACAAATAAAATATGACCAAATTAAGTGTTTAACGTAGTTCAATCGTATCTAGCCTTTGAGCCTTGCATCCCCTCATGTTATACTTGTTGAGTATGGTACGCTCACACTTGTTTTACAATCAACAAAAATCCAAGATGGGTACCAGATGGTGGATCAAGTGAAGAGTTTCTTCTAGAGTCCATGAGTACTAGGCAAGTGTTTCCCCTAGTCAACCATCCCTGTGGAGTATGGAGACCCAATGAGAAGATTAAGAGTAGTTTCTGCTATGCTTTGTAATAGATGTAAGTCTTGTTGTAACTATGTTTCGATATGTAATAAAGCATTGTCTTTGATAATCTCCATATTTGTCGATATATGTGTCATGTGGACATCCTGGGCACACATATAGTTAATGCTTGGTATTCTTCAAAAAACCGGTGCGACACAAGGTGATGAACAACTCACTGTCCAGTGTCCTCGCTTCACTCCTTCTCATGGACAAGGATATCAACCACATTTGATGATTGACTATCGGCACAAGGTGACATAGCTTTGGGAGCAGCGGGCCAAGCCCCTCTATGATGAGCCTAAGGACATTCGTCTTGAGGCCCGTTTTTGGCATCTGTTTCACTTTGATTTCTATCATCATGTGGTGTTTCTCAAGTATACCAAGAAGAACGAACCTCCAGTGATTTAGATGAAGTCCATTGATATGTATCATCTTGGTCAGTTTCCAGAGCTGGAACTCCAACAGCTTGAGTGTGATTTGCGCTCTATGGGCCTCTTTGCCTTGCTCAGCTTCCGCAAGCCCTGGAACAATGAGGTGATTTGTCAGTTTTATGCTTCCTACTACCTTGACAACGCCAACAATATCATACATTGGACCACTGAAGGTGTGCACTACAAGGTTGATGCCCTCACCTTCTCTCGTCTTCTTGGTTTGGGCCGCAAGGATTGTCAAGCTTTTAGGATTTTAGATATGCAACCTCTTGCTGCCTCAGAGTACCAATACATGTACCAAGAGGGTCATGTGGCAGACGGTTTGGTTGAAGCCTTACTTCTATGTCCTCAACAACATTCTTCGCCAAACCCTGTATCCGAAGATTGGTGACTCCACTTTTCTTCTGGATGACTCCCCGGTTGTGCTTGATTGCTTTGGTGATGAGTTCACTAAGTTCTCCATTGGCCACTACATATGGGACAAGATCTTCTTGGCCAGTGAGGATACAGTGAAGCACTTTCTGTATGCTCCCTATATTATGCATATCATTGAGCAAGTATCTGGCCTCAAATTCCCCACGGATGCTCCTCACACCGTGCTGAAAATCTCCAACAAGATGTCCCTGCAGGCCAAGAATGCCTTGAAGAAGGGACCTAGTGGTGTTTCGGGCTCTCGCTCTCACACTCACTCTCGCTCTCGCTCTTCTCCTCCGCCTGCTTCGCGCTCTCGCTGTGCTTCTAGTGAGGAGGCTCCTTCCACGTCTAGTAAGAGGACTCAAAACAAGTTCAAGTTCTTCATGCAGTACATGTTTGGAGCTTGTTGTGCTAGCACTCAGCGTGAGCAAGACATGCTTGAGAGGCAATATCGCTTGGAGCAGCATTTTGGCAATCAGTCACAGCCCCCTCCACCTTTGGTACCACTTCATGACCCATTCAAGCTTTATGAGGAGGCTTGTGCAGAGTTCTATGGTGAGTCCTCTTCTGATCCTCGTGGTAAGGGCAAGCAACCTATCAACGAGGAGCACCCCGAGGATGAGGAGTACCAAGAAGAAGGTGATGACGATGATGATGACGATGATGGTGATGATGACGGCGACGATGTGGACTACGAGGAGTAGTTGTTTCTTTCACATGGCCTACCCTTTTTGGCATTTGATGCCAAAGGGGGAGTGCTAGGCTTTGATTTGAAAACTCCTTGTAATAAGCTAGTTGGTTTGAGTTCGAGACATTTTATTATCTTATGTCATGCGGTGGTACTATATGATGGACATATATATATGTGTGTGTGAGGGATGATTGTAGGACAAGTTTAATGCTTATCTATCTATCTTATTAGCTTTTATGCTTGTCTCTACTTGTGATGGTGATTGTTAATTTTTGGATGGCTCTTTGTTGTCAAGTATCTATCTTTGATCATGGCCATTCATTTCTTTTAGTTGTTTGTGAGTATATCCTATCATATTGCATCACACCTTTGTATATATGTCTTCACACACTTGTTAGGCACCCCACTAATTGCAAAATCTTGGGGGAGCTTCTTTCTCTCAACATATGGAAATAATGATTAATAGTCTCGCTTGGAATTCAAATCCAATGCATATGTTAAGGGGGAGCTCTTTCTAAATTTTGGGGTTCAAAAGCTTTAAATTCTTTCAAATCCAATGTAAGCCTAAGTTGGTTGTCATCAATTACCAAAAATGGGGAGATTGAAAGTGCATTTACCCCCGTTGTGGGTTTTGGTGTATTGATGATATCCAAATTAGGGACTAATGAGCATCTATGAGATATTTATTGCAGCTTTAGTCCCATGAAATAATTAAAGTGTTTATACATGAAATGGTGTCCCTCAATAATTGAAGTATAAAAGGCGGACGAACTCAAACGCCCTTCAAAGTTTTTATCTTATGTTTTGAGTTTAGGTTTGCCGTACTATAAAGAGGGATGAAAGTTTAGGTGGTCTGAGAAAGATAGATTGCTCAAGTTTAAACTTAAAAACAAAAGAGAGAGACACTCTAGCACTTCACAAACACTTAGATTGTTTTTGGGATTTTTGATAGTCGAAAGTCCCGACGTTAGTCGGGAGTTCCGACAGCCGGTAGTCCCGACAATTACCTGAAGTCCCGACGATTGCAGACTTAGCCGCCCTACGTGCTCAGCCCATCGGGAGTCCCGATGAGAATCAAAAGTCTCGGCAGACGTTGGGAGTTCCGATAGTTGTTGTGTTCGAAGCTCTTCGTTGCCTAGGCGCCGGAAGTTCTGGCGATCTGTGTCGGGACTTCCGACGCAGATCTGAACGGTTAGATTTTTGCCTTGGAGTATAAATACCACTCTCCTCTCTTGTAACCATTAACCACTCATTCATTGCCCACCAACCTTCGTCCAAAAGAGCTCTAGCACATTCAAGGCTCCCATCTCTTCTCCTCTTTGCTCCAAACTTTGATTTCTCTAAGGATTTGAGTGAAGAGAGAGTGGATTGAGTGAGAGAATCATCTAAGTAAGCTTGAGCACTTGATTTCTTCGTCAAGCCAGTTGGATTTGCATTTGTTACTCTTGGGGATTTTCCCCTAGCCGGCTAGGCGTCGCCCAAGAGCTTCCATCTTGTGGAAGAGCCTTGGGAAGTTTGTATTACCCTTGATTTCTAGTGAAGAAACTCAAGTGACCTTTGTGGTTTCCTTGAGTGAGGCAAGGAGGTGGAACAGACTCCGACCTTAGTGGTCACCTCAACAACGAGGACATAGGAGCTCCATTGTGGGGTTGCCGAACCTCGGGATAAATTCTTGTCTCCCGCGTGCTTGTTGTTGTTGTGATTTGCTCGATATTACTTGTATTTCGTTGTCTCCCTCTCTCTAGCCATTTCTTAGGGTTTGGACTCGATCTACGGAGTGGTGGCATTTTGACGTCAAGGAAGTGACCCTACATCTTCATCTTACCACTAGGAAGTGGGGTTGTAAGAAAATTTACTAGCAAAGTTCAGTTTAACACTGTTTAGTAGTTTCATGTAGGAGTCGGAACCCCTAGCCAGTTTGCGTCGGAACTCCTGACCCGTCGGAAGTTATGGCCCAAACTGTCGGGACTTCCGACAGTTGCTGACAAAGTGAACTTTAGTTTTTGTTGTAAATTTTTAGATATTGCTGACAAAGTGAACTTTAGTTTTTGTTGTAAATTTTTAGATACACCTATTCACCCCCCCCCTCTAGGCATTGTATGATCCTTTCACAATTGTAAGAAGCACAGCTTGGGGAAGAGGAAAAGGAGGAGCAGGGGAAGAACAGCACGGAATTGAGTTTGGAGGAATGATTTGAATTATATAGGAGTATTCGATACAATTTTGTTCATGCCGTGCTCAAGCTTCTCTCCTCTCTCATATATTCTATCAGCTACTTGCTCTAGGTTGGGCCGGTGTAGCCGGAGTTGGGCTTCCTGATCCTTCTGGGCCGGGCCCCGGGCGGAGCAGTAATGGAGGCCGGGGTCGAAGTGGAGGCAGCTGCAGGCGAGGCCGGGTTGCTGACAGATGCTCTGCGCTTCTGCTCCACGCGCCTCGGGCCCGGGAAGCTTCCCCTAGCTAAGAGCATCTCCAACAGCTCCCCTTTACCGTTCCCCATCCCCATAAACCTGTCATATTGGGGTAGATAAGTTAAATTTGATGCTCCAACAGCTCCCCTTTACCATCCTTTTTACGGTGATTACCAATATCTCCTCCATCTCCCCTCAAGGGAGTTGCATCTACCTCGGTAAGATGGAGCCCACCCCAACTGTCACCTTCTCCCCCACCGGTGGGCGCGACCGAGGCTGGGCGCGGCGGGGGCAGTAGCCGAAGCGGGCGTCGCGGCTAGAGCTAGGCTCGGCGAGGGCTACGACCAGGGCTGGGCCCGCGGCCGGAGCTAGGCACGGCGGGGGCGTGGCCAGAGCTGGGCATGGCGGGGGCAGTGGCCAGAGTGGGCGTTGTGGTGGCCGGAGTGAATCGATGCAGGCGGCTAGGAGGTAGAGAGGAGGCGAGGAGGAGCGAATCGCGTGTGGCCGTGTGCTGCTGGAGTTGTGGCGCACTCGGTAGGAGCCGAGGACTCGACGACGAGGAAGGAGTTGCAACGCGGTTGCTCTCAATAGGAGCCGCACTCGGGACGGGTGGATGAGATAGAGAGAAAAGGAAAGAAAAAAATAGAGAAAATAAATAAATTACGATCTGACGTGTGGATCCCATGTATTGGGGATAATTATTGGTGATCTGTTGGAGTATCTCCCCCAGTATGTCAGAAAAGTAATATTGGTGATCCCCAATATCCCTCTATTGTGGATGAATTATAGGAGAGTTGTTGGAGATGCTCTAAGCGGGCTAGGAGCAGCGCCGCCGCGTAGGCCGGGCAGGTAGGCCGTAGGGCTGCTGCCCAGGCCGAGCGGCTGGTTGCCGCGCCACCGCTTTGGCCAGGCGGACTGAGCTACATGGCCTCCATCATCGCCGGCTGCTGCTGGCCACGCCCCTGGTCGGACTGTGATGTCATCCACGCTGCCCCCTTTCCCTTGCTGCCGTGCGAGCACTATAGTTCTAGATCGGGCATGTATCGTCGTGGTGAGCTCCTCACCTCAATGCATTTGTGCATGTCTTGTTTAGGTGCTACAAATCGTGGATCTAGGGTTAGTTTTTGCATTACGATTCATTGTTCCTGTTGTGACGTCGTTGTGTAATCTCCGTTGCAATTCCCTTGGCTTGTAACCATGTGTTCCTATTCAGTTTCGTGAACCGCTGAACCATGTGTGCTTTTAGCTTGTAACCGATCCCTGCAGTTTTATGCAGTTTCAGACACTGAGTTTGCTTGTGTTCTTAACTCAAAAATTCATTTCTTTGATGTTGTACATGTCTACATGATGGAAGAGTACTGGGCATGCGAGCTGCATAGAAGGCAATATCAAGATGACCAATGTCAAGGTATGACATGCTTGTATACTACTGTTGTATGGTCTGTCAAGTTGTCTTTGGTGTTTCTTTGATAACCAGAGCTGCATGCAAGCCTCTCAGCACCTAATCAAGGTATTTGTGCTGTGCCATGGACACATTTTGTATAAATACAGCCTGTTCGGTAGGGCTGAATTGGCTGGCTGGGCTGGCTGGACCAGCCAGCCCAGCCAGCCAATTCCAGCCTCTAGCCAACAGCTCATGCTGATTCCAGCCCCCAGTTCAAATAATGGCGCCAATGATTTCCCGGCAATTGTAGGTCATGCTGAATTCAAAATTTCAAATTCAAACTACCAGCCATTTCAAGCTCATGCTAATTTCAAAATTAGACCCAACAGCAACAGGTGCAATCAACTATTTATAGTTTGCAACAGCACGTGCAACAAGTTCAACACACAGGCTCATAGAGTGCACAGCTAAAATCTATACAAAGTTTCGCACGAATCACTGGCACATCCCAGCCCAGCTTCACAGAATCATAGGTCTACATGCCGACGCTGGGATCATTCTTCCTCCTGCTCCATGGTTTATCCAGTGCTTGAATTTTCTTCATAGGCCATGTCATTCTGCTTTACCTATTTTTACTTCAGATTCCTCTTATTTGGAATCCTTTCCTGTCTACAAGCATAAGGGAGGACTTGACTCAGAGCGGGAAAAACAAAATAATTACTATGATGTTTGTACAAATCAGAACTAACCAGCATCTCATGGTCGCCCATTATTTCCTCGATCACCTCGCCAAGAACCTTCTCTGCACTGTTAGGAACAAAAGCAGCAAAAGCAGCTGGTTTCAACCCTGAAAAGGACTAAATAAAAAACTATCAAATTTATGAGACCTGACCTTAAAGCGTTGAAGTTCAGTTTATTTATTTGATTACAGAGTTTAACCTTATATATGCCAACATTTCATAATTTAAGGCAGAACTTTTGACTTACCAGGTTCTGGGAAGGCATTGATGAACATTATCATCTCCTCGCCAGTCGGACCAAAAAATATGCATATCCTTGGCAGTGATCCTGCAATCTGTGAATTGGACATGTGCCTTAGCTATAGTTTTAGATTCAGATTTAAGAGTAATAAGGAATAAAAGACCAGTGATCTGCAGAAATGTTAAGTTTGCAGGTCAAAAATTTGAGCAGTATGATTGTTTACAATGTTCAGTGCTCACAGCTCACCTCCAATAAGTCTATGACTCTGAACACTCAGAAATAGCACAATAAACGGCAAAAATACTTTTAAACTGAGGTGCAACCCTTAGGATAACTGAATACAGTTTATAAAATTCTAATCCTGGTTGGATCATTTGTCTATTAGTATGTAATTGGTTCAGTCCAAGCACATGGAAAGCCCTGTGTAATGTAAAATAACAAATTTATTCATATTACCAATTTATAAGTCTTTCCATCGGATGCTGCCCTTTTGGGATATGACCATTGTACAGATATTGCCACTGAACATATGTGCAAACTTCAGAGAGGTGTTCATTTACTCACCTTCAATAAGAGGCTTCAGTTTTTCTTCAAGCCAGTCAAAATTCTTGTCCAAGTAATCCATGCAATACACAAACCCTGTCATAGAATTGAACAACTTAGAGAAAGATGCCATATTATTAGAACAAAAGCAGGTAGGTTACTGGACAGCAATAGAGGACCAGCTGCATTACCTCAACTTTCCTAAATCAGACACCTCTCCACACAACCATAGATATTAACTCACTAACTCCAGATATTGGGGTTCCCCGATTTAGCTCAACCCACTCCGGCAGCTCATACGAAGGTGGATCAGCGCCGTACTTACGCATCCACAAATAATTATCTAAAGCAAAGCATGAAATGATTATCATAGCCTGCTTCATCCTCTTGCAGTATGGCACCCCGTTCAGAATCTGCCAACGTTCTTTCAACACCCCAAACCTCCTTTCAATGACATTTTGTAACTTCACATGAATGTAGTTGAATTTCTCCTCGCTCTGCAACTGCTGCAAATCTACGCCCCTAAAATCAATGATATGATACCTTGTGTTTCTGTAGGGGGTCATATAACCTGGCATCTCCGTGTAACCCGCGTCCGCCAGGTAGTACCGGCCTACAAGAGATGAAAACAGTTCACTAATTAGTCATGACAATCTCATCAACAGATCACTTGCTAGGTACAGTCATGACAATCTCAACAACAGATCACTTGCAAATTGTTTAATAAGGAGACAATATGTAGGCATCAGCTGCCATAACAAATTACACCACAGGGGCAGCAGAATTTGGGTAAGGCATACAGAACAGAAACATATCAGTACTGTTGTATTGAGAATTCATATATGTTGTATTGTCATAATGAGAAATCAAATTGCAAATTGTTTAAGGAGACAATATATAGGCATCAGCTGTCATAGAAAATTCAACAGAAGTATGCTTCAATACATCTACTACAAGCAAACAATTATGGAATGTGAACATCAATGCATCACGAACCTGCTGGGGGATGTGGGAACGAAGCGTTGCCCTGACAGTCTTTCAACACCGCCATGTCATGGCATGCCCCCGCCTTCCCGGCCCCCACATATGTGAAAGGGCCATCCATATCCACGATGGCACAAACATTAATTGTTGTTTCGCCTTTCCTATTGAAGAAATCAACCTTTGCTTCACAGTTAACCTCAACCTTTATGTGCGTGCCATCTATAGCACCTATGCATCCATCAAACCATGGTGCATATGCAGCAAGTTTGTGGCTTACGCATGCGTAGTTTCTATCCATGGTGCATATGCAGCAAGTTTGTGGCTTACGCGTGCGTAGTTTCTATCTGCTGGCACTAGGACAGTATTTGCCCATCTATACATGACCTCTGCAACTGCTGTAATCTTTCTGCTAACTGTATCTAAAGACCTTTCAAAACTATCTTTGCACTCTCTACTTGCCAATTGGTGGGCACAGGTCCAGATGTACATGCCTAGAGCTTCTACCGAGGTACACTTATCTGTTGATGGCAGGCCAAACGGCAGCAGGGTGTCATGCAAATGCATGAAGGTATCACGCGTCATGCGCAAATTGTTTATACATTTGGTTTGGTCGACAAGGGTAAGCTGCATCCATTGGGCTCCAGATAGCTTAGGAATGGGACAAGAAGGATTTACCTCAGGAATTTGCTGTGACATAATACCTTTCAACCTCAGAAGCACGACTGCTGCCTTCGCCAAGGTCACAGTGCTCGGTCCATCACTGGAAGTGTCGCTGTACGATGACTCGTCAGTGCTGCTCATTATGCTACCTACAAATGGGCAAAAATCAGTAAGATTGTAATGCAGATATTAGGAACAAAATATTTGCTAATAAGTGAACATGTCAAGATACCTGAACTAGGTAGCACCTAGAAAACAGGTTGGAATGTACAAGAGAAAAGTGATACATGCATAATGTTTTACAACACTCACAGCACGACACAAATATTTTATTCAAAACACGAGACAACGACATGCACTTAGTTCTCCGCAATGGTCTTTGGTAATACAAAAAAAGAACATAACGAAACAACAAACAGAATGAACTCAACATGCACATGGTGGATATCCAAAAACAGTATAAAAACCGCAGTCCAAAGAAATGTGCTGATCACAGGGGCTTTGTGGAGCACACAAAGTCCCACGTCACATTGATCAAGTTAAGCCGGCCCTCTTTAGATTTCATATTAAGAAAACCCTGACGACGGAGCCTGTTGTTGCAAAGGTTTAGGGCTTGCACAAATACTACATCAGTCTCGCTGATACCATCTTGCAATAGAATCTCATGGACTTGGGCCAACTCCTGAGCATCTGTGTTATGATGGGCCTTCTGGGACCTAGCCTCCCTAATTAATTGGCCCAGGTCTTCAAGGCACTCTTCTACGGATAGAGTCTGGCTACTCTTCTTGCTACGAGGACTATTAACAGAATATTCCCTATGGACTCTCTTCGAGGGCTGATGACCACTACGTGGCAAGACCGGCTCGTCCGACAAGGATGGAGGAGTACAAGGGCTTCCACTACTGGGTGACTTGTCAGGTCGATGGCCCCCCACCGATAGCAACTCGCCCCTATCTCGTGGGTTGCGTCCCAAAATCGTG
Source organism: Miscanthus lutarioriparius (assembly GCA_904845875.1). Lineage (NCBI taxonomy): Eukaryota > Viridiplantae > Streptophyta > Magnoliopsida > Poales > Poaceae > Miscanthus > Miscanthus lutarioriparius. The sequence goes on from CAJGYO010000009.1 coordinate 91,583,305, forward strand.
ATAAGTTGCTCACAGCATTAGGGCCGTCTGAACTTGTTTCTAGCAGGTTGGCTACTTTCCTGCACGTGTTCCAGTGATGGCGAAGTTAGTACTGAGTTAGTGGGAACCTAATTGCTAAAAAAATCAAAGGAATGCGTGTAGTTAGTACCCTAGGGCTGGCGCCGTACCACTTGGGGTCAGCTATAACCTCTCCAGTAAGAGGGTCACGGCCTAGCCCAGTATGGGTTTGTCCGTCGCGGCAATTGAAGTAACAACGTTTCAGCTCGTTGTACTTGTTCTGGCACATTTTCTTGTTGTGCCCGAGCCTCATGACTTCGTTGAACTCACGAACGACATTGGTCCACCCTAGTGAGGTTGGACCAGTGGAGTTCCAGTGACAGAGGTCTCTCTGCTTGATGATTAGGTCAAGAAGCAGAGAGCAGGTTCTGTCATCCCAGCTAGCACGGTCCTGGCTCATCTGCTTCAAGGATCAACATTTTTAGGGATTTCGTACATGGAAGCATATGTTATGTCGTACGGATGGTATTTCAAGTAAGCATAGTCGAGAGTGGGCGACGGAAAAAAGAACTTGCCTTTTGGGTCCGTTTGCGGCGTTTTGAGCGGAGGTTGTAATGGCTGGCAGCAGTTGGAGAGCAAGACGAAGCCGACGACGCTGCCAGTTTGGGCAGCGTTGGTCACCACCGGATGAAACGTCCCTTCTATATCTGCAGTGCAAACATAGAGCACACTTGTAAGATGTTAAACATAATCTGAAAATAGAACATTTGCAGTTGTGAAGAACATTAAATGTGTACTGTCAAACATAATCTGAACTAGAATATCAACAGAGAATTCCTTGTCTCACATGTTGACCACTGGAACAGTAGTGTTGTAAATTCATTAGTCATACTTTCATGTTTAGTTTGCAAAGTTCAGGTGCACATTGTAGGATGACATGTCCAATATATTGCATACCTTTGAAATTGCATTAAATATATTGATTACTAGTATACTTTGATTGAAAGCAAACAGCAACATCAGATGTACAAGGATGATATGTTCAATGGCAGTTTGATATAGAGGTCCCTTAGGCCAAGAGTTACTACAAAACATGCTTGTGTCCAATGTCCTAGCTCAATAATCACTGATAAACTATAAAAGTACAAGGTATGGGACTGCAACAAGAAGAAATATACTCAAAGGACCCAATGCTCAACATTACAATTGTACCAACTCCAACAGTGCCCACAAAATCGCAGTCAAAGTGTGTGGGTGACAAGGTGAGAATGATTGATTTGTAGTGGTTATCATTCTCATCATTTGAAAAGACCCAACATAAGTAGAACCAATCTTACATGGGCACTGTGGCAAATTGATTTGGCCTTGGAAACATGGCTTGGCATACGGTATAGTAAGCTAAAACATGGATTGCCCTTGGAAACAGTGGGAGGCGAAGGTGGAGCATACGGTATAGTAAGCTAAAACATGGATCTGTAGGTAGAGCAGTTCTGTAATGTAGAAACCAAAAAAAATAACAACCCAAATTCATTACACAGCCGGAATTCCTTGCATTTATTTGCAAATCTGTAAAATTTGTCAACTTGATACAAGGCGTTCTAACACACATCAGAAACTTCCTCAAATAAGCATACATTCAATCACACAAGATGCGGGGATTTCTATCCTACACATACAGGAACAAACATGCATACATGTTGGATCTCAGATCCGGCCGGGTCAAACTATGGCGGCATCGGGTTCTGAGGGGCTTACCGTGCTGGAGGGAGGCGCCGTTGATGGAGGCAGGGTCCGGGGAGAGAGGCAGAGAGCACTGTCACCGAGGCCCAGCGAGAGTGCAGGAAACCCTAGCTGCGCGGGGGTCAAACTACAAGACGAACAACTGCGGCTCAGAGGCGGCCAAGCGAGAGGATAGCGGCGTGGGATTCGGGGGTTACCTTGCTGGGCGAAGGCGCCGTCGATGGAGGCGGGGTGGGGGAAGGAGGACGACGTCACTGTCACCGCAGCCCCAGCAAGGAGGACGGCGTAGAGAGGTGGCGGCGGCCAGATCCGGTGGCCACCGACGGGGCCCGGCGACGCGCCGTAGACCACCGCCGGGAAACGCGCGGAGAGACGGCAACGAGCGGCGCGTGTGCATGGAACCCTAGCCACCGATGGGAGAAAGGGGAGAAAGTGAGAGACGCCGACGCACGCTGGATGCTGCGGCTTATAACCCTAGCTGTTTGGCTGGTGCTGGGCTGCCGAACGGCTGGCCTGATAAGCCCAGCACCAGCCAGCCACCGAACAAGCTGATAGTTTGAGGAAGGTGCATTCTGTTGATTAATAGTGTGACTTTATGTAGAGTTGTTACTGTACCATTCTCTTCAATTGGCACTGTGATATATAAACTATTCTGTGGTATATAGAACATGTGATACACATTGCTGCAATAGTTTGTTTTCCTTTATATGGGCTGCAATTGCATATTTTTCAGTGAGAAAAAAGCTTGCCGGAAACTTGAGATAGGAGCTGGTGACATATGTACAATTAGTAGGTAAAAAACGACCTGACCTTGAGACAGGAGCTGTGATAAAAGACAACCCCTTGAACTAGAAATTTGATCTCGTTTTTCAGGGAAGAAATTTATGGTCAAATATAATTTTTTGTTCCATTTCTTTTTGTTACTTGATGTAATCTTTGGCTCTATTCAACTGGTGTATAAGCCGCTTGTGCTGATTTGTACGGCTGATTTGTTGTGAGAGAAAAATACTATACCATAGCTAATAAACCGTCTGATAAGTTCAAGCGAACAAGCTCGAAATTGTTTAAACTGTAGCTTGGATATGAAATTGCTGACAAGGAATTTGGAAACAAACCAATTCGTTCACAGTTTGTAGTGTGTAACTGATGAAGACTTGGAAGCATGATTGCCAAATCAGATATTCCCGACTTTGGTCATTACCCTACATACATCAAAACCAAATATCACATATCAATAATTACTTCTACCGAGAGCATCCTTTGTAGCAAATTACTTATGAATTACTTTTTCATAGAAATATGTATGACTGACCTCCGGATCTGCTGAAGCAATTTCTTCAGATTTCTCACCATCGTAGTTGAAATCTCAACCACCATCCTCAAAGTTGTGGCAAGAGATTTCACCCACATGATCACGAACAGTTGGCGGCAACATAGGGGCAAGCGGCGATCTGTCGAGACTTAGCGGCGAGCATGAAGATGGATAAGCTGCTGACCTCTACTTCCTTTTCTTTTTAAGGGCGCGTTTAGATCCAAAAATTTTTGGGTTTTGGCTACTGTAGCGCTTTCGTTTGTATTTGGCAATTAGTGTCTAATTATGGATTAATTAGGTTCGAAAGTTTCGTCTCGCGATTTCTCACCCAACTGTGTAATTAGTTTTTTTTTCGTCTACATTTAGTACTCCATGCATGTGCCGCAAGATTCGATGTGACTGATACTGCGCAAAAATTTTTGGATTTTGAGGAGAACTAAACAGGCCCTAATTTTGGTTCTCCAGCCTATCTTGAAGCAGCTGTGAAGCTTCCACTGAAAGGGACATTAGCTCTGTCGGTGGCTTTCTCTGGAAGACAACTGCAGGTCTGCAGCTGCCCGCCCCCTGCCTGTGCTGTGCTAACGGCTTCACTAGCTAGGATAAAATGGGAAGGCCCACAGGTTGCTTTGAGATTGGTGTATGCCACGTGCAAGCAAAGGAGGGAGGTCTCTTTAGAAGAAGGAAGGGGAGAGTCTCTCAGAATTTGCCTCCCCCCTGGATGGCTGGCTCCTCCATAGACCATAGTAGTCCATGCCCACCGCGTCAACGCACGATGAAAGCGAGCCCCATTCTTCTCAGGTTCTGAAGGCAGCAGCTTTGGAATTGGATTTCCGTGCAAGCCTGATCAGTCGTCCAACAGGTTAGTGATCGATTCTGCCACTGATTTCTAGTTCCCAACTAGTAGTGAAAATATTCAGAGCTGGAAATACTATTGTTGTATTTGGTTAAAAAAGGCTGTATCAATGATCCATGGCGATGCTACGTACCATCACATTCCTGTTGCCATCCGAGTAGGTTCAGTTTCATGCAGGTTCCTCTTGAAGCTACTAAAGCCAAGAATTTGCTAAAGTGTGGACATATGTGCAGGATTTTTGTTGATGGGTATCTCGCAGAGGTCAGATGTTGCGAAGGACCCAAGTAGATCAGTGTACAAATTTTTCAGTCTAGCTTAGACAATGGCTTTTGTTCTGAATTTGCTTTCTAAGGGTTGCCGTACAAATGGCATAAGATGTATGCACATTGTAAATTTTTATTTGAAATACCTATGGCATCTTGGCAGAGTTGAAACCTGTATACAAGGTTTTTTTTGCTAAAAATGATTACACTGTTTTGTGATAGTTCCTATGATTGATTTAAAGTCATTGATAATATTTACTATAGTCAAAGTTGAGGTAGTTTGACTTACCAGCCTTAGCTCATGTTTGATACTATAAGCTAATTGTCAGCTAGCTAATTTTAGCTTAAATTAGCTCTAGAAGTAATCTAAACAGGAGGCTAATATGTGAACTAATTTTTTTAACCAAATCTTTAACTAGGTGATAGCCAACTAGTTAACCGTAGTCATGTGTATCAAGCAGACCCTTAGGTCCCATTTGGATTCATAAAGTAAATAGTTAGTTGTCAATAACTAGCCAACTAGTCAAACTTTTTAAAATTTAACTAACTTTATATTAAAAATATTGGATACACAGGATACCTATTTAAGTTTATTATAAAAATATCTTTCCACAAGATACCTATTTAAAGTCATTGATAATGGGGGTGTTCGGCTGATGGTTTTTGCGGCTGATGTTGTTTTGTTGTGAGAGAAAAACACTGTACCATGGCTGATAAGCCGGACAAGAAAACAAGGCGAATATTTTCTATATATTTAATGTAGTCAAAGTTCAGGTAGTTTGACTTGGGCATATTTGATACTATGAGCTAATTGTTAGTTAGCTAATTCTAGCTTAAATTAGCTCTAGTGCATCTAAACAGAAGAATTAATAGGTGAACTAATTTTTAGGCAAATCTTTAACTAGTTGTTAGCCCACTAGTTAACCAACCACATGTAATCTGAGTTAATTTTGAGTCCGACTAGTAAATAGCCATGTGAAGGGCGGGTCTGGTGCAAGCGGTAGAGTCTTACCGCCTATGACTGGAAGGTCCCGGGTTCAAGTCGCGGTCTCCTCGCATTGCATAGGCGAGGGTAAGGCTTGCCACTAACACCCTTTCCCAGACCCCACACAGTGTAGGAGCTCTCTGCACTGGGTACGTCTTTTTAGTAAATAGCTATGTGTATCCAAACATACTCTTAGGTCCCATTTAGATCCATAAAGCTAATAGTTAGTTGTTAATAATTAGTTCCTTGAATCTAAATGGGCTAGCTAATAATTTAACTAATTATCAGCTGAATACCCAACTAAGATCTTGTTTGGATCCACAGGACTAACAACCGGTATTCTAAGTTTTCATATATTGACCATGTAGCAGTACAGCAGTAGTTATTGCAATCCATTTTCAAGAATTGCACATTCTCACCTCCACCTGACCACCGTTGAAAAAAGTCATATATTTCAGTTGGTCTGACTCCAGCTTGACGCATTTTGCTGATTATGTGTTCATCCGCTTTTGTCATACGCCGCTGCGATCTAAGCATGTGTGCTTTGTTAGGGCTTACAAAGCTATGATTGTGTGGGAGTATGACTTTCTGCCTCGTCCAGATTCCTTCTCGTGAAACATAGAATTGAACACGAGCATTGCTACGTGTCCTTGTTGAAGCGCGTTCTTTCTTTGGTTGATATTTTGGATTAATGTTCTTATGACCTTCATTACTGCAAACAAAGTACTTTGAAGATAATGTGCCATCTGCTCTATGTTTTGTGTGACACTTCATACTGAACCCAATTTTTCCAGCATATGCATTATAAAATCTGTATGCATCTTCCTCTGAAGTAAAAGTCATGCCAACGTTCGGCACAAGTTCATTTGAGAGACTTTGGTCATTACACTACATACATCAAAACCAAATATCGCATATCAATAATTACTTCTATCGAGAGCATCCTTTGTAGCAAATTACTTATGAATTACTTTTTCATAGAAATATGTATGACTGACCTCCGGATCTGCTGAAGCAATTTCTTCAGATTTCTCATCATCGTAGTTGAAATCTCCACCACCATCCTCTCAAAGTTGTGGCAAGAGATTTCACCCACATCATCATGAACAGTTGGCGGCAACTGTCCTATTCGCTTGACTTATAAGCCATGGCTGAAAGTATTGTTGACTAATTTATTGTGAGAGAAAATACTGTTCATTGACTGAAAAAGTACGGCTTATAAGCAAGCGAACGTGACGAACATAGGGGCAAGCGGCGATCTGTCGAGACTTAGCGGCGAGCATGAAGATGGATAAGCTGCTGACCTCTACTTCCTTTCTTTTTAATTTTGGTTCTCCAGCCTATCTTGAAGCAGCTGTGAAGCTTCCACTGAAAGGGACATTAGTTCTGTCGGTGGCTTTCTTTGGAAGACAACTGCAGGTCTGCAGCTGCCCGCCCCGTGCCTGTGCTGTGTGCTAACGGCGTCACTAGCTAGGATAAAATGGCTTTCTTGGTCGTGGAACAGGATCTACAGTTGGATTGTAGCGTGCGGTTTAGTGATGAAAGGAGGAGCAGCGAGATGGATTTAGGTTCCAACTTGAGGTTCTTGCCCACAAGGGTAACAGTAGCTGGTTGCTGGTTTGTATTTGTTGTATGAGCTATGAAGGAAATGTTCGGCCTGATCGTTTGGGTTGGTTTGGCTTATAAGTCATAACTAAAAGTACTGTTGGCTAGGTTGATATGAGAAAAAAATACTATTTATTAACTGATAAGTCATATCTTATAAATTAAATATGATCAAGCGAACAGACTAGTTAATAATTTATGGAAGAAGGTGGTGACTGGAGTAGGACGTGGGAAGGAAAGTGCGTGACAGCTTCGATCGACTTGCGTGCGGCGTCCTAGTTTATTAATCCCACACTGGGCCTCGTTTAGATTACAAGTTTTTTTACTCTCTCTTCATCACATTAAATCTTTAGACACATACATAGAGTATTAAATATAGATAAAAAAAATAACTAATTATACAGTTTGATTGTAAATTACGAGACGAATCTTTTGAACCTAGTTCGGCTATGATTGGACAATAATTGTCAAATACAAACGAAAATGCTACAGTGCTAAATACTGATTTCTAACCTCAATCTAAACAAGGCCCTGGAGTCTTGATGCTAAGGGTGTGTTTTTTGCAAAATGAAAATTTTTGGATGTCACATCGGATGTGTCGGAAGGATGTCGGGAGGGGTTTTCGGATACTAATAAAAAAATAAATTACAGAACCCATCAGGAAACTGCGAGACGAATCTAATGATACTAATTAATCGGTCATTAGCACGTGTGGGTTACTGTAGCACTTAAGGTTTTTCACGGACTAATTAGGCTTAAAAAGATTCGTCTCGCGATTTTGCCGAGAACTGTGCAATTAGTTTTTTTCGTTTATATTTAGTACTCCATGCATGTGCCGCAAAATTTGATGCGACACTTTAGAATGAAAATTTTTGGAAACTAAACAGGTTGGGCCTAAAGTAGCACGGAGCCACCGTGTGAAAAGGCGTGCCGTAGCGTGGAGGTGCCCACAAACATGCTTTCTCGTCGCACAGTACAAAGATTACAAAGAAATCAATGCAGCTGAGGTAGGATGAAGCAAAGCAAGATTTGGTCCGAGAGCAAGAGATCACATATACGTCAGCAGAGCGGCCACTAGCCGGAGGGAGAGAGCGAAGGGGTATTAAGGGCCCCGCTTCATCTGCACGTGTACTGTTAAACCATGTGCATCACTGTAGAAAGGAGCCCTTCCATCAACCTGAACCAAAAATTGAACTGCTGAATGAAAGAACCGGCGGAGCTGAGTTTTAAGGCTTCAACCGGCTTCCTGCTACAGGACAGCTACAGGAGTTCTACAGTTGAGGAGCCGGAGCACCTCATAGCGGCACCAAATGGCCCCTAATTAGGACTGATGAGTCTTTGATTGGTTTCAATTTCAAAAACATAATGGCCTTGCTCGCTTGTCTTATAATCCGTACTTTTCAACTTGTTTTTTTAGTTGGAAAAATATTTTTCTCTCACAACAAATCAGTCGGAACAGTGTTTCGGCTTGTTTTTTCAGCGAAGCGAACGGGGCCAATGAGAGGCTCATGGAGTTTGTCTTCACACTGTCATGTTTTATCACTGCTCGATCGATTTGTCTGTATCGACCAATCACAATTGGTTCTTTTCTGGGGATAGTTTATTACACAACATATTAAGCATCCAATGCATCCATGGGCGCATGAGGAATGAAGAATGGCATCAGCATCCATTGGTGGTTGTATCCGATGGAGCATGAGAATAACTCAGGTACGGTGCAATAACCCAAATTAATGAGATTGCATAGCAGCATCCCTAAAAATGTAAAAAGAAAGTTGACGAAAAAAATAGATAGAGCATGCAATTATCTATGTCAAAGCAAACAATTGAGCTCAAACAAATACTTGTGTAACACTGAGAAAAAAAAAGTAGAAACAAGCGAGTTAGTAGTTGCTTGGGTAACCTGTGTCCACTATACAACGTCAAGCAAAAGGTGGAGCAGGCTGAAGAAATTATTAAACAATCATCTAATTATTTTTAGGGTAGGCATCTTATGGTGGAAGACAAAAGCTAGTGGTTACCAACAAATGGAATCTGGCTTTGCGTACATGTATGTAGTGGTAGCCGCACCACCGTTTAGCTTTTGAATACATTATATTGAGCACTGTGTAAGCAGTACCCTTTGGTCATTCCTATACTAGTTTGTGTTTGGAATCTAAGGGGTTCCCCACAGGTAGTGGGGGAACCTTCGGAACGCCGAAGGCCCTTAGAGAAGGAGCGAGCAGAACAAGACTCCACCGGATTCAGGGTTTCATTGAAAGGAATTAATCATCCTAACATAGGGTCACCCACCCACCTTTTATAGGTTACCATACACATAGAAGCTCTTTTACGATTTTACCCTCCGATCGTACAAGCATATTCCAAAAATATTCCACCAAAATCCATCCGTGCATCAGGTCATCAGCAGGGGATGACAGCCGTGTTATCAACAGGGGATCGGACAGTTTCACGTATATACAGTATATATACTAGTGTTTTGTATACACTTTAGGTATGGCGGCCACGAAACCTCGCCATACTGCTGCCTCCGCCCCTGCCAAGGACAGTGTAGAGCTGTAGTAGCTGTCCATCGCGATGAACTGACCGTTGAACTCGACAATCTGCTCGATTAGTGAATTACTGAGCAACTGACCAGTCAAGAAGGGAGGCCGGAACGCTGTGCTGGCTGGATACTACACAGACAAGGAGGTGAGAGAAAACACTGTAGCACAAGGGCTGTCTGAATAAGTTCAAACGAACAGGCTAGAAATTGTTTAAACTGTAGCTTGGATATGAAATTGCTAACAAGGAATTTGGAAACTAACCAATTCGTTCACAGTTTGTAGTGCGTAACTGATGAAGACTTGGAAGCATGAATGTCAAATGAGATATTCCCGACTTTGGTCATTACCCTACGTACATCAAAACCAAATATCGCATATCAATAATTACTTCTACCGAGAGCATCCTTTATAGCAAATTACTTATGAATTACTTTTTCATAGAAATATGTATGATTGACCTCCAGATCTGCTGAAGCAATTTCTTCAGATTTCTCATCATCGTAGTTGAAATCTCCACCACCATCCTCAAAGTTGTGGCAAGAGATTTCACCCACATCATCACGAACAGTTGGCGGCAACATAGGGGCAAGCGGCGATCTGTCGAGACTTAGGGTGTGTTTAGTTCGCGAAATAAAAATTTTTGGGTGTCACATCGGATGTGTCGCAAGGATGTCGGGAGGAGTTTTTGGATACTAATAAAAAAACAAATTACAGAACCCATCAGAAAACTGCGAGACGAATCTAATGATACTAATTAATCGGTCATTAGCGCATGTGGGTACTGTAGCACTTAAGGCTTTTCATGGAATAATTAGGCTTAAAAGATTCGTCTCGCGATTTTACCGAGAACTGTGAAATTAGTTTTATTTTTTCGTCTACATTTAATACACCATGCATGTGCCGCAAGATTCGATGTGACATTTTGGAGTTAAAATTTTTGGAAACTAAACAGGACCTTAGCGGCGAGCATGAAGATGGATAAGCAGCTGTAAAGCTTCCACTGAAAGGGACATTAGCTCTGTCGGTGGCTCTCTCTGGACGACAACTGCAGGTCTGCAGCTGCCCGCCCCCTGCCTGTGCTGTGCTAACGGCGTCACTAGGGCCGTGTTTAGTTCGCCGAACTTGGCGCCGCCTGATTTACTGTTCATTCATGTAGCGCATTGTAGTATTTCGTTTGTATTTGGTAATAATTGTCCAATCGTTGACTAATTAGGCTCAAAACGTCCGTCTCGCAAAGTATAACCAAACTGTGCAATTAGTTTTTTATTTCGTCAACATTTAATACTCTATGCATGTACCGCAAGTTTGATGTGACGGGGAATGTTCTTTTTGCATAGTGCCAAAGTTTGAATTTTGGTGAAACTAAACATGGCCTAGGATAAAATGGGAAGGCCCACAGGTTGCTTTGAGATTGGTGTATGCCACGTGCAAGCAAAGGAGGGAGGTCTCTTTTAGAAGAAGGAAGGGGAGAGTCTCTCAGAATTTGCCTTCCCCCTGGATGCCTCCTCCATAGACCATAGTAGTCCATACCCACCGCGTCAACGCACGATGAAAGCGAGTCCCATTCTTCTCAGGTTCTGAAGGCAGCAGCTTTGGAATTGGATCTCCGTGCAAGCCTGATCAGTCGTCCAACAGGTTAGTGATCGATTCTGCCACTGATTTCTCTCCATCCATGGCAAAAGCAGTTCCGTACTGCCTTGAGCTAGTAACCTCTGCTTTGCTGATCCGTGATTAAGCATGTTATGGGTCTCTGTGTTAGTGTCTGTACAAAACAAATTCGGAGTAGATGACTTGGGATCTAACCCGGCCAAATAGCACCGTATGGAACGTAGATACTCCATGATGTTGGTTGAATTTACACCACACGTGGTTTTTTTAAGGTTTGTATAATTAATTTGTTTCCACTTCCTGCTTCTATGTTGCAAAAGGCTAGCATAAGCTTGAAATAAACGAGGCCTAAATTTAAAAATTTCCTGCTATTTCTTATTATTTGCACTTAAATAGATTTCTCTAAACACACGGATTACAATTATTAGCATTTCCTTGCTTCATGCTCTCTGCCCTTGGTTATACTACTTTTTGAGTGGGAGGCCGAGATGGGATGGAGATTTCCCCTCCTGTCACAGGTTGCTACAAAGCTGTGAATAGAACAGCTTACACTAGCAGAGAACTAGCTGTACTTTCGGTTCTCAACCCCCTTCAGTCCCGGTTTTGGAACCGGGAGCACGAATCCAGGACTAAAGGGCCCCTCCTTTAGTCCTGGTTTTGCGTCCGGACTAAAGTCCCGGTTGGCTGGCAATACCAACCAGGGCTAAAGAGGCCTCCCGGCCTGGCCACGTGGGCCAGCCCTTTAGTCCCGGTTGGATTACCAACCGGGACTAAAGGTTTTCTTTTTTTTATTTCTATTTTCAATTGATGATTCGTTTTGGTTTTCGAATAGGTTTTCGAATACGCATTCTACGCTGCTAATAATATATGTATTCTACACGTTTATAATGTTGGAACATTTTGTACAAACTAAAGTATGAAAATAACGTATATATTACATGCATATATATATATATATATTGTACATTATTTTATGTACATATAATATGTATATGTATATGTATATATATATATTACAAATAAAGCTTGCATTGTATATTCTATTATATCTTTGGGATAACAAATTCACTCCATCTGGTTTGGCTTCCATGTTTCGTTCACATCATTGTAGAACTCGCCGGCGGGGCTTAGGACCTGGTCATTAAGAAATCCTGCTATGGTCTCTTGAATTGCTTTCAGTTGGTCACGTCGTATGACTTTTTCCTTCAACCATAGAGTCTTCAATAAAAGTTAAAGGAAAAGTATTAATATATATATATATATATATGTGTGTGTGTGTGTTGGTCACGTGATTACTTATATATATAAGCAATAAAAGAAATTGTGAATATATAAATATATTTATATAACGTACTTTGAGGTTCTCTTCAGGAGTTCTTTTTGAGTACGCCATGATGAACTCGCAAACATAGTATCCGCAGTAGTTGTTCCCCTGTTCTTGCCTCAGAACCCACTTTTACGAGAAAAAAGATCCGGTGAATTGAAAGCATGTATGGTGTTAATTGAATTATATATATATATAAATGTAGCTAGTACTTAGTTTGTGTGCGATTACATCCAGTGGCGCTTTGCAATGTTTCATGTGGTGTTCCTCAATGAAACTTTTCCAAACACTGCGCCCAATAAAATAAAAAATTAATTTAGCCTTTAATAATTGTTGCAGTTAAGAGATCGGGGTATATATAGTTGCTAGAGAGACCAAATTACCCTTGGATAATATCTATCATGTCTTGGTACTATGTTTGCTGTTTTCTTAACGAGTGTAAGATGCTCAACCGACTATTGACCATATCGATGACCATCAATATCCAGTGATTGCTGCATATGTTTTTATACACAAATATGATCGACATTAACTAGAGTCAACATATATATATGGGAGATAGCTTAGCTAGTAAGCAAATAATTAAACAAATGTCCATATGATCGACATTAATTATTTAACACTCACTTGAAGTTGTAGGGGAAGAGTATGTCCTTGTTTTGTTGGTTCACTAAGAACCTCATGAGATTTTTCTCGAGTTTAGCTTTCCATTGAGGCGGGGGATCGGGGTGTTTGAATACGACATTCGGATCAACGAAACCAACATCATTATCCTTTCTCTTTCTGAGTTTTGTCATTTCATATCTGCATATATAAAAATATAGTGTGAGGATATATAATTTATATATATACATGTAGCTTTATATATATACACTTTAATAGTAGAAAATAATCACACTTACAGACCATAGCAGCTAATGAGACTTTTGTCGAGAGAGTCCAGGTGGCATAGTTGGTGTAATTCTAAAAACTCGACATATATAACGTCATCGCCACGGAAGTAATGTTGGTTTCTAACTCTGATAGAAACAAAGTTCTCTCTCCGTTCACACGCCGCCATGTACCACATGTTTAGCAGGTACATTTGTGTACCTAGTTCACCTAAGGCCTCAGGGTTGTATAGACTCTTTCCATGTTTAAATTTCTTCCAAGGATCCACTTTCGGAGCAGATGATCCTTCAGCGAGCACTTGGGCAAGGTCCAAACCAGTATCCTTGTAAAACCGAACCAGGTCTTCAAAATCGACGTCCGGTAAGTCTAAGTTTGAACCATATTCATTACGAATGACAAGAGGGGGGACTGATTGTTGCGATTGTTGTCCGAGTTGTGCAACACCTTTCTCTGCTCTAGTCTTTTTCTGCGCCGCCTCAAATGACTTGGTGAGAGAGCAGTCGTAGTCCAATTTTGGTCGGGTCTTTTGAGATTTCCGCTTTTTCTGGTCCACCTTCTTCCTTAGAAGATCTGGAGGTAGGTAGAAGTACGGTTTCTCTAGGTTCTCCTTCGCTTCTCGTTGCTTTCTTACTTTTTCGAAGAAACTTTTCACATCTTTTTGTACTGTATCCTTTAAATCCTTTTCACTTTTCTCGTAAGACAGTTTTTAGGGAATAAATGGATTAGAGGAGGCTTTCTTCTTTGTCGGCTGGTGGGCCAACGGCTTCGTTTGCGGGGCGGACCTCTTAGGAGCTGGCTGCTTCTTGATCATCAAGGGAGGCGGGGCAGCCGTTGGAGACCTCCTTGGAGGTGGCGGCGGTGGAGACCTCCTTGGAGGCGTTGGAGACCTTCTTGGAGGCGTTGGAGACCTCCTTGGAGGTGGCGGCGGTGGTGGCATTGCATAATCATTGCCCAGAGCACTATGATGATCTAAAGATTGAATAATTGGACTTAGGTTGGCGGAGGCCTTGCTATGTGAGTACAAAAAAGAATAATTAGGTATAAGAAATATTGTCATTATTAATAATGCATGTCAATAGAAAATTAGTGAAAAAATTGTTTCGTTCACTTTTGTCCGCGCCTATTGTCTGGCAGTTAAGGAAGCGGCGGTGGACTAGAGACCCCAGGAATAATGATGTAGCGCTTGCGCCATAGTATGAATATCTTCTCTGCTTCTCCTAGAGTCTTCTCCCCATCACCTCCTGGAATGTCAAGAGCCAGATCACTAAAACCTTTGTTAACTCTATCCACTGAGACGCTAACATATCCTGGTGGTATTATTGCCCCATGGATTCTTGGTGTCTTGGTAGGATCTAGAGGAGAAAAAACACTGAGAGCCACCATGATTGTGGCATTCTCTTTTGGAATATGTAGCTCACATGATGTAAACGGTGCAGTGATGTCATCCACGAGGAAACGTAGCATTGCGTCAACTTGATTTGGCAACTCCGTGGAAGCGCATCTGCTTTTCAACTGATCAGGGGGGCTAATATTAATGTTGATTCCTGGATCTGATGCCTGCCTTTGGGCACTCATTGCTATTTGCACTTGCTTTATGATTTCATCATGCATTCTAGCTTGCATGTCTTTTTCGCGCTCCTGTGCTTGAAGCAACGCCTCCCGTGACTCATGAACATATTCCTCCAACCTGCTGATCCGTGCTGCATGCTCATCCTTCCTTCTCTACCGGCTTCTGTAGGTATCTCTATCGTTAGGGAAACCATGCTTCCAAGAAATGTTCCGTCCTAAACCTCTCGTTCGGCCCTGTGTTCAGCAGTCCCGATGGCATACGTCAGTTCATCCTTCTCTCTATTGGGCCTGAACGCACCAATAGATTTAGCTTGTAGAGCATAAGAAAATCTTTGTGTTGCTTTTTCGAGTTTTGGGCCATGAACCAGCTTCCCAGTCTCTAGGTCCAGTCTTCCCCCATGAGCGAAAAACCAATTCTTCGCGTGTTTGGGCCAATTGAGTGATTCTGGTGTGATACCCTTTGCAAGAATGTCCGCGTCGGTACAGAAAGTGACCAACTCGTAAATATTTGTAGTTTTGCTGTACGTTGTGATCTGAGGTGGCCTAGCACTCAATGACACATGATTTAGACTGGTTCAGGCAACGTGCCCTACGTCTAGTGTGGGTCGATCGGTGACTTTATTCCCGAGCCCAGGTGCTCGAAGTCTGTAGTGGGGTTACAAACGAGGGAGAGAGAGATGGGGTGTCCGGTCGGTCCAGTCGAAAGAGCCGAGATCGACAGGAGCTATGCTATGAACGAACTATCCAACCCTAAGCCTGAACTTGAAGAAGTCGACTTGGGTTGGCCTCCTCTGTTTGGAGGGAGCACATCCACTTTTATAGAAGAAGGGGATTGCTTTACAAGTGAGAGGGAGAGTGAGTACGGATGTTTCTAAGCCTTGTTGCCCACACCGATGGGGATGGGACAATTGTGGGCGCCCGCAACACTGTTGATGTCACTGTAGAATGTCAGGTACATGTGGGAGGTTGAGCTGCTTTCTTCAAGACTGGAGGGCGTCGGTACCTGCAAAAATGCTGTCTCGCCGACTTGAGGCATGGCCTTTCGATGCTCGCCAGGTACGGTGAATTTCAGCGCCCACAATACTGTTGATGCCCAGAGGCACGTGGGGGGTCTTACCGTACGGGTGTTGTGACCGGTGCCTACAATACTGTAGAGGTAAATGTTGGCGCCTATAATATTGTTCCGTAGGGTATGGTCCTTGGTGCCATGGTTTGACTTGCGAGCCCCGTCTTGCCTTCCTTAGTACGCCTTCTGGTTCTCTTCGAGCGGGTGTCCCCGGTCAGATATCCCCAGTCGGTACTGGCGCGCTAGTCGGAGAATAGCGATGGGCAGGGTTTTCTATGGACCTCGGTCGGAGACACGGGGTCGGAGTCGGAGGCAGTCCTCGGGTCAGGCTTTCCGAGTGGAGGCCGTGCAATGGCAGCCAGGGCCTGACGCTAGCGCTCCGATTGGAGAGGCCGTTCGGAGTTGGCCTGAGCCTGAGCTAGTGCTCTGGTCGGAAAGGTGGGCCGAGGGCGGCTAGGGCCTGAAGCGAGTGCTCCGGTCGTCTGTTGAATTTAGATTTTCGGGCCGGTCCAGAAGAAAAGAAGGCGGTCCTCCTGGGCCGAGCCCTGGCGTGGAAGCCGGTCCCCGAGGGACCCTGGGTTTATGAACCCGACAGGAGCCCCCGAGCCCCTGGGCGATTCGGGCAGAATCGTCTGGGGGATTTTTGTCTTGCTGGCGGGTGCGCGCGAGCGCACCCACGGGTGTAGCCCCCGAGCCCTCGGGTGGTTCGTGCCGAACCGGCTGGGGGGTGTTTTCTCAGCAGGCGTGTATGCATGTTTTTTAGTTTGAGGTGGAATTTTGTAAAACCGCGGTGTCATTGCGCGTTGTGGGATCAGGTGAGTCGAAGTCATGAATGGACCCTGGCGTCGGTGCGCGCCGTGGGTGGAGCTAGTTCGGTTCAGTTGTGTTAGAGCTCACTGATCTTTTGGCGTCGATGCATGCCGCGGGATCGGGTGAGGTGGAGTCATGATCGGACCCAGGCGTCGGTGCTCACCGTGGATCGAGAGAGTTAGTTTTAGTTAGTGAAACCGTTACGCGAGTTAAGGAGTTGCGGTCCCAGGAGCCATAGCCGGATGTCGCCGATCCTGTCGATGCGAGTTAAGGAGTCGCGGTCCCAAGGCGTAGCCGGATGTCGCCTATCCCATCGATGCGAGTTAAGGAGTCGCAGTCCCGAGCCATAGCCGGATGTCGCCTATCCCGTCAATGTGAGTTAAGGAGTCGTGGTCCCAAGCCGTAGCCGGATGTCGCCTATCCCGTCGACGCGAATTCAGAGTCGCGGTCCCATGGCGTTTAAACCCCCAAACCCTGTCGGGCCTTCATGGGGGCTGTGAGTTTTTTTTGCGCTACCCCATCCGGTTCCTCACAACCGGAGGGGCTGAGTTTCGTCGCCTATCCCGATCGCTCGGGCTTGAACGACTAGCTCGGTGAGCTCGCTAACGGGTGTGATTGAGTGGAATCCGGGTCCGTCGTTCGTGATGGGGTCAGCATAGCCCTCTTGTGACATTCCATTACTCCTTTACCTGCAACCCGATAGATGCCTAGGTCATTCCGGAGACCAACCTGGGTGGCCTTTCGACCTCCCGTAGATGGAGATTCTGTGGGCTTGGCGAGAGGTTCAGGATCGAACGAGAAGGTTGAGATGACCCGGTTTGACAGACCGGGCAAAGGCCGCACGGTGCTCATCTACGGTTTTCTCCCCTGGCTCTGTTTGGTTGCTCATGTCGAATGAGGCAAGCCACCGCTTCGTGGCGCTACATGGAGCGTTTTGGTGCATTTCACTGCACGTGCGATGCTTAGTTCCCGAGCCCCCAGGCGGTTCATGCCCTAATCGTCCGGGGGGTTCAGGCGTATGAGATGAATGCGCGTATGGATGCATGAATTATTTGTAATGAAATAGATGGGCTTTGATGGTGTTTTACCTTGAAGACTGGAGCGACGGGGTTCGAAGAGCTCCAGTCGAAAACGTCCGTCCGTGACCTGCGCTCGTCAATCATGGGTTAGCCCTCGTGTGAATAGTTTTAATGAACACATGCTCACCTTGATGACCTGAGAGACAGGGTTCAGAGAGCTTCAGTCGGAAATGTCCGACCGGGACCCGTGCTCGTCATTCGAGACGGAGTCGGCGTGGCCCGCATGGGGCGCCCCTTCTTTTCCTACCTGTATCTCAGGTGTGGGTACTGAGCGATTCGATCGACTCAGGGGGCCAATTGGTCTCTCGGCAGAGATTTCGTGTGGTGGTGCCCGCACGACTAGAGTGACGGGGTTCGAAGAGCCCCAGTCGGAAACGTCCGACCGGTACCTGCGCTTGTCAATCGTAGGTCAGCCCTCGTGTGAACAGTTTTGTACTAATGAACATATCCGTGCTGTCCTTGTGACAGAACCACGATATTCGTTCCCTGTGTTTATCTTAGCATAACTTTGTTTTAAATTTCTTTCTATCTCGTACCTACCCGTTTGTTCCGTAGGTCGTAACCTTGCGAACCCGAGGCCGAGTTCGGCGCAGGCTACGGCGGCGTCCGTGACTTGGCGCTAGCGGCCGGATCCATGGTGGCGGTCGCACCCCTTCGGCTCAAAGCAGAGACGGCTGCACCCGTTCGGCCCATGGTGACGGCACCCGCATGCCTGTCCTGTGGCTACGACTGTGGCACCCACATGCCCGGCCACAGGACAGCAGCTCCGTGTCTACATTGAATCAGAGACCTCCGCGCCGGCGTGCTCATGCGCCCCTGGGAGCGGCGCCACGACGTGACCCCCGCGGACGCGATCCGCGACGCCATCGACAGGGTTATGGCCTCGGAGGAAGGCGCCGAGAGCCGGCAGCGGGCGGGCACGCTCGGGGAGGCTGTCTGCGGCACCGTGGACGAGGGCGGGTCGGGACCTGGACGTGCGGCGACTGTGCCGCGTTGTGGCATCCGTGCGGTGACTTCGTCCGCCACGCTGGCGCTGCCACGTCGCTGGAGGCCGCGCCGGATGGGAAATGGGATTGCGGTGAATAACTTGACAAGTTCAGGGGTCTATTTTCCGCGTTTGCAAGTTCGTAGACCGGACTGGCACATGCCGACAAGTTAAAGGGCCGCCAGTGTATTTCACTCTTTTTTCTATTTTCTTGGTCAATATGCATTTAGTTGACACCTTAGCTTAAACTATGACTTCTCTTGTTGTAGCCCATATCTTATGATGTCATGAATCTAAATTATTGATTGGTAAGATTTTTTCCCTCAAATTAAATCGCAGCTCTTGTTCTTATTATATCTTTTATTAGCACTCATTTTTTAACTTTATAAAAATAAGGACCTTATCCTTGTGCTTATTATATCTTTTGTTAACACTGATTTTTTTTACATTATAAAATAAGGACATTAAGTCGTAGACTACACTCTTAAGTACCACAATAGCATAAATACTTATTTAAAACCCGCAGCACTTGCTTAAGGTCAGTGGTAGACCTTGAAAGAAGATCTTGGATGCGTAGTAGTGATGATCTTAAGAGAATATTAATATTTAAGTCTTATAATGACTATTACTGCAAAGAAATCTCAAAGGCCATGAAGATGTTTGAATTTTCTAATCAAAGAGTTATATGTGCAATAACGATTGTATTGTCAATATAGACATGCTAAACGTTTCAGTTAAAATGTATAAACACTACTAAAAATAATTTTGCGAGACACTGCCCAAACATTAACAGAGGTGGTCACAAAATCCAACCGTCTCGTAAAATGCCTGAGGATTTTCGGAGGCAGACGCTTTCATTTACAGAGGCGGTCACAATTAACCGTCTTGCAAAATGCATTTACAGAGGTGGACATTTTATTTCCGGAGACGGTCAGGAACTCAGGATTGTCCGTCTCGTAAAATCGATTTACGGAGGTGGTAAAAAATGACCGTCTCCTAGAATCAATTTACGGTGGCCCGCCTCCGAAAATGGAGGCCGACGGACCTCTTGTGAGGCCCGCCTCTGTTAATCGTGGCCGACGGCTATCTGCACCTCAATAATAGAGGTCCATGGACCATAGGTATACACGCATGTATCTCTACTAGCTGGCCAGGGCTAATCTGCATATCAACTCGACACATACTTCTCTCAGCATCCACGACGAAAGCCATAAGATCCCGTCCCTTGGACTGGAGGCACGCAGCAGCTAGCAGTCTTAGCCTGCGTACGTAGAGGGCGGCGGAGGGGACTGTGGAGCGGCGGCGTGGGGAGGGCTGTGGGCGGGGAGGTGGTGACGACACGGCCGGAAGCCGGGTGTGGGGTAAGGTGGCAGGTACGGTGGGATAGGGACGAAGGATTCACTAGGGGCGTGTTTGGTTGCTTGTATGCGGCCTGACCTGGCTCGACGCATGCATTCGACGAGTGATTGGTTGGCTGCAGCACCGCTAGCAGGGGCGGATCCAATGGTGGGGCGGCGGGGGGGGGGGGGCTCGGCCCCCTACCCATACTGAGCAAAGGGAACCCTGGAGCCCCCATGAATTTTTAGGCAAAGTTTTATAGTATAGGTGGGGCTGAGACTTAAGATCGAGCAGCAGTCGGAGGTATATGTTGTTTAGCCCCCCCCTAAATTTTTTCCTGGATCTGCCGCTGACCGCTAGCCAGGCTCCGCGCTTGCAACTGAAGGGCGATTGGTTGCTTGCATCTCCGCCTGGCCCGTGCCTTCGTGTGCAGAAATCAGCACTCAACCTGGCTCCCGGGAAACAAAACTGGATCTCGTTTCTCCGGAGCCTCGCTCGCTCGCTGCTGGTCCGTGAAAGCCTGTCTCTCGAGAGCCGAGCCGGCCGGTACCTAGAAGAGAACCAAACACACCCTAGGTTTCTGCGACGGAGGGGCAATGATTCTCAGCTGGCTGGAACAAGCCTGAGACAAGACAACCAGAACCGTTCGTTCAAACTCTACGGCCGCTTGGCCTGGGCGTTTGGTTTTACCAAACCGAACCGATCGGTTCTTCGGGTTTTGAAAAAGTTTGGTTCTCAGGAAACTCGGTACCGATCGGTTCTTCAAAAAACGCGGTACCGACCAAGTTCGGTTTCGGTTAGTTCAGTTCGGTTCTCAGTTCCAACTGAACTAACCGACCAACTATTGAACCGAGGCAGGCAAGAGCCATGAACTTTCTAAAACCAGGCTTTTCACCTTTTGCAAATGGTTTCTTATCTTCTATGATCATTTCAGCAAAGGCAGACCTAAGCAATTCAGGGTCAAACTTCCAAGTGCCTACACTATTGCCTTGATTTACTTGCAAAACACTTTGCTTTTCATCATCACTAGCCCTATGAGAATTACTCTTGCAAGTGTTAAAATGCTTAC
Organism: Miscanthus lutarioriparius; assembly: GCA_904845875.1. Classification (NCBI taxonomy): domain Eukaryota; kingdom Viridiplantae; phylum Streptophyta; class Magnoliopsida; order Poales; family Poaceae; genus Miscanthus; species Miscanthus lutarioriparius. Next base: position 91,604,345 of record CAJGYO010000009.1, read on the forward strand.
GCATGACAGACGTACCATTATAAACTGAACGTGCCATGATTTCACTACTGCAATAATTGCATTTTCCCTTGACCACCACACCATCAACCTTCATCTTGGCGAAGTGTTGCCACATGTTGGATCTAGCTGCTATCTGTTTCCACGGCTTCTCCTCCTCACGGTCTACATTGATGACCTCCTTCCCAGCATCACCACCGTCTCCACCAGCAAAATCCTCTTCATTCCCATGGTTCTCAACCCAATTACTGATCTCTTGGTCAATGTCCTCCTCAAGCTGAGACATCTAAAAAAATAATTGAAGTGACACATACATTTAGATCTTGAATCATATCTGTCAGCAAAATACTTACACTGCAGGAAGCAATGGATGTAGCCGTCTTGGGGTGGAGGGCGCTGGTGAGTGGTGACGTGCGGACTGCGGACCGAGAGGGCCTTGCGAGCTTGGGCAGTGGTGGGCTGGCGGCGCCGGCGGCCGGCGGGGATCCCGCAGGCACAGTGTAGGGGCAGCAGGGTAGGGTGGCACCGCGGCAGGCAGGGGCGCAGGTGGGGATGCGGCGACGCGGGTGGGGATGCGGCGCCGGACTGGGAGGCCGGGATGGCGCGCCGGCTGCCGGGGCAAGCGCGCGTGGCGGCGGCGCGGGTGGGGATGCGGCGCGGGTGAGGAGGCCGGGAGGTCTCAGGGTGGACACTGGAGTGTTTAGGGTTACTCGCTCGGGGTCAAGGCGTCAAGCAGTAGTTCATGCTGGGGCGTCAAGCAGTAGTTCATGCTGGGCCTTACTGGGCCTTGGGTTCTTCGGTTATTTCGGTTAACCGAGGAGAGGAACCGATTTAACCGAACAAAGTTTGGTTCCTAAAAACTGAGAACCGAACAGATAACCGAAATTTTGGTTCTCAGTTAGTTCGGTTCGGTTCTCGAATCTCGGTGAAATTTGCCCAGCACAGTGTCCGCTACATTGGTTGGCTGGTGAATTTCTGCAGCTTTATCGTACATGATGGCGATGGTTCAACGTGGTTCGATGGCTTGAAAACTGCGCCTCAATAATGGAGCTCCAGGGGTAGATACATTTCTCGACACATGTTTCCTTCCCTCTGCGTCCACCACGAAAGCCATCCCCATTCCCCATCTCTGGGAGCGGAAGGCGTGCAGCGGCTAGCAGCCTCAGGCTGCGTAGAGGTCTCCCCCGTCTCCATCACCTACTACCCGGTTAGTTGTCGCTTTTTGCATTGATAATATCTCCAATGTGTTTCTAATTGATAAATACCAGCCCCTACATCTTGTGTGCATACATTTTTAAACCTTACCAGCGCCCAATCACTATGTGGTGCGCATGCGCTGCTAACCGAAGGATTTGGGGGGTACTCACGGGCGGATCTAGTACCGGGCCGGCCAGGGCTTGAACCCCCGCTACCGTCGCTAGAAGCATGGAGCCGCTCCTAAGGCTGGCTACAAATTTATACTCATTAAAGTTTAGAAGAAGAGACTAAATGTCCAAAATAATAAGAATAAGTATCTCCTAACATATGTTTCTAGATCCGCCACCGGGGGTACATGATACATCTGAATTACGTTGTTGTATTTAGCCTGCGCAGGATGACAATAGGAAAAATGGACTCAAAATCTTTTTCTTCTTCCCTTTTGTTTCTGAAGAACAAGAGCGGCATAGTTATCCTGCTGCAACTAATAGTAAGATGCCTTGTGGTTTCCAAATCAGCATAAATCATGCTTCAATTGCCCTCTTTTGGTACTCCATCCGGCTTTTGTAGTACATAATATTTGTAAAATGTATTTAGATATAATGTATATCTATATCCATGAATGATGTGAACAATATTTTTGTCTCCGAAGATATTTACATGTGTGTAATTTAGATGCAAATAAAGGGATTACTTTGAGCTATTTTATTTATAATGACGAGTAGTTTTTTTGAAAACAGAACATAATTAATGGCTATCATTATCACTGATGATTACTAGATTATATGAAATTGATGTCAAGATGTTACTGATTTTCTGTGATAATTTCTTTGATTTATTTTTCCCTAGTATGTGTCTGGTAAGGATTAAATTTGAGCCTACGTTGGGGTCGTCTAATTTGTAACATAAAGTGTGGTAATGGCTCATTACCACACTTTCTGTTGGGCTTGGAATCTTCAGCTTCAATATATGTGCAATTATGACATCACCCTCTAGTCTTCTCTGAGATCCAACCAGTCACATAGTTTTGAGGCGTGCAGCCAGTGTCTTTTGGGCTCTTTGCCCCTCTCTGTATATATGACTTTAATTGAAAGGGCCACTTGCGTTTAAAAAAGAGAGAGATTCAACCAGTCACCTGACAGAATTTGATTGTTTTCTCATGTGCATGGATCTCAAAGAATATTTGAGGTTCATAGTAATATGTAGGTTCATAGTAATATGTATGCACATAGTTTTGAGGTTTATTAATTATTTCTCTGTTTGCTATGTGTACTAATGTACCAATTTTCCATGGCAGCGATTTGGTTAATGCCAGAGTTGTAACTACAGAGTACATATCCCACATGATGTAGCCAAACTCTTGGGGCTGTTTGGCTGATACGTTTTACGGCTGATTCAATAGTGTTCTGTAAGAGAGAATAAGCTGAGTACGGCTGATATCTAGGGGCAACCTTAACGTTTGGAAGATACAACGGTTCAAAGATAATGCCACGTCAGAGTGTCTAACTTAGGAAATTTCACTCTAATGTATAGGAAACCATCAAGTATAAACAAGTAAACAATCTTTCCACTGTATCCGTCTCTTGCGGTCTTGCCCAGCACTCTGGCAGGTGGTGCCGGTCTTCTTTGGTTTTCTCTAGAAGAAAATGATTTTTCATGTTAGGAACCTGTTGCCAACTCAAGCTTCGGTGCCAAAATTTTCATGTCTAGCACAGGTGCTGCATTGTATTGCACCTCTGCTGCTTTTCTTTCTCCCTCCGCATACCACCTTAGTAACAAGGTTGAGCTACCGTAAGGTATACTCCATCTGTGAAATATGTTGGTCAAACTTTTTTTAAGTTCGACTAGGTCTTAGAAAATATTAGCAATATTTATATCGTCAAATAAGTTTATTATAAAAGTATATTCAACGATCTATCTAATGATACTAAACTCTAAATATTAATATTTTTATCTATATATTTAGTCAAAATTAAAAATGTTTGGGAGAGTAACGGGACTGAGGGAGGGAGTATATAAGGAGAATATATGGCAAACAATGATTATTCTGATGCAACACTGGGTAATTAATGTTTTGCAACAGCTGTGGTAAAGACAAACATGCATGGTCTAAATTCTAGGTTTACCCGTTATCACTCAGTGAATAGTAGTAGCAGGAACTAACTAAATTCATGTACTGGCACAGGAATTCACCATGGGAGATACGCCTGACCAGGAGATGTTGGACGTGAAGTCGGCCGGTGACGGTGAGCTGCAGGTCGGGCCGGGGGTTCCAGCAAGTAGATGTAGCCCAGCGATTGGCAACCTGGGAATCTGTGATGCTGCAGCAAATCAGGAAGCACCAGTGAAGGTAACATTTCGAGGGATTAGCGACCACAGTACATGTTGTGCGCCAAACATTAAAGGCATTTAATTCATTGTTAGTTTTCATTCTTTTACTGGTTGTTGCGAAACGAACCGCTGATCTCATTCGTAGACAGGAACCGAACGGACACGTCCCTTGGACACACTGGTTCGACGCACACCTCACACACTCACACACAATGGACACACACAAACCTACAACTACACACTCCATCCAGCAATCAAAACCCCACAGGTTGAACGTGCATCCGCCACTGACTACACATAGATACCGAACGCAGCTAAAAGGTACCCGAGGATCACAAGACTCCGAGCGTGATCAACATGTCACTTGACCATTGTGACACATTAGCATATAGGGGTTGTTTGGTTGCCGCAGTTGGGGCGGAAAAAAATGGCCGCCACAAAGTGTGGCGAGATTCCATCCGATTTGCACTACGGTTTTCCGTGGCTGCCTACGCGTATCCACCAACCAAACAGTCACTTCGATATCTGTGGCTGCCGGACTTTGTGGCGTAGCGTGCTGTGGCCGGAAACCAAGCACCCTCGTATATGTGCGCTTGTGGCTATATATAGGAGATGGGTAAAGACCCTGGTGAACGCCGGTGGTTGGCGCACCACTGAGCGAGCCCTCGTTCGCAAACAGAGATTAATGAAACTACTGATTACATTCCTATTTGTCTGAGTATCTTGCTTTACGATCAAAGCACTCTATTCTAAACACTAGTAACTAATAAATCACAACTGCAGGACGTCGAAATGGCGGAGGATCAACCTCCAGCTGGACTGTCGTACACCGTTGACGATCACAGGTCGTCGTTCACTGAATTCATAAAGGATCTACGTGTCATCCTCGCTGATCACCAAGACCGTGAGGATATCTGTGATCGCCACGTGGACCCAAATATCTCGAGTAGCCGAAAACACCCACTGCTCCCGAAGCCGCGTGCTGAACAACCGGTGAGGTGGATTCGCATCAAGCTGCAACTGCAAGTGGTTGAGGGCGAGGAATCGTCGTCATCGGCAACCCTACTCATGAGGGATGACAACGTGGATGTGATCGGCTTCATCAACCAGTCTGGAGTCTGTTACGATTTTGCCGACCGAAAGAGAAGCGCCCGTCGGATCCTCCCACAAGAATACAAGCCAGTACTTCTAGGCTGGGGCAACAGCTACAAAAGCATACTAGGCGTCAGAAAGGAGGAGGAAGTCAAGGATAGACTGACATCCGCAAACCTGGGCAAGACCTTCGCCACGCACGCCGTTCGCTTGCTGTCGCGCTACCCACACGAGGTGGATGGCATCGAGATGACACCCATGCTGGCACTGGTGGGCCTGAAGTTCATGGTCTCCGAGTCCGCAAGGATGAATCCTGTGCGCGACGCCATTGCACGTGGCTGGGACACCGGGACAGGATTCACCAAGCAATTGATGACAGATTACGTGTGGAAATATGTAGAGATGTCAAGGCGTCTGAGGCATTGGAAGAGAGGAAACTATGCGGAACGGCGCCCCGACTCGGAGCTACGTGACATCTACCTCGTGCTCAACGGTAATCCCTTTTCTTTGAAGTGTGCATTCAATCCTTTAAAGTATGACCATTTTCAAAATATTATTGCATTTTTTATGATATGATATATCATTGCCACACCGCTGATCCCTGTTTTTTTTGTATTTCTTGTAAAAAGTACTATGCACACACTAGTCCGTCAATTTGTGCTAAGCATAGACAAAAATGGCTAAGGAACATAAGCATTATTAATTCAACAATAAATTTAAGAACCACATTGTTCGCACACGATAAATTTAAGAACCGACCTTGATACACGGTTAAGATTGATCCTTAAAGGCGGTGGAGCACCGACGTACAAGCAGGGGCAGACCAGCGGGCCCCATGGGCCGGCTGGCCCCACCCAGGCTCCTCTCTGCCCAATCTTTGATGATCTGTCCTGGATGGTGGATTGGAGGTCCTCTAAGTCGGTTTCGTCGCTGATGATCGTGATTTGCTCCGACGGATAGGTCCACTTTGCCTGTTTTCTGATTAAATCCTTCTGTAGACACAGATTCACCAACACTTGTGGAATTTATTAGTTAAAACCCCTATGCCTATGTTAGTGATCATATTTATTCATTTTTTCATGTTATATTGACGGTTTATTTTGAGGGTTAACGACCGTCAACAGTTTGCAATCCTTATCACTAGCTTGTTTTACTTGTACATACTTGTGCTAGTGTTGTAGTTCTTGTGTAGCTAAGTAGCCTTACTTAGTTTGCGTAACTAAGTAGTTGTTGCTCTCTAGTTTAGCTTGTGTAGCTTTGCTAGTTGAGTAGTGCTAGTGTGGCTTAGGTTTTGAGCGCTTTGCTAACTAGTATGAGTAGGAGCTCCTGGTGTGTTTTGTTGTACTAGTTGCTTAGATTTGTGTGACCTTACCAGCAAGACTTGTGTAGGTGAGCTCTCTCTAGCTTGGCACCTTAGTTGCTAAATTAGGATCTTTGTAAGGTGCTTGTGAACATAGATAGAGGGGTGTAGTCTTGGCTAGACCGATTAGTCTATTTCCGTATTTGTTTCGGTTAGTCGGCGCATAATTAGTTTTAGAAAAGACTATTCACCCCCTCTAGTCGGCTAATTGATCATATCACCCTTAAAGTAGTACATCGGCATGCCAAAGGAAGGATCCGTGGTCTTAAGATCGAGAAGAAGACACTAATACAGACACACTAGGCATAATAGGTCCATAATCCGTAGGTTTGTTAAGACTTGCATTGTATTGCATACTATGAAACGTATTTATCATAGCCGTATCACAATCCGCCATCATTTATTGAGTTGTTCCATGGTAACAACAGAAGATGTATTAATTACGGGTGGTGTTACCTTGGGTTCAGTAGTGGTTGAATGAGCAACCTGATTGACTACCTTGAATTGTTTTGCCACCCCTCCTCGCCGATCTAGCGAACAAATTGCAAGAGCGGCTTGTAGGTTAGTAGCGTTCTACTCCTCCACTATCTTACGGAGATCCTCTAGTAGTTGATCAATCGTCGTAGGATGAATGATATTGTCGGGGTTCAACGGATCCGTGGGATCACCCTCCTTCTTGTTGTGTTCTTCAGACACGTTGCTTGTAGATTGATCTTCTTTTCCCAATGGAGCCACCAAAAAGTGTGTTGACGTCGATTTGAATCACACACCAGCAAAGATTAGCTTGTCCAAGGTCGCACACAACCTATCACGCAACAAGGACATCCGAGGTCAGTAAGACCGACCAGCCGGTTGGTAGAGCCGATTCGATGCCCGTTCTTCGCCTGAAAAGCTCAAGAACACCTCTCGGGAAGATCCGTCAGGGAGGGGCACATTGAGGTTGTCCTAAGGTCGGCAAGGGCCACCTAGAACGCCACCGAATCTCGTCGAGAGACGCGCCGAACAGCAGGGGTTGAAAAAGCTAGGGTAAATAAAAAAGGGTAATAGATGTTTTTTTATCGATTGGAAGTTGCATCCCTCAACTGGCCATGATCCTCCAATATATAGAGAGGGAGGTGGCCTTATCCCATTAAGAAACATATCCAAGACATAATTTACAATTTTTCCACGTCAAAACATGAGCTAGGACCGAGCTAAACTCGGAGCGGTCTCAGACCAGGCAAACTGGCCTAGCCAGTATTCGCGGGGCTGAACAGCCCTTGCCAGATAGGATCAGAGAAGCCAGACAGACCCCAAAATCATCCTTTCTTCGTTTGAACTCCAAATTTGATGATCCAAATGTATTTCTTGATCGTCTTGACGTCGGGAACTTCATGTTGGAGCCCATTGCACGTGTGCTAACATTTTTGCTGTCAACAAAACATAGTTTGAGGCATATATTTGATATGAAAATCGATATACTCATAAGGTCTCGCATTCATAATGATATAGTTTATGTTAAAAAAGGTCGTTTTGAGACTTTTTTCTAAAACGACAAATGTAAGTAATTTTGATGCATATTTCGAAGTTAATTTAGTTTACTTTTAACAACGTCGAAAGTGAGTAATAATTTATTGATATCTCTGATGAGACGATACGTGGGTAATTAATTTGCAACAAATTAAGTTCAAAACTATAACTTGGTCTATGCGTGCGTGCATGTACATGTATATATTGGGTTATTTTTCTCATGTGTTAATTTAATTATGGTTGCAGTACATGCTGAACTGGTGTATACCATCGGAGATGAAATTTCATTCATTTCATTCATGACGGATCTACGTCGCAAACTCGCCGAGCATCCAGACAGCGAGGATATCTTGGGCGGCCACAAAGACCCAAATCTCTCCGAAACCGGAGATCATCCAGTGCTGGCCAAGCAGCGTGCTGATGAACAACCGGCGAGGTGGATTCACGTCACGCTGCAAGCAGTGGAGGGAGAGGAAACGTCGTGGACAACCCTGTTCATGAGGGATGACAACGTGTACGTCCTTGGTTTCATGAACCAGCAAGGAGATTCGTTCCAGCTGCTCGACGACAACCGGAATGCAGCCACCAATATACTGCTCCCAATTACTAATGGACGCGATCCCGAACTCTCAAGATGGGGCGTCAGTTACATGTCCATGCTGGGAGCCAAAAGTAATGATCATGCCGTGCACAAACTGGAGGCGGCTCATTTGGGCCGTGATTTTGCGAAGAACGCCGTGCGCGTGCTGTCGAGCCACCCAAATCCGGTGGCTGGTATCGATCTGAGGCCCGGGGTGGCACTGGCGGGCCTGATCGTCATGGTCTGCGAGTCCGCAAGGATGAATCCTCCCCACGACTCCTTTTCACTTGGGTGGAGCACCGGCACGGGATTCGCCAAGCAATTGATGACTGAGAACGTCTGGGAACATGGGAAAATGTCGAGCAAGCTAATGGCATGGAAGACCCGAGGATACGCCAGCAATGTGAGCACACAGAATTGGCAACCACACCCCATTATGGAGCTACAAACCATTTACCTCGTGCTCAACAACACCCATACAAGTGATCAGGCTAAAAAAGAAGAAAAGAAGAATAATCAACGTGGGAAGCCGCCTGGCAATGTCAACAACGATGGAGATTCTATTAATAAGCCCGGCAACACTGGCAGTGGTCGCGGCCCTCCTGGACAAAGCAGAGGTGGCCACAATACCAACGGATGTGGCGGCCCTCCTAGCCAAAGCGGAGGTGGCCGCGAGCGTAAAAGGGGATTCAACAATGGCAGCAATGGGAGCCCACAAATCCAACACAAGAAGGCCTGCAACATTGGCATTGGTGGCATCTCTGCTAGCAAATCATCGGAGGAGGCTAGCGATGCTGGCAGCAATGGCGGCCGTGATAGCAAATCAGAGGACGCTAGCGATGCCGACAGCGGCAGCGGCCCTGCTAGCCAAGCCGATGAGGCCGGAGACGACACCAGCAGCAGTGGTGGCGATTCTTCTAGCCAACCTGGAGAGGCCGGTGATGGTGACAGCAGCGGTGGCTCTGCTAGCCAACCCGGGGAGGCCGGTGACAACGGGGATCTTGATCTACGATGCCAGGGCCACGGTCGACCTCGGGTGGAGCTATTGGCCATACATGCTGATCTTCATGTCAAAGGCACGGAAATCGTCGTCTTTGACGGCAGACGAGGCCAGATCATCTATAGGAAGGAGGAAGGAGAAGAGGAGACAGAACAGGTTTACATATATTATGTCTTACTAATTTGTCAACTTAGGGCCTGTTTAGATCTCCTTCTCTAAACTTTAGAGCTCTAAAAATATTACAGTATTTTAGCTCATTTTATAGGTCTAAAGCTTTAATGTGAGGTGGCTAAAGTTTAGAGCTAACTTTTGACCACTTATTTGGAGACTTTAGCTCTAAAGTTTAGAGCAGCGGATCCAAACAGGCCCTTATATTCCCATAATCGCTACAATTTTAGGAGACATAATCATTAGGTAGTCACTAGTCCATCAACCTTTGCTTTCGCAGAGCTAGAATCATAGAAGATATAAGCATTACTTATTATTTAATACCTCTAACTAATAAAAAAATTACTATATGAATCTTTTTTACAACCATGTCATATTAATCAAACAGTGCATGCATGTAGGGAATGGTCGAGTTGGTTCTGACTGGACCCTACAAAGGCATCTCAGCTTACGGGTGTTTCGCCATTAAAATTAACATCCCACCTGCCACTGCCAGTAGCAGCAGTGGCGATGCCGGTGGTCTCATCCAATGGGAATGGGACTGTTATGACCCCAAGTACGCCGCCCAAGTCGACCAACTACCAGTGAGCCATACCATCTGCGCTCCGGACATGCGACCCGAGGTAGCTGAGGTCACCTACGTTGTGATGTCAGATGCCCTGGAGGCCACAGTGCAGGTCAGGCTGCGACTCAAAGATGGGCATAACACTGCTGGCATTGGTGGTGAGATCACTGCACGTATCGACGGCTTTGAAGACAAATACAGGAGCGTCCTCTTCAGGTGTGCAAAGGGGACGCGTCAGTGTTTCTCCCCTACCGATGACGACTCGTGGTTCCTTCTTGAGCTGGCGAGGAATGTGGTTGCAGTGCCATGCGGCAGTGCGCTTCAAATAGAGGTGAACCTCCAGATTGAAACTGGCAATGGCAAGAAAGTTGAATTGAATAATATTCCTCTCCGCTTCGCCAATGGAATTAGTTCCAGTAAAACTGACGACGGCAATGAAGTGGAAGTGGAAGTCGAAGTCACCTGGTACCCGGAGGTAAACATTATATTGAAGACATTTTTTATCATCTCTTATTCTTTTAACGAATACTAATAATCTTGTTGTCTACTGGATGATTATTATATACTACTAATCCACTGCAGATCGCACGGACAATAAGTCACCCTCCGGAGCAAATAATAACCAGCAAAGAGGCTCATCCGGAGAAAGCTATTACTGCTCCGTCGTCGTTAGAACAATTCATCAGTGGTACACAGGAGGTAAATTAAAGGAGGACTAGCTACTATAGTGCGTGCGCTAAACATTGAAGACATTTGTTACTCCCTCCATCCCAAATTATAAGTCATCTCAAGAATCTTGGAGAGTCAAAGCATCTCAAATTTGATCAAAATACAAAGATTTATGACATCAAATAGATATACTATAAAAATATATTTAACAAAGAATCTAATGATACTTAACTGATATCATAAATGTTATTATCTTATTATATAAATTTGGTCAAACTTGAGATGTTTTGACTCTCCAAGATTCTTGGAATGACTTATAATTTGGAAACGGAGGGAGTATCACTTTCCTTCTTTTAACTAAACTCTCGGGTAATGCATGCAGGCCAAAATGGTTTCAGGGCATCGAACTGTAGTGTACACCATCGGAGACGAACTGTCATTCACTGAATTTATAATGGCTCTCCGTGGCATCCTCGCTGACCATCCAGACCGCGAGGATATCTTTGATCGCCACCACAGTTCAATTCTCTCCTCCACCAGAGAACACCCGGTGCTCGCCAAGCAACGTGCTGAACAGCCGGCGAGGTGGATTCACGTCAAGCTGCAAGCAGGGAAGGGAGAGCAAACGATGTCGACAACCCTAATCATGCGGGACGACAACTTGTATGTCTGTGGCTTCATGAACCAGCAAGGAGATTCATTTGAGCTCATCGAGAACCCGGATAGATCTGCCGATATACTCCCAGTTGATGAATACAATCCCCAACGCCTAAGCTGGGGTGTCGGTTACGGATCCTTACTGGACGTCGACACTGGAGGTGGTCTTGTGAGAATACTGGCGCTCATGTACAGTCCCCAACGCCTAAGCTGGGGTGTCGGTTACGGATCCTCACTGGACGTCGACACTGAAGGTGGTCTTGTGAGAATACTGGACTTCGCCATGAATGCCGTGCACGTTCTGTCGTGCTTCCCAGCTTGGGTGGACGATCGTATTTCACCTAGGTTGGCACTTGCGGGGCTGATCCTCATCGTCTGCGAGTCTGCAAGGATGAATCCAATCTACAACTTCTTTACAAGCTCGTGGAGCAGGAGCACGGTATTTTCCGACAGGGAATTAACCCAGGATCTGATGCTTGATTACGTGTTGAATAAATATGGGAGGATGTCACGTGAGCTGCTGGAATGGAAGAGTAGAAGATATGCCAACCCGCACCCCATTTCAGTGCTACGAGACATTTACCTCGTGCTCAACTACCGTTTGGATCCACCTCATCAGGCCGGCAGCGCCGAGAGCAGCAGCAGCTTCATGGACCTTTCTTGGTCGCGACATCGGAAGGCTGACGGTGCCAAGGACCGACCTCGGGTGGAGCTGTTGGCCATGCATGCGGACCTTGGGGTCCTTGGCACAACCGTAATAGTCTTCGACGGGAAACGAGGCCATATCATCTATAGGAAGCAGGAACAAGGAGAAAAGGTACATGTATTAGATCATGTCTATTAACTAATCCCTAGTATCCATAATCTATATGAATCCTTTTCGCATGAAAGCAATAATAGATTAGATTATTAATGAAGCAATGTGCATGGTTGTAGGGAAAAATGGTTGATTTGGTGCTCACGGGACCCTGCACAAGCATCTCGGCATACGGGTGCTTTGCCATCAAAATTGACATCCCAGGACCCTACACAAGCACTGGTGATGGCGGTGGCGGTTCCATCAAATGGGAATGGGACCGCTATGACCCAGAGTACGCCAGGGAAGTTGACAAAGGACCCATGACTCGGACCATAAGCTCTTCAGGCCCCGGCCGCAACGTTGAGATCACCTATGCGGTGATGTCCAACGCCCTGGAGGCCACAGTGCAGGTGAAGCTGCGGATGAAAGCTGGGAACAGCCCTTGTAGCGTCTACGGTGTTATTACCGCTAGCATTGGTGATTTCAAAGGCCAGAGCATCCTCTTCAGGCGTACAAAGGAGACGGCACAGCATCTCTCTCCAATGACGGACTCGCCGCAGGGCGTTCTATATCAGCTGGTGCGGTCCCTTGATCTGGCCAGGAACGTGGTTGCGGTGCCATGTGGTCAACGGCTTCACGTAGGGGTGGACCTGAGCATTGAAACTTCCAAGAACCAAGAGGCTAGTGTTAATTCGCGTTTCACCTTCTACAACGTACTGCAGAATATGTCCCGTGAACGTTGTGAAGTGGACGGGTATGAAGTTGAAGTGAACGTCGCCTTGTACCCTTGTGGTGAATATGTCCCGGGACCAAGGAAGGTAAACATTGGAAACATGACTGAGCACTCGTTGCTCAACACATTAATTTCTTATGCTTTCCTTTTGTTTTGTTCTGTTTTTCGCTAATCATCAGATATGTCATATGTAGTCTTTTGCTTGATCACTACTACATATGTACTGCAGATGGATAGGATGTGGCAACCTGACATATCCTACATGGTTGGGAATGATGCACAAGGATTCAGTACATTCATCATTGAGCTGCGTAGATTGGTGACCGACCACCCACGCTGCAGGGATCTCGTGGCTGATCATCCAGATCTCTCATCCACAAGTAACAACAAAGTGCTCCGCAAAGTTAACATGCAGGAAGTCAACCTGACATATCCTGACACTCACCCCATCCAACAAGAAAGTTTGTTTCGCATCAAACTGGAAGCGGAAGCGGAGGAGGCCGTGAAAGAAACGTCATCGATAATCTTAGTCATGCGATGTGACAACTTGGACGTAATAGGCTTCATCAACATGCAGGGTCGTCGAGCCTGCTGCTACGAGCCTGGCTCTCATCGGGAGCTCCCAGGAGGATTTTATTCAAAACTTCTACAGTGGTGGGACCACGGAAGGGACAGGGAGCCTGCTGCTGCAGGAGCGAGGCTGGGCAAGACCTTCATGGCGGAAGCCGTGCGCGAGCTATCGCGCTTCACAGGTAGAGGTAGTGTGGAAGCCAAGCGGTCACTGGTGGGCCTGATGATCATGGTCCGCGATTCAGCGAGGATGAATCGTGTCCTCCAGGCCATTGCAGGTGACTGGAACAACGGGACCAAATTCGCCAAGGAACTGATGGGTTACATAAAGAATTGGCCAGTAATATCAAGAGCACTGCTGGACTGGAGGGATCACGCCTACCAAGGATGGCCTCAAAACAGGACGCTAGAATCGAACGGAATCATGAGCCCAGAAGATGCACTAAAACTTGTCCCCCTCGTGTTCAATGATCCGGATCGGATATGGGCTTTTCCTTGTTAATCTTATCTAGTTTACAAATAATTAAATAAATAATGTCGTCCAGACAAGATGCGTGTGACCATTGGAGCTAGTATTTGTCATTTGATCTTGTAAACCAGACAGTACCGGCCGGTATCAAGAAACTATATGAGCAAATATAAACACTGCTGCATTTGGTGCCGCATGTAATGGTTAATTTGGAATCACAATAATACTGCTTGCCATCTATGTCCTAGCTAGCTAGCTAGCTAGCAGTTGAAATCCTGCTCATGTCATTCTTTAGGTACCAACTGCTAGCTGAAGTTTGCAACGCGAGCTTTACTTTGTCTTCCCAGTTGTGCCTTTGGGTTCCATTTGTTTATATTACCTGAAACAACAGGCCTTAGGACCTATTTGGATGCTTTGAAAAGAAAAAAAATCATTTGTGACTGTCAATTATATTTTCTGCTTTCAGTTTTCAGGTAGATTATATAAAATCCTTCGCTGGTCCACCGAACTTGACTCGGTAGGTAAGGATAGGGGTGAAACGATCTATGGGATCTCCTCTAGTCCAACTTCATAAACTATATATTTGTGACTATCTTTAGTTGAAGAAGAAGAGATCCATTTGGAGCACCATCCTCATCTTTATCGAGAGGGATCACGCCTACAAGGATAGCCTGAAAACAGCACGCTAGAGTCGATGGGAATCACAAGCGCAGAGGATGCACTAAAAGCTACTACTACACTGCCGGAAACCGTGGCTTTGCCACATCCTCCATTTATGATATCACGAGATCTTGACAAATCTCATGATTTTCAGACTTCGTTTGCTTTTTTTAGAATTTAAAAGCCATTCAGTCACACGTTCGTGGTCGTGTTTCCTGAACAAGATATTCGAAATTTCTTTTCATTTCCTGAGTAAGGCCTCACAGTGGACTCAATAACATGAATATCATTTTTCTACTCATTTTATTCTATTATTTGAATCACTTGCGGTTCAAATTTGACTTATAGCAAACAGGTCCAGAAATATACTAAATCTTAACATGGAGTACCACATGTTGTATGTGGACAGTAGAAAAAGTTTCAATGTCAGAAGGGGAAAAAAAACTTATTTATTTGCTGAGTGCCAAAAAAAACACTCGGCAAAATTATTTCTTTGCCGAGTGCTAAAGAAAAACACTCGGCAAACTTACTTCTTTGCCGAGTGCCACTAACGGACACTCGGTAAACTCCTAACGGTCGGCACACTAACTGACGGATGTCCACGTGACGGTTTTTTGCCGAGTGTCTCTGTTTTGCCGAGTGTTTTTTCCTAGTTTGCCGAGTGGTCTTTTTCAGCACTCGGCAAAGATATTGGTATGCCGAGTGCCATTATTTTACCGAGTGTGGTTTCTGAAGCACTCGGCAAACAGTTTTTTTGCCGAGTGCCTGATGGAATGCACTCGGCAAATCTTTTGGCACTCGGCAAATCTGCTGTTTCCGGCAGTGCTAGACTTCGCCAAATTGTATACACATATGTTATTTGTTGTATCCCTTTTAATTTGTTGTCACAAAATCATGTCGATCGGGCAGTGGTTTAATTTCTTTGGATTGGAACCCATGACATATTGTCTAGCATGAGCACACCCTACCACCACGCATGCTACACTATTTGTTATGACCAAGTATAGAATTCTATCCATTTTGTTAACTTCTATGAATTTTGTATTGAATATTCTAGTGTCTAAGTAATCTAAAATAAAAAAAGTTTTAGCTACAAAGTTTAACATCTGGTCAAGCACTACAACTTTAGTATAGAGCGTGACTACATCTAAGGTTCTTTCAAAAGTAAAAAAAAATAAAAATCTGAGAAATTAAAATGTATATTTTAGACCCCTAAACAATCTCAAATAAAAAATTTGTGAACCACAAAATGTTAGGTCTCTTCGATCTCTAGAGTTTTGGTATAAAGTTCATCTTTTAATGATTTCGTTTGAAAAAGTTGTGTTTCCTATTGTGTAGCACCTATTTCTAGGGGTGTTTTGGATCATCGACCACCCTTAGAATTGTTTATGTTTCCAGATGCGGTCCGTAACCCAAACTGCTCCAAGAAATCAATTTTTAGGGCAGCCCGTTTCTAAAACCATATCTAGCGAGGGGGCAACAAAAAACAACCGTTCCTGGACAACAACTTATTAAAATAGTTTATGTAGGAGTGATTTAGTCTATTCGCCTAAAAGAAATAGTGTAACCCTCAACGTGTAATGAAAACGTTTATGCTGCGGGTGTCCACGCGTCCTCTTGTCTTGTAATATAAACCAAGCAACGCATGCTTGTAGGGAATGGTTGATTTGGTGCTGACTGGACCCTGCACAAGTATCTCTGCGTTCGGATGCTTTGGCATCAAAATTGACGTCCCATCAGGAACAGCTGCAGGTAGCACCAAAGGTGATGCCGGTGGTTCCATCAAACGGGAATGGGATTGCTACGAACCCAACACTACCAAAATGGTAGAGTTCTATTAATATTTTTGAGTAGTAATAAAATAGTACCACTAATCATAGCACATAGGAATCCCAATAGAAGTCATGTGGTAGGGAATATTTATACTAAATGTTGAATGCTAAAACATTAGGAGAACCTCACTAGAAGAAGTCGAATATTGTGATTGTGCAAGTATGCTGAAGAAGTTGACAAACCACCGGTGACTCGGACCATAAGCTCTTCAGGCCCCAGCCGCAACGTTGATGTCACCTATGTGGTGATGTCCAACGTCATGGAGGCCACAGTGCAGGTGAAGCTGCGGACGGATTTTTTATTTTTCGGTCTTTTTTTTTGAAAAATATTCACAAATAAACCCCTGATGGTTTGATTTTCGTCTATGGACCCTGACCTCGACGCCATAGCTTTTGGCGCCGAGGAAACACGTCTCGGCACCATGGCCAATGGCGCCGAGGTCTTGGCGAGGCGTCGGACATGGCGGTGACCTGGCGCCGACGTGGACAAGGCCTTGGCGCCGTAGATCTTGGCGCCGAGCTATTACCATGTAACTCTTGGTGTTTGAAATAAAACAAGTATAATTGTTCTGAAAAATATGTAACAACGCCATTGCGGTTCAGCTGTTTAGGACGCGCGTGACTTAGCTCAAAGGCCTGGGTTCGAACCCCAGCACTAAATCTTTTTTTTGCTACATTTTTATAAGCAATAGAATAAGAAAAATTATTTCGAGAAACATATTATATCTCGGTTGTAGTCCAGTTGGTTTGAGAAACAATAATATACTGGCCTCGCTGTGGGGGGTACGACCCCAGCGCCCTTAGGGGTGGCCCAGCCCACAAGACGAAGCCTTGCGGGGCATGACTCTGCTCGGCGCCTCCCGCAAGACATGTGGAAGATATCCTGAAGATACTACGAGATCTGTTAGGATATGTATGATCCCAAAATTCTTGTAATAAGTTATTACTTTTCGGTTATCTCTCAGATCTAACCGACTTGTAACTCTGCTCCCCGGACTATATAAGGTGGGCAGGGACCCCCTCCAAACTCACGCAATATCATACGATAGCTAATACAAACCAACAGACCACATGAGTAGGGTATTACGTCATACTGACGGCCTGAACCTGTCTAACTCGTGTGTCTCTATTGCCTTTTTGTTCTTGATCACACGTTTCTCTGCTGATCAATATACCTTCATGGGATACCCCTCGGAGGACTGCCGATGATATTCTATAGACAGTTGGCGCGCCAGGTAGGGATGTGCGTGCTGTTTCCTTGTCGAACAAGATGGCTTTTTCCGCAGGCGCTTCGTCCCTCCTGTAGCCCGGCCAGATCTTCACAGTCGGATCGATCTCATGGATCATCAACACTGACGGAGTCGGAGAGCTCCTCGAGCCGGTGCAGATCAATTCTGCGCCGATCACCCCCACACCTGCGATTGCAGATCCGAGGTCACCTTCATCGACGACTCGCCGCCCGCTTCCTTGCTACCAGAGGAGGGAGATCAACAATGACGATCTGATTGCATCTATCGATCGGGTTGGTCTGAAGCTCGCTGATTGTCTCTCCATTGCCGAATCGGCTCTGGACACTCTGGTTCAGAGCCGACTACCCTTCGATCCAGATCTATCGGAGGCTGCTCGGGAAACTCCAGGGGCTACGGCCCAACCCTTCGGGTTCACCAACGTCGCCGTCACTTACCAAGATGCCCTAAGGGGCAAATTCGCTGACCAGGTTGGAGACATCCATCCTCTCGCCGGCCAGATCGTCGACCAGCTCACTGACCAGCTCCCGCCGGACGTCAACATGCTGCACGTCGGCCCACGTCCCGGAGCATCCCTCCAAACCATCCCAGAGGAGAATCCGGACTCTGTGTCCCAGGGATCTACGGAAACCGTCGCCGAATCCACCACCGAACTACATCTTCCACCTCCGTTCTATGGTGGCGCAATCTTCAACGTCAGCATCGACAGCCCGCCTCGGAACGGCGAAACCGAGGAGGAATGCACCGCCCACGAGAACCATAACGTCAACCATGCGTAGTGCCGAGCAAATGAGATTGCTCTCGCGATGGCCGAGCAACAACTTGACTCTGAAGGAAGGCCACTCCAACGCAACCTCGACGACGAGTTTGTTCGCGTTGACGGCCACGACGTCTACAAGACCCCAAGCGCCAATCTAGCGGTGGCCGCCAACGAGCTCACTCAACTCCTGTAGACACCGGAGGTCGCCAAGGCCGCCGCAATGCTTAAAGTGGTGCATGGCCAGGTCAACGAGATCTGCTAGGATCAGAGACCTTCTTAGTCCACCACTTCGATTCGCCGATCAGTCGCCATAAGAACCGATCACCGCCCAAGTCGCTTCACCGACCAGCACCACGATGACATGCAACCCCTCCATGGCGGATCTAGGGGCAACCGCGTCGAACATCACCACCAACGCAACCAGGAGGTGGATCAAGATGTCCGAGTGCACCTCAACAATCTCCGAGATGCACGATGATGTATCGACGAACACCACTTCAGTCGCCATGAAGAAGTACGCCGCTGCCAGGAGTACGAGCAAGAGTACCGTAACCCGGACTCAGCTCTCTACCCACTCACCGACGGCAACGCTGCAGATGACGGCGCCGACAACCCCGAGGGGCCCCCAGCTTTCACAAGGGCGCTCCGAATACTTTAGTGGCCCCGTGGTTTCAAGATCACTGGGGTCGAGCCCTACGAAGGAAGGATGAACCTGACAAAGTGGCTACAGGCTTATGCCACTGCTGTCCGTGCCGCCGGAGGAGACACCAGTGTCATGGCGAACTATCTTCCCATCATGCTCATGCGAGCCTCCATAAGCTGGTTTACAAGCCTTGCCCCGGAGTCCCTCGGATCCTAGGAAGAGCTGAAAAAAGTTTTTATCGACAATTACATGGCTACGTGTACTCGGCCAGGCACCAAGCATGATCTGAACTGCATCAACCAGAAGCCGTCCGAGCTCCTCCACAGCTACATCCGATGCTTTTTCAAGATGAGGAATTCTATTCCCAACATCACAGAAGCTGAGGTTATCACCGCCTTCATCCGAGGACTCCATCACTGCGAGCTTCGCTCCAAGTCAACAGCAAGCCACCAACAGGGATTGGCGAGATGATCATGACTGCCAACCAGAATGCCGACGCCGAGGAAGCCAAGGTGCGCTTCAACGAGGATGCGGTCACTCATCGCCCAACATGCCACTTTGACGACCACAGTTACCATCATGACAGCGGTCGTGATCGGCCAGAAGGACCCAAGTCTGGCCAAAATTGCCGCCGCTGTCCAGACCACATCATCGCCGCCGTCAATGAACCTCAGGCCAAGCGCAACTACGATGAGCAATACAAGAAGATCCTCGAAAGCTCGTGCCCTCTCCACAAGAACGCCAAACACAAGATGAAGAACTGCCTCGGCTTGGCTAAGGAGTTCCAGGACAAAAAGCTTGACGACGACGCCAACGACGGAGCCGGAGGCCGTCGACCACCTGGGGGCAATAACAATGCCTTCCAGGACCATGACAAGGTGGTCGCCACCATCTTTGGGGGCCTCGCCTCCATCGAGAGCAGAAGAGAATGAAACTCGCCACACGGTGGGTGCTCGCCGTCACTATGGAAGACCAGTGGTCCGAGGTCCCATCATCTTTGGGGGCCAACCCCAGTTATCACCCATGGTCCGAGGTCCCCATCATCTTTAGCAGGGCCGACCAGTGGGCGGACATCCCCTACATAGGGTGTTTCCCCCTCGTCCTCGACACAACCGTCCAGAAGGTCCTTTTTAGAAAAGTGCTCGTCGACGGTGGGAGCGCTCTAAATCTCCTCTTCGCCGGAGCCCTAAAGGAGCTGGGCCTCGGGTTATCAGATCCCACGCACTCTAACTCCTCCTTTTGGGGTGTGGTACCTGGCAGGGCCTCGAAACCGCTTGGAGAGATCACCCTACGAGTACAGTTTGGCACGGCAAGCAACTACCGCATCGAACACATCAACTTCTACGTCACTGACTTCAACACTGCCTACCACGCCATACTTGGTCGGCCAGCTCTGGCCAAGTTCATGGTTGTACCGCACTACACATACCTGATGCTAAAGATGCCTTCACCTACGGGAGTCCTAGTCCTGTGGACCAACCTCTCCATCGCCTACGCCTGCGAGACAGAGAGTCTCACCAAAGCCACTGACCTCTCCATCCAAATGGCCAGCATGGTCACCGAAGCCAAGACGGTGCCCACCGACAACATGGAGATCCCAGAGCTGGAGCCTCCTCGCGCCTCCGCCAAGTCCAAGGAAATCAAGGAGGTCAGCCTCGGCCTCGACGAGCCCTCCAAGACAGTGAAGATTGGGGCTCACCTCGACCCCAAATAGGAAAGCGCGCCCGTCTCCTTCCTACATGCCAACGCCGACGTGTTTGCTTAGAAACCTACAGACATGCCGGGGGTACCACGGGAGAAGATCGAGCACTCCTTGAATGTCTCACCGACCGCCCAATCGATCAAGCAGAAACTCCGACGATTCGCGCCAAACAAGAAGGAGGCTATTAGAGTAGAAATAAAACGGCTCTTAGCTGCCGGATTCATAAAAGAAGTATATCATCCTGAGTGGTTAGCAAACCCTGTTCTCGTTTGAAAAAAGAATAAAGAATGGAGAATGTGCGTTGATTACACTGATCTTAACAAACACTGCCCTAAAGACCCCTTCGGTCTGCCTCGGATGGATGAGGTTGTAGACTCCACCGCCGGTTGCAAACTGCTCTCCTTCCTTGATTGTTACTCCGGCTATCACCAGATCTCCCTTAAGGAAGAAGACCAGATCAATACGTCGTTCATCACGCCCTTCGGCGCTTACTGCTACACCACCATGTCCTTCGGACTCAAGAACGCCGGGGTGACCTATCAAAGGGCCATCCAGATGTGCCTCGATCAACAGAACGGCCGCAACATCGAAGCTTACATCGATGATGTGGTTGTCAAGTCCAAGACCGCCGATGATCTTATCACCGACCTCGAAGAAACCTTCGTCAATCTGAAAAGGTACCAATGGAAGCTGAACCCTTCAAAGTGCATCTTTGGAGTTCCATCTGGTATACTGCTGGGCTACATCGTCAGCGCACGTGGCATCGAGCCCAACCCTGACAAGGTCTCCGCCATCACTAACATGAAATGGCCAACATGCGTCAAGGATATACAGAAGCTTACAGGCTGCATGGCTGCTTTAAGTCTCTTCATATCGCGCCTCGGTGAAAAGGGACTACCTTTCTTCAAACTCCTTATGGCCTCCGAGCACTTTTCCTGGTCGGAGGAGGCAGACATAGCTTTCGAGCAGCTCAAGTTGTTCCTAACAAAGCCTTCGATCATGACGGCTCCACGGCCAGACGAAACTCTCCTGATCTACATCGCCGCTACTTCTCGCGTCGTCAGCACAGCCATTGTGGTCGAACGCGAGGAGGCCGGGCATGCCTATAAGGTGCAACATCTGGTATACTTTATCAGTGAGGTTCTTAACAAGCCCAAGACTCGTTATCCTCAAGTCCAAAAGCTGCTATATGCCATCCTAATTATGTCGTGCAAGCTCCGTCACTACTTCGAGTATTACAAGATCGCCATGGTCACCAAGTTCCCTCTGGGGGACATCCTCCGCAACAAAGAGGCCAACGGCCGTATCATCAAGTGGGTTGTCGAGCTCGACACTTACTCCATTGAATTCAGAAGCAGGCCTACCATCAAGTCTCAGGCGCTTGCTGATTTCGTCGATGGGTGGACCAAGATCCAAGTGCCCATCGCCGCCACCTGCCCTGAGCACTGGGTGATGTACTTCGACGGCGCCCTTAACATCAACGGTGCTGGTGCGGGCATTCTGTTCATTACGCCGACCAAGGATAAGCTCTAATACATTCTTTGGATACACTTTGCGGCCTCCAATAATGCCGCCGAATATGAAGCATGTCTCCACCGACTCCGTATAGCCGTCGAGCTCGGCGTCAAACGCCTCATGGTATATGGAGACTCCACGCTGGTCATCAACCAGCTTAACAAAGACTGGTCTTGCTCTAGTGAAAAGATGGATGCATATTGCGCCGAAATCAGGAAGCTTGAAGGGAAGTTCTACGGTATCGAGTACCACCATGTGGTACGCGATCAAAATCAGCTTGCCGATCACCTATCCAAGTTAGGCTCCTCTTGCGCCACGATTCTGCCAGGGTTCTTCGTTCAAGATCTTCTGGCGCCGTCCATTAAGGAAGATAAGGAAACTCAGGAAGTTGCCCCCGCCGAGCAACTGGTACTTACGGTACCTTTGCCGGCCGCCAATTGGAGGGAACAATTCATCAAGTACCTCTCCAGCGCTAAAGTACCCGCCGATAAGACTGAAACCGAATGCCTAATCCATCGAAGCAAGTATTACGTGCTGGTGGACAACAACTTGATGAGGAAAAGTGCCAAGGAAGGGATACTGCAAAAGTGCATCACCCAAGAAGACGGAGTGAAGCTACTTCTCGAAATTCACCCTGGTTCCTGCGGCAACCACATGGCCTCGAGAACCCTGGTTGGCAAAGCTTTCCAAGCTAGTTTTTACTAGCCCATGGCCATCTCTGATGTAGAAGACCTTGTCCGACGTTGTGAAGGATGCTAATTTTTTGCCAAGCAAATACACGTGCCGACACAAGAGCTGCAGACCATCCCAACTTCCTGGCCCTTCGCATGTTGGGGACTGGATATGATCGGGCCTTTCAAGCCTACACCAGGTAGTTTTTGGTACGTATACGTCGCCATCGACAAGTTATCCAAGTGGATCGAGTATAAATCGCTTGTCTCGGCTACGGCAAACAAAGCAGTCGAGCTCTTCGAAGATATCATCCACAGATTCGGTATCCCAAATAACATCATCACCGACCTCGGAACTACTTTTACTGGCCATCACTTTTGGTACTTCTGCGAAGACCGGTGCATCTTCATCAAATATGTCTCCGTCGCCCATCCTAGAGCCAACGGTCAGGTCGAATGGCGAATGGCATGATCCTTGATGCCCTCAAAAAGAGGTTGTATCAGAAAGAAGAAAAGCATCCGGGCAGATGGCTCAAGGACCTACCAGCTGTAGTCTGGGGACTGCGCACTCAAGCCAGTCGCAGCATCGGTGTCTCCATATTTCTTGGTCTATGGCTTAGAAGCCATACTACAAGCGGATATTGCCTTCCAAGCACCTAGGGTGGAAAATTATGATGAAGAGCAAGCCACAACTGTTCGGACAGAGGACATTGATAGGGCCGAGAAAGAACACCTAATCACTTGCGTCCGCACAGCCAAATATCTAGAAGGCTTGCGGAGGTACTACAACCGCAACATCAAAGGTCGTTCATTTGCTGTCGGTGACCTCGTTCTCCATAGAAAACAAAAAACCGAAGGGATGCACAAACTCTCCTCCCCCTGGGAAGGGCCTTATGTCATCAGAGGTTACCCGACCAGGGTCTTATCGCCTATGTGATTTAGACGGAATCAATGTCCCCAACTCATGGCACATCGAGCACCTCATACGTTTCTATCCTTGAAACACCCCAGATATGTACTCTCTACTTTATGATGAATAAAGTTTTGGTCTCCATAACTTGTCTCTGCTTTTTCTCCATTGTGGTTTAATCTCCACTTACGGTCGCCGAGCTCTATGCTACTCCATAACGAACTCCACTATGAAATCGCCATAACTACGATGACCACGTTTCTCCAAATCTCCAACATTTTTGCCGAACGGGTTTCCCAAATCGCCGAACACGTTTTCTCTAAATCGCCGAACGCATTTTCTCCAAATCGCCGAACTTGCTTTCTCCAAATCGCCGAACACGTTTTCTCCAAATCGCCGAACACGTTTTCTCCAAATCGCCGAACATATTTCACCACGTGTTTCTCCAAATCGCCGAAGATAAATCTCCAAGATACTTCGCCGATCAGCATGCAGCATATGTTCTGTTCTGTTCTCTATGGGAACGACCTAGTCTCTGATCTCTCCCTACACGTGCTACGGGCTCCGCGCTCTGCGTTATGGGTGGTCGGCTGTGGTTCCTTGGTCACGCATGTTCCTCCTACACGTGCACGGGCTCCGCGCTCGACGTTATGGACTATGGGCTAGCCAAGGCCGTGAGCCCAGCAAAGAACTAACTGCTCAGATGCTACTAATACTATATATATCTCTAAGTTATTCTACCAACCGCCGAGCAGCACATGTTCCCTTCTGTTCTCTATGGAGAAGACCCAGTCTCTGATCTCTCTCTACACGTGCCACGGGCTCCGCGCTCTGTGTTATGGGTGGTCGGCTGCGGTTCCTTGGTCACGCCTGCAACTCCTACACATGCATGGGCTCCGCGCTCGACGTTATGGACTGTGGGCTACCCGAGGCCATAGGGCTCAGTAGCGAGCTAACTGCTCGGACGCTACTTATACTACGTATAATTGCGTTATGGTTAAAACTACGAAGATTTTTTCACCGAAATACCAGCAAACTACATACACATGCACCCTATAACATTTATACATATACATAAGTGTTTTTTGCGCTTTCGCGCGTTCTAACTACGCTGACCAGATGTTACAAATGATAATCTCCGAGCAGATCACCGAGCTTCACCGTCGCCGTCTATCTCACCAAACAGGTCGATGTCACCGGCTAGCTTTTGCGCCGTGTCCTCCGCTTCGTCCTCCAACTACTGGGTCTCCGCCTCGCTCAGTCCTTTGGTGAATTCGGCCCCTATCGCCTGAAGGTCAACGGATGGATAGTGGAACCAAACCACCGCAAGGACATGAGTAGTGGCGGTAACAATAGCGTCGCGGTTGAAGCTCTTGAAGTTCTCCCATGCTGCCTTACACCTCTGGATGATCGTGTCCGAACATTGTCGCCTACCGTCGGGCTGAGGGGCTGGTTCTAGGTCAACACAGTCGAGCGCCGATTTAACTGCGGTGACTATAGCGTCAAAGTTATCCCTTTGGGTCCTGGTCTCCTACACCAGCACATCAAACTGTGCCTTGGCTTTATGACGGTAGCCTGCAAGCATTACAATATTCCATCATACAAGGAAACTACTTCCATAGTAACTTCGACCAGGAAGTATTCACCTTTTAGCTCTTCGGCCAGTTTGTCTGCCCGCCCTGACTCCTTTGACTTCTCCTCCCGGAGTTGCTCGATGGTTTGGTGTAGCTGGCTGAGCTCCGCATCTTGCTCTACAGAGCACAATAGTCATCACCACAAATATGGTTATCCAACTATACAAAGCACATTTGTCGATATACCATACCTACTTTATGCTCGAATACGCTTCTAAGCTTCTCGGATTTCTGCTCCACCTGCGTGGAAGCACTCGCCAGCTGCTCAGACTTGCCATGTAGCTGCTCGGACGTAGTTGCCAGCTGCTCGGATAGGATGCCCTTCTGGTACTCCAGGTCCCGAGCGTTGGACTCAGCAAGGTCTCGCTCGCGCTGGGCCCTCTGGATGTTTTTCTCCATAAGGTTCAGCGCCTCCTTGAGTTTTTCATTCTCCTCAGCGAGGGGCTCCATCCTTTTGATCAACTGGTGGCGCTGCTCAGCAGTCCGATTTATTCCCTGCAAGTGCACAATGATAATGACGAACTCCGATCTCCAACATCAAAGACGAGAGCTATAGATGCAGCACTGACCTTGATTTGTTTCACCACTCTAGCAAGGGCGGACTTCAGTCTCCTCATCTCTCTGGTGGTGTCCTCCTCCTCGACAACTACCACCTCGTCGCCACGCTTGCGGAGAATTCGGACTGATTGGGGGCGAGGTTCCTCATGCTCGATCTCCTCCACCTCATCCTCTTCCACCGTAGCTGGAGGCACCACTTGGGAGCTCGGTGGCCGGATAGCGTGCCCGACCATGCCCTCTGATGCCCCAGGGAGCGTCGTCTGCTCCTCTGGCACCAAAGGTTTCTGCACTCCAGATTCTGGTGTGACATCGGGGACTCCAGCCTCTGCTCTCGAGGACCTGGCGGTTCCCATTGCTGCCTTGGGCGCTGCCACCGACCCGTCCTCCGTCGACGCCGACCGTTCGTTGTCGCCAAGTCCAGCAGAAGGGGTGGATGATACCTCCGCAGGCTGCCGAGCACCCAGGGACTCCGAGATGGGGTCCACCGGCATCTCAACCGCCCCGAGGCCAGTCTTCTACTGCTCATCAGTCTAGACGGGTAGGGCCGGATCCTCCGTATGTTTTGCTCTGCATCAGATCGGCTCGTCAGTCGCCAAAAAATCTAAGGAATGACAATAAGGTAACTCCCAGGTGAAGATACTTACGGTTTGGACTGCCGGTACAATTTCTTGAATCGGCGGTGCCTACTCGAACCTCCGGCCGCGGCTTTGGGGTCGACGTCTGCGTCCTACGGTGGAGGTCCCTCCTCTACCGTCGTCCTCTGCTCCGTCTGCCGCTCTGGGACTTCCTCCGCCTCCTGATCGGGGATTCCCATTGCCTGCTACTCGGGGACTCTCGTCGCCTCCTGCTCGGGAACTCTCGTTGCCTGCTGTGCGGGAATTCCCCTCGCCCGCTGCTCGGGGACTTCTTCGCTTGTTCCTCCGCGCGCGTGCTATGTGGAGGTGCTTTAGTACTCAGAGGAGGAGGCACTGGAATTTCATCGTCATTCGACCACTCGAACACCGCGGTCCTTCACGTTCGAGTGGCCTGGTCGCCGCCAAGCGAGATGCTGCCCGGTTTGAGGGGAGCGGTGGCAGCCATTTTCCTCTTCTTCTGGGCCGGCTCATCTGCCGCTCTCCTCTTCCCTCAGATTTTCTTCGAGACCGGGGACAGACTCTCTGACGAGATGCTGACTACTCCCTCCTCAGGCTATGGTGGTGGCCGGGTGTCTACTCCCTTCGACCATTCGCTCCTCGGCATGCCCGAGAAGTACACCGCCCTATCCTGCGAGTGGATCTTTGCATAAGTGAATCAGTCCAATGCTCGGAAATGACAAAAGGTAAAAAGCATTAGGAATATACAGCTGAGATATTTACCTGAAGAGGCAGATTCTTGCAGTTAAAGGGTTTTGTATACCCTGAAATGCTGAATGAGGCAAACTGAGCGAATAGCTCTACAGCCCGCTCTTCCACAACGTCCCTCGACAGCATCTCTGCCCTCTCCCGGGTACCGTCGGTCTCCCCTTTGAATTCGAAGGCGGGGTGGGCTCTCTCTGTATAGGGCTGAACGCGGTGCACTATAAAGCTCGCCGCCACCGATCCACCATTGGTCTTCACACCCTTTATTAAGCTAAGGAGCTCTCTCACTTGCTCCATATCAGCGCTGCTTGGCATCTCCGACCAGCTCCTCTGGCTCTCCGGGATGTGGTCAGTGTCACAGCGGACGACCAGGTGGATCTGCCTCATGTAGAACCATCTGGTGTTCCACCCCTTCAGTGATGTGTTCAGCGGCACAGTAAGGTACTCCCCCACCATTCCATCGCGCAGCTGAAGGTGCACTCCACCGACCACCTTGGAACCACTGCCGCCTCTCTTCTTCAGCCAGAACAGGTGACGAAAGAGGCTGAAGTGGGGGAGGATTCTGAGATATGCCTCACAGAAATGGATGAAGATAGAGATGTGTAAAATGGTATTTGGGTGGAGATTGCACTGACTAACCACCCAAAGCTCCAACAAATCCCTCAGGAATGGATGAATAGGGAATCCCAACCCACGCCAGAAATAATCCTCAAATACCACAACTTCATCGGTATGAGGCGTTGGGAAGGGCTCACCGAGGGCCGGGCGCCATCCGGCGGTAGCGCGGTCAGGAAGAACGCTAGCTTCCACCAGTATGTTGAGCTCCGCTTCTCCCGTTCATGACGGCACCCATTCGTCGTCACGCCGGGCTTCGGCGCTCGCCTTCTTGGGGCTCGTCTTCTTTGATTTGGCAGCTCCCTTCTTCGGCACCATCTCTCAGATCTGATTAGGGTTTGGCGGCGGAAGCAAGTGTGGATGCGAATCTGGAAATGTGAGGGCTGAGGAGGAAGACGAAATAACAAAGTGGCAAAGGTGGGAACACGGGATGCGGCGGCGCAGTTATAAAGCACTTTCTCCACCCTTTCGCATTCGAGGGTTTTTGGGGAACCGTTCCCGTGATTTACGCCACCCTGAATTTTCCGCAACAGCAAGGTGGGCCGTTACCTAGGCCTTCGCGCAGCCCCAGCCCGTGTTGCTGATTTATCTTCGTAATTTGTTGCGGCTCGCCAAATGCTCGCCGACATCTCCGCCAACTGTTACGGCTTAGTAATTACTACAGTACAACCATTACTCCGGTGTTTTCTCCGTGATTCTATTTTCTCCAAGTCGACTGCTGTTTCTAACCCTGGCATCACGTGACCACGTCACCTACTATCAGGCTCGGAGACTAAGTGGGCACACTTCACCTTGCGGTGAATGTGCTTTTCAGGGCTACGTCCGGGGACTGGCTGCCTGCTCGGCTAGTCTTTTATTTTTCTTCTAATTTGGACTCTGGCACCACATGACTATGTCATCTACTGTCAGGCTCGGGGACTAAGTGGGCACACTTCACCTAGAGGTGAATCTGCTTGCTTTATTCTGGAAGACTCCGCGCCTCTTGAAGCTGAAGAAGGTTATCTCCTTTTCTCGTGGTCGGACTTTAAGTGGGCACACTTGGTCCACTGCGAAGAAATTTACGATTCTGAACTTGAGCTCCTTACACCCTTATGGCAAGCCGTATTTGGTTCACACTGCTTGGCGACAGTTCACGCTGCTCGACAACTGCTTGACAACTCATCACGGTGGTAGGACCATGAGTTTGACTGTTCGGCCTTGTTCACACATGCTCGGACAAGCTCAAGACGGCGTTGCACAATGGGTATAAGCCGCTCGGAGACTAGCTGTGGAGGGTACGACCCCAGATACCCACGGCAGACCACATGGGCTGCGCCCTCAGGGGTGGCCCAGCCCACAAGACGAAGTCTTGCGGGGCACGACTCTGCTGGGCGCCTTCCGCAAGACTTCTGGAAGATATCCTGAAGATACTACGAGATCTGTTACGATATGTATGATCCCAAGATTCCTGTAATCACTTATTACTTTCCGGTTATCTCTCAGATCTAACCGACTTGTAACACTGCTCTCCGGGCTATATAAGGCGGACAGGGACCCCCTCCAAACTCACGCAATATCATACGATAGCTAATACAAACCAACAGACCATAGGAGTAGGGTATTACGTCATACTGACGGTCTAAACCTGTCTAACTCGTGTATCTCTGTTGCCTTCTTTTTCTTGATCACACGCTTCTCGGCCGATCAATCTACCTTCGTAGGATAACTCTCGGAGGATTGCCGATGATATTCTGTCGACACTCGCCGTCGGCGGCGTTCTTGCCTGTGGCGTAGGGCGGGCGGACGCTCCGGTGTAGGCACGGCCGGGTGCTACGGCGCTAGCGGCAGGGGGGCATGGCTGCCGCAGGGCGGGCGGACGCTGCAGCGCAGGTGCGGCCGGGTGCTACGGCGCTGGCTGCGTAGACGGGTGCAGGCGACGAGCAGAGGCCGCCGCGTGCAGGGGAGCCCGACACGACGAGCAGAGGCGGCCGCGTGCGTGGTTTGCGCCGACCTCGTGCAGCGGCAGCGGTCCGGTCCAAACTGCGCCGTCGTGCGTACGTGCAGGTGCAGGGGACGTGTTCTTGCTTGAAGTTTTGCAGGTGCCCATCCTCTAGTGTCGTGCGTACGTGCAGGTGCAGGGGCCGTGTTTGGGTTGTAATTGCTTATAAAAATAAAAATTTAACAAAAAATATTTGCTGCTTGGGTTCAAGTCCAGGTCTATGGGCTGAGACTCGTGCGTCTAAATCAACCGGACCATAATGGAATCATTCTCGAAATAATTTTTCTTGTTCTATTGCTTATAAAAATGTAGCAAAAAAAAGATTTAGCGCTGAGGTTCGAACCTAGGCCTTTGAGCTAACTTGTGTGTGTCCTAACCAGCTGAACCGCAATGGCGTTGTTGCATGTTCTTCGAAATAATTATACTTGTTTCATTTCAAACGTCAAGAGCTATAGGATAACAGCTCGGCGCCAAGATTTATAGCGCCGAGGCGTTGTCCACGTCGGCGTCAGGTCACCGCCACGTTCGACGCCTCGCTAAGACCTCGGCGCCATTGGCCATGACGCCGAGACGTGTTTCCTCGGTGCTAAAAGCCATGACACCGAGGTCAGGGTTCATAGATAAAAATCAAACCACCAGAGGTCTATTTGTGAATATTTTTTAAAAAAAGGCCAAAAAATAAAAAATTCAGAAGCTGCGGCGCAAAGATTGGAACCGCTCTTGTAGCGTTCACGGTGATATCTCCGCACGCATTGGTGACTTCAAAGACCAGATCATCCACTTCAGGCGTACACAGACCTACTACCACCCACTGGAATGTTCGTCAGCTGGCGCGGTCGCTTAAGCTGGCCAGGAATGTGGTTGCGGTGCCATGTGGTCAGAAGCTTCATATAGAGATGCACCTGAACATTGAAACTTCCAAGAACCAAGGGGTTGGTAATAATACGCATTTCAATATTACTCTGAGCTTTGGCAATTACATTCGGAGTCAACGTCACAAAGTGGACGACGGTGATGAAGTTGAAGTGAACGTACGTCGCCTGGTACCCATATTATAGTAGTGAAGCTTCCACAGAAGTAAATCCATCATTATTGGAGGTAAACATAAAAAACATTGCTGAGCACTAGCTGCGGGGGCAAACGTTAAACACATTTCTTAGGTTTTTCCTTTTGTTTACTTTTGACTAATCAGATATACGTATGTCGTCTATTGATTGATCAGTACATGATACAGTATATGATGTACTGCAGATCGTACATGGTTGGGTACGATGCAGAAGGGTTCAGTACATTCATTACTGAGCTGCGTAGATTGGTGTCGGAGCACCCACGCTGCAAGGATCTCATGGCGAATCATCCACAGCTCTCCCATCAGAATATAGACCGGGCATGGCCTTCGCGGTGGGCGCCGTGCACGTGCTTTCGCGCTTTGACTCACGGACTGGGGGATCGTGACAACACCGACCGGGCACTGCTGGGACTGATGGTCATGGTCTGCGATTCAGCGAGGATCGAACCTGTCTGCGACACAATTGCACGTAACTGGGACAACGGGACGGAACTCACCAAGCAACTTAGGGATTACCGATGGAATTGGCCAGTAATATCATGAGCTCTGCTGGACTGGAGGGATCACGCCTACCAAGGATGGCCTGAAAATACGAAGCTAGAGTCGATCGGAATCACGAGCCCAGAAGATGCACTAAAAGTTGCCCCCCTCGTGTTCAACGATCAGGATCGGATATGCACTAGACGTTGTCGACCTCGACCACCGTACGTGCATACAGCATATACACCGGTTCGCCAAATTATCTTATTTGTATTGTATCCTTTTTGTTGTCACAAAACCACGTCTCGATTGGGCACTGGTTTATCGTCGTTATGGTGCGTGGCCTGGAACACTTGTTGAATCAGGGCCCAGGCATATATTTGCCAAATCAGGTACCCTTTTTCTACTTTTTTTTACTTTATATAAAGAAACAAATCATGTCGTCCAGATGTGATGCGTGTGTCATTTGAGCTAGTGCTTGATTTGAACCTGTAAACCCGACAGTATCGGTATCATGAAACTATGTATGCAAATGCAAACACTATTTGGTTCAGCATGTAATGGTTTGGAATTACTCACGATATATAAAATACTGCTTGCTATGTTTGTCCAAGCTAGCTGTTGAAATCTGTGTCTATGTCCTGGTCTTGCTTATACCATTTTTTTGGGTCCCTACATTGCCATCTGAAGGTTGCAATGAGCTTTGATTTCTTTTCTTGGTTGTGCCTTTGGGTTCCATTTGTTTACCTTAAGTAGCAGGCCTTTGGGACTATGATTTGATTTTTTCCCCACTACTATTGTTGGGACAAAAAATATATGAGTGAGAAGGCCTGACAATCACATGTTAAGTAATTTGCACGGATCATGCAGGGAGCCTCCGCATGCGCCTCCTAGGCAGGCGAAGGCGCGGAGGTGAGGGCAAAGACTCGGCGCGAGAGCCACAGCGAAGGCTTCCGGGCGGCGGAGGCCCGGCGAGGCATGAAACGCGAAGGCGATGAACATCGAGGCGGAGGCGGATAGCAAGACCTCAAAGATGGGCCTCCAATGGGTGCCGGCTAAGGCCCATAAAGCAAGACGGCTGGCGAAGGAGAAAACCCAATGTTGCCCCCCGGAGGTTTAGTCTGTGAACGGGAATATCCCAAGTATATACCTAAACTTTCGAAGGGTATTTTTGTAAAAGAACTTTCCCCTATATAGTGACCTGTAAAAGGGGGAGGACGAACCCCATAAAGAGTTAGTTGAGAGGCATTTACAAAACCCTAGATACGGTGGACCCACCCCTATTGCACCTCATTCAGTTGAGCCTTCGGCCTCGGCCGGAGGCCTCCGCTTCATTCTTATATCTGTTGGAGACGACACTCTCCAACATTGGCGCCCACCGTGCTAGGCCAAGCACAAACTCAAAATGCCACCCAAAAGGAAAGCCTCTGCTTGAAACCAAAATGGCACAACTGCTCAGGGAAGGCCCAGGCGCAATGCCCGTAGCGCATACGCCACCTCGCCCGAGCCACAAGAAACCGAAAGTGATGCCCAGGGTGAGCCATCAGCATGGGGGAGGCCCGGGCGTAGCGCCCGGGGTGCCATCGCCAATGCCCCCGAGCCTCAAAACGGCCAAGAAGCAGAAGTTGCGGCTGCAGATTAGCCTACAGGCAAAGGCCACCAAGCAAACCCTAACCCAACATCGGAACAACTGCTCCAACAGCTATAAGCCGGTCTGCAGCGTGCACAGCAAGAAAGAGACAGGCTTGCAGTAGCCTTCGAGGCAAACCAGAGAGCGATGCAAATGTCTCAGCAAGCATCAGAGGTCCGTCAGCAGCTAGCAATCTTGCAGGCCGAAATACAAAGCCTGCAAACCAATCAACCCCTTTCCAATAACTCCAATCAAATCCAACCAGCGCCTCAAAGCCAAATCAACCCTTGGTCAAGTCCCGTAATTCAGCCAACCTTTGGTACCCCGCACAACCTTCAACCAATACAAAGATCAATAGACCCAAAGTCCCCATTGTCCAAAGGACTCCAGAGCTCACCTTGGCCTCTTTCCTACAAACCCATCACCTTGCCGAAGTTCAACGGCAAGACAGACCCAAGATAGTTCGTCACGAGTTTTGAAGCAGCCATAGCCTCTGCTGGTGGCAACGACACGGTCTTAGCAAAGTCCTTCGTCATCGCAGCGGAGGGTGATGCCCTCGCCTGGTACTCTATGCTAAGACCCACACTACCAGAATCAGGAATTGCCTTGGCGGCCTAAAACCGCCAAGGAATATAGGTTTACCGCCAAGGTAATTGTTCTTGGCGGCCGACCGCCAAGCAAAGCCCGCCAAGCCTAGAGAGCCAAGGAAAAACGATATCCTTGGCAGCTGACTGCCAAGAATTGTTTCCTTGGCTGTTTGGCTGCCAAGGTAAATAGGACGCTGATAAAACTTTCAATGCGCCAAGGAAAGGGTACATCCGCCAAGGAAATTTATTTGCTTGGCTGCCGTCGACTGCCAAGTAAACTCTTTTCGTTGGCTGCCTTCGACTGCCAAGTAAACTCTTTGCTTGGCTACCATCGACAGCCAAGAAAATTTCTTTACTTGGCGGCTTTGGACAGCCAAGAAAATACCTTTCCTTGGCAGCTTACAACAGCCAAGTAAATTTCTTTCCTTGGCAGCAGCATCCGCCAATTTAAACTATTTGCTTGACCGTCCAAAACAACCAAGTTAATACATTTCCTTGGCAGCCTTCATCAGCCAAGGAAAACAAAATACATTGGCCAAGACAATTCTAATTTCCTTGACAGCTGCCAAGTTAATACAAACAAACTCAATATTTTGGTACCCACAAATCTGATAGCAACAACAATACAAATCATATATCCAACATCCACTTGCTCAGTACCAGTACGTACTATCCACTTTATATAGGGCAAACATGTCAGCAGCACATGCATCCCGCCTACATATAATCTAGATGGCAGTATCTTATCTTGCCTACATGTCATCATCAGACATTCACAAAAGACTTTGCAAAAGCTCAGCCACACATCATATGTTAGCTGTACCAAAATAGACCAAAAGAAGTCAGCATGACACGGCAGGTACTAGGAGTTGCTGGCATTAGTTGGTCCTATGCCAAATCAATTTGCTTCCTGCAGGTCACTGTCGACAATGCAACTATCATCAACGATCGCCTTCAAGGCTTCCTCATCACCTCCCTTTCTTGGTCGATCGTCATCACCATTTCCTTCGAGTCGGAATCATCACCATCTTCACCATCACCATCTTGATCGCCTTCATGGAAGTTGTTTCCATCATCATCTCTTTCATCAATGTTCTCACCACAGTTCTGCTATCAAGCGGAGTGGGAGCAACCATGTGGGGAAGCAACAGTCTGCAAAATCAAGAAAATCTCCATGATGATGTGCAAACCATGTGCACCTACATAGTTACTACCCAGCCAAGAAAGCAAAGGGCAGCAATGTAAGGATTACATAGTCCATAATATGAAGAATAGAAGGATTACTTTTTGTCAACTCAACCTAGCAGTACTATGAGCTGTTAAGAAATATGAAGATGGACCTAGCAGAGCATAGTTTTACTTGATCTTTGAATACAGTACTTGATGCTTAAGGAGCTGACCAAATGAACTAAAGGGTATTTGCCAAACAAAACTGAGGGGAATCAGACAAGTCAAACTAATCTTGGCTACCTTACCATGAACTTAAATCTAAGGTTGCCATTACTAATCAGCAAGAAGCCACCTTTTCACTGCTGCAACTCAAATTGGCATTCTAGCAGCAAACAATATTAATTCTCCAGATGAAATGTCCTCCAGACACAAAACATTAATTGTACAAGCATTCAGTAAAATTTGTAACCTATTGACGACGCGCATCAATACTTTCTAGACGCCGCAACAGCTTTGCAGGTGGTTCTCTTCCAAAATCAGAATACATTGTCTGTAATTAAAAAGGCACATGAGTATTACATTCAGATGCATGCATAGGAGCATTACCCAAATCAGAATATGTTATTTGCTAGAAGCAATGAAAAAATATTACCATGATCAACGCACGATGAACACTATTTTCTTCAAAGAGTATCCCATTAGTCTCTTTCAGCTGCTCATTTTCTTTGAGCACCCTATCATAATCAGTAGGATTGATTGGCTTAAAACCTACTGATTTACTATGTATTAGAACAATTGCCTTGCCCACAGCACCATCGCCTATTGGAACACGCCCATGCTTCATCTCGTTTCCAACAATGTGCAGCGCCTTTCCATCCAATTCTTGTGAATTCTCATCTGAAACTAGTTGTCTGTAGTCATCCTAAAATAAGCAAAAAATCATGACATGAAAAATAAGCAGATTTTGAATTTTATGTTGTAGGAATGAGTATATACTCTAACAATGCCCATGTGCACATAATCAAATAAGCATTATATGATCGAACTACTACATTTGTAAGATATTTTCTAAGAATTAAACTGATTAGTTGCTACTGACAAGGACATTTACATTGGAGATAATCAAGTAAATAATGCAAAGCATACCAAGCGTTTTTGTGCTTTCTGGCTGGGGATGGGACCAGCCCTTCCAGTGCTGTCTACAGTTTTGAATCCCGTTTTCATCACAGCGTATGTATTTAAAGTGCCACTCTTCTCGGGACCGAAAGTATGTTCCTACAAGAATAAAAACATCAAATTATGCAAGGGAAAACTTTGTAGAGGCCAATGGTTTAATTAGGCAAGACATAAGGAATTCTTATACCAGGAGTTGTTGTGTCTCCAAAAAATTCCTTGAACCTCCTCTATTTTGAGCATTATCTTCAGAACTCATGCAACAATCTTGGGCTATCTTTCTCTTTCTCTTGTACTCATCACTAGTCCAGTATTTGCAGAACCATGCCCAAGCTGATTTACTGCACCATTCCAACCGACAAGTCAGGTACTGTTCTTCCGTAAGTTCAATGGTGCGTGCTCGTGTATCATCACATGTCTCATCCCTTAGGTGAAAGTACATCTTGACAGCCTCCAGACGGAGTTGATACACCATATTGCTTACTCTTCTCACTAGATATGCTTCTAAAATTTTGTCAGCAGGAACCCTATGTCGCAGTTGAACTGTAAACAACTTCTGCATATGTAGGACAAGGCCAAGTAAGACAGTCAGATAGGTATACATGTGAGAAAAATATCAGAATCCATAAAATTAGAAGTTAGATAGATTACTAACCCAGAACTCCTGCTTTACTCTGCTGGCATAACAAATTCCATCTCTATTCTTTTTCCAATAATAATCATTCCATGACATTGCTGGGTGTTGTTTAACAACATTGCCCTGCTCATCATATACCTTGATAATGCCTGGGTACTCCCGTTTCAAAATAGCTCCCACTTGTGAGGGATACTTGAGGCCTTTAGGGTTATAAGCAACATATTTGAACTGACTGTTACAAAGAAATTCATATGTTAATTGTACATATTCATGATTCCAATTAGTAGCAGAATGACAAGACTATGGTACTACACAGAAATGAGCTCATTTGCACTTACCAATGACCTTTAGGTGCAAGCTCCACCCTCCCACTGCGTGGGGCCATTTTCAATTCTGTCCGAGACATCTTTGCCCTCCCTTTTTTTGGAGCATCCCCAAGGACTCGCTTGGAACCAATATTCACATGGGAGTTACCACCATCGCTAGCACCATTTAGTTGAGAGTTGACACCATCACTAGCACCATTCAGTTGAGTGTTGACACCATGGCTAGCACCATTAGCACTGTTCCTCTCAGAGTGTTCACAATCAGCTCCAACCATTGTGGAGTTAACACCACCTTTAGCAACCATTATGGAGTTAACACCATCAGCACTACTCCTTCCCGAGCTCTCAAGATGAGCTCCAAATTTTCCGTGTTAACTCTTTGAACTTACCACCAAAGAAGAATGCTCCTCTCAGAGCTCCCCGCATGAGCTCCCTTGCTTTTGTTGGATCGACACCTTGATTTCCCTTGCTTCGCTTGGACTGAATGCCACCATCACTAAAACCTGCTTGATTGCTCCCACCCCTTGTCGCACCCTCGCTTGCTCGTAAGATTTTTGTGCCAAGGAAGTGCATCTCCTGCATTATCATCAAGAAAGCGGTAAGTACATTGTATATCTCATGCACAAAAGGATATATTATCGTGAATATTCAACAACACATGTAAAGGACACTTTCTCGCACACAACATGGATTATGCAAAGAACACATGCAAAGGACGATCAAGACAAATCATGTTTAGTTCCAAAACATACACAAGTTGTTAAAGGCATACAATGGCAATTACAACAAGAAAGTAAACTAAAATGTTCAATAATCATTTGGATCATAAGTTTGGATGTTCATGCAGCAGCTCATCATGATCTTCATCTTGATCATCTTCATCTTCTTCGTATGTATCATCCAAAGGCTTCTTCACCGTCACCTTCAATATTCAATTTTGACAAAAATTCCAAATCCTTAGGATCAGTTATCTCATCCGAAACAACATGAGTTGTATTATCTAGCTCAATATCCAAATCAATGACAAATGTGCCTTCCAATCCCTCCTCTTGAAAAAATGGCACTTCTTGTACAAGCCCAAAGGAGGGTTAGATTCATCACTATTGTCATCTAGGGAAACATAGCCACGTGGAGTAACCTCGATATGTAACCCACCACTCCTCAGAGATCTGCTATACTCTTACAGGCATAAGGTAAATAATACACTTGTTTCACTTGACTTGCCATAACAAATGGTTCAAAAAATGTAAAAGCCTAGCAAAGATGCTTAATTTCCACCGCACCCAACTTTTCAAAGACGCCTAGTTCCATTTGGTGTTGGATCAAACCAATCACAATCAAGCAAAACCATTTCTAGTTGCAAACTCCTTCCCATTTTATTTTTATGATGTCCTTAATAACACCATAATACTCCATCTCATTATTGTCATCATCGACACAGAAACACAAACACCACTATTAATCGTAGCTAAGCCTCGATTTAGTTCTCTCATGTTCCTTTGAACGGAATCTGCACCCATTCACATCATAGCACCCATAGCTTGTTACTCTTCTCTACGAAAACCATAAGATAGATGACATAATGCAAAGATCAATGCCACCGTCTGCGCATGCAATCGCAAATTAGTGATAGTTTGATATGTTAGTTTTAGTTAGAAGCAAAATGTTACATTACTTAATATGAAAGGTTTTAGTTGGATTACTTCTTCTTTGAACCAATCAAAGAAATTAGGCCCACGCTTCCCTCAGCTACTCTTCCACCCATTTAACCTCAAATCCTCGAAATGCTCAGTGTTGGTCTATTCTCGCTTCTTCCATTGTTCCTTCTCAAATTTACTTGGAAGAGCAAAGTAAGTTAGAATACAGCCACTAATAATATTTACAGTAAAATAAATTATAGTTTGGAGGAAAAAAGTGTATATTACTTGAAGTGTTCGTCCATCTCCAAAGATGTTTGTCAAAACATATAGGAAAGCAACCTCATACTCTTCCGTTGAGAGCGCATTTAACACCCCGAGGGCTAATGCACCGGCGCCAGGTATTGAAAGATTTGAAGGTTGCATGAACTTTCAAAGGTACAAGTACCATCATCATATTGAGGAATTTTGTTTCTAACTGATCGGACATTGGGCTTAAAATAAAGAGATAGGTGATTTGTGGCTTCCTCAACTAATTCAGCCTCAACGATGCAACCCTCAACACGAGCTCTATTCTCAGACTTTTTCCTAAGTCATTGGATTTTCCTCTCAAATGGATAGTTCCAACGGGCTTGGACAGACCTCCTAGTCTAGCCTCATAAGGAAGATGAACAATCGATGTTGCATAGGATTGAAGAAACACTGGAGGAAATATCTTGTCCATTTTGCAAATAAGAACAACAACTTGCTGTCGTTCCAAAGGAGCATATGGTGTCATGGTTCACTCTTTGGCGCATTAACCGCCTATAGAAAAAAGCTTAGCTCCGCCAAACACATCCATATATTTTCTGGAAGGAAACCACGGAATGCAACAGAAGTAAGCGTTCCATGAAAATGTGATAATCATGGCTTTTTAGCCCAAAGATCTTCCTTGAAGTCAAGTTCACACCTCTTCTAATGTTAGTGCATA
Source organism: Miscanthus lutarioriparius (assembly GCA_904845875.1). NCBI lineage: Eukaryota > Viridiplantae > Streptophyta > Magnoliopsida > Poales > Poaceae > Miscanthus > Miscanthus lutarioriparius. Next base: position 91,643,782 of record CAJGYO010000009.1, read on the forward strand.
GCCGTCAGAAACTTGAGTTCTTGAAACCACTTAAGGATTATTGGCTTGTCATTCTTATTAATGCAAAATGGGGACCTAGGCTTATCCCATTTTCCATTTGGCTTTAACTTCAAATGTAGTGAGGGACGGTTGCAAATTTGAGCTAGATCTCTCCGAGCCTTAGCATTATCTTTAGTCTTCTCAGTACACATCAAAGCATGTATTCCATATAGCTTCACCCATGTTTTTCTCATTATGCATCACATCAATGTTGTGCCGTAGCAACAATTTATGAAAGTATGGAAGTTGCCAAAAGCAACTAAGATGTGTCCAATTGTGCAATATACCAAAGTTATCTCAGACGCCCACCGATATGTTAATTTGGGCTAGGACTTCCTCCCCTGACAAATGTCTTGGAGGCTCATCATGCACCACTGTGTTCTTTCTAAATGCATTAGCTTGAGATCTGAATTCATGGTCTATAGGTAAGAAGCGCCTATGGCAATCAAACCAAAGATGCTTTACGACCATTATGTAGTTGGAATGCTTTACTATCACACAAGCAAATCGGGCATGCAAGCCTACCATGAGTGCTCCATCCAAAAAAGTTACCATAAGCAGGAAAATCATGGATCGACCATAGATAGGCTACACGCATGTTAAAGTTCTTCTTGATTGTAGCATCCTGAGTTTTAACACCACCCCACAAGCTCAACAGTTCATCGACTAAAGGTTGCATCAATATGTTTAGTTTCTTTCTGGGATGTTCAGGACCAGTGCACTACAAGGGCAAGGAATATGTACTGATTTCATGATTGTACTAGGAGGAAGATTTAATGGAGTAACAAAAACTGGCCAAAGATGAATAGGGAGCTGCATTTATCTTTGAAGGGTGTAAAACCATCTGCTGCCACAACAAGGCGCACATTCCTAGGGTCCCAACCAAAATCTGGGAAGTCTTTGTCAAACTGTTTCCATGCTTCCCCATCACATGGGTGCAAGATCTTACTAGATTTGGACCGCTTGTGAGATCTGCATCGACTTTTTGTCCTTTCATGTGCATACAATCTTTGTAGTCTATCTGTGATGGGAAGGTATCGCAAGACTTTACGTGGGACTCTACTTTGGCCTTCCTCATAGCGTGAGGTACCACAAACATCACACTTGTCTTTATTTTTATTGTCCTTGTAGTAAAGCATGCAAATTGTTATAGCGACATCAATTTTTACATATGACATACCTAGACCCTCCAATAATTTCTTTGACCGGTAAAAGTCCTTGGGAACCTTAGATTCGGAGGCAAGCAGTTAGTTGATTAGCTCTAAGTTTGCTTCAAAGTGTGCAATTGACATATTGTAATTTGTGATTTCAAAGCTAGCAAACGTGCCACAGCAGAAAGAGAGATGAATGTGTTGTGTTTTCATGGACCAGTTGATCAGCACTAGCAACCATCCTATAAAAGGCCCGGCCGAGGGTGTGAGCTCATCGTCACTTGTAGGTCCATGGTTAACACCTAGGTCAACTAACATATCATCCATGCGATCAGCTTCCTCGTAACTCTCATCACTTCCAACTTCAACATGACTCTCTCCATGTGATGTCCATATTTTGTAGTCATCCCTAAACCCATGTTTACACAAGTGCATCTCTACATCAAACCTTTTATGCCTAGCATAGTTTCGACAAAAGGCACACGGGCACTTAATGGTGTCATTTTCAACCGGACTCAACATAGAGAATGCGTGGTCTAGAAACTTATTTGTGTTTTCAATCCACTCATGAGAAGGAGGCTGCCCACGAGACCAACCACTATACATCCATTCACGGTCTACCATTATTCTTGTTCTGCTTTAAAAATAAAATATGTTTCAATGTCACAACAATCGACACAAATAATAGTCACAGAACAAATAGGCAAATAGAAATAATTTGTCACATACCAACTAAAAATTTTGAAATAGCAAGAAGATTCTTTTATGCCAAATTAAGGATTGAGTATGCAGCTTAACAAACAAGTGCATTCTAGCCAATGTCTAAAACACTACGCTATTCAATCAAAATGCATTAGTCAACTGATACTTCTCGCTATTCAATCGTAAAGGTTTGCGGTTAGGGGAGAGGAAGCAATTACCTTCTTCAATTGTCCTCGAATCGATCAAGAAGGTCCCTAGTGTATGCAGTGTGGTGTCACTTGTTCCTCTCCTCAATCCAGTTTAGTGTTGATGCATGACAAGAGCTTAGCGATGATTGGCTCCTCACACGCGGGGACCCTTGAAAAAATTGTGAGCGAGGAAATCAGATTTAAACATCTCTAGTTCACCCTTTTGCTTACCCAGCTACCCGAGGATTCAAACCTATTTTTGGAATAAAAACTAATCCAAATCTATCAATGTAAATCAATCAAGAATCTATCTCATGTGGACTTCGTTTTTTCTCACTTCGCAGGAGCAAGATGAATAAACCCATTCAAGAAAAAGAAGTATATGTACCAAACGGATTTGGAGGAGTCTGGTCGAGTTGGCGCCGGTAGGGAAGGGAGGGGGCGACGACGCTGGGAGTGTGGGCGGCAGGAGTGTGGTAGGGGAAGGGCGCCGCTAGGGTTTCTTCTTATCCAAAGGGAGCTAGGGAAGGAGAAGTGTGGTGGCGGTGCCGGGAGGTAGGGGAGGGGCGACAAGGGGAGTGTGGGCAGCAACGGGGGAGGGAGGGGGCGGCACTGGGAGGGATGGGAAGGGGTGGCGGTAGGAGTGTGGGAGGGGGGGCGCGGGGGAGTGTGGGATGGGAGGGCGCCGAGAGTGTGGGTTGGACCTTATCCAGACGGGTACGCGCGTGGGACTGAATTTTTGGTGCCCTAGGCGGGAGTGAGACGCGGTATGCTCGGTCGTGGGCGCGTTGCAGTTTTGGGCGATGGAAAATTTGCTCGTGGCAGCGTTTCGGCGTTGACAAGGAAGAGAGTAGAACAAGAAGCTTGGACGATCAGGATCTCAACCTGCTTGTACGTGCCACCAATGTGTTTAGAGTTAAACTAGAACAAATTCCATTCATACATGTTGTCATACACAGTCTGTTTATGTATAGTTTAAACAGTCTGTATCGGTAGGGATTTACAACTTTTTGACTTATCCCAAAACGGTGGTTTACAGGAGGTATATAAAAAGATGGAAACCGGCCCAAGCCTCCCGGCGACGGGCCTCGCTTCGCTCCGGCAGAAGTTAGCCTTTATCTTGTATATAACTGAATTTGGATCACAACTCAACAAACACACGCACCCAAACAAATTAAACTATAAAAACAGTATTTGGCATGTGGCCTAGCATAAACTATCATTAGCGATTACGTCAGTCGCGTCGCAAATCTCACCATTGTTCCCTTCATGAGTGTCGTGTGCCCCTCGATGAGGGCACAAACAGCTTCCTAGTACTAGGCGACTACACGTACGGTGAGGTGCCAACTGCACATAAGTGGATGACCGTATGTGCAAAGATGTGTGCCGATGGGCATGGAATTGGAGGGTGGAGAAGTGGAGGACATGCACACAATTTGAGGTCGTCGAGCAACAACAGAGGGTAGTGGATGTATATGTTACATTGAGTCAGGGTGTATATACTTATGAGGCAATTACCTCGTAGCTATTAAGCAAGATTGCCACCTAAGAGTTTAAGACAAACTTGTCATACTAACATACAAATGCATGTATCATAAGAAATATCCCACCAATACAATGGGCAATTAGCTTGTTGGCTTAAAATACATATATGAAAATATTAAATTTACTTGGTGGCTCAATAGAAACCGCCAAGAAAATGAATTATTAATTTGGCGGCTCATTAAAGAATGGCCAAGGAAATACCTTGTTTACTTGGCAGCTGACGACAACAGCCAAGTAAATGCATGTTTTTCTTGGTGGTTCCTAAAAACAGCCAAGGAAACCCATCATTTTATTGGCGGTTCATGGAAACAGCCAAGAAAACTATCTTTTTCTTGGCAGTTCGTCAAAACAGCCAAGTTAATCCATCCTTTGCTTGACGGCTTGCATAAACAGCCAAGGAAACCCACGTTTTCCTTGGTGGTTTATAATAACAGCCAAGGAATTACATTCTCTTGGCGGTTTTCTACCACTGCCAAGGAAACGTTATATTCCTTGGCGGCTCAATTTTAGCCGCCAAGTAAAATTTTGGCCGCCAAGGCAAATCCAGTTTGGTGTAGTGCCAGATCAGTATATTCTTGGGAGGACCTTCACGACAAGATTATGGCAAACTTCAAAGGATTCTCAAGCGAGTCTCTCACATCATCAGACTTCTTCCAGTGCAGACAGCAACAAGGTGAAACTCTCAGAGAGAACTATCAGAAATTTGTACAGCTCAAAGCAAGAGCACCCAACGTCCTAGAAGACGTAGCAATCGAAGCAGTGATTAAGGGCCTCCGCATTGGAGCCTTCGCAGGCCACCTGGCTAGAGAGAAGCCTCTGACCATCGAACAGTTGTACAACGAGTTCGAAAAAATACTGCAGATCTGATAACAACCTCCGCAAAAGGTTAGAAAATCAAGCGCAGTACAAGCAAGCATAAAATAACAACAGATCCACGCCAAGAGAGAATAGGGGCCAGAACTAGTCGTAGCGAGCACCAAACCAGTAAGTCTTCAATATAAGCAATCAAGGCAACAACCAACATCCCCAACAGCCTTTGCAGGCTAGCCATAGCAACAGGCCACAAAACCAGCAAGACAACAGAAGAGACAATCAAGGCTGAAATTGGAACAGAAACCAGAACCAAAAGACGCGAAGGCAGTACTGTTTCTTCCATGGAGAAAACAAAGGACATATCACCAGAGATTGTCCGGAGGCCAAGAAAACACAAGAGAGGATAAAGAACAAGCAGAACCCACAGCTGTCGACGAAATCTGGTCGGCAGTCTACTGAGGGGTATACCCACGGTTGTAGATGATCAGTGGAGGTGCGCGTAATAGGAACCGAATGGTGACACAGGCGCAGAGACAGCGATTTAGATAGGTTTAGGCCATCATGTCAATGTCATACCCTACGTCCTATGTCTTTGGTGGATTGTATTATGAGAAACGAGATGATATAAGATATTTTTGAGGGGGTTCCTACCCGCCTTATATAGCTGGGGATAGGATTACAGGTCGGTTAGATCTAGATCTATTCGGTTACATGATAAGTATTTACGAGGAATACGATATCTAACATATCCGAACAGATCCTTCTCTATCTTCAAGATTCCTTCCTAAAGCCTTGTGGTGCACGCCGAGCAGTGCCTTGCACCACACGCCTTGATCTTGTGGGCTGAACCGTCCCTGATGTGCGGCCCATGTCCATTGCCATGGGTACCTAGGGTTATACCCCCCCACAGCTAGTCCCTGAGCGCCTTGTATCCGCTGAGCAAGGCCGTCTTGAACAAGTCCGTGCAGTTTAACTTGGCGTTAGATAATTAATCTGGCAATCCGACCAGTCAACTAGTAATCTGATCAACAAAATTAGGCGCTGACTAGTTTAACTGGTAATCCAACTAGTAAAAAATAGGTGCCGACCAGTTTAACTGGTCAATAGGCCTCGAACTTGCTCATGTAAGGCTTGCAGAAGGATGTAAGGAGCTCAAGTTTGAATTTTATAAATTCTCCACCTTAGGTGAAGTGTACACACATAGGCTTCGTTGGCGAAGTCGGATGATTATCATCCATGACTTAGTCAATAAGGAGGATAAATCAGGAAAAAAGCACTACACTCACCGCCAGGTGAAGTGTAGCCCCTTAGTCCCGAAGCCTTACATTAGGTGAAGAATTCACCTTGTGCCAGGGTCAAAAAATAGAAGACTCCGGAGGCTTAGCCTATCACCTAGATAGTCCCAAGCTTAGCTATAGACCAGTAAGAAGGGGAAAACAATACACTCACCGCAAGGTGAAGTATACACACTTAGTCCCCTAGCCTGCTAGATGATAGAGAAACATCTTGTAGCAGGATCAAAGAATATCAAAAATCTGTTAGACAAATAATCTACTCGCAACTTAGCTGAGAAAATCACACTCACCGCTAGGTGAAGTGTACACACTTAGTCTCCGAGCTTGCTATAAGATAGAATAGCATCTTATAGCAGGATCAAAGAATCAAGTGAAAAGGACGAAGTCCCCGTGCTTAGCACTGGATCATGTGAGAAAAAATGGATAGTACTTAGCACTGGACATTGGAGTAAATTTGGAGAGTGCTTAGCACTTGACCGTGGAGAGAAAGATGGAGAGTGCTTAGCACTTACCATGGAGAAAAAATGGAGAGTGCTTAGCACTTAGCCGTGGAGAAAAAATGGAGAGTGGTTAGCACTTAGCTGTGGAGAAAAAATGGAGAGTGCTTAGCACTTAGCCGTGGAGAAAAAATGGAGAGTGCTTAGCACTTGACCGTAGAGAAAAAATGGAGAGTGCTTAGCACTTGACCGTGGAGAAAAAATGGAGAGTGCTTAGCTGTAGAGAAAAAATGGAGAGTGCTTAGCACTTAGCCATAGAGAAAAAAACTGGAGAGTGCTTAGCACCTGACCGTGGAGAAAAATTGGAGAGTGCTTAGCACTGTATCGAGGCAAAAATTTGGAGAGTGCTTAGCACTACACCGAGGCGAAAAATTGGAGAGTGCTTAGCACTGTACCGAGGTGAAAATTTGGAAAATGCTTAGCAAAGCAGGCCCATTCGTTCGATATGCCCTAAGGCCCTTTGAATCGGCCCATTGAACATCTACGGAGAATTCATAGGGGCGCGGCATGGTTTTCCAAAAACCCTAAAGACAAAAGGTCGGGGTCAAACCATATAAGTTCACATGCCATGGCGCACTCCTTTCACTCTGCCTTGGTGCTTCCTCTTCCTCACAACCACAAAGCTTTTAGCACTTCGCCTTTCGCGCAACCTACTCCATCCTCAACACAACCGTAGCTTTTCCTCAATTAGATCTGAGCATAGGCCCAACAAATCAAAACCACCTCCTCAACCAGATCTGATTCATGGCGAAGGGTGGGAAGAAGCGTAGTCGCTCAAGCCCGAAGAGGCCAGGGGGGAATGTAGCGGAGAGTGCCAGCGGGATCTGCCACGATCTGGAGTGGGTCAAATTGACCTACACCTAGGAGTCCCTGGAGGGAATGGTGATTGAAGGCACCCTTTTGGACCAGGTGACCGGAGGATGGCGCCCCACCACAGGTGAGGCGTTCTCGACCCCCGACACCAATGAGCTTGTTGTATTCGAGGCGTATTTTGTTTGTGGGTTTGGGATTCTTGCACATCCTTTCTTGCGCAAACTTCTTCATTATTACGGCATTAGCCTTTGCCATCTCAATCCCAATAGCATCCTTCACATCTCCCTCTTCATCAACCTATGCGAAGCATTCATCAGAATCGCTCCGCACTTCATCCTCTTTCGCCACTTCTTCTGCCTCAAAACCTTCTCTAGGTCTGGATCTCCCAAGGTAGTCGGCGGAGTATATCTACAACTGTAGGATGGCATGGTGAAGGAATACATCCAAGTTCCCCTCAACACATCATTGAAGGGATGGACTACTAGGTGGTTCTTGATCCAGAATGATGAGCCGAGCCAACCGGCCAACATAGACCACTTAGCGGAGCCGAACGCGAACTGGTCGGCAAGGCCGATGAGCGCAGAGATGACCTAGGTCAATGAGCTTCTGGAGATTCTGGGGCAGATTCAAAACAACCTGGACAGAGTTGGTGTAGCAATCAACTTCATCTGCCGCCAGATCCAGCCTAGCAAGGATAGATTCCAACCCGTGTATGAATACACGGGGGATGACGATACTGCTCAGGAAGCCCCTGAGAGAGTAGAAAAGGGAGACGCCTATGCCTGCGCCTAGGAGCTCTTTTCGAAGAACACGAGACTAAAGAACCTAGGGCAGCAAAGGCCGTACAGCATCACTAATCCGCCACCTCCGGTAAGAGTTCATCAATTATATGCATTGTTGTGCCAAATCTTGTTGATGCTCAAATTGCTTCTTGAAAACTGGTGGACAAAACTGTGCTGTGTACTTCTCCGATGTGCCAAACGAGACCTAGCCATAGGGTGTTGATACCCGACCACCCTAGCCAACGGCAGGTCCACCGTCGGAAAGCAGCTCATCGTCCAAACTCGAGGACATGGTGGAGAGACCCCCCAAGCGTCGACAGGCGATGCACGGGAAACAACTAGCCTGGGAGGAGCCAGTGAGGAAGAAAAAGAAGATGAACATGCAACCACCACGTAGGGGTGGCAGAATCTCATTTAGGGAGCCCTCTGCATGCCGACGGGTCATTGTAGACTGGTCGGACAACGACGAGGACGGAGGCAACACGCTATAGCTGTGAGCTGCACGCATGGCCACTCCGGCACCTACCACCAGGGCCTCCCACTAGCAAGCCCGAGGAGTGGCCGACCAGAGAGCTACTAGAGGCGAAGTCCCCAAGCCTAGACGAGGGGCTCCGGCAGGGAGAGCCACCACGGTGAGTCCAGAAGCACCGAAGGTGAACCGGCCGCCTCTAGTGTTCTCAAGATTCATGCCATCGACCGAAGGGCAGGGGAGCTCCAACAATCCCTGGTGATTTAGGGTTGCACGTAGGTGATCCGATGTGTAAGTGTTGCTACCATAGACTTAGTCTGAGGAAAACCAAACTTGAAATATTGACGATACGATAACATGTTGTAGGAAAACGCCAACCGAGGAGGTGCACCCAATCAATGTCGGCGATGCCCGACAAGAGGCCAAGCCATGTGCCACAACTACCGACGCTCGTGACACCGATGCAGGACAGCCAGAGAAAACGCAGGAGGCACCCGAGGACCAGGCTAGTCCCCGAGGTGAAGTTCCCCAGAGCTCGGAGCCCGCAAATGAGGACATTGTCGTCGAGCCGACCAGTCGCCCAGAGCCAAGATCCAGTCCCCAAGCTCAATCGCCAGTGATGGGTCTTGGTACCTCCGTCCGATCACAAGGCAGCCGGGCACCAAGGCAAGAAAGGGAGACCTCCGAGGTCATTGAAGAAATTAAGCGCAAAGCGCCAGATACCTAGGACCCTCCCCATCAGCTCCTGCCCTCCAATTTTTTGATTTTGGAGCAGTAAGCGTCCATCTTATCACTAGTATAGGATCGGTCTTTGTTGACCTGATTAATGACCAACGCAGAGTCACCGTATACCAAGAGGCATTTAACGCCAAGCTCGATGGCTATACGGAGACCATGAAGACAAGCTTCGTACTCGGCGGCATTATCGGAGGTTGCCCCCGGATGGGGAGACCAAAAATACACCTGCCCCAGCAACGTTAAGGTTGAGGGACCCATTGAAATACATAACCTAGTGCTCGGGTCAGTCGACTGAAACAGGAGCTTGCATATCCGTCCATTCGGCGATGAAGTTAGTGAGCACTTAGGACTTTATCGTCTGTCGGCTCCAGAAATCAATGGAGTACATGCCGAGCTATGCCACCCATTTAATGATGCATCCATTGGCTTCTTTATTATGGAGGATGTCGCCCAGCGAATACTCAGTAACCACTGCTACTTGGTATGTTTCAAAAATAATGGCAGAGCTTCCTAGACGTAATAAGGATAGCAGACAGCAGCTTCTGGACCTATGGACATAATGAGCACCTTTTCTAGCTTGTTAGAGGTTACCTTTATGGCGCAAAAGGGGCTTGATGAGATGGGTATAGGACAGCCTCTATTCCTATGAGTATAGCTGTGAAGGTATTGTGCCATTCGAAAGGGGGGTTCCTACATCTGCTTGCCACTGAATCCTAGCGGCCCTAACTTATTAGACGAACCTTTGAAAGACTTTATAGTGAACCATGCCGACCTTCCTTGGAAGTGGGTCAAGTGGTTGATCACCTCGGGCGAAAGGGCAAATTATGACTCATGGGAAAAGTTGTACAACCTCTGCAGAGTGTAAAACTGGTATATCAGCCGTGCTTGTGGTTACGAGCGGCCTTGGACTCCTTACTGAATAGATGATGAATACTGATGATAAAGATGCTCACTTAAGATTATTGTTTTTGCTATACATTATTCTTGTTTACATGATTATGTGGTTATTTGGGGCTATTGCTGAACTTGTTGCTACTCAATTACTAAAATTATGACTCACTAAAAGCTAATCACAGTAAACCGTGTTAGCCTTTTGAGCCTCATAACCCCATGTTATATTGCTAAGTACGACATGTCCTTACGCGTGCTTTATTCTTGTCATTACTTGGATAAAAAATTCAGATGGTAACCAGATTGATAGAGTCTGGAGGAGTTAGGCTTGTGATCAACCAGTCAGTTGTCCCTGTGGAGTTGGAGCTTTTGCTTGAAGATCAGAGTTGTCTTTATGCTGTTTGCTATCTAAGGTTATGTCTTTTGTACTAATACGTTATGTAATAAGCATTGTCTTTTGATATTACCCCTATTTGAAGCTATATGTGAGATTTGACTTCCTAAGCTCACATATGGTGTGTATCTGGTTTTGTCCTTAAAACCGGGTGCTACATAGTGGTATCAGAGCAATGTTGACTGTAGGATGCAAGCCTAGTTAGAACTGGATGTTTTAGCATGCTTTCTCCTTGCCTAGTTCTTGCTTTCTCTCTAACCTTGATATTTTTAAAAAATTATTCTCACCTATGACTCTATTCTGTACTAAAACTTTGTCTCTATTCTGAATCTTCTCTCCGTCTGTTAGATGGATCGTAACGAGGAAACCACCGACATCAGATCTCAGGAAGACCAAGCTATGTCGCCCTTGACCGCTTTCGACAAGGAAAAGCTATCTGTTATGCAGAAACATGTACTAGAAGGAATAATTCAACATGGGAATGCTCAATAGTGCTCATTGCAAGGTCAGGCCAACATACCAAAAGGACCAATGAAGAGACAAGTAGCAGAAGCTTGGAAGAATATGAAGTCCAATGAAGGTGATGGTAGTAAGACGCTTGGAAGTCAGTATCAATGTCAATGTTGTATGCATTACGGTTTTCCCTGTCTCCAAAACAAGCCAAATAAGAGGAAAGTCAAGGTGAACCCGAATTGTGTCGACAATGTGGATAAGAAGAGGAAGAAAAACTCACCAGACCCGGTATTGGTTAACGATCAACATTTGGGTTCTACTACTTTGTCACATCTATCTCTGATTCCTAGTCAGATGAATCCAAACTATAAGGAGTTAGAAGCTTCTCAAGCTAAAAATACTTCACATGAGGTATGTATAGATGGGTGGACGATCACTTGTAAGGAGTTTCAACCTCAAAAAACCAAGAAAGCTAAGAGAAAGTGTTATCATTACCAATAGGAAGGACATTATATTAAATCTTGCCCATAGAAGAATCAACAGTTGCACCATGGAAGTAGTCAGAGTCAGATCACTACAGGACTGCCACCAGCAAGTGTTAGTGACACACGATACGAAGGAAGCCCATGATGAAATTGATGAAGTGGATGATGTGTTGCTCTCACTCCCACGCAAGAGATGCTACCCTAGACGTCCATGCAGCCATACCGTCTTGAAGAATTAAGAGTTTATGTCCCCTGTGTAATAAAAACGCTAGTAGCGAAAGTCGAGTCAGTGTGGCTTGTGAACCTTTAGTGTTTGGTTGGTTGTCTTTATGATAATGGTTGAGTTGAATCTTTGTAATGAGTGCAATGATCTTGTGGGGTTTGTCTACAATTTCATTTAGTTTATAGGCCTAAGGCATAAGGATTAATGCAATAAATAGTTGGGTTCGCTTATCTGCTATTTTCATTATCCTGTGTTTTGGAGCAACCTGTCTTTATCGGCTTATATATGTGTTCTTGGATGACCTAAAATCATGGAAAACTTCTGGACAACAGTATACTTCCATATCTTTCTAAGACCACAAGAACCACCCTGATAACTGTTTTGGTTTGGGAGTTAGGAAAATCGCAAGTCGATGCATCTGCACTGTCTGGAAGTCTTATTAGTCTCAATTGTGTCCTGTTTTCGACCAAATTAACTGCAGAATCTAGGAAAGTATTCTATACGAAAGATGTAGAGGATTTCATAATCTTTCCAACGGTATAAGATACGGCTTCATTGGTTTAACATAGCTTGAGTTATAACTGTTTATCTGCGCTGCTGTTTTCATCTCGCGAGGAAATTTCAAGGTTACTTGTTCTACTTGTGCATAAGTGTTCCTCCTTGGATATCGAAAGGTCATTCTGATGGTTGACTCACTCAGAAGAAGATTCAAGCTATGCTTGGTGTCCCCTAGTTGATCTTTTCTTAAGGGGGGTAGCCAAGCTAAAGAAGTTGCAAGACGAAGGCTTCATATGTTCTGGTATTTCACTTGGAAGTATAGGTTATGCATCTAGATGAGAAGTCACTATCAAGTGCAGGTATCTTTGCTAAAGATGTGTTACTTGTTGGATCAAGGAGCTTGGGTATTTTCCCGTATTGATTGTCACTTCAAGTTATTATCAATTGGGAGTTCAACCTTCAACATACCTAGGACAAGTTAGCATGGATGACATAGGAAGGAGATATTGGACATCTACAGTTGGTTCTATGGAGACTCAGCAAACATCACTGTGACACCAAGCATGGAAAGTAAGATATGATTGAAGGAAGTTCTTTTCTCGGTTCAGATATCTCTAGTGTTAGAATTATGGAGAAGAACTCAGAAAGTTAGTGATGGTTGAATTGGAACCCACCCAAGGATTCAGGTGTGACTCAGAGTTACCTTGAACTAGTAAGATTCTATTATAGGGTCATTGGAGGCATTATAACCTTGACATAAAGAGTGACATCAACATGAGTTGTAGGAATCTAAAGGATATCATTACTAAGTTGAGGTTGAGCTAGTGACATTATCGTTGGATTGGAATTGATTATGACTTGGAAAAGTGCTAACACCTAGAGAAGCAAAAGTCATTGTCGATGTCCTTAGTAAAGGAGAGTTATGCTAAGAAAATTCAGACGACACCAAGGACTAAGAATTGTGTCTAAGAGTTGAGCAACTTAACCTGAGCATAGATAGTCATTGATGTTTTGAAGTTGGTGATAGAATCTACTTTGGACCAAGAAAGTAAGAAGGCTCCGTTGGAGGGTGAACATATGAAGAAAGAGATTTGATAGAATAGACTAAAAAGGAAAGGTGTCCTAGTGATTGGAGTTACCTGAGAGTTGTTCAGAGTACCCGTCAAAGTCTTGGAATTAGTTAAGCAAGTTACTTTGAGTAAGGTTATCAGAGTGGCACAACAGAAGCGTGGTGGACCCATAACCCACAAGTTCCAGGATTGGATTACTCGAGGAAGTGAAGAAGTTTCCAAAGGCAGAGTATCCATATCTCTTCGATTACCATCTTTCGAATCTCGAGGATGAGATTCATCTTAAGGGTGTAGAATTGTAACACCCTAAAATTTGTACTTTTGAGAATAGGTTTAAAATGATTCATTTTGGTATTTTATGTGCTCATGAAATATAGGAAAAAGAATACTTTTTGTTATATTAAAATTCATCATAAGGAGTAGCAAATTGGATGTGCACACATGCCGGTGCATTTGATTTATTCGGTTGAGCGGTTTTGATTAAACCTCAAAATGGTTTAAATTGTATTTTGGAAATGAATTTAAAAATGGTTTTGAAATAAAAGAAAAGAAAAAGAGAATTGGAAAATAAAAGAGTTTAAACAGTTGCAAAAATTATTTTTGAAAACCTACCAAGGGTTCTTATCCTATTTTTTAATCGAAATTATATTTCAAATAATATTTGAACTTGATTTGGTTCATATTTGAATTTGGTTTTGAAATAAGAAAAAATAGAAAAGGAAAAGAAATAAAGAAAACCCAGCTCTCTCTCTTCTGGCCCGAGTGGCCTAGCCCTCTCTCTCTTAGCCCAGCTCGGCTCTTTCCTCTCCCCATCGAAGCCGCAGCCTGCTTCCCCTCTCCTACGGCCGAACTCAGCCAGTCAGCCCATCGCTCCTTTCCCCTCTCACCCGCTCTCTCACTGGCAGGCCCAACCCCGTCGTCCAGCTGAAGCCACAGCCCTCGTGGACGCGCACTCTCCCTCTCTGTCCTGCTGTCACTCTGGCCCCTCACCCACTCTCTCTGATCTGTGGACCCGCGTTGCCAGTCGTCTCCTACCTCTCGTCGCCGATGCGGACACTGCCAAGGAATCCTTCTTCGCCCCGATTACTCGCCTTAGCGTGTGCCCCAAGCCACGCTGGCCCCATAAATAGCAGCCCTGCGCCTGCGTCGCCCTCCCCGAACCCTAGATTAAGCCGCCGCCTCTGCCCAGAGTTCGCAAGCACTACCACAACCCTAGCCTGTTGCCACTGAGCTCGTCTCGTCGTCTCGCAGCTTCGCCGCCGCCTCAAGCTGCTCCCCGTTCTTTGTTATGAGGTAAGAAGGCCTCTAGGTGCCTTAGCTCGCTCTGTCTCGCTCTATTCTGCCGCAGCGCCGCCGTCGTCGTTTCGCCGGTTTACTCGAACCGCCAAATCGAGCTCAAGGTCGTCACCGTGCCGTAGTGGCCCTTCCCTGTCCCCTAGATGAGTTTGCCGCTCTCTCCTATTCCTCCTAGTGCTTTCCCCTTGCGAAACCATGGCCCGTAGGCCCTTAACCAAATTCTCCGACTAGCTTTTCTTGTCGCTGGCGATGGCAGCCACCGCGCTGACATTCCCCTCTGGCCGGCCGATCCCCTCTCTCTCCCTCTTTCCAATCTTGGTCGTCTAGTCTCAATCCAACGGCTCGAATCAGCCCGTACCCCTTGGCATGGAACTTTTGCTAAAGAGCTCCTCTCCTTTTTAATATAGAACCCACCGTCCTTGCTTTTATTCTAAAGAGACCATGTATTTCTTCAAAATAGTATCTGCAGTCCTTAGCCGGTTTAAAATTGGATTTTATTTATTTTAAATTCAAAAATCAAGTCCCATCTATTTACAAAATTGCCACTACCTTCGTTAGGCCATATTTTCTCCGTTTTAACTCCGTTTTAATCTGTTCAAGTTGCGTTAGTTTTGTAACGACGTAATCTACATAATAGTAGCATTGTTTAGTTTGTTTTGTGCTTCCAAATAAAATAATAATTTGATTAATCTATATGTAATTGGATTTTTCTAATTAAAAGTAACTTAGGCTTTTCACCTTTGTCAACAATATGATTAGTTTTACCTTGTTTTTCTAAATCAAGTATAATTTGACTTAACTCAATTAAGGTATTTCTCTAAAGTATCTTATACATGTTTTATACAGCTAAAATAAATGAAGCCTATAGTTTTCTTTTTAAAGTAAATATTTTGGTAGTTGTATCTTTTTCACCGTAGCTCTGATTAGCGTGTGTTTCTCGTTTATGTGTTCGTAGCAATGTGTAGATTTGTTTTCAAACCTTTTTATTGATTGGTGTATTGTTCTAATATAGTTATATTTAAATGTTACGCGTGTTTGTTCAGATGCTTGTGTGGTACTTTATGATCTTGTCCAGTCGATGAGTTTTACGTGGTGATCAAGGAGCACTTCTTTGGAGGTTACGAATCAACAGAAGAAGGATCTAAGTTTAAGGCAAGTATAGCATGGGACCATCCTTGTTACCTATTCACCTTTAATTAGTTAATTCATAATGCCTGTGTCTACCTTATTGCCACTAAGGATATCCTAGTTATTTGATATCTTGATTCCTTGACACCATGGGTGATTTGCATTGTGTAGTATTATGCTAGCGCTCAAGATAAATAACCATGCTCTTGTAACTTGACTAATGGCATATGCAATAAATGTTTAAAAGATGCTTTTTAGCAACATGGAATCAAGAGGGCTAGAGCATTGGGTTTTTATGATGCTCCAGTTTCTCTCCCTAAGGACTTATCTGTAAGTGATCATCTGGGACTTACAGTACAACCATGCGGGCTACATGGCTCTAGCTTTAGTCAAGTATGAGGACCTTTTCTAGCTTGTTAGAGGTTAACTTTATGGCATAAAAGGGGCTTGACGAGACGGGTATAGGACAACCTCTATTCCTATGAGTATAGCCGTGAAGGTATTGTGCCATTCGAAAGGGGGTTCCTACATCTATTTGCCACCGAATCCTAGCGGCCCTAACTTGTTAGACGAACCTTTCAAAGACTTCATAGTGAACCCTGTCGACCTTCCTTGGAAGTGGGTCAAGATGCTGATCACCTCGGGCAAAAGGGAAAATTACGACTCATGGGTAAAGTTGTATAACCTCTGCAGAGTGTAAAACTGGTATATCAGTCGTGCTCACGATTACGAGTGGCCTTGGACTCCATACTGAATAGATGATGAATACTGATGATAAAGATGCTCACTTAAGATTATTGTTTTGCTATACATTTGTCGGGTATCAATATTAGGGATACCCGGCATAAGGAGTTTAGCAGACATAAAACTCTAACTCGCCTGAACGATAAAAGACGAAAGCTATAGTCTTTCTGACCCCATAGAGGGGTCTCCGTCTCGCCCAATCCTGAGGGCGCAGACTCCATCTCGCCCGGCCCGAAGGGCGCAGTCTCCGTCTCGCCTGATCCCGAGGGCGCGGGCTCTGCCTCGCTCGACCCCGAGGGCCCAGGCTCGCCTTTGGAAGGGAGCATCAGCCCAACATGGGCACGCGCTGTCGCCAACCACTATGGATGGGAAGGATGCTCACGTCTCGATATGACTCATCGCCACGATAGCCACACCGGAAGACACATGTCGCCCATGACCTCAATAGGAGAGCATTGTGCTGCCAACTCCCCGCCTGACCTCCGTCCAACGTCAGCCAACTGGTACTGTACCTCTAACTCCCCGTATGGCCTCTATCAGGGGATTCGTTGACCATACTATCCACCCAGATGAGATGGATGGCAGGACCGGCGCACTTCGCCCGCATGTGTGCTGCAGCGGCTAACAGGACTTTGGTATGGTGCCATTTCTGCCACGATTTACAGGGTTAGCGGGACCCACGCGAAGAGGAGGACGACACAACCCTAGGAGCCTTTTTTCCCTTTCTTCTTTTCCTCTTTTCTTCTCTCTTTCTTCGGTAACATGCTCTCTCCCCTTGGTCTATAAAAGGGGAGGTAGGACACCGTTCGGGGGAGATCGATCAGTCGAGAGATCAAGCGATAGAGACATCGAGAAATCAAACCTTCGAAGCCTCAACACGCTCACACAGCCAACCAGAGCACTTCAACTCCACTTCATCCGATCCACGCCTCAGAGACTTGAGAGCTCCTCCCTCCCTCGCCAGTTTGTAACCCCCTACTACAAATCAAGTGCTGGTAACACGAGCAGCTCGAAACTGGACGTAGGGACATTCAGCCCGAACCAGTATAATCCTTGTGTCATATTAGCATACCATCCGGGCCAGATGCGCAATATACAAATTTACTTGTCGGTTGTTCGAAACACCAACAACATTATTCTTGTTTACATGATTATGTGGTTATTTGGGGGCTATTGCTGAACTTGTTGCTACTCAATTACTAAAATTATGACTCACTAAAAGCTAATCGCAGTAAACCGTGTCAGCCTTTTGAGCCTCATAACCCCATGTTATATTGCTGAGTACGACATGTACTTACGCTTGCTTTATTCTTTTTATTACTTGGATAAAAATCCCGGATGGGTACTAGATTGATAGAGTCTGAAGGAGTTAGGCTTGTGATCAACCAGTCAGTTGTCCCTGTGGAGTTGGAGCTTTCGCTTGAAGATCGAAGTTGTTCTTCCGCTGTTTGCTATCTAAGATTATGTCTTTTGTACTAATACATTATGTAATAAGCATTGTCTTTTGATATTACCCCTATTTTTAACTATACGTGAGATTTGACTTTCTAGACTTATATACGGTGTATATCTGATTTTGTCCTTAAAACCGGATGATACACATCGTCTTACCCCTCTCATTTTTGTGGTGGGCGGCTCTGGGCGCGGGCACGATGACGACTACGCACGACGTGACGGCAGCGTGGCCCGTGGGCCGCCCGCGCAGCGATGATGTGCCTGTTCTTTGTTAGCCCAGCCCACCCGCGAGGAGGTCCCAATAATGGGTCCCACTAACCGTGTAGTTTCCCAGCGCGCAAGATGTAGGCCCGTTTGGCTAGGTTTGGATGCTCCAGCTCCGGTATCACATGGACCGCTGAGCGGGAGCTGTTATGCGCCGGCTGCTCGGACGGAAGAAGTCGCTGATAGTTTTCCAACGGCACGTGGTCGCGTCCGGCCCACCCCACGTACTCGTACACGGAAGAGCGCATCACGTAGTAGCTCTCAGCTCGCGCATGTGAGCATGTATATCACGTGAGCGCATAGAAGAAATATTAGAAATAGAAAAAAAAAATAATGTGCGGAAGAGGTTGAAAACTAGACCAAAAGATTAAGACAACCATTCCTCA
Organism: Miscanthus lutarioriparius; assembly: GCA_904845875.1. Taxonomy (NCBI): domain Eukaryota; kingdom Viridiplantae; phylum Streptophyta; class Magnoliopsida; order Poales; family Poaceae; genus Miscanthus; species Miscanthus lutarioriparius. The sequence continues at coordinate 91,662,101 of CAJGYO010000009.1, forward strand.
CTACTCACCATATAGATGATTTGTCTTACTTATAAAATATTTACACTATTATAAACCGTATCAGACTATCTAAATTAAGAAAAAAGTATTCCGCCCTCACAGGATACTGTTACGTTGCTTCTTTAGTTTTTTTTCTCAAACTACATAAGAGAGCTATGTATCATTTCATTAAGATAGAAAAGAAAGTATATAGAGAGGGAAAGAGCCCCAAGACTAAGTACCAAACACACCCCAACACTCACAAAACACTACACACCCAAAACAAGGAAAGACCTGACCCGAGAGCACCAAGCCTAAGATGGTGCTACAAGCGACCTAGCAAGGAGCTCTTTGAGCTTAGAAGCTCCAGCCAAGCACCACAGGGTGCTTTCATTTGTTATGGCCTGCAAGAGCACCTGGGAGTTAGGGAGAACAGCTTCAAACACGCAAGAATTTCTATGTTTCCAAATCTCCCAAGCCACCAAAATGATGAGCGAATTTAAACCCTTTCGCCACTGATTTGGAGCAGCTCTAATGACTTTGCCCCACCAAGCTGAGAAGCTAGAGGAGTTTACCGGCACATCAACTACCAGATTGAGATGTGAGAAGACCAAAGTTCAAATTTGTCTGGTAAAAACACAAGATAACAGCAGGTGGGGGCTGTTTCCTGCGCTTGGTCATAGAACAGACATGCCGGGGGGGGGGGGGCTGCAGGCCCCTCCTGGCCAGCCGGTCAGCAGTCCATAACCGCTGTTTAATAGCCAGCCAAACAAAGAACTTGCAGCGTAAGGGAGCCCAACTTTTCCAGATTCTTTTCCATGGGATAAACTTTATTGAGCCAACGAAAAGGGCTTCATATGCAGACTTGCTGGTGTAGATTCCAAATTGGGTCACCTTCCAGAGGTGTTGATCCGGGGTATCCTGATTTAGATGGACACCATCTAACTGATCCCAAGTAACAGGTACTCCATCAGGACCTCCACTGAGAGGCCTCCTCTAATATCTGAAACCCGGCGCCTGTTGGAGAGGGCCTGTGCCATTGTTCTAGATTTGACAACTTTCTTAGGAATAGTCTGAAACAAATTAGGAGCAATTTCAGCCATAATTTTTCCATCCAACCATCTGTGTTTCCAGAATAGGATTGTTTCCCCGTTTCTAACAACCGAGACCACTGCCATGTTAAATAAGGCTTGAGCCTTTTGGGGTACCTGGATATGAAGACCATCCCAAGGACGAGAATGATCTGTTTTTTTAGCCCAAAGCCATCTAATCCGCAATGCCCAACCAAAGGACTCAATGTTGTGTATGCCCAAACCTCCATATTCCAAAGGGTGTTGTACCTTTTCCCATGAGACTAGGGCTAGGGATGAAAACGGATCGGATACGGACGGATATCACTGATATTACATTTGTTTTCATATTTCTGCCCGGATTCGGATTCGAATACGGATAGTGTTAACCATGCCGGATAGGATACGATTAGATATCGACATCATAAATATGCTATTTGAGTATTCGGATACGGATAAGGTATCGGATGTTGAATATCCGAACTCGGATACGGACAGATCTAAACCCCTCTAAACGGATTCGGTCTTGAATACGGTCGGAAAATATCCGTACCGTTTTCATCCCTAGACCAGGCAATTTCCACCATTTGCCTGTTCCTGTCCTTTCCAAAGGAAACCCCGCCGTTTTTTGTCAATAGCTTTGATAACCCATTTGGGCAGGTCAATAGCCAAAAGATGATGTATCACAGAAGCCGTGAGAACCACCCTAGTCATAATCAGGCGGCCTGCTCTATTCATTGGGGAGGCTTTCCAGCTTGGGAGGTAACCAGCAACCTTGTCAATCAGAGGCAGGAGTACTTCCTTAGAAGGTTTTCTGATTGTAAGTGGTAAGCCCAAATAAGTGCACGGGAACTCCTTTGTGGAGCATGCCAGGTGCTCCAAAATTTGTTGTACCTCTTCCTGTGAGCATTGAATTGGGAAAGCTGAACTCTTGGAGAAGTTTGTATGGAGTCCAGAGGCCTAACCAAAAATATCCAAAATTTGTTTCATTGTTCTGAGATCATCCACACATGGTCGTAGGAAGATAACAACATCATCCGCATAGAAAGAGGCCCTATGAATGGTCTGTTGAACTGCGAGGGGTTGCAGAAGGTGGTGTCTGGTGGCATATTTTATCAAGGAATTGAGAACATCCATTACCAAGATGAATAGCATGGGTGAGAGAGGATCACCCTGCCTAAGACCACGATGGTGGAAAAAACCAGACCCCGGCTCACCATTAACCAATACCTAAGTAGACGAAGTAGATAGCACCAAGCATATAAGGTTACACCACCACTGTCCAAAGCCTAGATGGCGAAGAACCTCCAACAGAAAAGGCCAAGAGACAGAGTCAAAGGCTTTTGAGATATCCAACTTTAGGAGAACATGTGCTTCTTTTTTCCCAAGCAAAGCCTTGACCATCTGTTGTACAAAAAGAAAGTTATCATGTATGCTCCTTCCTCTAATGAAAGCGCTCTGATTGGGAGGGACCAGGCTTGGCAAGAGAGGAACCAGTCTATTGGCCATGATTTTTGTCACCAGCTTGACAAAACTGTGAATTAAACTTATGGGCCTTAAATCCTTGACCGAGTTGGCGTCCTGCTGTTTTGGTAAAAGGGAGATGAAAGCTGTGTTGAGCAGCCTGAAACGAGCCACATGACCTCGATGTATAGCTGATAAAGCCGACATGATGTCGTCTTTGATAATACCCCAGCAAGATTTATAAAATCTACCTGTGTATCCATCGGGTCCTGGGTCTTTGTCCAATGGCATCTCCTTTATTGTAGCACATACTTCTTCCTCTGTGAAAGGGCTCTCCAACGAAGAGAGATCATGCTGCTGAATCCCAATTTCTGCAAAGTCAATGGTATATTCCCTCTCCTCAGCCATGCCCAACAAATTCTCATAAAACTGCAGGACTGCTTCCTGTTTATCTTCTTGGTCGACTACTATTTGATCACCCACTTACAACTTTGCAATGAAGTTTTTCTTCTTCCTATAACGGGCTTGCTGGTGGAAAAAGGACGTGTTAGCATCACCTTCCTTCAAGTACAGAACTCTAGAACGGAGGCGAGCAATAGTACGTTCAAGAGAAGCCAATCCCAAACAGTGAAGCTTAAGTTTCTTCCTCAGCCATTCCTCACTTGGAGAAAGATCCCTAGAATCCCTAGCAATCTCAAGATGATGCAGAATTTCCTTGGTTGTCCCTAGCTGAAGCTTGACATTACCAATTTTTCGTTGGCCCCATTTCTGAAGGTCCCGGCTAAGTCTTTGAAGTTTGAGGAAGAGCCATTTAACTGCGCAGGATGAAGATACTAGAGCATTCCAATTCTGCTGAACTGCTTCTGTAAAACCAGACATTTTAGTCCAAAAACTCTCAAAATGGAATATACGTTTGCCTCTTGTACTAACCTTCAAACCCAAAACCAGTGGGCAATGATCAGACACAACCGAGGCGCTGCTCTGCAGGACGGCATCAGGGAAGATATCCTCCCAATCAACACAACAGAAAGCTCTATCAAGCCTCACGAGGGTGGGATAAGATATTTCATTAGACCATGTGTATTTCCTTCCTAACAGAGGAATTTCTTTAGCCTCAACATCATCTAGGAAGTGCCTGAACCGACCCATCATTGCTCGATCCAAATTGGTATTGTTTTTATCAGAAGCTTGGTATATTAAGTTGAAGTCCCCCGCTATCAGCCATGGGCCAGAACATAAAGCTCGCACATCACGAAGCTCTTGCAAGAATGCTATCTTATCAACATCATCTTGAGGACCATAGACTCCTGTAAACCACCAATTGCGACCTTCTTGTTCCTCAAATTGAACTGAGATAGAATAATTATCCACTCTGGAAGCTAGGATCTGATAGATATTGCTTTTCCAGGCAATCAAGATCCCAGGAGCAGTTCCACATACTTGTCATAAGCAGTGCCAAAAACCGAGAGGAAAATTCTCTGATTCATAATAGCAATTTTGTTTTCTTGAAGACAGACCACAGGAGCATTTGAGGAACGTATTACATCACTTACAACATTACACCGGCTTTTTTGATTAAGGCCTAGTCATCATGAGTGCCAACGTCCTTGCCTCCTACGCATTGACATCTTCCTCAAACAAGGCATCGTCAATAGGGATGGCAGTGAGGCAGTTTTTGGTCATCAATAGTGGAACAACATTTTCTATTTTTACACACTTCTATTATTTACTAGGTTAATGCACGTGTGTTGCAACGGGAAAAAAATTATAACCATTAGAATTGAAGTTTGACATATGTTGTACCATTACAAAAAAACAATGGTAAGAGTGTGGTTCATAATGACAAAATCTATATGACCTATATAGATTGTACACATTAAAAGTCATTAATGGTTAATTCTCTACTCTCACATCAAGCCACATCATCGAAATTTCTTTTGTCTGGCCGTCCACTAATCATACATGGTACATCATCTCCTCACCTCCTTCACAGATTAAGGTCCTTCGCATCCGTGCTTTTGCTTCTTTGTTTGCCAACCAATGCTGCTTAGGTTGTATTCCTATGATATAGCATATCCATCCATTCTTGCTTTTACAGCCACTCTTTGGTAAGTCAGCCACAGCATAGCACATATCTGAGAGAAAGCAATACAGAAATATATCTACAGGGATTGATAGTACAGGGTGCTCACTTTAGCTAGCATGTAAGATAAATAAGCCATTAGCATCATAATGGAAACTTTATAGTACCAAACACCAAACTGCAAAAGGAGGGTGTCTCATCTTGGCTTAACACCTGCAAGATGCAAACAAAGTCTGTCACTCAGAATATTATCCCAAGTGTTGAAATTACATACAGTGGGAAATAAAGAAATCCAGTGTAAGAAAAACATAAGTAGTATGTGCATGTAAGCTGCAAGATTCCAATGTAAGAAATGGAATTCTCAGAGGCAGGGATTGAACTGCTAAACCAAACAGACTTTAATCAAATACCAGAAATCCAGTGGACAAAAAGGTTAACCAAATTTGCTATCATTAAATGGTCAGTATTACGTTGAATTGAGGAAGTTTAACTTACAAATTATCACAAAGTAAGCATCAGTATGCAAATTTCAAAGAAAAAAAAAGCTTTCCATGGAAACAACCAACATGTTAAGTAATACATACAATCCATGTGACACGGCTCTTCATTTTTTGAAGTCTTTGCATATACAAGATACAAGAAAATGAAGATGGAAGTAATTTCGTACAGAAACATCTTCTAATCAATGCATTTGAATGTGGACACTGAAGTACGAACACACCTTTTTTCAGCAGGGAAGTGCAGCCTTTTTTTTTGACCGAAGCTAGTTGCTGCCTTAGGTTGCCCAATTTTTGTCATCACCTCCGTAACCATCGTACACTTGATCTTATGGCCCATGTGTGCTCTATTATGTCACTCAGATGGTAAAGGTCCCAAGTGGCCAGTCCAAGCTACAGTTAGGTTCCTCCAGTTCATTCCTGGAAAGCTCAGTCAGTTGAGTCCAGTTCAAATAAGAAAAGGACAATGACAGTAGATCAAAATAGACTATCCCGAGAGTAAAGTGGCATATCTTGAGGTCTTTGACTGCATTTCTCAGTCTGTTTGATATGCAGAATGGCTAATATTTCTTATATGTCGTATATGGAGAAAGATTTAGTTGCACAGTCACAATGCAACTTGACCGGAAATAGATTATAAGAAGTAAATAAAATATCTCATTTATCCTTTTCATTTACCACGTGTATGAAGGCGTGCTAGATCAATATGAAGAGGATCCGTCTGCTAAAATAGAAATAGATGCGCATGAAATCCTCACCAGTGACGCATTTCGTCAAACACCTCATGGTCTACCGTCCACGAGTACACGACTCAACCAGGCACAGAGGGACAAAGGGGCATCCCCACGAACGGCTTGCCCGCTGTTTAGTGCCTGCGGCCGGGCTCGGCTGCCAGCTGCCGGCTGCGCGCTGCGGCTTGCAACGCGGTGACGCCTCCCCGGTGCCCGCCTGCCCGCCGGACGACCAGAGCTCGGATGCGGGATCTGGCCTGTGCGCTCCACGCCTGCGCCGCTGCCCTGCTCGGCGGCCTCCGCAGACAGGGAAGAGAGGGAGGCGAGGGCGGTTGCCAGGTGGCGCAGCGACGCGGAGCAGGGGGCGCTCGGCCGAGACGGGGAGGGGAGGTGGCCGGGCGGCATGGCGTCCAGGTGGTGCGGCGGCGTCATGACCAAGCACGAGACGAGGTGAGCGGCAACGGATGCGGATGGGGATTGGGGAGGGCGAGGCGGGCGACGTGCTCCTGGGCGCCTGGCCCACATGTCGGCGCAAATAGGAGTTACGGAGGTGCGATGGCGCTGCGGCTTCACTAAAGATGGCAACGGCCCGATATCCGATACCCGACGGGTATTTGATCTATTAGGAGACAGAAATGGAATCATATTTTTACCCGTGGGTATCTAAATGGACAAGAATCCATACCCGACGGGTATAGCGGGTACGGGAACGTTCCCTGTTAATGGAGATGTGGACGGGATGAATTCTCCGCAGCGGGAAAAAGAACGTTCCGACGATACCCGACAGGTATATCCCCGTTGCCATCCTTAGGCTTCACCACAACCACTGAATCAATAACTCAGTCGTACATGTATAAATAAAATAAATCTGAAATTTTTACCACAGCACATGAATCACATGAGTAGCACACCATAAAATTTGTACTAACACATGCCACATTATGCTTCTACTGCATAGATATACTAACAAAGATTTCAAAACATTTTTATTTTCTATTTTATGATTTTTCTACGAATTACTATGCATTTTAGAAGTTCACTCAATTCATAAAGGATCTACGTGGCCTCCTCGCTGATCACCAAGAACGTGAGGATATCTGTGATCGCCACGTGGACCCAGATATCTCGAGTAGCCGAAAACACCCACTGCTCCCGAAGCCGCGTGCTGATCAACAACAGGCGAGGTGGATTCGCATCAAGCTGCTCCACGTGGTCAAGGGCAAGGAAACGACGTCCATAACCCTAGTCATGCGGGACGACAACGTGGACGTTGTGGGCTTCATCAACCAGAATGGAGATCGTCGGTACGAGCTTGGGTATCGGCGGACGATGCTCCCAGCAGAACCCAACTCAGTACTTCTAGGCTGGGGCAACAGCTACAAAAGTATACTAGGCGTCAGAAAGGAGAAGGAAGTCATGGATAGACTGACGTCCGCAAACCTGGGCAAGACCTTCGCGACGGATGCCGTGGATGTGCTGTCGCGCTTTACAAATGTGGCGGATGGTGACAACCCCAGGCTGGAATTGGTGGGCCTGATGTTCATGGTCTCCGAGTCCGCAAAGATGAATCCTGTGCACGACGACATTACACGTGGCTGGGACAACGGGAAAGGATTCACCAAAGAATCGATGACCAAATACGTGTGGAAATATGTAGAGATGTCAAGGCGTCTCAGGCATTGGAAGAAAGGAGGCTATGCGCGACCGCAACCCGATTCGGAGCTAGGTGCCATTTACCTGGTGCTCAACGGTACGGTGATCCCTTTTCTTTGAACAAGTGCATTCAATCCTTTTATATTACAAAGCATCTTACTATTAATGATTACAGGCCCCAATGGCAAGCCTTTACGTTAATTCTCGCTACACTCGCTAGAAAATAATAAAATAAGTCATAAAAATTCTTACAATAATTAGAAACATCTAGCCTTAAATTTGGTAAACTCTAACCATCATCGTCGGTAATAACCATTGGATTTTATTATATTTTATAAAAAAATTACTCATCTTTGTCATTATCAAAACTACATAAAGTAAACCCTCAATTAGCATCTAAATTACCCACTCCGCCATTATATAAATGATAATTCAAAATAACCGCCTAAATTTATATAAAAATTATCCACCTCTGTCATTATGAAAGATAATTCAAAATAACACCTAGGTTTGCATCTCAATTACCCATCTTTGCTGTTATAAAACATAATTCAAAATAACCCTCTAACTTTGTTTCTATTATACCCACATTTGCCTCAATAAAAGATAATTTAAAACAACCCCTAATATTTTTATAAATTTATCCACATATGTCATTATAAAAGATAATACAAAGTAAACTCTACAATGGCTTTCAAATTACCCATATATGCCATTATGAAAGAAAATATAAAGTTACAAATTTTAATTTGTATCTAAATTATCCACCTCTTCCGTCCCACAAGTACACAAAAAATCTCTCAAATCTACATAAAAATATTAATACATATTTCTAAATCGCACACTTTTACAATTGTTAAGTTAAAAATAAAGGTGATGCTATGTTCCACCACATAGAACAAGTAAACAAGTATACATTAGGCTAGATTTTGTTTTAGTAGCTTATCAAACATGAAAAAATGTTAATTCTAAAGAAGTTTATACAAAGCGATGACCTTAACAACTCGTGACGTTAAATTTCATAAGTTGTTATTCTAAAGAAGTATATAAATTTTGACCAAAATATTTATGTCACATCAATATTGGTAATTTGACTTTTTGCACTCATGCTTTATAAAACCATTCTACTACACACATAATTAAGTAATATCACAAATTCAACATGCTAAGTACATGGTGCAAGCTAAAACGACTATTTATGCCAGTGTAAGAACATGAGAATAACTTAGGACCTATAATATTTTTAATAAAATAAAAATAAATTTTTTGAATAAGAGATAAAGTAAACACTAGAGTTTCAACTTAACATATGGATAAAAAATCAATTAGATTAAAATTTAAAAGCTAAACTATAAATTCATGATGTCACAGAAAGGGATGCAACAAGAGGTTATATAACTTAAGCTAAGTTAAATACATCTTGCATCAAGAAAAATATAAATTCCATAAATTGTAACTAGATGTGTCTAATGGAGCCTTCATGTTAACCTCACTAGGTCCGCTAAAAATTTTATCAAGCCTAGGATTTATCAAAAAAATCAGAATGATTTGGTCATCAATTTTGTAAACTCTAATCACCATTGGTAATACTAGCCATTGAATATATTCTATTTTTCAAATAATTACCCACCTCTACAATTGTGTAAAACAACAAAAGGTCACTCATGAATCGATATCACCTGAGCCCTTGAGAAATATGATATAGAGTAAACCTAAATTTGACTCTACTAACCTACCTGCTATTATGATGGATAATATAGGTAACCCCTTAATTTTGCATCTAAGTTTTCTGCCATTATTAAAAACCTAAAATATTTCTTTGAATCTACATCTAAATTATCAACATCTTCTGTTAATATTAAAAGATTAATACTAATACTGACTAAAGCAAACAGTATGTTGTATCATTATGCAAATTAAGTACACATTCATGCATAAGAGATTATTTTTTATAATGGAAAGAAGAATAATTTAGATAAAGATTATGTTGTGTTACTTTAAGTTAATTTTGTAGTGTCATATGTGGGTAATTTAGATATAAATTCAAAGGTCTCATATATTATTTTAACAATGATGTATATGGGTAATTATTTAAAAAAAAGAATAGATGGAAATAAAGTTTTCTAAAAAATCAATATATAGACCTCCGATCTGAAATATCTTACTATTATTACAAATTATAGACTCTAACAAAGCCTCCACATTAACCCTGTTATATATGATAGTTAGAAAAAAAAATCCTAGAATTTTTAACGAAAATGAGAAATACCCCCATTATTAATTGGGCTGGTTTTAACCCTCATACATATTGGCTAGGAAAAATTCAATTATTCACCCAAGTTGGCATATGTCCTGAATATCCCCAAACTAATATTTAGTTCGATTTACTATCCCAAATATTTCTATTAGCCCAATTTACCACCATGACAAGATTTGTTGTTTATTTCTCTATGTACTCCCTCCGTCTCATAATAAACATCGTTTTGGCCTTCTACATTTGTCCTACTTTATTTGTCATTTTGATTTTCCAATGCACTTTAAATTCTTATTGTCCAATACAACTATATCTCAATCTTTCTCCTTCTCATTGTTGTGCATCACACTTTTATCACTTCTCTTTTATTCCTGTGCCCAGAGCTAAAACGACAAATAATAAGGGATGGAGGGAGTAGAAGCTAAGTTTAAATTTCAAAATTTGTTAGCTGATAGTGAACATATCATAAAAGTATATTTTTTTACAAACCCGGAAACCGTCCAGCAGGTGGTTTTGAGGCTGAAACCACCAAACCGCCTGGAAAAGCGTATATCCGCTATGCCTCCTCCGTTCTCTCGACATGTGTCAACGTAGTCCTCGATAGTCCGATCACCAAGTACTCTAGCACCCCCGCTTGACTTGGTCAACCACCATCTTGACTTGGTCAACACGGTCTACTCCTCTTCATGTTCTCTTGCTTGTTGATGTCCCCAAGTGTCAGCCACCATGGTCAGTCTTCCTACCATCTTAGTCACTCGGTCCAAACCTCACGTCCGTCCTTCACCGCTCTTAGTCCATCGGCATGACACGTCTCTACTTGACCTTCTTCATGTCCGTCGACCGTCTCTGTGCTCCACACCTGCACACCAACACAGCCAAGACACATGTTGCACACACAAACTCACGCCATGGTTAGTCTCCAAACTCAACCAAAGCCGATCATCTCCAACAATCACTCATCACAAACTCGACACACAAGGGCACATATCAACCTTGTGTTTGTAATCTCCCCTTTGATAAGTGTATTGTCAACACCAACACACAGAGATAGATCAAAAGGAAAACAAAAAGGAAAAACCCACTCAAATAACATAAAGCCAAAATGGGGTCATTTAAAATGAGCAAGGCTTGGTCCCCAAAGACATGGGCAATGGCTCTATGTAACCAAGCAAAACACAGCTAGTCCACAAGAAGAGGCAGAATGGGCTCAACACCACTAGCTAAGCAGAAAAGCAGAACTCACCAAACTCAGAGCAACTCAAAGATCTCAAAGCTGACAAAACCAAGGCTAGTCCCTCCAAAAGAGGCAAAGGCTCAACACAACTAGCAAACAGAGCCTAAAATGCAACTCCCCCTGAAATGATGCATTCATTCCCCAAATGCAACAATGCAAGCTATGTGTGTGCTAACTCTCCCCCTTATTGATACATGCACACATCAACTAACCCAAAACTGCAACTCCCCCTCAAAATATGCTATGATTAAGCACAGGGATGTAGAAATGCAAGAGCTTCAGGAGTAGATCATTCAGGATGAAAGGATGCTCTAAGGGATATTGTCATGTAAGTAAGACAATTAACTCAAGTGCTAGCAGATGTTCATGCTGATCATATGATACAATTGTGAATTGCAAAGAATTTTTGAGCCAATTTTAGTCTTGAGAAAGCATTCACCATAGAATGAGCACTTAACATGTATAAGCAGGAAATCAACAAGTGCTATCAAATCTATACAAGGTGAACTACCTCAAGCAAGTGTCTAACCAACATGCCACAAAATGAACTCAAAAACTTGTGTTTTTCATCAATTTTCTATATCATTCATTTTCACAAGTAAGATTCAAGTCATGTGATTGTGAGAGGTTGTAAGCACTATCTTGCCTAACTTTTCAACCGGGCAGAGCCTATATAAAAGGACAATCAGAAGCTCAAAGCGTCGGTTTCGTTCATACACTACACTGCTCAAGTTCAACTCAAGTGCAATGAGAAGTAGTCTTGATACAGTGATGTGCGATAGTGCAAAGCTCTCGATCTTTCTGTTTTAGTTATCTTGCAGTCAAGTTTTAGCACATATTCATCGAAGTATATCAAGTGGAGGAGAAAGACTCCAAGACTGAGACATAGCAACCAAGCATAAACATGATAGCTCAAGGATTTCACACATCCTACACATGCTAGAAACCAGACTCAGTGGTGAACTAATTTTTCAGATTTAGCAGTTATTGTTCAAGTTCATGTTGAAAACAGATAGCTCATCAAAAGTGTGACATATGATCAAAAGGAGCCTAAGCTAGCCAAACCAGCATCATGTACCACAAAGGCATCTATCACTAAGAGCATAATCTCATTCTCAGGGATATACACATGACGCTCATGATGCACAATAATACAAGATGCAATGCAGAATGTGTATGATACAAAGCCAAAACAAAGACTATACTGCAAGAACAAAAGTAAAAAAACTACTATAGAAGATCCAAAGCTTTCCTCCTCTAAAAAGGGAAGCAAAAACTCAACTTAAAGCACTGAGAATCAACTTTACCTTTGGTTATCCCCTAGAGTGATGTATTCCTTACCATGCACGAGGTTGAGGCTGGAGAACCATTTGGGACTTTTGGCAATGTAGCGCGAACATCCGGAGTCAATGAACTATATGTTCTCCAGTCCTCTAACATGCTCAATAGAAAGACATAGGATAGGCAACTGACTCAACACTAGGGTTATTAAACTATGAATCATACTAGTGTTGGACCATTTGTTCAGAAAAAGCGTCAACTGAAAAATCATCCAAGGGCAAGAAGCAAACTGATCATCACGAAAGGGAAAATGTGGTCCGCTAGGGGGATAGTGATCACCATGAGAAAAATATGGTCCATTGTGGAGATAGCGATCACCACAAGGAAAACATGGTCCGCTAGGGTGGTAAAGGCCAAAGACACCGCCACGGAGTCCAAAGTTAACAAAACTTAGATCCCACTAGGCACAACCACCACGGGGCCTAGCACCTTCAGGCATTGGGCCTCTTGTTCTAGCTGCACATCTCTGAATAGGCGAAACATGTACACCATGGGGAGGGTGGAACATATCCCGGTTGTTTATTAACACCTCACGCTTCTCATTCCTCTTCCTTCTTAAACAGAACTCAGCCAAGTGAACATCCCTATGGCAATAGTACAGTGATACCTCACCACTCTCTTGGGTTATTGGTTCACTATCTAGTGGGTATGGTTCACTCTTGGTGGAGGCTTTTGAGCTCTTGGAGGGGATTCTCGAGGGATTCTAGGAAGTGTGTCCAAAGGATTTTTCAGGTGATTAGGCTTTGGGATCCACACTTGTTATTGAGGTGGGGCTTTTAGAGGTTTCTCAAACACTCCATCTTTGGTGGTTGGGTTTATAGGCTTAGGTGGAATGATTTTGATTAGTTTGGGGTAGTAGAGGAGTTTTGTTTGTCACTCGGCTTCCGTGGTCTTAAGATCGAGAAGAAGACACCAATACAGACACACTAGGCATAACAGGTCCATAATCTTAAGACTAGCATTGTATTGCATACTATGAAACACATTTATCATAGCCGCATCACAATCCGCCATCATTTTATTGAGTTGTTCCATGGTAACAACAGAAGATGTATTAATTACGGGTGGTGTTACCTTGGGTTCAGCAGTGGTTGAATGAGCAACCTGATTGACTACCTTGAATTGTTTTGCCACCCCTCCTCGCTGATCTAGCGAACAAATTGCAAGAGCGGCTTGTAGGTTAGTAGCGTTCTACTCCTCCATCTTACGGAGATCCTCTGGTAGTTGATCAATCATCGTAGGATGAATGATATTGTCGGGGTTGAACGGATCCATGGGATCACCCTCCTTCTTGTTGTGTTCTTCAGACACGTTGCCTGTAGATTGATCTTCTTTTCCCAGCGGAGTCACCAAAAAGTGTGTTGACATCGATTTGGATCACACACCAGCAAAGATTAGCTTGTCCAAGCTCGCACACGACCTATCACGCAACAAGGACGTCCGAGATCAGTAAGACCGACCAGCCGGTTGGTAGAGCCGATTCGATGCCCGTTCTTCGCCTGAAAAGCTCAAGAACACCTCTCGGGAAGATCCGTCAGGGAGGGGCACGTTGAGGTTGTCCTAAGGTCGACAAGGACCGCCTAGAACACCACCAAATCTTGTTGAGAGACGCGCCGAACAGCAGGGGTTGGAAAAGCTAGGGTAAATAAAAAAGGGTAATAGATGTTTTTTTGATCGATTGGAAGTTGCATCCCTCAACTAGCCATGATCCTCCAATATATATTGAGGGAGGTGGCCTTATCCTATTAAGAAACATATCCAAGACATAATTTACAATTTTTCCACGTCAAACACATGAGCTAGGACCGAGCTAAACTCGGAGCGCTCTCAGACCAGGCAAACTGGCCTAGCCAGTATTCGCGGGGCTGAACGGCCCTTGCCAGACTGGATCAGAGAAGCCAGACAGACCCCAAAATCATCCTTTCTTCGTTTGAACTCCAAATTTGATGATTCAAATGTATTTCTTGACCATCGTGACGTCGGGAACTTCATGTTGGAGCCCATTGCACGTGTGCTAACATTTTTGCTGTCAACGAAGCATAGTTTGAGGCATATATTTAATATGAAAATCGATATACTCATAAGTTCTCGCTTTCATAATGATAAAGTTTATGTTAAAAAAGGTCGTTTTGAGACTTTTTTCTAAAACGACAAATGTAAGTAATTTTGATGCATATTTCGAAGTTAATTTAGTTTACTTTTAACAACGTCGAAAGTGAGTAATAATTTATTGATATCTCTGATGAGACGATACGTGGGTAATTAATTTCCTACAAATTAAGTTCAAAACTATAACTTGGTCTATGCGTGCGTGCGTGCATGTACATGTATATATTGGGTTATTTTTCTCATGTGTTAATTTAATTATTGTTGCAGTACATGCTGAACTGGTGTATACCATCGGAGATGAAATTTCATTCATGACGGATCTACGTCGCAAACTCGCCGAGCAGGGAGGATATCTTGGGCGGCCACAAAGACCCAAATCTCTCCGAAACTGGAGATCATCCAGTGCTGGCCAAGCAGCGTGCTGATGAACAACCGGCGAGGTGGATTCACGTCACGCTGCAAGCAGTGGAGGGAGAGGAAACGTCGTGGACAACCCTATTCATGAGGGATGACAACTTGTACGTCCTTGGTTTCATGAACCAGCAAGGAGATTCGTTCCAGCTGCTTGACGCCAACCGGAATGCATGCACCAATATGGTACTCCCAATTACTAATGGACGCGATCCCGAACTCTCAAGATGGGGTGTCCCGAAAATGTCGAGCAAGCTAATGGCATGGAAGACCCGAGGGTACGCCAGCAATGTGAGCACACAGAATTGGCAACCGCACCCCATTATGGAGCTACAAACCATTTACCTCGTGCTCAACAACACCCATACAAGTGATCAGGCTAAAAAAGAAGAAAAGAAGAAGAATCAACGTGGGAAGCCTGGCAGTGTCAACAATCATGGAGATTCTATTAATAAGCCCGGCAACACTGGCAGTGGTCGCGGCCATCGTGGACAAAGCAGAGGTGGCCACAATACCAACGGACGTGGCGGCCCTCCTAGCCAAAGCGGAGGTGGCCGCGAGCGTAAAAGGGGATTCAACAATGGCAGCAATGGGAGCCCACAAATCCAACACAAGAAGGCCTGCAACATTGGCATTGGTGGCATCTCTGCTAGCAAATCATCGGAGGAGGCTAGCGATGCTGGCAGCAAAGGCGGCCGTGATAGCAAATCAGAGGAGGCTAGTGATGCCGACAGCGGCAGCGACCCTGCTAGCCAAGCCGATGAGGCCGGAGACGACACCAGCAGCAGTGGTGGCGATTCTTCTAGCCAACCTGGAGAGGCCGGTGATGGTGACAGCAGCGGTGGCTCTGCTAGCCAACCCGGGGAGGCCGGTGACAACGGGGATCTTGATCTACGATGCCAGGGCCACGGTCGACCTCGGGTGGTGCTATTGGCCATACATGCTGATCTTCATGTCAAAGGCACGGAAATCGTCGTCTTTGACGGCAGACGAGGCCAGATCATCTATAGGAAGGAGGAAGGAGAAGAGGAGACTGAACAGGTATACATATATTATGTCTTACTAATTTGTCAACTTAGGGCATGTTTGGATCCCCTTCTCTAAAATTTAGAGCTCTAAAAACATTACAGTATTTTAGCTCATTTTATAGGTCTAAAGCTCTAATGTGAGGGGGCATTATTATCACTGTTTACTCCAAACAAATCTCAAAC
This sequence comes from Miscanthus lutarioriparius, assembly GCA_904845875.1. NCBI lineage: Eukaryota > Viridiplantae > Streptophyta > Magnoliopsida > Poales > Poaceae > Miscanthus > Miscanthus lutarioriparius. Next base: position 91,678,138 of record CAJGYO010000009.1, read on the forward strand.
ACCATATGGTCATAGACACTATTTCTTAGTGCTTCTTGTGAGTATTTGTATGCAGTAGTAAGATGATGCCTAGAGTATAGAAAATTAAAGGCAATTTGTTTTTGATCATTGCGAAAATTTTGCAGAATTTATATTTTCTTTCTTTGTGTATCTTGGGAGGATTATAAATAGTAAGATGTCTACTATATGAATTCTTTTTACAACCATGCCATATTAATCAAGCAGTGCATGCATGTAGGGAATGGTCGAGTTGGTTCTGACTGGACCCTACAAAGGCATCTCAGCTTACGGGTGCTTCGCCATTAAAATTAACATCCCACCTGCCACTGTCAGTAGCAGCAGTGGCGATGCCGGTGGTCTCATCCAATGGGAATGGGACTGTGAGCCATACCATCTGCGCTGCGGACATGCGCCCCGAGGTAGCTGAGGTCACCTACGTTGTGATGTCAGATGCCCTGGAGGCCACAGTGCAGGTCAGGCTGCGACTCAAAGATGGGCATAACACTGCTGGCATTGGTGGTGAGATCACTGCACGTATCGACGGCTTTGAAGACAAATACAGGAGCGTCCTCTTCAGGTGTGCAAAGGGGACGCGTCAGTGTTTCTCCCCTACCGATGACGACTCGTGGTTCCTTCTTGAGCTGGCGAGGAATGTGGTTGCAGTGCCATGCGGCAGTGCGCTTCAAATAGAGGTGAACCTCCAGATTGAAACTGGCGATGGCAAGAAAGTTGAATTGAATAATGTTCCTCTCCGTTTCGCCAATGGAATTAGTTCCAGTAAAACTGACGACGGCAATGAAGTGGAAGTGGAAGTGGAAGTGGAAGTCACCTGGTACCCGGAGGTAAACATTATATTATTGAAGAGATTTTTTTATCATCTCTTATTCTTTTAACGAATACTAATAATCTTGTTCTCTACTGGATGATTATTATATACTGCTAATCCACTGCAGATCGCACGACCAATAAGTCACCCTCCGGAGCAAATAATAACCAGCAAAGAGGCTCTGGAGAAATCTATTACTGCTCCGTCGTCGTTAGAACAAATCATCAGTGGTACACAGGAGGTAAATCTATTACTATAGTGCTTGCGCTAAACATTGAAGACATTTGTTACTCCCTCCATCCCAAATTAGAAGTCATTCCAAAAATCTTGGAGAGTCAAAGCATCTTAGGTTTGGCCAAAATTATAGAAAAAAATACAAAGATTTAAGTATGAAAATATATTTAATAAAAAATCTAATGATACTTAGTTGGTATCATAAATGTTATTATCTAATTATATAAATTTGGTCAAACTTGAGATGCTTTGACTCTCCAAGATTCTTGTAATGACTTATAATTTGGAAACAGTGGGAATATCACTTTCCTTCTTTTAACTAAACTATCGGGTAATGCATGTAGGCCAAAATGGTTTCAGGGCATCGAACTGTAGTGTACACCATCGGAGACGAACTGTCGTTCACTGAATTTATGATGTCTCTCCGTGGCATCCTCGCTGACCATCCAGACCGCGAGGATATCTTTGATCGCCACCACAGTTCAATTCTCTCCTCCACCAGAGAACACCCAGTGCTTGCCAAGCAACGTGCTGAACAGCCGGCGAGGTGGATTCACGTCAAGCTGCAAGCAGGGAAGGGAGAGCAAACGATGTCGACAACCCTAATCATGCGGGACGACAACTTGTATGTCTGTGGCTTCATGAACCAGCAAGGAGATTCATTTGAGCTCATCGAGAACCCGGATAGATCTGCCGATATACTCCCAGTTGAATACAATCCCCAACGCCTAAGCTGGGGTGTCGGTTACGGATCCTTACTGGATGTCGACACTGAAGGTGGTCTTGTGAGAATACTGGCTAGTAGACAGCTGAATATGCCTGATGATGATGGTAAAAGACCACTCCCACGCAAGAGGAAATCCAAGATCTCCTCTCTGGCTCAACAAACTCTTGACCTGAACATTCCTTTGGGCAAGTCAAATGCGATTGTCCCAGTGGGTCTGGTGAACTCCAGGGTGAGTCAGCTGGATATCGCTGGGGACAACAGTGGCGGTAGTATGATCGAGACACTCAAGAAGCAGAAGAGAAGCAAAGGAGCTGCGATTTGTAAAACTAAACGATTCTATTTCATGTTGGTGCAAGATGTGTTTGTGATGAATATTTCTTTTCTAGATTGGTAATCTGAGTACATTTTTTCCCAACTTATATCGCGGGGACGGGGACCCCGTCGGGGATGGATTCCCCGCTCGGGTTCGGGGATGGGGAGATAATGTCCCCCGCGACCTTTGACAGAGACGGGGATGGGGAAAATCTTTCCCAACGGGGATGGGGATGGGAAGACGATACCCGACGGGGAATTCCCCGTTGACATCTTGAGGCGCGGCGCTGATGCTGCAATGGCAGCTAGGCGTGGGTTGACCAGGTCAAAGAAAAGTCGATGATCCGTTTGTCCCAGGGCACAAGAAAAGTCGCTTATCAGGCGTAGGACTAACTTAGGTAGTCCCAATGCTACATTAATTGTGGTTTGTATCCCTGTTAAACGAGGTACCACCTAAACAAAATGCTGACCTGATAAATCAATTAACGAGGAAAGAGAACCAGAACAGATGAAATCGTTTCTTAGAAGGGAAACGACGTCTTCACATGACCCGATGCACGAAGAAACGCTGCAATCTCCGTTGGGAAGAAACCACAGAGTGCCCCGCGCGCTCGCCCGCACCGACCGCGCCCGCCCGGCCCCGCTCGCCCACGCCGGCCGCGCCCGCGCTGGCCCCGCCCGCACACGCCGGCCGCGCTGCTCGCGCCGCCGCGCGCTCCCGCACCGGCCTCGCCGCCGGCCCCGCTCGTCCGCGCTCGCTCGCGTCGGCACCGCTCGCCAACGGCGGCAGCGCCGCCGCGCCCGTCGTCCACATCGCCACAAAAACCACAACTTCCTCTCCATCCATGAAACAAAAAGGCCGACACCCAACTCACCTCGGCAAATGCCGGACGGAGTGACCACCAACCGATGACTCTTGCACGGGGACTCCACACAGGGAGTACCACTTCCACGGGCTCGCCGTCGTCGCCGGAGAGGAGCGCCGACGGGGCGAGGAAGAGTCCGAGAGGACTTATTCCGCCGCGCCGCCGCCGCCATCACCTCACCGGCGCCCCAGAAAACCTAACCCTAGAAACCCTAGGACCTAAACTAGAACCTACCCTACCAGCCGGCAAGAGACCAGCGGTCTCCGCCACCTCGTGAAGCCCCGCGGGCCATCGGAGGCGGAAGGGACCGCCTGCTCCACCGGCGGCGACCAAATCGCCATTTTCTCGCCCTGGCACTGTAGATGGGGGAGAGCCTTCTGGAGAGAGAGAAAGGAGAGCCTGAGAGGGATTTGGGGTGTTGCTAAAAGAGGAAAGGGGGCTGGCCGCTGGCTGTAGGCGGAGACCTGTCTGTCAGGGACTAGCCTTCCACATGGGCCATGGGCTTGGGCCTGGTCGAGCAAGTGTGTGATGGACCGACCGCTGGGCATCATCTACAAGACTACAGGGGAAGAGAGCACAGGGGCAGCAGGAGGGAGGCACCAAACAACACAATACAGAACCTCAAGGTCATTCCCTTTCCTCTACTGTTCTTCTTCTCCAACCCTACTGATCTCTGATTATCTACCCTTTCTCTACCACAAGACCCATCGGCTGTCAGCACGCGGGGTTGGGGAGGAGGGCGCGGGGGCCGTGCGCGACACGGGGAGCTGTGGCCAGTGGTGGACTGGGCGGACGGCGTGACCACGGGCGCCAGCCTCCAGCGCGCGGCCGGCCGGGTCGGCTCGCGTACGTCGCCTGCGCCAGGCGCCGTTCCTACTTCCTACGCTACGCCACCAAGACCAACCAATAGCACACTGTACACCACTAGCACGCGCCGGCCGGGCGCGACCTCTCTCTCTCCGGCGTCGTCGTGCAGGATCGGAGGCCCTTTCAGCTCGGTGGGCCAGGGCTCCGCCACCGGGACGCCCACCGTATCGCCATTGAAGCAGGCCGGTAACCCCTCTCTCTCTCTCTCTCTCTCTCTCTCTCTCTCTCTGTCGTCGTCGTCAAAACCCTTTTTAGCTCGGTGGGCCAGGGCTCCGCCGCCGGGACGGCCACCGTACCGAGCTAGGCCAGTAACCTTTCTCTCTCTCTCTCCGGCGGCGTCGTGCAGGATCGGAGCAGGAACCCCTTTTAGCTCGATCGGTGCTCGGCCAAGAGATGATGGACATCGTGGGGAGCCCCGGGACGCGGGCCGGATTGGCGCTGCGGCTGTCGCAGTTCGTGTGCGCTACGGGATCTGCCGTAGCCATGATGTTGGCGGCTTACCGCTACGTCGCTTTCAGGTATATATGGCCTAATTAATAAGCTGCTTAATACCTCTGCGCGCGTTCAACTAGGAATTGGGGGCACGGTGGCCTCCCCGAGAGCACATCGACCCACACTCAGTTGGTCGGGGCGACATCGATCTTGCCACACGGCGAGGTTTAGTTTGGGGATGGCAGCAGACATGGCGGAGCTCAGAGAAGAAGGCTGAGGGTTCCCTTCTTGTTCTTGAAATAAAAAAGGAACTTCAGTATCTTAGCTTGCGTCTGCTCCATCGTCAGGCTCCACCGCTGCACGCGCCACGACGCCAGGCTCCGCCCATCTTCGTCATGGAGACGAAACGAACTTCCTACTGATCCTACTCTGAGTCTCTGACACTCCCTTTGCTCCATATCCAAGCCCGTCCTGTCCTGCGCCGGTACAAACACGATCGAATGAAATTAAAGTGCTGTTTTTGGGATTTCCAATCTGCCATGGATGCGGTGCACGTGCTGTCGTGCTTCCCAGCTTGGGTGGACGATCGTATTTCACCCAGGTTGGCACTAGCGGGGCTGATCCTCATCGTCTGCGAGTCTGCAAGGATGAATCCAATCTACAACTTCTTTACAAGCTCGTGGAGCTGGAGCACCACGGTATTTTCCGACAGGGAATTAACCCAGGATCTGATGCGGTATTACGTGTTGAATAAATATGGGTGGATGTCACGCCAGCTGCTGGCATGGAAGAGTAGAAGATATGCCAACCCGCACCCCATTTCACTGCTACGAGACATTTACCTCGTGCTCAACTACCGTTTGGATCCACCTCATCAGGCCGCCGGCGCCGAGAGCAGCAGCAGCTTCATGGACCTTTCTTGGTCGCGACATCGGAAGGCTGACGGCGCCAAGGACCGACCTCGGGTGGAGCTGTTGGCCATGCATGCGGACCTTGGGGTCCTTGGCACAACCGTAATAGTCTTCGACGGGAAACGAGGCCATATCATCTATAGGAAGCAGGAACAAGAAGAAAAGGTACATGTATTAGATCATGTCTATTAACTAATCCCTGGTATCCATAATCTATATGAATCTTTTTCGCATGAAAGCAATAATAGATTAGATTATTAATGAAGCAATGTGAATGGTTGTAGGGAACAATGGCTGATTTGGTGCTCACGGGACCCTGCACAAGCATCTTGGCATACGGGTGCTTTGCCATCAAAATTGACATCCCAGGACCCTACACAAGCACTGGCGATGGCGGCGGCGGCGGTTCCATCAAATGGGAATGGGACTGCTATGACCCAGAGTATGCCAGGGAAGTTGACAAAGGACCCATGACTCGGACCATAAGCTCTTCAGGCCCCGGCCGCAACGTTGAGATCACCTATCGGTGATGTCCAACGCCCTGGAGGCCACAGTGCAGGTGAAGCTGCGGATGAAAGATGGGAACAGCCCTTGTAGCGTTTACGGTGTTATTACCGCTAGCATTGGTGATTTCAAAGGCCAGAGCATCCTCTTCAGGCGTACAAAGGAGACGGCACAGCATCTCTCTCCAATGACGGACTCGCCACAGGGCGTCCTGTATGAGCTGGTGCGGTCCCTTGAGCTGGCCAGGAACATGGTTGCGGTGCCATGTGGTCAACGGCTTCACATAGGGGTGGACCTGAGCATTGAAACTTCCAAGAACCAAGGGGCTAGTATTAATCCGCGTTTCAATAATATTATTCTCACCTTCGACAACCGCAGTAGCTGGTCGAGTCAACGTCGTGAAGTGGACGGGTATGAAGTTGAAGTGAACGTCGCCTTGTACCCTTGTGGTGAATATGTCCCGGGACCATGGGAGGTAAACATTGGAAACATGACTGAACACTCGTTGCTCAACACATTTCTTATGCTTTCCTTTTGTTTTTCGCTAATCATCAGATATGTCATATGTAGTCTTTTGCTTGATCACTACTACATATGTACTGCAGATCAGGATGTGGCAACCTGACATATCCTACATGGTTGGGAATGATGCAGAAGGATTCAGTACATTCATCATTGAGCTGCGTAGATTGGTGACCGACCACCCACGCTGCAGGGATCTCGTGGCTGATCATCCAGATCTCTCATCCACAAGTAACAACAAAGTGCTCCGCAAAGTAAACATGCAGCAAGTCAACCTGAAATATCCTGACTTTCACCGCATCCAACCAGAAAGCTTGTTTCACATCAAACTGGAAGCGGAAGCGGAGGAGGGCGTGGAAGAAACGTCATCGATAATCTTAGTCATGCGGTGTGACAACTTGGACGTAATAGGCTTCATCAACATGCAGGATCGAGCCTGCTGCTGCTACGAGCCTGGCTCTCTTCGGGAGCTCCCAAGAGAATATAGTTCAAAACTTCTACAGTGGTGGTGGGACTACGGAAGGGACAGGGAGCAAATACTGGGCCCCGCGAGGCTGGGCAAGACCTTCATGGCGGAAGCCGTGCGCGAGCTATCGCGCTTCACAGATAGGGGGCCGAGTGAGGAAGCCAAGCGGTCACTGGTGGGCCTGATGATCATGGTCTGCGATTCAGCGAGGATGGAACCTGTCCGCGAAGCCATGGCAGGTGGTTGGAATAAAGGCGGGACGGAACTTACCGAGCAATTCAAGAATTACATATGGATGTGTTCAAGAATATCAAGAGCACTGCTGGACTGGAGGGATCACGCCTACCAAGGATGGCCTCAAAACAGGACGCTAGAATCGATCGGAATCATGGGCCCAGAAGATGCACTAAAACTTGTCCCCTGGAGGGATCACGCCTACCAAGGATGGCCTCAAAACAGGACGCTAGAATCGATCGGAATCATGAGCCCAGAAGATGCACTAAAACTTGTCCCCCTCGTGCTCAATGATCGGGATCGGATATGAGCTCGTCGTCGACCACCGTACTAAAATTCGCCAAATTATATATGTTATTTGTTGTATCCCTTTCAATTTGTTATCACAAAATCATGTCGATCGGGCACTGGTTTATGGTCATATGGCGTGCGTGGCTTGGAAAACTTGTCGGGTTAGGGGCCCATGCATATATTTGCCAAATCAGGTACCCTTTTCCTTTTTTTAATCTTATCTAGTTTACAAATAAATAAATAAATAAATAAATAAATAATGTCGTCCAGACATGATGCGTGTGACCATTGGAGCTAGTATTTGTCATTTGATCTTGTAAACCAGACAGTACCGACCGGTATCAAGAAACTTTATGAGCAAATATAAACACTGCTGCATTTGGTGCAGCTTGTAATGGTTAATTTGGAATCACAATACTACTGCTTGCCATCTATGTCCTAGCTAGCTAGCTAGCTAGCAGTTGAAATCCTGCTCATGTCATTCCTTAGGTACCAACTGCTAGCTGAAGTTTGCAACGCGAGCTTTACTTTGTCTTCCCAGTTGTGCCTTTGGGTTCCATTTGTTTATATTACCTGAAACAGCAGGCCTTAGGACCTATTTGGATGCTTTGAAAAAAAAATCATTTGTGACTGTCAATTATATTTTCTGCTTTCAGTTTTCAGGTAGATTATATAAAATCCTTCGCTGGTCCACGAACTTGACTCGGTATGTAAGGATAGGGGTGAAACGATCTATGGGATCTCCTCTAGTCCAACTTAATAAACTGTATATTTGTGACTGTCTTCAGTTGAAGAAGAAGAGATCCATTTGGAGCACCATCCACATCTTTATCGATAGGGATGAAAACAGAAGCGGAAAATCCTGCTCCGGACGATGTTGTATCCATATTTTCCCACCCGTATTCTGTTTTCTTAGGAAAAATCCGAATACAGAATGTGGGACCAATGCAGTGCTAAACTATGTTATGGGACCAATGTGGCCATTTAGCAGTATTTTGTACCGTTAGGATTCAAGCATATGGGAATTGTCATCTTAACTATGCAATTCAATGTTCTGTGGAAAAGTAAATAAAAAAGGGTTGGTGATCATATACTTACTGATAACTTGTTGCATCTCCTGTTGCGGAGCAGAGACTCCAATGTTGAGATCAAAAAAGTCATCAATGAACAACCGGACCATCAAAGTCGAGACCTTCGTGTTGTACTGTAATGAGGTGAGGCAAAATATTTTGGTAGCAGCTGAAGTTTACTTTCTTTTCCCGGCTGCTCCTTTGGGTTTCATTTGTTTACATGAAGCAACAGGCCTTTGGGGCCTATTTCGATGCTTTGATTTCTTTTTTATTTCTGACAGTCTTGCCGTTGTCAATTACATTTTCTGCTTTCAGTTTTTAGGTAGAATAATAGAATCCTCCACTGGTCCTTGAACTTAACTCGGTAGGGATGAAAATAGGACAGGACAAATCCTGCTCCAACCAATGCCGTTTCCACATTTTCCCACCTGTATTCTGTTTTCTCAGGACAATTCGAATACAGGACGGAACCAGGAAAATGGGATCGGCGTGTTCTGTTTTCTCAATACAGGACGGAACTAGGAACAGATTAATAAAAACGGGACTGTGTGGAAAGAGTTGACGCATCCTCCTGACCGTTTTAATAAACTATGCACCGTGCTCGTACGTTGCTACGGGACAGTAAAACTTTTGTACTAAAAACACAAGCATCGTCCGATAAAATAACAATACTGTGAAAACGTTAAAGTGACATTTAATTAAAAAACAAAATTCGTGAAATTAACACCGTCACGAAGAGCGCGGCGTCATAGGCTCACCGACTCGGTAGGGGCCGAGCGACAACCTTGCCCATACCTATAACAATCCAAAATTTAATGCATTAACCAAGATTTTATGAGTAATCAAGTATATTTTAGAGAAAGAAGAATCGATGTGGTAAAGATAGAAATGATAAATAGATCAACAGAAGTATCAGAATTGTCATGAACTCTTTAAGGTTTTTCCTAAGCAGCTAGTTCTCCGTTTACTATTGTGGCAGAACCGTCTGAAATAACGCACTTACGGAAGCGCTCGTCTTTCACTAGACACTAAGCACCCCGAAAGAAGGCTAGAGCGGGCGGGTTCCGTCGGGCACACCCCAAGGGAGAACTCGAAAGATCCACATTTTCCCCCAAGGATCCAATAATGAGAACGAGTTACAATACTTAGTACATTTCATACATCCAGAGTTCTTAAAAATTATATTATTACATTACCAAAGTCAGAGTGCGGAATATTAAACAACGGAATAAAAATAAACATCTATCGATAATGAATAAGGATCCGTCTGTGCCCACCAGAAGAATCATTCACACAAAGGCTACTCATCAAATAGTACCCGCAACAGGGGTAAATAAACCCTGAGTACACAATATACTCGTAAGACTTATCCGACTAGTGGAAATAATTTTCCGACTCCAAGGAATATGATAAGTTTTATGGTTTGCTAGTTTCCTTTTTGCAGAAAGCAATTCTAGTAGTGAATCCTTATTTATGTTATTATTATTAGCAGTCATGATTAATTTATTATCTAGCCATTCTATGTAAGCACCTGTGCTACTTTCAAACAAGAGTTGAGCAATCAGCTCTATTTCATCACCTTTCATCTTTCAGTTCTTACTACGGTGCTAGAGTTTAGACAAGCTGTACAGAATTGCCCGGTAGTTCGTGATTCAATGTGCCCAGCTGGGTACCCCGAAAACACACGCCCCGCTTGTACCACAGGCACAAGCAGGACCAACCCATCACCCTCCTGTCCCATGGTCTAGGTCCACGTCCAAACTTGGACTCCAAGCCCCCGCTCCTATGTCCCGAACTTAGTGCGGTGCAAGGACCTCCACCATCTCCTCCTCCAATCAATCAGTCCAGAAAGAGCCAGAACCCACGACAAGAGAGCAACAAATTTTCCTGCGCCCATATCCAAGTATGTGCTCAGGATAATAAGTTTGTGACTTGCCTAGCGTCCAATGCAATGACCGATCCTTAACCGACACAGACAGGGAAAAAGTGTAACCAAGCTATGCCCTGTTGGTCGCAGGACACAACCTCTCACACCCACCAATACCCAAACCATATCCCTGCCCGGTCACCACTTTTTATCATGAGTGATTATAATTATCACCTATTGTAAGTAATGGCAGGTTACTCACGCTATCGAAATCCTGAGCATAGCAGCTACTCGACCTATACTAGTAGGACTCATAGGTAGATATATTTATGCATGTAGTTTTCACAAAATGCCTGTAACGTAAATACACATCATATATATATTCATTGATCATTAAAAATATGGGTTATGCACCAGGGCTTGCCTTAGGTAGGCGGTGGGTCAACAAAGTCAGCAACGAACGTCTCTGGGGCTCCCTCCTGTAAGAGAATCTCCTCCTCGTACTCCTCAATAACCTCCTTGTAGTTCTGTTCGTCCGCAGGCATAAACTCTACCAACTCGTGATCTACATGCATGAAATGATGATGCAACACTTAGTAATATGGCAACAGCAACTCTTAAAATAAAAATACATCTGTCAAGCTACTAAACTCGCTCTGCCAACTAAGACGCTACTTACTTAGCATTTCCACTAAAACAGGTATGCAATATTTCATGTATTAACTTAGCAACTAAAGGAATCTCTATTCTTAATATCGATTTACTCTATATATGATAAAACAGGGAGTACTAGCTATTCTATTTATCAACCTACTCTAGAGCTACAAAAATTACAGTGAGCACATAATAATCTAATGAGCCTACTATAAAAAATTTATGGCTAAACCTATCACCGATTTGCCACAAAAATTCCTACAAATATTAACCTAACAAATTTTGTTTCACTATTTTTGGATACCTACAATATTTACTATCATTTTTCAAAGTTCAGCTCGAAACTAAATTGAATAAACCTTTAATAATTCACTGGAAAATGAAAAACCGAATTCCTCAGCGCGGCCCACGAGCGAGCGGCTCGGCCCACTCCCGCGATAGCGGCCCAACGAGGGGAGACCCACACGCGCGCCGGCGATTATGCAAAAGAGACCCCGGCTTTCAACTAAATGAACATGTGGTCCTTTCTACTATTTCACTCTCTCTCTCTCTGACGTTCGCACTTAACCCCCGGTTCACTTCGAATTTCTGTTTCAAGGTCCCTGGCCGGAACTTAACAGAGGCCATGGCATCTCCGGCTAAACGCCGACAAGCATGGACCTCCTCGGCAACAATCCTCACCACCGAGACACTCCTCATCACAAGCGCATTCGATAGAGGTAATAAACACCACGATTGGTGCTGCACAGAGGCATGGCCATGCACCACGGCGGGGTTTGGCCATGGTGACACCGACGCCGGTGAATTAACCTAGCCCAACGCCTCTACCTCTACCCTAGGAGTGAAGGTGCCTCACCAGATACGTGAAGGACGGCATGGACGAAGTCATGGGGCTCGGTAGGGTGGTTGGCCATGAGCACGGGGTTGCTCTAGTTCACGGCAAGCGCGGCGACAGTGTCCACGGTGACCTGCTGCTCCATCGGCGAAAATGCTACACGGACGAGGCAACCAAGTCAACATGATGCAAAAGCACTGCTCAATTGAAACAATGGAGCGCCGAGCGACGCCCTAGCCGAGCACCCGCCTCGACGGTCATGGCGGCCGTCGCGAGGAAAATGCCCCGTATTACCTCACTAAAGGACGAAAGCTCGTCGGACCGACTTCTATCGCGAGCTAACTACCAGGGCTAGTTGGGTGCATGGTTAATTGGAAGGAGGTGGACTACGCAATGCTAATTAGATGGACGACTCAGCTCGGTCTTATGGTGGCCGGTGATGGGGAAAACACAAATTGATGCCCCGACATCGTACGACCGCAACAGTGGCAGGCTTGGCACGACGCTAGACTCCAAATCAAGCTCCAGACGTGCGCAATTACAAGGATAGGGCCAGGCTCTGTGGGTTTTGCCTTGGCACGGCTCGGTCGGCCGACGTGACGCCATTCAAGTCGATGTGACGGGGAGCGTGGCGTGGCACAGCCACTAAATGGGAGAGGACGGCAGCACCACGGGTGATGGCTCCATGCGCATACGAGGCCAGCACGACGACGTGCGACCGCAGCGCCTTGACTCGCAAGACGACGAGGCCAGACCACGTGACGACACAGCAGGCGCGCGCAGCCGTAACAGCGACGACGCGACGCAAGCGATGTGAGCGCACGCGAGGTGACAACGCAATGCAGAGCAACGTGCGCGTCTTGTGACGATGGCTGTGGCCCTACGACGCCACTACACCCGAGCGGACGGCGACGACGAAGCAGAGCCGGCAGCGACGCGATGTGGGCGGATCTGGAGCACCGACAGCGGCGGTAGCATGCATCGCGGCGGTGAGGCAGGCCCGCTGCCAGCCAAGGCTGCCGGCCACCGTAGCCAGCTGAGCATGACCGACACGCGCGCATGCGGTCGGCGCGCTGACAACGGCACTGGAGCGCGGTGACCGCGCCTAGACGCTGGCATCGGCCATAAACGTGCCAAGCACGCATTTTAAAGCGTTTAAAAAATCAAACTCGATGATTCAAATGCCAAACTAGTTTTTTATGCTCAAGAGGGTATATTACACTACTAAAACAAGCCCTAATACCACACCATTACTTAACCCAAATCTCCAACAAAAATTGTCGAACTTAGCTTCGTCGAACCATTTTCCGACTTAAGAAAATTGACTAAGTTTTTGCTCGGATTCGCGTCAACTTCGATTTCCAAGCTACCAACCATGCTGGCTAGGGAATTCATTTCAAGATCGCAAGTATTTCATCGTCGCCGACGAAGTTTGTACTACAAACTTTATTAAAGTGTCGTATGTGCATTCTATAGTATTTTCGTTCAATAAAAATTCATTTAGAACCCTAAGCGATATAACGCGACATGAAATATAACATTCGTTTCGCGTTTCCGATGAACGTTTGGAGTCACAAAAATTGATTTACACACTATATTACAAACATTCACAAATAAATATGATGCTCATGCATTGTTTTAGCAAAGATTGTACGGTGTAACACCAAGGGTGTTACAATTATACAATGTCAAATGATTTGTGCATCCACCGGATAGCAATCTGGACACTAATAGACTTCGATCACATTAGAGAAGTTGCCGATGCCAGACCTTAATCTTTGTCCAAGAAAATACAAAAGATATGCCCTACAGCAATCGTCACCTATGTGGCCGGTGTACAGTAGTCACCGATGGTACTTCTCCTTATCCTTGGTTGCTCTTGGAGGCTGCAACTTCATGTCACCATTGAAATTGTAATTTGTAGCAAACACATTGCTCTGTTAAGATATTATCATATTGAAATGGCTCCATGGTATTAACAAATTTGTAAGGACTCATTGTTGGATGAACAGCTAGGAATTTGTTTCAATCTGTAGTGTATAACACTTTCCACAAGGGATACTAAAATTGGATAAGAAGCAGAATTTTGAACCACCACAAGATGTCTAGTAGAAGAGGGAAATATACCTTTTTTCACGATCACATTGTCTATCTCAAAACGAATCAGTGTAACCATGCCTTCAAATACCTTTCTATTTGGATCTTCAATTGATAGAAAAAACTGTCATTTAGGATTACATTCTCTTGGATCAATCCATCTAACAATGACGCTAGATCCCACAAATACATAATCCGGTACCACACAACAGCATCGATGACCAAAGAATCAACATACTACCAAGATTAGCTTAAACATGTGTTGTCAAAGAGCTTGGTAAATGGAAGCAATTTATATTCTATATTTCATTTGTCGTGAAGGCATCAACAGAATGAAAAACGAAGCTGTAGGAAAGACTTATGAAAAAAAACAAAATTTTGATTTGACTTTTGGTTCTCGTAGACAACTGGTTACTCAGGGGTTAAATACTAAATAATCTGACAGTATATCAATCCAGTTTTGGTCTTGCTGATATAGGTTAGCAAGCAATATCAAAACTAAATAACCAAGGAGCATACTATCTTTGTACCCTGTTAGTCTATGTAATACAAGTCTATAAGGTGATAGCAAAATTACTCGCAAATAGGCATAAAGATTTATATTGCAGTATCTGACATGTAGTAGTGGTTTAGAGGCATGTATTGGCATGAATAATTGAGTTCTTGCAACTAAAAAGCAAACTGAATGCAAGAAACACCACAGCTTTTTTGAGAATACATCCCCGTGCAATCCAATACATGCATTCCATCGAACAATTTTAGACTTTCACTGTACTCAACAAGTGATTTAGGATTAGTTCGTCAGAATGAGTGTATTTCTATTTTATTTTGTCCCAAAAAAGCATAAAGTAGAAAATTCAGTATAGCAATCGGAACATAATATGTTTTTGTTTTACCATCGAAGCAGCATTTGCCTATTAGATTATCTAGTCAAAATAAAATTGAAATGTAATAGTGAACAAAACCAATGAGTATGATAGGGGAACTGGAAAAATTATTGGCTATGGACAGCTGACGTCCAAACTTGAATGGAATAGTACTACACTAATTTAGAAGGCCAGTGCCCAGACAAATATTTTTTTATGCCACCAAAAGCATTCAGACCACCTCTTGAATACTATAAGATCTGAATTTCGTATGTTTCACAAAACACTGTTTTTTTCTAAAAGAAACAAAAAACACTGTTTTTGTAGTTCAGAGAACTACGCTCCATGATAAAGGAATAGAAGATTACAAAGAAAATAACTACACCTGGAATTTGTATGACATCATGGTTGGAGCTGGGGTTTCTTTGACCTGAGGAGTGTCAACGGAAGACACTGGATCAACAGCATCATGGATGACTAGCGAATGCCACAGGTGGGGAAGCACCAGGCGTTAGGGGCATTGGGCTCATTTTGACTGGATGGCTTGGCACCGTTCACCATCGCTCTCCGGTGCGTGCGTTCGTCATCCTGGCAAGGTCTGTACATCGGTGAGGAACGAGTAAAGATGTTAGCCAAGACCTAAGCAAACCGATTTGTTGTCCAACCAGATCGAGAAGAGCGCAACAACCAGATCGACGTAGGACATCGGATCGAGATTAAGAAGAAGGCAGATGGACAAAAAGGAAGATGGAGATCGAGAAGGAGGGGACACGAGCTTCTGTGTCACAACGGCGACGACAACTAAGGGGTACTCGAGGATGGCGGTGAGGTAGACTTGGGGGAGTCCCACACTTGGAGAGGAAGATGAGGATGAGGGCGCCCTCTACCCGGCGCTTCTGCCTCGGGCTTACCAATGCTCGAAGCGCAGTCACCGTCGCTCCGTCCTGTATCCACGCGCGTACCCGTTGGCAGGGCCAGCCGTTGCATCCGCGCGCGCAACAGGAGTGGGTCGACGAGCTCCTCTCTTAGCCACGGCACGAGAAGGCGGTTGCGCAGGCGAGCACGCGGGCGTGGCAGCGTAGAAGAGGAGGCGGCATGGGCGAGCGCGCGCGACGGCAAGGGCGAGGGCTGAGGGAGAGGAAGCCTGATTGGAGGCGAGATCTGGCATGGGGAGGGGCACACGGGATGTAAGCGAGGCATCGGAGATCGCGTGATTGGAGGAGATCGCGCGCGCGGAGGGCAAGCGAGCGGGGAGGAGATCGCACGGGAGCAGGGTAGAGCGACGAACCTGAGGGAACGCAACAGGACTATGGGCCCATATTAGAATGTCGCATAAAAAATATTCACATTTTATTCTTTTTAGTTGTAGGAGAAACGGGACTGAAAATAGTCGAGACATTCTTCTGGCTGTTTTGCCGGTACCCGTATTTTATACAGGAATTCCCGCCAGCATTCCCGTTCTTGATGATACTGCTACGCTAGGTCCTGAGATATATACCGGTATACGTAGCACATGCGGTGCCTCAAAGGGAGAAAAAAAAAATACCTTGTGCGTGGAAGGGTTTTTTTTTTTGCGAGGACTTGTGCGTGGAAGCTGCATGTGCTCAGCACGGCAACAACTAGTAGGTTCCTGTGGGCTGTGGCATGTTTCGGCCCATTTCATGAATAGCACGGCAGTGAAAGCAGCGTTCGTAGTCCGATCAAGTTTGGTCGTTTCTGCCATTTGTTTTTCTCTCTCTTCGTGACGACTAAAAAATAATATTCTCTGTCCCATTTTGTTCCACAGTGTTATGTTCTTCCTAGTTCCAAATTCTAAGTCATTTTGTCTTCTCTAGATATATAGCTTTTAATATGTATCTAGATACATAGGGTTTAACTTTTCATCGGTGTAAAACCGATATTTTCGATATTTCAGTATTATTGGTTAGGGCCCATACAAAACTGGTATTGGCCGAAAAATTTGTGAATTTGAATTCAAACTACTAGAATTTCTCATTTATCAGTCAACACCATTATTTTTTAAATATCGATAATATAAACCCTAGGAATAGAATTATTCAGGAGGAACGGAGAGTGTATACATAGCCAAATAGAGGAGTTAATAACCTAGGAAGGTTATTACATATCAACAATCATAGAAATACACATAATTACTCCTAATACCATTCTCAGTTGTGGGTTCACAAGAGTTTGATTCTCTTTAAAGTTACAACACATCAGCAAATTTGCTTAGTTGGCATGGTATTTATGAGGAAAGAGAGAAATAAAGTTTCATTAGGATGAAACTCGTGCATCACGTTTAACAACACAACGAAAATTTCATCGAGACTAATTTGTTTCATTCTCATGTGCTCTCAAGGATTTACTGTGCAAGTCATATTTAACAACTAAAAGCCCTAGTTTAGTTTTGGATAATTGATGAAACCTATTTGGACTAACCCTATGCTCTAAGTTTGTAGATGAGATAGGTTGGTCCAAGTTTAAGATGGAGCTAGATGGCAACCATGGTGATGGATGGTGATGGCCAAAAGTTTGTGATCAAGTGCTCCAACTTGAAAAAGAAAAATGAGAAAAACAAAATAGTCTCAAGGCAAAGGTATAATTGATAGGGCTATTTTATTTTGCCAATCAAGACGCAATAGAGTGCATGATTGGATTTAGGATAGATAGTCGTACTATGAAGAGGAGAAAATCATGGTAAAAGTGGTTATCAAGTGCCACTAGGAGTTCTAACTCAATGCATATGCATTTCGATCCTAGTGAGCTAACATGCCCTTGGAAAATGCTTTGAAAATTGCTAACACACGTGCACAAGTGTTTGGGACACTTTGGTGTTGGCACATGGAAGCAAGGGTGGAAGTTGGAAGTGAAAAGAAGAAGATCCAGGGCGTCGTACCCTGGTTGCACTATAACACAACATACCTTTGCTGACACTTTCTATAGTGGGCAAAGGGCACTTTCGCCGATAGATAGCCTCCCACGAAAAGTTTTGCCGACAGTTAAGAAACAGTCGCGGTAGAAACAGTCGGTGAAAGTTTTGCCGACAGTTTAAAGAATCGTCGACACTTTTGGTGTAGCTAATTAGTATACCTTTCCGACAGTTGAAACCTACGCCGACAGTTAACCCTACGCCGACAGGTAAGACATACGCCGACAGTTAATACATTTCCCGACATTTTATATGTTGGTGAGACCTTTTCCATAGCATGGTTGGAAAGATGTCCTCTGTGGCAACTAATCTGTTAGCAAAACTATTTAATAGATATTCATATTAATACAATCTAGATAATTTCATAAATCCACTTAATTATATAGAGAAAACATCACGTCATCAAATACATTTGATTTTATAGGCAAAACATATTAAATATTTTCAATACATACATCAATGTCTTAACTGCAAATCCATGTACATCTCTCAACACTAATATATCTAAACAAACAAAACAGATACATAGAGACACGAACTTTTGAGTCAACAAAGCATGATCTCACACACATTAAGAGCCAACCCTTTGTGTCATCGAAGCATGAGCAGCTCACTCTAATTCTACATCCCAGCAACATAGATGCAACTGGAATAAATTCAAGAAAAAAAGTGAATAAGTTCAGCAATAGGTGTCCTTGTCTTAACATGCTGTTATGGAAGTCAGAGGCTCCGGCACCCTTGTAGTGAAGCACTTGTAACTTGTAAGTCTTGCATAAGCAAAGTATTATTAACTAGGACAAATCAAACATGTTGCATATCTCATAATGACATAAATGAACACCATTAGTAATCTTAAACACTACATAACATACATGATTTTGGATACTTAAAACAATTGTCATCAGTGCTGCATTTATTTATAGCTAACCTATCAACTTTATGGTCATATTCGGGCATTTGAAATAATCAGAATCCTACCGATCTCGGAGGCAAGATGGTATGGTATACAACACGTACTGTCTTACAGCATTAACCAAAACTCTAAAGTTAAAGAACAGAACTGAAAATCTAGAAGGCAGAAAAAAAGATAACGGTGATAGTATGTTTCGTACATATATGTCCCAGTTTATCATTAAAATTTGTACATAAATTAACAAGGGCCATATAGTTTCTGCTACAAATTTTTACAAAGGCCACATAGGTAATAAGAAAGATCAAGAATATGTCATTTTCGCACTCAGTTAGCACTTATTAGATTGCTCAGTGGAAACATAAGATAGATCCAAGTAATGATAAAATCAAAGTTCTTAACTCATTGTTGATCTTGAAACACTGAAAAAAAATTATAGAACATTTGGTCTCTCTTTACTAAAATTTTATACAGATCATCAGCATCATGTGTTTCTCCTTCAATTGTTCCTAAAATTAAAAATCCCAAACCCATGAGAATCTGTTCCAAGTGTACCAAAAAAAGGGCTACTATGAGCCAACAAAGTCTAACAACTTTACAATGAATCAGTCTGCATCTTTTGATTTGTAAAGCCTGGTTGCCAATGGTTAATTGGAAAAACAAAAGAACTTTCAATTGCACTGAATAGCTGGTTGCAGATATGAATCATCCTAACACCCAAACCTGAGAATGCATGCATAGACAATGATCTACAGTGACTGAGTGGCACACAACAAATCTGACAGTGCAAGGGGTCATCCAAACATCTCATTGGCTAATTCCCACCCATTAGTAACTCTAATATTTTGCAGCCATTAGCAAAAGGCAGAGTGGTACCATTTCAGCATGAGCTAACTTTCTCAGTGGCACCACATAACCATCAACTAAACACTCTGAGGAGCTAAGCCATAGCCGCACTTCTGGAAGAAAAGAAAGAATAAATAACTAAAAGTCACAGGCAAAGACAATTTTATTGTGAACAGCATACCACAATGTAACACATCTCTAGATATGGCATATATAATATGAGCTTCTCAAACCTACAATTTTTTCATACTATTTGTCTTTTGCTACAATGTGATCTATGAACTAATCAGGACTAGAAAATAGCAGTGGAGTCATTGATGACAACATCACTTTCATGATGGAATGCACACCAAAACTGCTATCAGGATTAGTCGAAAACATCACAATACACATCAGCAGGCTCAAGAATGTAACTTTCACCAGGAGGATAAATTAAGATACTACATTTCAGAACATGTCCAGAGATAAAACAAGAACCTGTATAGAGATAATACAAGTAGCTTTCACTAGCAAAACTACTGAGACTCGAGTTCATGGAACAGTAGACAGAATCATGTCAAACAGCCACAGCCAAACCAATGATTTAAAAAATAATGGCTAAAGATTGTTTTCTAAGGGAAGCTAACATATATAAAAAATCCTAGTGGTAAATTTCTGAAGCTGCTCAGATGTTTTTTTTCCTGAGATCTTTACTCAATGACAGCCATAGCAATGACCACCCACACCTGATTCCCATCTAGCATTAACTTAAAACTGAAAGATATAGGATAAATTAAGATAGTACATTTCAGAACATGCTTCACACATGAAAAGTGCAGCAGCAACCATTAGCCTTAATGGCCTTAACATATTATTACACAAAGTTTATCTACTCCACGTATGGCTGAAATTATTTGAGATCAGCATCTATAAAAAAATAAATAGACATGGATAAGCATTAGTTGTTTTATTGCGGACATGACTATGGCCATTACCTGTTTTGTTGCAGACATGAAGACTATGGCTTATAGTCCATAGTACCTAGCAGCAACCATGGTTTTTTTTTCCTTATCATCTCTTTCATAGAGTTCAAATCATACTGCTGAGACAAACAGGAATAAAGGACATTCCACTTGAACTGGAAACTGAGACGAAAATTGAATACCTTTGGTGGTATAAATGTTGGAAGTTTATGTCCTTTCTTTTGCTTAAGAAGCTTTTCACATAGCTTTTCATGTCTACCAGTTTCTTTGACCCACTGCAGTACAAGGGAAACAATGGTACGCTACTTAGACAATGTCTGCAAAGTATTTTCAGAAACAATGCTGAAAAAAGAGCCCCTTTCCACGCTGATAGAAAATTGGAAACTATATTTTATAAAATCTCTAGTTTGATTAGAATTTTAGGTTATGCTGATGGATGGAAGTCAATTCCAAAATCATTGGGCAAGAAAAAACAAAGGCTAAGCGCACTTACAGTGAAGCCATTTGTTAAATTTTCTGTTTTTTCCATGTGCATTATCAGCTTTCTCGAGAGCACAGGCAGTAGCAGGATCCTCTATGACATATATACCTCCTTGGAAAGAGAGATCTATTCAGATCCAGGGATATTGTAAATCCTAGAATCGGGTGAAAGGGGCCGAATCGAGGAGAGTGCAGCCTCTAGGAGCAGGGGGGCTCTTACCTGGAACAAAGGAGAGCACCTGGAGTGGAGCCCAGCGCACGAGCAGTGGCGGGAGGATTTGGTGCCAGCCGCTGGAACTCCAAACCCTAACAAATCCTACGCGTAGATCCAGAGCTGCAACCGATGGGCCACATCTTGCGTCGACGCGGAACTACAGGCGATGGGGGATCCGTGTCGGGCGTCGACGGAGTGCACTGGTAGAGACAGGGGCAGGACGGCGAAGGCGGAGGGCGGGAGCACGGGATTGGAATCCGGTGGCGCGAGGCGTGCGGAGCTCGGTGGGTGGCGATGCACTGGGGCTCAACGCTGAGCTTGCACAGGTGGCGGCCGGGGCTCGGCATCGGGGATGTGCGAGCGAGTCCGGGGAACGCATGCGCGGCCGTGGGATGGCTGCTACGACGGACGGGCGGCGGCGTTGAGCGTCTGATTAGTGATTCTTTTTCTTTTCTTTTTATTTTTATTTATTTATTTAGGTGGAACTTGGGAAGGTGTGGCACAGAGTCAAATTTTCATTGACGCCGTTTGCAAATACCACGCGCGCCAGGCCAATATTTTCCTTCCTGCGTCTCCTCGTTTTAGAGAGAAGCGTTTTTTCTGCTCCGTGTCATGGCGCCATGTGCTCTGGGTGCAGGCTGGACTCGTATGGACTCGTACTCATATCCTTGGCCGACAGATGACCAGTAGCTAGGCTATGGCTATGCCGATAGGTAGTCTATCTATTGAGTTTGGCCGACAGTTTATTAGTCATCAGAGAAACGCCGACAGATAATTTGTAGTCTTACTATATGATTGCCGACAGATGAGATGACACCAAAAGATCATTCTTTTGCCAACAGATAAAGTGTCTGCGATACTAACCCTTTACCAACAGATAATAGTGGGGAAAAGTGTGTCATGGTGTAGTGTTGGTAGGGCATCGGACCAAGCGCCACCAGTCCGACGGGCGACCCTAACTGAACAAAGAGATAGCGTGAGCGTCGAACTCGGCTCAAGGTGGTCGCCAGACCATTGAGCGACAGTCCGACAACTAACCCTAGCTACAGGCGCGATTGGTGACCGAGAGAGTTGAACCGAGGCTTGGTCCGATGGATGGCGTCGGACTCGAGTCTGATGGTTTTTCACGTTTCTGGACCTCTCGGTGTAGCTTTCGCACCCCGTTGGACCGTCACTATTCATGACCGACAGTGGGTCCGACGGCGGCATGCGGCAGAGAGCCGTTGGAGGCGCCAACGGCTACTTTGTTTGAATGGGACACGTGGCGCAGTGGTAGTGGCCAGTGTAGGGCTTCAGACCCGGAGACCATGGTCCGACGGTCCTGATAGACCGGGTTCGACGGTCGGTCACGGGGCCAAACAGCTAGTTGAGAGCTTGGCTCTCTATTTAAGCATCTTGGCCGGCCTTGGCTTACTCTCTTGGCCATTTTTACATGTGATACATCCCTCTAGAACTGAGAAAGCTTCTCCCGCTCATCTCCTTGCTTGATTCATCATCTAAGTGGGTTGGGAGTGATCCAAAGTGCATTTGCATTGAGTTGAGGCATCTAGTGGCACTTGAGGATCGTTGTTGCTGTGATTTTCTTGTTACTCTTGGTGGTTGCCGCCACCTAGATAGCTTGGAGCAGCGGGATCGTTGAGCGCAGGGTGGTGATTGTCTCCGGCTCTAATCGTGGTTGTTGTGAGGGGTTTCTTGTACCTTCCCCGCGGGAGATTGCGAAAGGTAACTCTTGTAAATTGCTCGTGGCTTGTGGATCCTCATTTGTGTTGGTTGTGCGGCACCTAAGTGTTGGGTTAGGCGTGTGAGGCCTATTAGCGCGTGAATCTCCAAGTGAGTGTATCGCCACAACATGGACTAAGTTGCCGGTAAGCAACCGAACCGTGGGGATAAATCTTGTGTCCCATTGTCTCATTGGACACTTATCCGGTTCGGTATATCGCTCTATTTCTTGCATTTCAATTTCTAGCATAAATTGTGTAGAGCGTGCTTGCTTATCTTGTGTAGCTAGTTATTCATTTGTGTATTTGTAATTAGTTGTAACTAGCTTCTCCTAACTCAGTAGTTGTTAATAGTGACATAGCTTGCGTGATTGTGTGAATTTGATATAGAGATCATAGCTTCTAGCATTCGGTAGGTGGCTTGCTTTTCACCTTGTAGAGCTAGAGCAAAATTGCAATATCGCCTTATTGTTGTCTAACACTTTGCCCTAGTGATTTGTAGAAATTTTAATTAGGCTATTCACCCTCTCTAGCCATTTAGGACCTTTCAACAATGTTTCATTCTCATGTTCTCTCGAGGATCTTCTGCGCAAGATAAACAAAAAAATTATGCGGTTACAAGGCTATATATTTCCTATGCCACATTTTATCATAGCGCCATATCACAATTAAATGAAATGATGTGGCTAGCATATGAAACTACATGAAACTATGCACTAAGATGGACTGTTTCATTCACTTGTAATGTTGATGTGGCACTCTTGGTAATTGTGCATTCAAACACTGCATTAAGACTGGCCTAATAGCTACGGAGTACAACGTTTGGTAAAATAATGATGAACAACCAATTAATTACTAATCAAGGTTTCTTAAAAATCTAGGGTACATTGGTACATGTTACACCATTGAATGACTTCACCGATCAAGAGCCTATAAGGGCAGTCTTAACCCAGAAACTAGGATGGTTTCTAAGGTTATACATTAGGATGCCAACTAAAAGTAAAATGGTGGTGTGGCACTAGAATTAAGGAAGAGAGAGAGAAGGAACTGGTCTCTTATAAAAAAAAACTATGTCTACGTGAGGAAGAAATATGATAGATGGGTGATAGGAGAAGATATGTGATTGAATAAAAAAAACTATTTTGAAGAAACTATTTATTGGAATACTATGATTTATTTGTATAGTGTCTATATGACTCAGCAAGTATGGAAATTATCTCGTAATTTTTGGGTTAGAACTGTCCAAACAATCCATGTATTCCGAACATAAATACTGAACACCACACTTGTGAACATAAGGATACCTTTATGCATCTGGTCGGCTGTGGACCAGATCACATGCCTTGCCACATTAAAGTTTATGAGATTGTTGTTAGTCTCGCAAAATTCTATGGGTTGGACGCGGAAGAATGGAAAGTTTGAATGGACTAAGCCATTTGTAATCAGATTGCAAAACTTTTTTTGGGTACTTATAGTAGGAGGACAACCACAAAAAAAAAATCAGGGCACTTTGCTTTGCTACGGCTATCATGGACACTATATGTGGCTACACACTGAACAACAGAACATATATCTTTTTAACGGGTGAATGCAAGACATCATTGGTAAAGAGCGATCATGGACATCCACCATGAGTAGTGAAAACATGACTCCTGCCTAAACTTTCATATAATGCCAGTCACCTTCATCGAATCATGGACACACCGGCCAACAACCCATTGTCGATGTAAAACATTTGAATTCAGCACTAAGCAGGTAAAAAGGCAGATCACTACAAAATGTTCTAATACCAAACTCAGTTGAAGCTTAAAATTCCACAGGTAAATAGTTTTTTTACCTTACCAACCCACAACACTTAACAAATTGTAGCCTATATAAAGCATAGCCACCCCATGCACCAATGTAAAAACCAAGGGAGATCTGCCAACATGGCAGCAAGAAGAGCTTCCACGCATGCGGCGGAAGCACTCGTCAAGATGACATGCGTGGTGGCACTCGCCATCGCGCTGCTCGCGTCATGCTGCGCGGCTTCCTCGAGGTCGCTGCTGGTCTCCTCCTCATTCGTCGACGCACCGGAAGGCAGCCAACAGGCCGGTGCCCCGGCGCCGGCGGCGGTGCCGGTGCTAGAGCCGCAGCCGCCGGCTGCAGATGCCGCAGCCCCGCCGGCGGTGGGAACTCCAGAGTCCGCCCCTGTCGTCGCCACGCCGCCGCCGTTGACGGGTCACCATGGCCAGCACGTGAAGAGCAAGCACAAGGACCACGAGAAGGCAGCGCCACCACCCAAGCCGAAGCACCACCACCCGAAGGCGCCGCCCAAGCACCACGGGCACCATGCGCCTCCGGAGCCGGAGCCGGCCGTTTCGCCACCCGCGCCTCCGCCGGAGCCGTACACACCAGGTGCGCCGGCGGCCGACAGCCCCCACGGCCAGCAGAACCCACCGTGGCCGTTCCCGTGGCCGCGCCCGCCGGGCACCGGCCACTGGCCGCCGCTGCCGCCGTTCCCGCTCCACCCGCCGCCGCTGCCTGCATGGCCGCACCCGCAGCCGCACCCAGGGAACAACCCGTGGCCGCACCCCGGCCCGGGCGGCAAGTGGCCGCCGCTGCCCTCGTTCCCGTTCCACCCGCCGCCGGTGCCCGCGTGGCCGCACCCGGGGGGCAACTGGCCGCCGCTGCCGCCGTTTCCGTTCCACCCGCCGCCCATGCCGGCGTGGCCGTGGCCTCGTCATCCAGGAAACCCGTGGACGCCACCGTCCGCGTCCTTGCACGGCAGCGATGGCGTCCCTGCCACGACGGTGCAGCAGGACCCCAAGAACTGAGTCATCACTGACGCATGCGCGCGTGCTCTTTTGCCCGGATAACACGAGAGGAATTTTATATTACTATAATGAATTTGTTTCCGCTAAAGGAGAGATCGATCGATGATCGCATACGCTGTAAAAGTAATTATGATTTGTGTTAATTTGATCAGGCTCAAGAGCCATGATTATGATATGAATAAAATCAGACGAGAAGTTTAAAGTTCTTGCGATCATCCCTTCGATGATTCCAGCAAAAGTATAGATCATCACTTAATCAGAATTCAGAAATTCAGTACGGAGTACTTCTTTTTCTTCCCTGATGGAGCGACAAGGAGAACGCATAGCATTCAATGATTGGCCGAGATCTGAAGCCTTGGCCGGACGTTCTCTTCTGCTGCCTCTTGTACCGTCGAATGTTTGAAATATTAAATATAGACTGAAAAAATAATCAATTACATAGTTTACGATTAATTTACGAGACGGATCTTTTAAGCCTAATTAATCCATGATTTGATAATATGGTGCTACAGTACACACATGTGCTAATGACGGGTTGATTAGGCTTAACAAATTCGTCTCGCGCATTACTAACGGATTCTGTAATTTCTTTTATTAGTATCCGAGCATCCCATGCAATATCTGATGTGACACCCTAAAACTCTACGCCCTGAATTTAAACAAGGGCTATATTTCTATCTAGGCTTATTGGAGCGGGTTTTTTTACTTACTTGGTAGCGTGCCCGTACGTTGTTATGGGACAACTAAATTTTTATACTAAACACGCGGATCGCACGATATGATAATAATACTGTCAAATTAAATACCGGCATTAAAGTGACATTTAATCCAAAAAGTTAAGTTCATTGAATTAACACAGGCATAGAAAGTACGACGTCGCAGGCTCACCAACTCTACTGTATAGATCTTTTTTTTTGCTACAACAGAACAAATAATGCCCTGATAATTTGAGCATAAATGTGTTGTATTGTTACAAAAATGATAATGCAAACGTGATGCTCGTAATGTTAATATTACAAATTGAATTTTGCGCATGGCTAAAATTCTCATTGATGGTTTGCAATCATCGAGGTATGCATTTATAGAGGGAAAATGGTGTTCTTGTCCCTTACACAGATGTGCAATTATGATTTTACCCTCGTTTTTCTAACTTTGTGATTTTGCCCTTCACTGTCACAAGTCAACACGATTTTGCCCCTGGTCTTCGCGAATTTACCCCTGTTTTGACCGTTGACTAGGGGTAAAATCGCGTTGACTTGTGAACAGTGTAGGGCAAAATCACAAAGTTAAAAAAACGAGGGCAAAATCACAATTTCACATCAAAGTAGGAGCAAGAACACAAGAGCCCCTTTATAGTATTGTACATTTATGTATACACGCATAAAAGTTCATATCACCATAACAAGACCACTCCTCCTCCTTAACCTTTTAGAACTAACAATCTCTTTGAATTATCAGTTTGCTTCAAGGTGGGTGTATCTGGACGATAGCTAGGATCAATCTGTTGCGCATATCGTGTAACAAACTAGGAATACAATCTGCTAGCCCGATTATCTTATCTGTTACCCTACCTCTCCGGCCTATATAAAGGAGGGTAGGGACCTCAGGCACGGGATTGAGCATACGAATACAAGAGCGGCCGCACCACTGGAGTAGGGTTTAGCGCGCACCGCGCTCCAAACCAGTATAAATCTTTGTGTCCCATGTGCTACCATCTGATTCCGTCTACGTGATCACTTTGTTGGATATTGTCGAAGCAAAACAATCCGACAGTATGGATGTTGCAAAAGTAGATCGGAATGTTGCATATGTTGTAATGGTTGTACACGTATGTTGCAAGCGTCTGTTTTCAATGTTTCATCTATTTTTTTCAGACGTATGTTGCAAGTGTGTTTATCTGAATGTTGCATATGTTTCACACATATGTTGCAATTGTTTTATCTGGATGTTGCATATGTTTTGCAATACCTTTTTAAGTGTTTTGGGGTTTTTTTCAAGTGTTTCAGACACATGTTTCAAGTGTTTTATCTGTATTCGGACGTATGTTGTAAATGTTTAATCATGATATTTCAAAAGTAGATCAGTGTTGCAAATGTTGTAATAGTGTCGGTGGCTAGCGGACAGCGGCTTGCCGCAGGACTTCAGCCCTACACTCGCGTCTTCCTCGCGCGGCGCACCTTGCCCTCTCCTCTCTCTCCCCTCCCTTCCCTTCACTTCCCTTCCCTTCCCTTCCCTTCCTTCGTCTTGCCGCGACAGTTCGAGCTCGTGCAGGGAAACAGAGGGGCACGGCCGGTGGCGTGGGCGGATACAAAGGAGCTGCCGGATACCTGCGCAATGGTAACGTTGGAGGTTGGTCACACTTTCAACCGGCAAGAGATCGATCGAAACGCACCCGGCGAATTGCAATTGCAACACGGCGCCGCGGACGCTTTCTGAGCGCGTTGTGACCTGCTGGTGCTGGATGCCTGGATGCTAGATGCTGCCGATGGCTGGCTGGCGTTTGCATGCATTGTACCTCTGACTTCCGGCGCGAGAATCTCAAGTCGCGATGCGTTATAGCGGACAACCGATATATCGCAGTTTGCTGCCGGAGTCCTTGAATGCAGAGAGTCACATCTCCTGGACGTCGGACGAGAACTGGAGATCGATCCATATCCATTTGTTTATTTGTGTGTATATAGAGAGATTCAGATTCTTCAGTCTCCTGCCGCCCCCTGACCCTTATATAAGCAGCCCCCGCGCTCTTCTCAGCCTCAGTCCAATAACGTGGAGTGAGACATCGTCGTTTTCGTGTTTGGTTGTCGGGAACTCGGGATGGAGAAGAGTTTCAGTGTCAGGGGTGGGGATGATGACGATGAGGTGTGGGTGCACGACTCCTCCGTGGATCACCGCAGGGATGGAGTTCAGCGAGAGGCTGAGCAACGCAGGCCTATCCACGAGCCTGATGACATACCTCACCAAGGTGCTGCACGAGGAGATGAAGGTGGCCGCCAAGAATGTCAATTACTGGGTGAGCGTCACCATGCTCATGCCCTTGCTCGGCGGCTTCCTCGCCGACGGCTACCTCGGCAGGTTCTCCACCGTCGTCTTCTCCACCGCCGTCTACCTACTGAATCCCGACCGGTCCTGGCGACGGCGACGGCGCAGCTGGCGCCGGTCCTGAACCCCGCCCACTCGCCGCGCCTGCACAAGGCACTCTTCTTCGCGGGCATCTACCTTGTCTCCGTCGGCACGGGCGGGCACAAGCCGGCGCTGGAGAGCTTCGACGCGGACCAGTTCGACGAGACGCACGCGGCGGCGGAGCGGGTGCGCAAGATGTCCTTCTTCAACTGGTGGAACTGCGCGCTCTGCGCGGGCATCCTGCTCGGCGTCACCGTCGTCGTCTACGCGCAGGAGCGCCTCGCGGCTGGGGCGACGCCACGCTCGTGCTGGCCGCCTCGCTCGCCGTCTTCCTCGCCGCCCGACGGTGCTACCGATACAGGGTGCCGGCCGAGGGCAGTCCGCTCACGCCGCCGCAAGGGTGCTCGTCGCTGCCTTCAGGAAGAGGCGACTCCGGCTGCCCGACGACGCCGCCGACTTGTACGAGGTCGGCCCCCCGCAGAGTGGCAACAAGAGGCTGCTTTGCCACACCGACCGGCTACGGTAACATAACAACTAAACTAAAACGATCGTGAAATGCAATTGCTTTGCTCCCTAGAAATCTAGAATTGATGCAACAGTGGCTAAGTTAGTACGTACGTGCAGGTTCCTCGACAGGGCAGCCATAGTAGAGCAGGGCGCCGGCGAGGAATCAAGCGGGGCGTGGCGGCTGGCGACGGTGACGGAGGTGGAGGAGACGAAGCTGGTGGTGGCGACGGTGCCCATCTGGTGACCACGCTCAACTTCGGCATGGCGACACTTGACAGGATTCAGTCTAGTTGGGCTAAAACAAACTGGTGGAAAGAGGCAGCCGAGTTGTTGGGCGGGACGATCCATTGATGAGCAGAAGAAACTAGTGTGTTTCAGTGTGACACGAGGGAGCAACGGGCTCAGAAAAACCAAACTAGTGCGTAGACTGCGTAGTATCAACACTCGACTGCTTTTGAGTTTCAAAAAAAAAACACTCGACTGCTTTTCAAAACAAAACAAAAAAAGAACACTCAACTTAACACGTGTTAGTGCTGCTGAGAAACGAACTGCTGAAGATCTCAGGGCCGCCTCTGGTGGACACACCGGATCGTGGCAAAATATATAGTGGAAACTACATATTAGATGCAAACACAAAAACCAATTTAAAAATTCATTGTAATTCCTTTTTTTTTTAAACTTGGCATATCTATAGTGCATATAAATATATACTCACATGTAAAAGTTGGATACAAACTCAAACTAAAAAATTATATAAAAATAACAAATTTGAGGTGCATATCAGCATATGCACTAGAAGACGTGATCCTAGAAATTTCATCTTCTAATGCACACATCTCTTAAATTTATTTTTTCTATTAGTTTCTAAAAAAGAAAATTTGCATCCCTACTTTTTACGTGTGAGTACATATTTGTATGTACCGTGGATATGCCAAGTTTTAAAACTTTTTTAGCGACCAAAATACATTTTTTTGAATTTGTTTCATGTTTTCACCTAGTATGTAATTTCTACTGCATATTTTACCCCTAATTGTAGCACCTTTTCACATACCTACTAGTGGGAGTCCAGGTCTCGAGGACTCCCAATAGCTCTTCGAAGCTCGAGCATGTGTGCTAGCGGACTGACACACAAACCATCCGTTGATTAGTCCTTGACATCGCATGACAGTTTCATCGAACATAGATAGACAAAATCATAGAAACCAATTGTGTTGGTCGTGGAAACTTATCAGATTTACATATTGCAGTTATAAATTCTTTAACTGTTAGCATAGAAACCTGGCTCGAACAGTACGGTGACGTGCGAATTGAGCATATCTCAATTGTTCACCCGTTAGCATATCTCAACCGTTAGCATAGAAACCAATTGGGTTTTTCTTATGGGAAACATGTTCACCCGAGTTCCAGTTCTCGACTCATTCATATTTTCTGGATTATTTCAAGATTTAACGTTGTTAATCTCGAGATCTTCCTTCGTAGATGCTCATAGAATAAGGTGTATGTTTCTATGTTCATAGGAGGTGAGTGTACACATATATGAGTGCCTACGTTGTACTATGGTTCGCCAGTAGGCTGACAATGTGGATGTTAAAAGGAGTGGTGCCACTTTCTTTCTTTCTTTCTTTTTTGAAAAAAATGTCACTAACATGTTATGAAGAATGGTGATGAAAGTTTTTGTACAATAAATAACCAACTTATATAGGAGTAGTTTAAAATGTACAATATACTCCAAAAAATTATGTGTGCAACAAAACACGTGTATGATGTGGAGCCATAATTTCTAGTCTATCTATGACCTAGACTCTGGATTACCATATCTTTTTTAGATCCAGGAATTAGTAGCATCTATTGGAAAAGGTTTGGTACCCTTTTGGCTTCTTTTCGTCTGAGATCCAATCAGGGCCACGTTTAGTTCCACAAATTCCTGAATTTAGCACTATGCAAAAAGAAGATTCCCCGTCACATCAAACTTGCGGTACATGCATGGAGTACTAAATATTGACGAAATCAAAAACTAATTGCACAATTTGGTTATACTTTGCGAGACGAACGTTTTGAGCCTAATTAGTCAACGATTGGACAATTATTACCAAATAAAAACAAAATGTTACTGTAGCTACAGTCAACTATTGGACAATTATTATCAAATAAAAACAAAATGTTACTGATTTCGTCGGTGCCGATTCGAGCGAACTAAACATGGCCCAGATTATCGGAATGACTGAAGAGCTCCTGACGTGACGCGCGGAAAAGAACCGCAGAGAATTTCTCATAAAAATACAAGTTTTGAAAGACAGGCTGATTAGCGTCCCTGTCACGTTAGTAGTATGGCTACCCCTGGAACTGGAGACACAGACACGACAAGCAAAATGAGGACGACCTCGATCCTAAACGCCCATAAAAATGCATTGATCTCACGTTAACTATGCATAATACTCGTCCCTACGCATCTTATATCCCTATAAAATTTCTTTGAGCTATTGGATTGGTAGATCTAAAGATTAATAAGTACTTAAATCTTGGATATACGATATGTCTAATACTAATTGGTTCTTGTATTCTACTAGTAATCATTCTGTTAATAAGGGCATGAAGGTAGATACTTACTGCTAGAAAAATACTGTATACCTCCTCTATTTTTTGATAAGGGCATGGGCATGACGGGATATAGATAGATGATTAAAACAAGCGAAAAAATTACCATGTCTAGTCAAGGTGTAACTGTATACCTCCTCTATTTTTTGAGCCGTGTCAGGGTTATGTTCCTTACAGTGAAACATATCTATTCGCAGGGTCGGAGCCAGGCCCTTTTGTTGGTGTCAGCCGACACCGATGACTTCTCATGTAATCAATGTAAATACACTGTTTCCATAATGCTAAAAGCAATAATCTCCAATGCTAATGACCTCGACGCCGTTCGCAGCTGGCTTCGCCTCTGTCTATTCGGGTTTGAGCCTCCGATGTAACAAAGTGCTCATATTTCTTTTATTGATTATATTTTTAGTGGCAAACAATGCACTCATTGATAGAAAGACATTTGCAGTAAATCCAATTATAATACTAAGGCTTTGTGTTGGATGGTGTGAATTTGAGAAATTGTAGCATCACGAAAAACTTTAGTTCTAGAATAACAGATATGCAAAACCACGGTTTAGAAAATAAGATCTAGAGTGGAGTTTCTAATAAAACTCTAAAAAAAATTATAATTTTAGTAATACCATAGTTTTCAAAACTACAAAGAATGCCCAATCCAAACATTTTTGTAGTTTTGAAAACCAAAGTATTCACAAAACTATGATTTTAAAAACAATGAAAATATTTTGTATATAAATAGGACATATGTCTTTGTATGTTTTAGTGTGCGTAAAATGTGTATGTATATATTATTATTATATCTATAGGACGCATGTATTCCTTGTGTGTGAAAAATTGTGTGTTTTTTAAAATCACTGTTCGTGTGTGTTTCGGGGAGCAAAATGGTAGTGCTCGTGCAGTCAGGCCAGGCCAAGAGACGAACTCCTCGGGTCCTCTCCTCCCAAAAGTCCCAAGTTTCAATTGACACGTGGGCAGGCTAATGTTGGCTTTCGGCGCCGGGCGAGACCAATGCTGCTGACGCTCTCTTTACCCCGGAACTAGGGTTGAAAACGGTCGGGAACGGTCGGGAAAACACCGTAACCATTCTCGCTCCTGCATTATATGACCGGGAACGGTGGCGGGAACGGGAAAGCCGGACGGGAAAACGAATTCGATATTACGGGATATCGGGAACGGAATACTTCGATCGGGAACGTGTCGATTACGATCGGGAATCGATAACACAAAAACGGAAACATCGATATACATGTAACCACTTAAAACAGTTAGCTCAACGCAATAATTGCAACCATAAGCATATACGGATGAAAGCAACACAGAATGAAGCAACCACACACAGTATATCACAGTTCACAGGCAATGAGGCAACAATCACATAGCACACAAGTCACAGCCGTACATCACAGTTCACAGGCAGGCAAGGCAACCACACACAGGCAATGGTCCAACACTCGGCTCACTCACAGACAAGAGACAACGAGACAACCTCTGGTCCAATACTCAACTCACAAGTACAAGTCCAAATTAAAATAAAACATGCCCAAATGCCAAGTGCCAACAATAAACACACAATAGATGAACATATCATAAGCAGAGACAACACTACATGTCAAAGAAACCCAGATCATCTCCATGTGGTCCATCTCCTTCGTCATCACTTTCTCATGACATCGTCCGTCCCTAAAAAAAATAGGAGGCATTAGTGTTGGAAAGAACAGATCCAAATGCACATTTCAGTTATCAACTAATATGCAAAATCATAGACAAGGGTGAAGCTCATCCCTCTCATTATTCTGAATCAAGATATATGTAGGAAGCATATGTAGCACATGCATGACACATAAAGTTCTTAAGTTTAATAGAATCTTTATTTTTAAGTTGCTTTAATTTTAAGGGTGTTAATTCACTTCTAGGTAAGTTTTTTTTTGTTTTCATACTTACTTGATTTCTAAGTTGTGCTTATTTAGATTTCCCAAAAACTCCTAACAGTTTGTTTCTTACTTTGAACTTGTCTGCTCAGTTACCAACTCACAGTTGCTTGAAGCTAACCTTCGGTTCAGTTGCTAATAGTCTATCAAGTGGTGTATAAATACTAGAATTATTATCCTTTCCCCTAGATTAGAACTCTAGAGTAAACACTAGTAGTCTAGTACACTACACAGCCCTAGCCACATACAACAGCAACATATATATAACAAACAATGTAGCCAAATGACTAGATAACTCAATTGACAATACCTCAATGTTCAGCTTTGAAACAAGGGCCTCAATAACTTCAAGATCACCAACAATAGAACCAATCTTCTTATCTGAAATTCAAAGTAAGCCAAGACTCATATATCAGCAAATATGATTATGATAAAATATTGTACAATTAAAACTAAGATGCTTTTCTAACCTCTTCTTTCTGCAGCAACCCAATCTTTCATGCATATCAAAGCTTCAACCATTTCAGGGTCAAGGCGGCTACGGAAAGGATCAACAACACGTCCACCAGCGCTAAAAGCAGACTCAGAAGCCACAGTTGAGACTTGTACAAATTAGCAAATCACGAGCTATTTTTGAAAGAATAGGATACTCATCGGTCCGGTTCTTCCACCATGCCAAGATATCAAATGACCAATTTGAGCCTCGAGGCGGATCTGCCATGTACTTGTCCACTCATTCATATCATCAAAGCACCATGCCCACTAGACTCATACAAGAAGTTCTCTAGTTCATCATCACCACTGTCCACTAACATGTCATCTGTATCCTTAGCATCATTTGATCCACTTTTAGGCCTTGAAGATGAAGGAGCAGCAGCAGCATAGAACTGGTACAATTTCTTCATGACATCAACAAGTTCATCAACATGAACTTGAGATGAGATGCCATGTAATTTTCTCATGTAGAACTCGATAAGCCTTTTCTTATATCTAGGATCTAGAAAGCAGGCAACAACAAGTGTAGTGGATGATTTCTTCCAATATTTTTCAAACTTCCTACTCATAGAAGTAGCCATTGCACTAATAGTGATATCTTGACAAATAGACCATTCATCTAGTAAAATCTTTATCTCACAAAACCCTCTATAGAACAGATTTGCAGTTGGATATAAAGTACCAGACAACAGTTCAGTGAGATCAAAGAATTTCTTCAAGCATTGGAACAATTTAAATGCCATGGCCCATTCACCAGGAGAAGGAGTGATTTTTTCATACCTACGGCGATCTGATGATTTAAGCCTCATGAATGCATTCTTGTAGTACAAAGCATCTCGAAGCATCAAATACGTGGAATTCCATCTGGTTGACACATCAAGTGAAAGACCCTTGTTTGTATCCATTACACTCGGTTGCACGCTTCATGAGCTCCTCCCATTGCAATGGGGATCCCTTGACAAAAGAAGAACTAGTTGTGTAATATTCTCAATTGTGGGTGTGATTACACTCAAACCATCCCTAGCAACAAGGTTCAGTATGTGACAAGCACACCTCACATGGAAGAATAGTCCATCACATATCAAAGCCGTTGAACTAGCATTGGCCCTTAGATCAGAGATGATGTCTTTGATCGCTACTTCATTTGTCGATGCATTGTCTAAGGTCGAGCAAACATTCTCTTGTCAATATACCACTTAACCATAAGTTCAAGTAAATGTCTCGAGAGAGCTTTGTACCAATGTAGATGACCTGTACATGCACAAAGTTCACAATCCTTTTCTCGATATACCAATTGTCATCTATCCAATGTACAGATTACACACATGTATGATGACTTGTTCTCGATTTGAAGTCCACATGTCCATGGTGGCACTAAACCGACAAGAGACAGATTTGAACATGCTATACAACCTCTCCTTTTCAGCTAAGAACATGTTCATAATTTCTTTCCTAATGGTAACACGAGATCTGATTGGAAAGGTAGGACTTGCAGGGATTTGATGAAATCAACAAAATACTCATGCTCGAGATATATTAAATGGGTACTCATGCATGACTATTGCCAAGTAAAACTTTCTCAAGCTAGCCTCTTCATCATACACCTGATGGTACCACAATGATCATGTCTTTCCCCCATCTTTTTCCACTTTGAGTCATTGCCCTTCACTATACTATGTGCCACCCTCGATGGGTCCAAAATCCAGTTGTTCCAGTAGTTGCTCTCACATCGCCCTTGTGATTGCATTTGGGCCAATCACAATAAGCCCACATCTGAACATATGTCTTGCCATTATCCTCAACGACCACTCTCTTCTTGGTAAAATCTTTGCCATACATTGGATGTGCACCTCTTGTGCCTCTTTCCACAAGGTACATCTCCCTCTTGCACAGTGCTCATCGTCACAACGCCGATTGCACTTGCGATTTGTTCCAAAGAAGAACAAAACCTCTATCACTTGCACCAAGAGTCCCTATGTCACTTGCAACAAGCAAAGACCTAGATCACTCGCACCAAAGAGCATCGTATATGTCACTTGCAATGGCAAAGACCATCGCCACCAGCACCTTCTAGGCCAAAGACCACCGAACCATCGCCACCAAAGACCACCTAAACTCGAACCATCGCCACCAAAGAAGACAAAGATCACCACCTTGACTTGGACTAGATGCAGGGAGTTGCACTTGCAGATGATAAAGACAGACATATACCAAGATCTTTACCACAATTACTGTGGCTTTCACTTGACCTCTTAGATCCCCGCCAAGACAAGAATAGAACACAACAATATGAATCTAAGACACCAAGATGAATCAAAATGACCAAAGTAATTGGACCTTACTCAATTACTTTTACTCATGCATCTGTTGGTTGCAATTGCAATATGAATCTAAAACATTCATTTGGGAATCAAAATGACAGTGAGTAATCGGACCTTACTCAATTACTTTTACTCATGCATCTGTTAGTTTGATAGTTTCATCTAACACACAAGCAATAAAACACAAGGGACAATATTCATCTGTTAGTTTCATCCCTAACAACAAGCAATCCCATGTAGTGATTCACATCTAACATCTTTGCCAATAAATGAAACATACACTAATTCACACATCTTTACCTCGCTTGGAAAAGGCGCGAGGGTGTTCAGCTGTTCACCGGGGGGTGGCTCGAAGAGGCGGCGCTTGGAGGCGGATGAGGCGGATCTGTAACCGAAGCTTGCTCACTTGGTGGTGGCTTCATCTTGGCGTCCGACACGCCTACCTAGCCCCCAAGTCGTGGATCTGTTATCGCCTCGTCGGACGGCGGCCACCGCACCGCCGAGCAAGGCACCGGGGAGGAGACGAGGAGGAGGTCAGCCGCTAGGCGCCAGGAGCCTGTGAGAGAGAGCTGAGAGGCGCTTGAGAGTTGAGAGACCGAGAGTCTGAGAGGAGAGCCGGAGAGGAGGAATGCTGGCGCAGACGAGTTCACGGTGGTGGCGGCGTCTGCGGCGTCTGGGGCGAGTTGAGAGAGACTGCCGAAGCCGAAGAGGCGAAGATTGGGGATTTGGGTGCTTAGGGTTTGCGGCGTGCGGGCGAGTTGAAAGACTTGCGGCAATGCGGCGTGGGGTTTCAGGGTTTGGGCGACGGACGTGGCCGCGCGGCGTGGGGTTTGGGTGGGCCGGCGGGGTGAGTTGGGCCATTTGCCTGGAGGCCTTGAAAATAGGAATTTCCTGCGGTAGTTTCCCGAACAAATACGGGATCCGCTAATTCGGTCAGGAAATCACTCTAACCGATTTCGACATCGGATTCGCCGTATTTTCCCGGATTTCTTCCCGATTCCGTTTTTTCCCGAGAAAACGATATTCGATCGGGATTTTCGGTATTCGGTGTCGGTCGGTACG
The DNA here is from genome assembly GCA_904845875.1 of Miscanthus lutarioriparius. Taxonomy (NCBI): domain Eukaryota; kingdom Viridiplantae; phylum Streptophyta; class Magnoliopsida; order Poales; family Poaceae; genus Miscanthus; species Miscanthus lutarioriparius. The sequence continues at coordinate 91,715,622 of CAJGYO010000009.1, forward strand.
GGAATTTTCCGTTCCCGTTTTCAACCATACCCGGAACCACGCGGCAGTTTTCCCACGCGTGGCAAGTTACCCACCCTTCCACCCCTCCCTGTCCCCCGGCCCCGTGCACCCGGCGCACGGGGACACGGGCCACATCCCGCCGTCCAAACTACCTCATGAGTCGACACGCGCTGTGACTGACCCATGCACCTGGTCCACTCGGGACTTTGGCGGCCCCCCGACGCGGAGTCGCCGCCCGCCGCGTGCTCGTCCCGTCCCTGCACCCTCCGCATGAGCCCGTGACTTCCAGACACCGTCAGCTCCGCGTCGCGATTCGTGTGAAGACGGCCTGGTCCATACGACGCGTCCACGCTGAAGTGAGCCGCGCAGCCCCCGGCACTGCACTGCACTACTGGCTACTCCCACCGGCCACCGCGACCGCTCGAGGCGCACCTACCTACCCATCCCGGCATCCCCCCTCCCGTCCCGCGCCGAGCAACGCCCGCTAGGCAGGCTGCTGCTGCTACCCGCAGTCCCCACCGCGCCCCACCACAGCCGTTGACCACCGTTGACCTCGGCCCGGCCGGCCGCCTGCCATGGACCCGCGCTTCCCGCCGCCGGCGCCGTCGACCTGCTTCGGCGGGGGCGGGGCTGGGGGGCTCCCAGCACGGGGGCACCACCGGCGGGCGCACTCGGAGACGTTCATCCGGCTGCCCGACGCGGACCTGCTGCTGGACCCGGACGCGGACTTCGGCTTCTCCGACATCGACTTCCCCTCGCTCTCCGACGACTCGCCCGCGGCGTCCGACCCGACGCCGCAGCCCCAGGCGCCGCCCCAGCAGCCGCTGCCGCAGCAGCAGGCGGCTTCCCCGGCGTCTGCGGCGCCGCCGAGGCCGCCGAGCGGGGCGCACATGCGGAGCCTCTCCCTCGACGCCGCCTTCTTCGACGGCCTCTCGCTGCAGGGAGGCGGCGTGGCGGGGCACAAGAGGAGCGGCTCCATGGACGGGTCCACCTCGTCGTTCGAGGGCGAGTCCGCGCCGACGTCGTCCGTGCTGCCGGACTACGCCAAGAAGGCCGTGCCCGACGACAAGCTCGCCGAGCTCGCGCTCCTCGACCCCAAGCGCGCCAAGAGGTGAGCGAGCGGGCAAACGCCATCCGCGTCCGCGAGCTGTCTTCCCCTTGAAATTGCTTCCCCGCTGCTTGAGATGCTCGATGTAGCTGGAACGTGCTACGGTGCTACCTTGTCCTGTATCTGGTCAAGTCCTGGTTTCAAGATCCGTATCCTTGTCGCGCGTTGAATTTCTTGTGGTCGAACGAAGTGAGGTGTAATTTCTGCTCCCGCGGTGGTCCTCGGTATGCAGGATCCTGGCGAACAGGCAGTCCGCGGCGAGGGCCAAGGAGAGGAAGGTCAAGTACACCAGTGAGCTGGAGAGGAAGGTGCAGACGCTGCAAACAGAGGCCACCACGCTTTCGGCACAGCTCACGCTCCTTCAGGTAACGAATATTTTGCCTGGCTGCTTTGACCAGGCACTATCATAACTTATTGTGCCCGAAAAAATGGTCATCTTGTGGTTGGGTGTACGAAACGTATCATTGCTTCAGCCAGCGCTAATTATTTGACTGGGGCTTGTCTCGTGCTACAAGTACCACCATAGGAGGATCAGCTATTATTTTATCCCACCGCTTGAAGCTCTTTGCTCTCTTGCTGTGTGTGCTGGACAAGTGGGAAGATGAACTTATTAGCTGACACAAACCTTGGCTTGATACGATTAACTCTATAAAGAAAGCAAAATGTTACCATCACTCACATCCTCTCCTTATGATTGGCCAGACTAATGGTTTGCTGTTCTGGCTTATCAATTTTGCTCAAGTAACTTTGGTTTAAAACTTTTTATATCTTTTCCTTACTAGATTTTTTGCTGTTTCTTGAGGATATCTAACAAAATTTTAACTGCCTTTGATCCTCAGGGTCAATATGAATTCTCTCCATGCTGGTTCATGGATAAATTACTCCTATGTCACAGGCACCTTCCTTTATTTGGTCATTTTGTAAACAATAAGGTCACAACTAATTTAGGCATTGTATTATAGATATTTGAACTTGGGATTTTGAACATTTGATTAGAGATGATGTATGTTGGAAACTGTTTTATTATACTTAGTGAATGCATGCTATATTGCTATTTCCTACCCATCAAGTTCTTTCCAAGTTTTGAGTTGCTATTAATGCCTTGTGGTAGGAGTATGGCCGATTGTCAGTGTCATTTGGTTGAGTTTTAGCATTCCTTGCTAGTACCCATTGTTTCTGTACACACACTTGATTTTTTCATCAGAAGTTAAAATATCTGTGCAGTCTTACCTCTATAGTGTAGGTGAATAATTTTGATGATACATCCACCCACTTTATGTTCTGTCTTTGCTGAAACTATCATGAGCATTAACGTATTATGCCATCAGTAGAAAAGTTACCCTCCAAGTTGCCTTGATTTGCAAATTTCTTTGGCATAACACATTTGTTTATATTAGCTATGTCCACTCTACACGATTGAGATTTCGATGCACTATCTTATGATAGTCTTACTAAAGAAACGTCAAATGAAGTATTACCCCAGACATATATATATATATATATATAGAACTTAGTAAGTAATAAATGGGCATATAGTAGCGTCAGATAACCTTATTACATCGTGGATACTGTTTTTCTTTTCAGTTCGTATGGTCCTCATGGATGTAGAGTAGATACCATGTCTAGGCTGTAGAATCATTGTAACGCTGTTTTCTCAGTTCAGTGGTGCTTGCAAATTTGTGTTTCATGAAGGCTGGGGTGAATATTCGAGACCAAAAGGTCATTATGTTCAGGGGATACTTAGAACACTTCTTTTTGCTGCATGCTCTGAAGCAGAATAAGCTGATCCATGCAAGTGCAGTTGCATCTTGAACTTCTGGTCCTATATGGATTGTGAATGACGTGCCAGTGGATGTGTGAACTAAAAGTTGCCATGTTATTTGCAGCCAAGCAACAATAATTCTAGATGCGTGGCCTTTTCTTCATGGCTAACACAGCTCAAACATTGCAATAAATTTTAAGTTCTCTATTAACAATCTTGCCTGCAAGTATTGTTTTAGTTGATGTGACTGCTGAAGAATTTATTACACCTAAAAGTAGGGTCATAGTGGAGATGCCTCTGTACTTTATAGGTAGGTCATATCACAAATAGATGTTCTGATTGGAAGATGAATTGATTGGAGATGAGGAATCAGATGGGGTGGTGTTAGGCCAGAAGCTTTAGTTTTGGTGGTAGGGGACAGTTATCCTTCCTTTATCTCTATGCAAAATTTGGCCGGTCATTTAAGCGGCAGAAGAACCAGAGTAAAAACATATTCTGAAGTGTTAAACTGGATTCAGAATTTGTTGGCGAGTAAGACTACCTTTTTAGCTATTTTGATATTGTTGGATTGGAATGATTTCAAATTATTTGCTCCACTGGTAATCATCCTGAGAACTCTCTGTGGTTTGTTGTCAGGGTTGTTAGTTTATGCATTTGTTTGTTTTAGTTAGTCATCATCTGGTGCAATTGTTGGTTTTGTTGCCATTAATGTATTTATGGTTCAGCACACTCTAATATTGTTTCCTTTATCATGCTGCAATTTACTTATAATGCAGAGGGACACCTCAGGTTTAACCACCGAGAACAGGGAGCTGAAACTCCGGTTGCAGGCCATGGAAGAACAAGCTAAACTTCGAGATGGTATGTCCTAGTCTTTCTTTGGAAGGTGTTAAGCCACTGTCATGAGGCCCAGAAAGAGACTCACTTTTCCTGTTTCAAGAACATCATGGGACAAATGATATCAACCGAGCAGTTATCTCCTAACCAAACTTTATTCCCCTAAAAAAAATAGTTTTCTTCTGAGCAGATAGGCAGATATTAGTTGAACTAGCCTATCAAGCAACTTGTTGAAACCCCGGTTGTGTTTGATGCAGCTCTAAATGATGCCCTGAGAGAAGAAGTCCAGCGGCTTAAGATAGCTGTAGGGCAGGTCCCTAACATGAACGGGAATCCCTTCAATGGAGGACTACCACAGCAGCAGATGCCAAGCTATTTCTCACAACCACAGCAGATGCAATACTTCAGCGGCCACCAGGGCCAGCATCACAATCCGAACCATCACCCCCAGAACTCTTCAAACGGAGGTGGCCAGTCCTTGAGTGACTCCATGGATTTCATGTGAGGAGACTTGGCTCAGGGGTTGCCTGGGATCACATACCAACTTCAACTAAAGTACTGTAAAGGTAGCTAATGTAATATTCAGTATTATGATACGAATCATTGTAGGTTAGCTAGCTGTTCCTTGTACCATTAATCAAAAAGTTCACTCATGCATGACAACCTATCATCGCTTTTGTTCTGGGGTTAAAGTAAAGTGGTTTGACTGGTTGACGAGCTGAGTGTCGTTGTTGCCCTGTAAAGTTTTTCCTGTAATAGTAAAGGAATGGTTTCCGGTTGAAACTCGTGGTTCCCAGGCTGCTGACGAGTTTCATGTCTCACTGTTGGTGAAGAAATTCTGGATTTATTGCAGTGGTTTGACGGCATAAACAGATTGTCGGAGGTTGACGCGATGTCTTTGCGCTCTCTCTTTCACGGGGAATCTTCTCTACCCACTTCTCTTCTTTTGCACTGGTTATGAAGTCTTCTATTTTGTTTTATCTTTTGTACTGTTCCTCCCTTTCTTTTAAAAAAAGGAATTTTTATTCTGGTCTCCAAGAGTTTGCACACAACCAAAATCTATATTTATGGATCTATAGCAAAACCAAGTAAATGTGTTACTATATATTAAGCGCTAAGTCTCTTAAAAGACATGCTTTGTATGCACCAATTATAGTTGTGACTTCTTTAGAATATTTTTATCGTTTTGGAAACATTTTTATGGCTTATGAGGAACAACTATGCTATATTCCTAGAACAAATATTTTAATGGCTCGTTAGCTGGTAACCCCAGCAGGAAGTTGTATCCAGACTTCATATAGCTTTCTTAAAAGCTGAGATTTAGATATAGGAATTTTAGAGTATCGATCCCATTAGTGCACTGAAACAAAGTCTAGACCGTTAACAGAATTTGCCTAGGAAACCAGTTTTAAATAGTAACTAGATATATTCTCGTGTGTTGCACGAGGTAACAAATTTGTATCCATATGTACAATAATGCACGTGTCTTATGGTTTAGACGAACATATTAACAAATTTTTATCCATGTCTACGACGATGCACATAGCTTATGTTTTCGACGAACATATTAAGAAATATACAAATTTGATTACATAAAGCATATTTTATGATCTTTATGACCTATATCATGTAGATTTGGTTTATAGAAACCTAATAAAATTAGTTTTGTTTTTTAATTATTATTTGTGTGTTTTATTATTTTACATTTTCAAAATTTAATAAAAATCCAATAAATATTTTTGCATTTGGACCCGTAAACAATTTCTAAATGCGTGCTCTAGGTTTTCCTTCATCTACATGGACGTGGTAGACTAATGGGTCACGTTGTTACGTACGGGCATCAAGCGAATCACCACGCAACGGACTCATCTGTTACCTAGGGTCAGGAGGTCCGTCAATTCATTCCACGGCACACCGTTCCTTCGTTCCTGCTCTCACACGAGGGCGAGCAGGGTGCAGAACTGCGACCACACACGCACGAGGCGAGTGGGGCGCAGACGCACGGGCACACGCGCATGGGCATGCGCTGACGGGCGAGTGGGGCGAGCATTTGCAGGTGCTCGCCGCCGCCGGCACAGGCTGGAGCTAGGGCACGCATGCACGGGCGAAGAGTAGCTCATGGCGAGCACGGCGCAGAGCACGGCGAGCGCCGCGGCCGCCACCAACACATACTGGCATTAGGTCACCCGCGTCCATGGCGAGACGCGTGCTCCCACGTCCGCCAGGACTACGCACGGCAACAGGTCGCGGTTGCCCGCCGCCGCCGACACAGGCCGGGGTTAGGGCGCGTGCGGGGGCGTGATTTATTTGCGGGGAGGTGGGCCTCGACGCAGACCCATGCAGGCGGGGCGACGCCAGAGCGTGCGGGGTTCACGATCCGGACTCGCCATTAAGCTAGGGGCGAAGCGAATAATACTTGGCATTTGTGCGACCCAGATTCTCAGACAGGGACCCACGCGGGCGGGGTGACGCGGGAGCCACAGATTAAGCTAGGCGAAGCGAATTAGGTTTTTTTTAGGTGTAGAGATGCAAAGATAGAGAATAATAATTAGGTTAGATTTTCAATTGTAGAACATATTTTATATGAGTAGTCTGTCACGTTTTGTATTTTTATCTTAGCGTGGCGACGCTGTGCACAAACCGGACTCGGACTCGTACTCGTGATTGGTTATCTTCCACACGTATTAGCCGTGCAGAGAGGGGCTAGCCGGATTAAGCTGGCAAAAGCATTAAGGGCATGTTTGATGCTCCAGGCAGCTCAGACGCCAGGTAGCGTCCCCAGGCGTTCGATCGTCTGGGGCTGCGATCGCTTGCCTGGCAGCAGCCCAGGCGAGGGCGGCATCCAAACCCGCCCTAAGAGCTGGGGGACCCACGCTAGTACATCCGACGATAACATTACTAATATTTTAGGTGTAATAGATAAACCAGCCCAGCCCAGACCACGTAGTGTACAAACGAAAATGAAGCCCAACTAAGTAAGCCCACGAACGCACACCTGGATCTGGTGAGGGCGACACATGTCCAGCTCGGCCACCTCCCACCGGTCGCCCCAGCTCCGGCGCCCGCCGAGGCGGTGCTGGAGACCGGACCAGATCACGGGCCGCGGCGTCCCACCTCCGACCTGACCCTCTCCGTCCACCAACGCGGCCCCGAGTCAGCCGTCCAGCGACAGCAACTGTCACCCGAATTGGCCTGGCCTGCTCCGACGACGGTCCAGCCTCCGACGAGGCTCCGACCCCAATGCAGGTAGCAGCTCCTCGAACCACGCTTTCCACATGGAGATTCTCTGACGCCCGGCGCGTTCTCTTGTCCCGCCGCGCGCAGGGCTCGTCGTCGCGGCACGGCGCGCGCGCGTCGCGTGGCTCACACGGTTGGTGGCCGGTGGCCCGCACATGGGGGCCATCATGGGGGAAGCAATCAAGCAGGAGCCGGGGGAGGGTGCTGTGCCTATCGGCGAGGCGATTCGTCGTGCACGATTTGCAGCTGCAGGTGAGGATCAGGCGAATCGCACGAACAATCATGGAATTGTGGTTGTACCTCCTACGTAAGCGAATCGCACGCAGGATCCCCTCGTGTTCTTGCTGGGCGATTTGTAAAAATGAGACTCGAAACATCGGTCGTTTTTAGATTTGACACTGGACCCACATTCATAGATACAGATGGACTCACATTCATAGACATAGATAGACCCACTTGTCATCCACTCGAGTGTCATCATAACCACATTATCCGTGATAGGATTCTTTGATAAAATCATGGGTAGGTGTGCTGCCTTGTACCGTACATGTTTTACAAATTTCTTGGGCTACAACTATATGAGCTTTGATTAAGAAATAGCAGAGAAAACATGCCACACTGCTCTAGGGACTTTTGTTTTGCTACTGCTCCAGGGGGGGTGATGAGGGTAAGAAACAACAAAGGGTGGTGTTGGTTAAGAGTGACGAGGTACAACTTACCTGGTGGAAATATCATTCCAATCTTGTTTAGAAAGCCAAGCTATTTTTTTCCCCTGAAGAGGACCTACATGATGCCACCTCTCTAATACAAATGTCCAGTCCAAGTCACGAGTCATTGCAACATCAGCTCTGGGAGGAATTACATATCGATTTGAACATTGGAGACTGATTGTTGCCTTGGACCTTAGCTTGCTAAGCATGTTAGCAGGAATCTATACCGAGTGCAACTTGGTAGTCCTTTTGTTTTCAGTAGTTAGGCAGATAGGTCATGCAAGTGACTTTGACAAAGTTTTTTTTTTTATTGCTATCCATTTTCAAAGTTCACTATGCGTCTGCTTATTCGTAGGTGTTGAAAACTTGATTTATTTATTGATTTGTTTTTTTTTTTGCTTTCTGGCTAGGCTCATCTTTCAGTTTCAGGTACAGCCCAGTCTTCTGAAAGAGAAATCAGTTGACCATCCATTGCCGCCCTTGTTTCATGATGTGCTGCTTGGATAACCAAACCTGATTTCTTCTTGTTGCTCTATGTGCTAGGATGAAAACGAACTATTCACCACAGTTGCCAGTTGATTTTACTTATATCTACAAAAGCACAATTTGCTCTTTACATAGACAAAATATCAGTTGTCTTCTACTGCCGCTCTATCACTCTTACATTTTGGAATTGATGCTGGAATCTTTTACCATTAGCTACCTCATACTGCATTATGTCATTGGTGGGGCCATGCTGTAATATTAATTTTGTCCCCCCAAGAAAATTTGTGCCGACAGAAAAGAAAAAGGCTGACGTAACCATTAGTATCTTGATAAACTAACCACTCAGCAAAATAGAAAATAGCATAGCCTTTAACATGTGCCAATCTAGACTTGCCTTTTGTTTGACCTAGAGGAAGACTAGCTTCTTGACCGAGAACCATGTTTTTATCTTCAAAAGATACAGGCACCATGCTCTGCCCAGGCTGTCTGCATTATTTCAACTAGTTAACCAATAGTGTGCATCTTTTTTCATATAAACTGAAAGGAGACTCTGCAGTATCGGTGTGGTCATCTTCATTGGCCACTTGGTGATTCTTCATTTTTCAGTTCTTCATCGTGTAACTTATGCTGTATTAGGAAGTGTATATTGGTAATCAAAGGTGATACTTTAAGGAACCTTCTGGTTATAAGGAGACCACACTGAGCTGATGCTCAGAATATACGAGACAACAGTTTGGTATGCTGCGGTTGTCTTCTGCTATCACTAGAGATGCTTACAACAACTTAAGGCATTTGATTGGAGGAATTCCTAATGATCTTTGTCCACTAGGTTAAGTTGTGTTATGTTGATGATATGCTCGAAGTCTTCTCTCCCTTGTTGCAACTTTTTCTTTCATGCTTAGTGATGATCATCAGATCCCCCAATTATGACTAGTAGTCTAGGAGCAAAGTAATTTCGTTATAAACATTTATGTTAATGGCCAATTCCATCAATGTCTCCTGAAATCATCACGAAGGTTTCACGCATATTATACTGAAATTGAAATGCTTTCTTTCCTTTTCCAGTTGCATTGCTTGCTAGCTATGATTAGGATGATACTGAGGCATTCCACCTGCCGGCCTTAACTCATCTGATGTCATTGACAGAAGGCGTTCCATGAGCATGGTAAGCTACAAGCTACTAAGTGCCTGAAGCCATGGTTGACTAAATGGACCATAAAGTTGTCCCTATCAGTTTCAGGCAATTAATTAGAGCCCTCCATGATGAAATCTGGGACATATATATATGATATTTGAATGCACTAAAGCATATAACTCTGGCACCAGATCAGTTACTTATTCTTTCTGGCAAAACCTGTGCACTGTTACATTTTTATATATTTGGTTTTGAAGGTAGTTGTGTGACTGTGTTCTGTAACTATCCCAATCTGTCAATTCCATTTTAGAAGTAATCAATTTTCGTTTTTATTTCCTAGTATTGTTAAATTGTGCTCTGAAATCCTTTCTATGTTGAACATGAGAAGGAGAGTGCTAAATTGCTAAATGAATTCATAGTGCAGACTTAATCTCTTATGATGTTCCGGTTCCACCATCTTAGCTTGTCCTTGTGTACCAAAAACATTTCTGACTAATGCTTATTTGGGGGGGGAATCAACACATCATCAGCATTTACAAGTTCTGCTGTGCGTCATTATACTCCATCCCCAAGCTGCTGCCACTGCCGGTTCTCTGGAATCAATCATATTCCTTGCCAGGGTGAAGGCCAGGACAAAAGGTTCAGATTAATAGGAACATACAGCTTGGAGCCAAGAAGTCTGTGTGGCGATATTGTTTTCTGTAAGTTCCTCTTTGCAACAACTTTGTTGGATTGTCCTCATTCAATTCCACTGTATTAGCAACATCTAGTAATTATTCATATGACGCGAAAATGACTGCAATGACTATATTAAGAATCTGCCAAAAGATAACTACTTAATTATCATCCTACAATAACGGCGCTGTATGATTTGACATGAAATAAAGAATTCAGTCTGGAAACAAGGTGGTGTCATGAGCTCATTGGTCATGAGCTCATTGGTCACTGACTCACTGGTAGTTATTGAACACACATTGTATGATATATGTAAATTGTGTTTCAGCTGGTCATATCAAATATAAAGTTTAAGTGTGTATACTATTTTTATATAAGACACATCATAGATGAAGTTTAAGCGTCGCATTTTTTATGGATCAGATTATATTGTCGGAACACATACTGTGCACAATGTTGAAGTTCAAAGCATATGCTCTGCATCTAGGGTTGCATTTATTGCTTTTTTTATTATAATTGCTATGTGACTACATTTTAAGATCACACAGCAAATAGCAACACAACATATATAGAATTTCTTATTCGTATATGGACTATATGACAAAATGCTGACACGTAGCAAGAAGCGCTACAGGAATATGCCTCCAGCGCCTTCTGAGTTTCTTCTGCTTCTTTCTGACAGGTCACCAAAACTGACACATCACAGTTTATTTTTGGGAGTATGTATACCCTGAAGTTGGTAGAGGCACACAAAGGGCCAAACACCTTTGGTCATATCCATGTTACACTATGGCTACCAGATGCAGACAGTTTAGCTTGCATTAGCACGAGGGTCCGCACGCTTTTCTCTTCCAACCTTGTCTCCCCACTTTGCCTCCTTGTTCTGTATATATGTGAACTAAATCACATAGGCCAAACCAACTCTTATGGTAGTCGCAAGCAAATGGAGACCATTTCATATCCTTGTTCTCCTCTTCTCTTCTTTCCTACACATGAAGAGAGTAGCTATTCACTATGGTCTCCTCAACTCACCCTCCATGAGAATGCCACCATACCTGCTGATCCTTCTCCTGATGTAAGAGAAGATTGTGAGTTCTTTGACACCATTGCTATTGATTCTAGTGATTCCCATGACCAACATGCCTTTGATGTTGATGTGTTCACCCATTGTGATGAGAGGTTTCTGTGCCAAGAGAGTGCTAACTTGGCAGCTATCCAAGATGAGCTCATGGAGGAGAACAGTTTGAGTGATCTCCTTCTCACTGGTGCAGATGCGGTTGAGGCTGGGGATTCAAGCCTTGCCTTGGCAGTGCTTTCAAAACTTAATGGTCTCCTCGCTGGCACCTGTGAGAATGCTGCAACCAGCTCTTTCGGTCGCCTGGCCTACCACTTTGCCCAAGGTCTGCAATCCCGGATGTCTGGTGCATGCTCTCCATGCTACCCGCCAGATCCAGTGCAGTCTGGTATCATGTCGGGGAACCAGATGATCCAAGAGCTGTCGCCATATGTCAAGTTTGCACACTTCACCGCCAATCAGGCCATTCTAGATGCCACCATAGGCGACATGGATATTCATGTCGTCGACTTCAACCTTGGTGAGGGCATACAATGGCCATCGCTCATGTCAGACCTTGCTCGCCTTGGCGGCAAGTCATTCCACCTTACAGCAATCATAACAGATGCTGTTTACAGTGACGACACTCATCAAGCAGCTGCGCGGCGGCTTTCGGAGTTTGCCGAGTCCTTAAACCTTCCTTTCCAGTACAACTCTCTCTGCATACACCATGAGGAGGACCTGGACGACTTCTCCAGGAACTGTGGAGGCTCAGTGGTTGTCTCATGTGACACAACGAACTTGTGTTACAGATCAGGTAGCAAGTTACAGATGCTGCTACTTGGCAGTGTGAGGAAGTTACAACCCAAGTCAGTGGTGGTCATAGAAGAAGAGCTGGTCAGAATTGGGAAAGAGGCCTGTTTGTCCCAGGCCTCCTTTGTGGAGTTCTTCTTTGAGGCATTGCACCATTTCACCACGGTGTTTGAGTCCCTGTCGAGCTGTTTCAGCAGCAGTAGCAACAACAGGGCGTGCCTGAGGCTTGTGGAGAAGGATATGGTGGGGCCAAAGATACAGGACTTCGTGGGGCAGTACGGGTCCGTGAGACCAGAGGCCGCCGCTGCTCCAAAGGCTTTGGAAGGGTTTACATCTTGTGAGCTGAGTGCTTGCAATATTGCTCAGGCTAGGATGCTGGTTGGGCTGTTCAACAGGAGCTTTTGGACTGCGCATGAGAAGGGCAGGCTTCAGCTGTGCTGGAAGTCCAGACCTTTGATCTCTGTGTCTGTCTGGACTCCTGTATGAAAGGAAATGAGTTTTTGATTGTTTCATTAGGGATAAATTTTCTTGTAAGAGTTTGCACTGGAGATTTTTCTTTTTATTTTTTGCTGGCAGATTATTTGTAGAATGCAACTATTCAGTGCAAGAATTATATTAGATGTTTTGGTCGATTCTTCTGACTTTTATTATCAGGTTGGTATCAACTTCTATCCAGCCTTTCAGACTTTCAGTTTCAGGCTTCATGGTATTATATAGGCTATTATAAGATTTAAGGACTGTTTGTTTGGAGACCTCCCAAGCAGCTCCCAGCCCAGAGAGCAATCAGGTCTCCAAAATTAGCCTGGGCTCAAACCAAACAGGCCTCTAATGCAGCGAGCACAGAGCAGAGCAGCTATGAGCCCGGCCTGTCCGCTGCTGCTGCTGCTGCTGCTGTTTACACAGTAGCTTGTGTTTTGGTTTTGGATTTTTCTTCTGTTCTCCTAACAAATATTTCCCCCAGAAAAACATATATCTAAGCGAGCTTGCAACTTGTTTGACTATGCCCTGCCCTGATTGGCAACCGGCTTTTGGGGCTACTGCTTCGCCACCGCAACCTGACCGAAGGATAAGGAACTTAGAAACCAAATCTTCACCACCGCAACGTTTTTCATGTACCCCAATAAAAAATGCTTACTTGTTCCAAAAGAAAGAGTGGAGGTTAGAGATATCAAGTTAGAATCGGATCTAGCCTATGAAGAGAAGCCGGTGCAAATTATAGATAGCAAGGATAGAGTAACTCGAAACCGTGTGATCAAGTTTCACAAAGTGATGTGGAATAATCATAGCCAGCAAGATGCTATGTGGGAACAAGAAGATTATTTACGTGAGGTTTATCCCGCCTTTTATGAAAAATGGTAGGTCTTTCGAATCTCGGGACGAGATTTCTACAAGGGGGAGGGGCTGTAACACCCTAGTGTTAAGCATGCATTGGGCACTTGCATTTCATGAGCACAAGCATCATCCAAGCATTCATGAGCATGATCATATGAAGTTTCATCTCATTCACTTTATCTTTAACACATGTGATGTCGCTTATATACATATATATGCTTGCCATTGTATGTGACCAATGCATGAAATGATTGTGAGGTCACAAAAATACCTTAGACACACTTAGGATGGTACATGGAACAAGTTTGGTATTCATGACTTGGACCAAAACAACCCCCAAGTCATAGTTATTCTAGAAACTCCAATTTTCAAGATCCTACTTTGACCAAAGTTGAACTATAGCATAGAGTGTTTGCATGGCAGTGCACCCTTAAGCAAAGTTGTAGTACTTGACTAGAGTAACAACTTTTAGTTTTGGGCCAAGACCTAATTCAGTGCATAACATGCTAAACAATGGCTCACAAGTAGCAACAAAATGCTGTTTTCAAACTTAGAATTTTTTCTTAGTCATGAACTCATTTTTAGTTTCGATGTACCATACTTTGAAGCTTTGCATTTTAAAAACCATGGCGAATTAGAGGAAACTTTCTAAAGCAAAGTTGTAGATCTCGTGTAGCTCTACGATTCTTAGTAATGGAGTTTTTGCTAACTCGCCACGGATTAGGAACACCAGTGGCTTGAAACCGCGATGTCAGTCGTTTCGTCAGGGCCGATGGCCGCGGACGCCGCGCCGTCAGTGTCCGGCCGGCCACAGGCCACGCGTGCCGCGTGGCGGCCGTACGCCCACGTTGGCCCGGCTGGTCGGGCCGAAGCGGAGTGAAAAGCGAGGCGACGCCGCTGCTCCCTTCATTTCTCACTCTCTCCCCCTCGCTCGCCTTCTCTCCTGCTCGTGCACGCAGTAGCGCCGCCGTCGCCATCGCCACGCGCCTCCATCGTGCTCGCTCACCGTGCACGCAGCACCGCCGCCCAATCCACCTCGCCCACAGCTTCGCCACCACCTCCTCTATGACCTCGACCCGCTAGCTTCGCGACTTGAGCAAGGGTAAGGCAACATTCCGAGTCACCGTCACCGCCATGGCCGCGGTGCGCCACCGAGCACGAGCTCACCTGTGGCCAGCCACAACTCGTGCACCTCTACTCTCTCTCCCCCTCATCTAGTCTTCGCCGTAGGTCCTAAAATCTAGATTCACCGTCCATTTAACCGCTACTGCCGCCGCCGTGCGAGAACACGTGATCATGCCGTGCGCGTCCGCCATGGCCGCGCGCACGAGCTCGCCGCCGTCGACCTCAACCGGCCGCCCGTAGACCGCTTTGGTGCCCGGTATCGTGTCGCCTAAAGCTGTAGCGTCTTTCCCCGAAGATGGAGACTCGCCACCGGTTAGCCAGAACGGAAAGCGCCGCCGTCGTGCGTTGTGTGCCGCCGCGCTGCCATGCACACAGCCAGAGCACGCCGTCGCTCCATCGTGACCTAGACCTAACCCTAGAGCTCTGCTAGGTCACCACTAAGCTATAGCCATGCTCGCCCGAGCACGCCATGCCCGGGGATGGCCGGAGTGCCACCGCGTGCCTCTGCCGAGCCGCCATTAGCGTCGCCGCCTTAGCCAACCGTCGTTAGAGGTCCGACGACCTACCTCATTCGACGCGGGACGTTGAGAGGAACACGACAGAGGTAACCTCATCACCGGAGACCTCGCCGTCGGTGAGCTATCGCCAGTCAAACGCCGTCCTCTATTTCGCTTTTGCTGACAAGCGGGCCCCATCGTCATTCTGAGTGATTCTTTGATTTTCTTATTTGTTTTCACAGATTTGAATACATGGTTCAAAATTTCATATCTAGAGCTAGGAGTGTCCAAATTTTGTTGGATTCATCATGAAGTGTACTATTTGATAAAAATATGAAACCTACTGTTTGGGATGTTTTTCTGGGAGAATTAAATTGAGCTAGATAAGTGCAATTAAATTGTTTTCAATCTTGTAAAATGCATAACTTGAGCTAGGAAAGTGATAAAATTGTGATTCCAATTTTGTTAATCTTGTATTGACATTCTCTAGCTAAGAAAAATACTAAACCTACAGTAAGCATACTTGGAATATGGTCTTCCTATTTAATCTTAAATAATTGCTAGTTTCTAGTGAAAATAAATAGGGTAAAAATACATAACTAATGATCATGTAAATTTTTACACAGTGATATGGTGCTGGGATGAATGTAAGAAAAATATAAAATCTGTTGTTTGACATTTTTCACTAGGCTAAACTATTTTTGCTACAATAAGTCTATGTAACTTGTCATTTTTGTAGAGATGGCTATACTTATCCAATTCACATGAAATTTGTACAATAGACTTTTGGAGACATATGTAGGCTAACGTAATTTTCTCAGAATTTATTGTGCAATTTTGATATATTTTCTCTATTTCACCTAAGTGTCCAAATAAATTAATAGAGGCATTTAAATAATTTATTTGGGCTTGACCATCATGTTTTCTATAGTGTGTATGATGCCTATGAACTGTTGCTACCATTGGTTGTGTCCAAATTTGATTGCTTGTATGCAGTAAAATATTAATTGCTCTATAATTCAATTTTAGTGACTGTTTGGACAGTTTCTGTTGTTAAGTAAATTGCATGGGTAAAATGATATTTGTTGTGAATCTTGTCAATAACAAAGTTGTAGATAACTTACTTATCTTGCTTGTGTCAAATTTTTATGGCAATAGGCTAAATGGTTTGAGAGTTATAGCTGTTGGAAGTTGGTGTCCAGAAATGCTTGTTCTCTGGAATTTCTAGACAGATCTGAGAAATTGCTTTGTTTGACCTTGATAGCCATTGAATCATCTTGAGATAACTATAAGAAAGTTGTAGACAGTTTTATAAGATTTCCAGAAAGTCTAAGATCATAGTATTTGGTTGAGTAGAACTCCAGATATGGCTAAAATAAGTAGCTGTTGTTTACAGCAGGAATTGACTAAGTTAATTGTAATTGTTGGTCTTATGTGATGCTTGTGTAGATACTTAGGCTAATTGAGATTAGTTGTTAGCTGCAGGTTCAATGCCTCTTACTGATGATGAACAACTTTACCTTAGGTTGCTAAAACTTAGTGAGTGTATGTTTCTTGTACTATAGAAGAGATATACGCCTACTCAGTAAAGATCAATCAGTAGAAAGTTATACATCTACTTGGTCAACAAATGTTAAACTTATTATACATCTTGTGGATAACCATGCTCATGCATATATAATTTATCATATCATCTCATCTCTTATGCATTTATGATACTAATTTGTGCATATGCATGCAATAGGTTCCCTGGAAGGAGTGACGCTCCTCGAGTTCGAACCCGAGCATCAGGAGGAGCAACAAGCAGCCCAGGAGCAGGAGGTTCAGGCGAAAGGAGGAGTCAACATGGAGGATCTTCCTGAGTGTTCTGACCACTAACCTCCCTCATTCTTGAAAGGCAAGCCCAGAGCATTATAAGCCTACTATGTTTTTACAAATATCACATGCGTACTTTATGTTTGATGCATTATATTATATGAGTTGATTGGAAATACTTGCTGCATATATTATCCTTGTCTAGATAAATATATCTTGAATCCTTTGTAGGTCCAGGATCGAATATATGCTTAGCCTTGCTTAGTCCGATAGAAGTCGGGTGATTTCCTGTCACCTGCAAGATATAGGAAGATATCTTATCATGGTTGGCTATAATTGCTATCGTGGAAATAACCATGTGTTGAGAAATAAAAAGGAGATCGGGCAGGATTGTGATAGAGAAGCAACAAGAAATGGAGGTCTTGGTGCCTATTTATCCCCGTCTGTGTCGATTAAGGACCGATTCGTTGTACGTCCTCATGTCATGTTGAACGCATGCATAGCACTTTGTTGGCCGGATAAGTCGTTCCGACCATGAAGCCGTGTAAGTGAAAGTGCGCACACTGAAGGCATTAAGGATGTGCGGAGAGCTAGTGGCGTGAGTCTAAGGGCAGGTCGGGCCTAAACTTCCTGGTAGACTGGTAGAATCTTTGAGGGTGCAGCGCAGATCGGACCCGCGAAGTTGGTTCTTGAGTTATACCAAAGGTGACCCGATGCGACCCTGACGGGGGAAATATGGGTTTGTGTTAGGAATAATTCCCCAGCTGGGTTGGAATCGATTCGAGTCATCGTCTCTTCCGGATAGTGAGAACTTGACTGAGCAGCGGCAACATAACATTAATTGATGGAACTTGATGGTTATGATGATGCTCAAATTATTACATCGGATAAATGTTTGTTAGCTTAATCAAGTGATTGCTCTAGTACAGATGCTAATCTAGAGATGCTTAATTGAATAGGTATTCAAATTGATGCTAGAGATATTAAATCTCTAAGTTATGTTACTTAAGCTTTTATGCAAAATGTTGTCAAGTTAACTCCGTCGATAAAGCCTTGCATACTCCTTGGTGTCATATTATTTCTGGTTTATGATGGGTAAGTCTAGCTAAGTACATTCTCGTTCTCAGGGTATATTCCCTCTTATTGCATATGACATGATGTATCATGGATACTGTAAGAATTGCCTTCATCCTGCCGTGGATGAGGACTAAACCATGAGGCGTGGTACTCCTAAGTTATCTCCTCTGTTCTGCTTTTGCTGGGAATGACCATGGTACTGGCATGTATTTGAACTAAGTGTGATGTTGATGTCAAACTACTTTGCTTCCGCTATTTAAACTTGGTTTGTAATAACTATGTGAACTCCAATGTATGTGAGATACTTGTGAACTATTTGTGAATTGTGATGTAACATGTGACTGGTTGTGTTGAATCATGTACGATCTTGGTTTGTATGTTGGTTTGTTTGAGATCCTTCGTGATTTCATCGGATTATCGGGTTTATATGGGCTCAAGTATGACGGTTTGATCGCTTTGGTGATTGATATTGTACTTGGGCTCTTATAAATTGAACGGTTCTATTACAGCTGGCATCGGAGCAAGGTTCAACACTAAACTTGTCACATGGGTATTTAAAACAAATGTTTTGTTTTATAAAATCAGTTTGACAACTTATAGCTATATATATAGGTGTGTTAAAAATCTGAATTTGAAATTTAGAGTGTGCCAGTGGTCATATCCTTTATGCCCAGTTAAGGGCTATTAGGTAGCTAAATAAGTACTAACATGGGGGTTTTTACTTTTGTCGTCCATACGGCATGCTATTGTATGGATGCCATTCACTTGAGTGGTAATGTATGGATCAATTGCTTCTACGCCCAAGGTAAGAGTGGTAAGACCGCAAGGGTGAGCATGCGGTCTAAGGGGAGAGGTTGCTTTGGTACTGCGGTATATATATATATGTCTCATATATATATATATATACTAAGGTATTTAATTATGGGAATAGCTTTGATACGGCTATAGATGCATATTTATATGTATATATGGCACGTATTTACTTTCGGGTAGCTTCAATACGGAAGTATATGTATGGGTATACATATATGGAAGTATTTAGTTGCAACCTAGAGTCCAGGTTTATATTTTTGCATATATAAGTGTTGGGTTGGGCTATAATGAAATTCTTGTGCAGGTACACTAACAACGAATCGTGTAGCCCAATTAGTTTCGTATATTGAGAGAACCTATGTATGCCACCGTGTATGTCGTTAGAATTTTAATTTTTTCCTAAGATTCGTGAGGACGTACAGAACGTGCATACATCATATTCACTCATGCATTTACATTTTTGCATTCCTCCCTTACTTATAATTCTTACCCCATCCATTAAATTTCTTCTCACGTATGATATCCTCTCACAAAGAGTTGCACACTTTGCTACAGATGGTAGCACCAGGAGCACTGCCTCGCAGTGACACGTTCCTGGCTGTGTTTGGCACTCCTACCTTGCTGTGGAGATTTTTTTTTTAATTTTAACACTTTTTGGAAACTAATTTTAAATCTAACACTGTTTTTTTAAACTAACACTTTTGGCTGCGCCTTTTGTTATGGCACGACGAAATGCCTGTGCCGCACCATGCATGGTGGCACGACAGGATGGTGACATGGCGAAGACTAGGGCCGCTGACCGGTGATGTGGCAGGGTCTGCCGCGCCACCGATCTTGGCACGACACTGACGCGCCACGACGCATGGCGCGGTAGGACCTAGAAGCAGACAGAAGATCGGCTGCTTTTGGTTGAGGATCGGTAGCGACGCGATCTTGTACCATGGACCCCGGCTTCCTCGACCCCTTCCTGGTGGGCTCCGACCAGGTGCTCTAGTCTGACATGGGGTCGCGCAGCACGGTCAACTACTGCGCATCTAACCAGGGTGCCTTCTTCGGTGATTTCGTGGCGGCGATGACCAAGCTCGGAAGAATCGGGTTCAAGACGCCGGCCACCGGCGTCGAGATACGCCGAGACTGCCGATTCCCAAACTAGTTGCTACTTAATCTCACCGGCAGTGCTGTCGCGACGCATTGAAACGAATATGAAGCAAATAAATGCAGTCCGTGCGCAAGTTGACAAGCTGCCACATAAAATTTCCATTGGTTTGACATAAGTTCGACATAACATAACCAACTAAGCCTGCAAGTTTTGAATGCCAATATTCGTTCGACCTAACAAACTAAGACCCAGGAGTGTAAGGATCCCTCGGACGCCTCTGTCTCTTCAGATTTGTTGGCAACACATTGGGAGTGTAGCCAACATCGGTGTGGTCGCGTCGCCGTTGCGTATGGCTCGTACCCTGCATGTATATGATATGCACGATTACTTATAATCTTTATGATCGTTAGTTCATGGAGCCTACGTATTTAAAGAAACTACCTTTGTTAGTACCTATGAGGCTCCTTAGGTACCAAGCAGGGCACCACCTAGCTGAGACATGCCGATCTCGTCCTGCGGCCAATCGTCCCACTAGCCGTGCTGTCTACGGAAGCTCGAGGGGTCGTCGTCGTTGTCATCGTCGTCCTCAGTTGCAGGGTCCTTCCCAGTGCTATGATGTGGTGGTGTATGCACTGCAGAAGTGACACCTATCACCGGTTGAGAAGAGCCGGCTGGTGTCCTCAAAGAGGCTGAAGACGTGCCACCCGACCGCGCCGGGAGTGGAGGTTCCACATAAGGAGTGTCCATGTAGCTCAGCTTCTGAGCTAGCTTCCTGCAGCTCTTCTTCACCTTCTGCATAAATAGACGTTAAAGTTAGTGCATTTCCCAAACACATATACACTAAAGAAATATTTTTGGAACGGACAAGTTTATGTTTACCTCCACAAAAGCCTCGAGAACGCCTGACCCTACCCTCTAGACTCGTGAAGCCGAAACGCTGCTTCGTTGGACATCCTTGACAATTGTGTCGCCTGGGTATAGAAACGCGGTTGGATAGCTTTAGTACACATACTTAATACCAAAAGGATAACAAATTGTACCATTCAAGTATCTGACCATGTATCTTTGAAGTGGGGCTCTCTGTAGCTGTGTGTCCTCCCTAGTGACAACGTCATACACATCTTCGATCACATCTTCCTCTGAGTCCTCGTCAATCGCCTCCTTAGTGTACGGGAGCTTGATATGTGTCCTCATAGACCTATGAAGCCACCGCAAGTACTCGTCGAAGGTGTGCTGGTCGTGTGGAGGACCCACATGGACCGGCTATCGTTCTCTGGTCTCCCACAAAAGGATGTGCGCGTTGTGTGTCACACGCCAATCCTTGGTCTTGTACCTCTTCCTACAGTCCTACCTACAACAAAACGATGTTAGTTGTACCACACACACCTCTGAATTGTAGCTTTGTTATTAATCGATAATGCACCCGTTCAATCCTTGGTTGGTGGAGTAAAGCGGTGGTGGGCAACCTATCATTCTTCCAAACTGTCTGCAGACCCTGATGGGCAAGTGAATCTCGACCATGTGGAAGAAAATAAGAGGGACGTTGCAGCAATACTCGTCTGACTTGTCCCTAGTGACATGACTCAGATAGTACTCGAGCTCTGGAGCATCCCAAGGACATAATGCACCTGAACATTTCGTAATTGAGTTAGGTTGTGATATAGTGTACATCGAACAAGACACATGTATGATAGTAAAGAGAGCGTAACCTGGTGCTGTGTCAGGACGTCAAGACCGTCCGTGTACTCCCTGTACTTGCACCTCGCATTCCCTCTAACTAACTCTGCTTCCGTCCAGATATACAGAGCTATAGGGAGTGTATCATGCCCGTTCCATTGATGTATTGAACACGATAATGAAATAGCCATTAATAATTTAATCATATGTAACTGTCTCGAAGAATATAGTGAACCGAAGTACTTACCGGTAAACCAGTATTAAGGGGCCTCCCAATGGGACATCGTTCCCAACACCAAACCTGGAGTAGGTAGGAGCAACCCCCAAGGTTCGCATACCCTGAGGTGCGACGGCAGGCAACACGCAGCTGTCGATACGTCCATGCTAGGACTGCGCTGCCCCCGCTGCACGCCGCTATGTTCTCCCACGGCTGGCGTAGTATGTCAAGGAAGATCCAGCTGATGGTGTTGCCCAAGGCATCTGTGAAGAGGAAAGCACCAAGGAAGTGCTAGAGCCACACTCTAGCGAACCTGTTGATCTGAGCCTCCTCAGCCTGTGGGTCCAAGTAATCAAAGCGCTCTGTGATCTAGGACGATGAAACACCAGAACTTTTCCTAAAATTGACCAGAGAAAATGAGACCCGATGACTGCTGGAAAGCAATGCAAGTATTAAATAGGCTTGAATTGCTCACTTATTTTTCTTGAAAGCCTCGTTGTCCAGTGGAAGAAAGCTAGTGAATTGAGCCACCAGCTCCCTCCAGTGATCGTTGTCAACTATCCCTGTCACTAGAAGTCCCCCCAACCGAAGGCCAAAGATAGCCTTCATGTCCTGCATGGTCAAGGTCATCTCGCCGCAAGGTAGGTGGAACATGTGGGTCTCAGGCCTCCACCTGTTATAAGAATAAAACGACTTTGCCTCAAATTTGTTATAAGAATGTTTACGTACAAAGAAGGCACTCGTAGCTGTCTATAGCTGCAGTAAGTAGTGCTGGGTCAAGGGGCGAAAGATCGTAGTTGACAACACGGACAAGCTCGAGGAAGCCGGCATGCCGTATATACGGCGTGTAACGCTCGTCCCACTGGTGCGCCCTGGTGTGCGTGCGGGGCCTCAAAGTAGGCAAGGCCACCTGTGCGTTGGTGTCACTCAAGATGTGTGCTCGGTGCTAGTCGTTGTACTCCACCTCAAGAATGGGATACAACGGGTGCTGCGTGGGAGGGGCCATCCTGTTAAAAATTGATAAACAAAGGGTTAGAGTATTCAAATTAACAATATTCAAATTAACATTATGTAGTATTGCAAAATTTAAACTACTTGTTATGCAATACGAACACAATATGAAAGCACATGTATATATTCAAAGTAACATTAACATACATATTAAACAACTTCACTAGAAAAATAAGCATTTGATGAAACTTCATCAACTCATCCAAATCTTCATATCACACACTACTAAGTACCGACAATCAATCCCTAAACCAAAAATCCTAACTAACAGTAACCTAAACCCTAACTACCTAACCAAAACTAGCTAACCTAAACCCAAAATCAATCCCTAAACCCTAACTACCTAACCAAACCTTAACTATCCTAAATCACTAACAAATTCTAAATCACTATCCTAAAAAATTCTAAATCACTATCCTAAATCACTAACAAATCCTAACAAATTCACTAACCTAACTATCCTAAATCACTAACACTAACTAAAATAACAATCATAATAGCATGAAATCAAGAGAGCCTACCTTGATATGAGCGGGCGGGCGGGTGGCCGACGATCGCGACGCGCCGGCGTTTGTGGTGTGGCCGGAGTGGGCGGGCGCGACAGGAGCGTGCGGCGCGGGTGGGCGGCCGGCGGGGCTCTGTGCAGCTTGCAGGCGGCCGGGCGGGTGGGCAGGCCTGGTGGTCGGGGTCCAGGCACGGCAGCAAATAGGCGCTGTGGGCGCGACGGCGGCGGCGCTTTGGGCAGGGGCGGCAGGCAGAGGCAGGGCGGGCGGCTCGGGGGCAGGGGCGGCTCGCGGGCAATATTTATCTGATCCTACCGCGCCATGCGCCGTGGTGCGGCAAACCCTGCCGAGTCACCGGTCAGTGGCCCCGGTCTTCGCCACGTCACCCTCTTGCCGCGCCACAATGCATGGCGCGGCACAGGCATTTCGCCGCGCCATGAAAATAGGCGCGGCCAAAAGTGTTAGTTTAAAAAAATAGTGTTAGATTTAAAATTAGTTTACAAAAAGTGTTAAAATTAAAAAAATCACTGTAGAGGGTGCTAAACTATGGCTGAACCGCCCGAAATAGCATGCTTCCAGAGGCGCTCGTCTTCCACCAGACACTAAGCACCCCGAATGTAAGCTACACCGGATGGTTCCATCGAGCACACCCAAGGAAGAACTCGAATAATCCACGTTTTTCCTCCATGATCCAATAATGAGAACGAGTTTACAATACTTAGTCCATTTTATACAACGAGAGTTCTTAGAAAGACATTATTACAATACAAAGTTCAGAGTGCGGAATTTAAACAGTGGAATTACAATAAACATCTAACGGTTGAATACAAGGATCCGTCTGTGCCCACCAAAAGAATCCTCCACATAACAGCTACTCTTCAAGCTGCACCTGCAATAGGGGTAAATAAACCTGAGTACATAATATACTCGCAAGACTTACCCGACTAGTAGGAATAATTTCCCGACTCCAAAGAATATGATAAGCTTTATGGGTTGCTAGGTTTTCTTTTTGCGGAAAGCAATACTAGCAGTGAATCCTTATGTTTGTTTCTTACTAGCAGTCATGATTAGTTCATTATCTAACCATTCTAGGTAAGCACATGTTCTACTTTCAAGCAAGAGTTGAGCAAACAGATCCATTTCACCATCTTTCATCTTCCAGTTCTTACTACGGTGCTAGATTGTAGACAAGTCGTACCGGATTACCCGGTGATTCGTGAATCAATGTGCCTAGCTGGGTACCCCAAAACACACGCCCCGCTTGTACCCCAGGCACAAGCAGGACCAACCCATCACTCTCCTGTCAAGGGGTCTAGGTCCCCATCCAAACTTGGACTCCAAGCCCCCACACCTGAGTCCCGAACTTAGTGTGGTGCTTAGACCTCCACCATCCCCGCCTTCAATCAGTCGGTCCAGAAAGAGCCAGAACCCACAACAAGAGAGCAATGAGCCTTCCCTGCTCCCATAAATAAGTATATGCTTAGGATAATAAGTCTGTGACCTGACTAGAATCCAATGCAATGGCCGGTCCTTAACCGATACGAACAGGGAAAACAGTGTAACCAAGCTATGCCCCGTTGGCCGCGGGACACAACCTCTTACACCCACCAATACCCATTCCATATCCCTGCCCGGTCTCCATTTCCTTTCACCATTTTATCATGAGAGTGATAATAATAATCACCTATTGTGAGTAACGACAGGTTACTCACGGCACCGATAGCCTAAGCATAGCAACTACTCGACCTATGCTAGTAGGATTCATAGGTAGGTTATCTATGCATATAGTTTCCATAAAATGCCTATAACATAAATGCACATCACACACACACACACACACACACACACATATATATATATATATATCAAGTGATTATTCAAAATAAGGGTTATGCACCGGGACTTGCCTTGGGCAGGCGCGGTGTCAGCTCAGTCAGTCAGTGGTGGCTCCGGTACCTCCTCCTACACGAGAATCTCCTCCTCGTACTCTTCAATCACCTCCTCGTATTCCTGCTCTCCAGCGATCACGAACTCCACCAACGCGTTCTCTACATGCATGCAATGATGATGCAACACTTAGCATTTTAGCAACATCAGCTCTTAAAATAGCAATACATCTACCAAGCTACTAAGCTAACTCTACTAACTAAGATGCTAAGCTACCCATCCTTTCCACTAAATAGGTATGAAACATTCGAGTATTATCTTAGTAACCAAAAATGCATTTCTTACTTTATTGACGATTTCATACATACTAAAACAAGGAGTACTTAGCTACCCTATTTATCAACCTATTCTAAGGCTACAAAAATTACAGTGAGCACATAATAATATAATGAACCTACTGTAAAAATTTCATGGACAAAACTATTACCCATTTGCCATAAAAATTCCTACAAATATTAATCTAAATAATACTAAACACTCGCAATTGATTAAATCGGCCTCAGTATCAACTCAGACATGCATAAACTAACTATGCCATCAGATAGACAACATTTTTAGGAACTAAACAAAATTTATTTCACAATTTTTGGACATCTATGCGAATTGATATTATTTTTTAAAGTTCAGCTCAGAAATTAAAATATAAGGCTATTTCTAATTCCTTAAGAAAAGGAAAAACGAATTCCACTCCGCGGCCCACCACCACGCTGCCCGCGCGGACCCGACCGGGCGACCGGCTCGTTAGATGCCAACTTCACAAAAACACCCCCACGCTAAGACCGAATCAACCCACCGTCCATAGCACTATTTCCCGAGAGAGAGCCTATGCGAATAGGACCCTACAATCTATCACCTTTACCATGGCTATGTCCCTGGCCACCCCTGCGCGCGCCGGCGTGGCGGACGCGGCACTAGATGGCCATGTCGACCAACCAGAACCCGCCCTAGCCAAGCTAGTGGGCCGACCTGCGCCTACAGTCCTAGTGCCTATACTAGCGAAAGCTATGGTAGCGGCGGAGCTTGCGGGAGCGACGGCCATAGTGAGCGGCCACATGTGATGGTGGCGCGACCGTACCGGCCACCCTAGACCACCGCGCAGCTACTGGCTAGCACAAGAGTATCACTAGCTTACCCTGGTCACGGCTGTAGTGATGGTTCGATCAGAGATATCCTGAGTAGGGCTGGCCACGTGCGGCTAGCGGGAGGCGGTGGCGCTCCGCGATGGCGCGGCCACGTCAGCATGACCGGCGAGGCGGTAGAGGTGCAAGTGAGGCTTGTAGGGTGCAGTGGAGGTGGAGGCGAAGCTCGTGGCACAGTTGGCTAGGCGTGGGATGGTGCGGTGAGCAGTTGCCCTTGGCCATGGCCGAACCTAGCCTTAATGCCATGGTGGAGGGAAAACTCCAAATTGGACCACATCGTGACGCAATTCAAGGCGGGGTGGGGACAGTTGGCACACGGACGCCAAGGCGGAGACACGAGCATGTGAGATTTAAGGCAAGCTCCCGTGCTCTGGCTCACCGAGGTCACGACGTGACTGCGGTAGGAAGTAGGGGAGGGCGCAGCGGTGGAAACAACAACGAGCAGTGACGCGGCTAGTGCTCTTTGGCGAGACATGGACGCCGCAACCGAGGTACACACGCCAGGCGCAAGCGACGAGCACAAGCGGCCACAGGGCGGCATCTCACGTGCGCGGCAGCAAGGCAGCAACAACGTGGTGCAGGAGCACATGGCGATGCAGTGGCAGCAAGGCATGGCATAGCGAGCAAGCATGCAACGTGGTGATGAGACAGTGGTGGCAGCGTCACAGCGCGGCGAGTAGCCAGGCGTAGGGGGGCGGGGCGCGGTGGCTCGTATGGACGGCTAGCTGGCGCACCCGAGCGGGCAGCCTACCGCAGCAGCAGCTGGCTAGCGTGTGTGCACGCGTGCACGTGCACACGTCAACACCGCGACGTCGGGGCAGCGGGCCCGGTGACCGTGGAAAGACTAGGAAGTCGGCCGAGAATGTGTTGTGCACGGTTTTTAAAGCGTTCAAAACCTCTAACCAGTTGCTCCAATCCCCAAACCAACTTCTCTACACCTTAGGGGGTCCATTAGGCTACTAAAACAAGCCATAATACTTCACTATTCGTTAACCCAATCTCTCGTGATAAATTGCTAAACATAGCAGTGACTAACAGTTGACAGACTTGAAAATTCCTAAGTTTTTGAGCTGAATTTGGTTTCCAATTGTGATTTCTAAGCTAGTGGAAATATTAGCTTGTAATATCATTTTTCGACCGCAAGTATTTCATTGTCATCTACAAAGTTTGTACTTCAAACTTTATTTAAGTATCACATACATGTTTCATAGCATTTTTGCTTAATAAAAATTGGTTTTGAACCTTAAGTGATATAACATGACTATTAAATTAACTTTCGTTTCGCATTCTAGTTGATCGTTTTGAGTTACGGAAATTGATCTACATACCTTATTACATGCATTACCCCATAAGTATGATGCTCATGACATGTTTTAGTAAATGATTTACGGTGTAACACCGAGGGTGTTACATAAACTCAGCTGGGTACGCTGAGCCACACCGCTACTTCTGGAGGGAGGTGGCAGCTGAGGGGCAGCCGTGGTATGATGTATGGGTGACCATTCTAGCCCGTGCAAACAATCGACAGTGGCAAGGTTGGAGTATCGAGTCAGATGGGTAGTCTCTTTGGGAAGGTGCCCAAGTGGTAGCTTTGGAGGCACTGAGTGAGATCTGTCAGGAGTTTGGTGACGAGCTCATCAATGGTCCAGCCGGAACCTTTCCCCGGGTAGATTCGTCAATGACCACTTGGATGCAGTCGGGCGGTAATGCACTGGTGAGAGACCGTGATGAGCGAGCAGAGAGCTCTAATGCTGCTATGAGCGCTATGTACGCCGTCCTGAAGATGTTCTACTCCCACCAAGACAGCTACGTCCGCTGCATGCTAGAGCTCCAGCGAGCACAGGCTGCGCAACGCCAGCTGTGAGGGCATGTGCGTAGGCATCGAAGGGCAGCTAGAGAGGCTCAGCGAGAAACCGATAATGCTATTACAACTTTAGAATCTCACCGGGTTCAGTTGGTGAATGCTGTCGCAGAAAGAGATGCAGCTAGGGCTGAGATATAGGACGTTCGTGTTGAGAGGGACGAGGTCATTTGCCTTGCTGAGGCTAGGGAGGCAGCTAGAATCCGAACTGTGTTTCAGGTTGCTAGGTAGGCAACGGAGTTTGATCGCAGAGAGCAGGAACTCATACGCCAGATTAAGAAGCTTCAGCTGGATGTTCATCGTCTCAACAACATGGTGAACCTAATTCTTCCTCTAGCTCCAGCGGTGGAAGAAGAAGATCCCAATGTATTGATTGCTGAGGACGATGGCATGGAGGTGGACGCCGAGGCTAATCCTGAGGAAGAAGTCGAGCCTTTTGAGGATGACCACGGTGATGATGTGTCTGACATCGACAACGACCACCCCAAGGAGTAGTGTAGCAATAGTATCTAGCTAGATGCGTTAGCTCTCTATCTTCGATCCTTTATGTAATGAACTCGTAATTTAGGTTTCGATCTCATGATGTACTCCTCTGATGTAATCTCGGAACCTTGCATGTTTAATCTATGTTGTTGTTGAACCTTCATAAATGTCCAATTTGTGTGTTGGCAAGTATTTGGCATGTACGGGAATGCATTGCGTGATCGCTAAGTAATATAATTGATGATGTTGTGTTGTGGAAATGAATTATTATGCCTCTGTTTTATTGTATGAATGTAAATTCTCTCTAGTAAATTCAGTTTGACATAATTATATAATTCCTCTATAATTTTTCAGACATCATCAATAATTACTTGTGGTTGCAATTCTGTAGATGACGCGCACTCGTATGGGAGCTGGTGGAGATGATGCGGGTGGTAGTGGTTCACGTGGCAATGGCAATGAGGACCTCCCACCACCGCCGCATCCCGCGCCAACGGAGCTGATGGCCCAACTCATGGAAACCCAGCGTTCCATGGGGAAGTGTTGCGCGGTCTTACGCAGAATGCTGGCCATGGACAAGGACGGGACCAACATCAAGGACCTAAACCTAACCAGTTCAGCAATTTTAAGGACTTTCTTGACACCAAGCCTCCTACCTTTAAGGAAGCAGAGGAGCCATTACAGGCAGATGAATGCCTGAATATAATTGAATAGAAGTTCCGTCTCTTAAGGGTCACAGAGCACCTCAAGGCAGAATATGCATCACACCATCTGCAAGGGCCTGTAGGCATTTGGTGGAGTCATCATCGATCCACTTTGCCTGAGGATGCTCAAATTACCTGGAACCAGTTTGAGGCTGCATTTAGGGGACATTATATTCCCCCATGTCTTATGAGCATGAAACATACAGAATTCATGAGGCTAACACAAGGTACCAAGAGTCTAACTGAGTATCTGCATGTCTTTAACAATCTGTAACACCCTCGGTGTTTGGCTTATACTAATTGCATTTCGTCTCATAAACATGTGCATCATCTATCTCATCATGTCATTTTCCCTGAAACATACATATGAATATTCGCATATTCTGTTTGTTTCGTACTGGATTGCTTGTGAATGGTAGTAGTGCAAAATATGAATGCAACATGAAATTCTCATATCTTGAAGCATGGCAACATGGTAGTAATGTGACAAGTATAGGATAACAACAAGGTCATGCAACATGTGAAACATTGTATTGAAACATATGTATGAATTGCTTGTTTTACTTTCTTTATCACATGTGATCAGTAGAAGTGGTATAACAACTTTGTAAAATGGGTGATCATGGTCTAATACACCTTAACTATACTTAGTTTACTTGTTGGAACATTGTTCATGTAGACCAAAATGACCAAAATGCCCTCAAGTGCAAGTTTGACTTAATTTGACCCATGGAGTGTCCTCGTTTGACTGATTCAAAAGTCCAACTTAGAAGCTTTGCATGGCTGTGCACTCTTTACAAAAGTTGTAGCTAATTTATCAAGGAACAAAATTTGTTTTATGACCAACTCATGAAAATGGCTAGAACATGCTCAAACATGGCCCACAAGTCAGTCTTACATGCTGATTGCAACACTGAAAAATATGCTAAGTCTTAACTGCATTTCAGTTGCATCGAGCTCACTTTGGCTTCGTGTAACTTCGGATCCATGGCATGTTAGGTGTCGGTCATTGAAAAGAAATTGTAGAGGGAATATAGGTCTACAACTTTGATGTTCAATTCTTCCGCTAACTCGTCACGGATTAGGAGTTAATCATCGTCAAACATGCTCTGTCAGGCGGTTCAATTCGACTGAATGCGCGCTACAGTGACTGACATTCTTCAGACAACAGGCGTCGCGTGGGGGACACACGTCGCCGGGTCTCGATTAATCTTGACCCACGCCTGGCTGCTGGCGGCCCGACCGCCGCCGTTGTCCTCCACTTCAAGCCGCCGCTGCCAAGTCAAAATCCATTTTTCATCTCGCGCTCTCTCGTGGCCGAGCCAACGCCGTCCGCCATTGCCGACCAAGCATCGCTGTGCCGTGCGAGCTCGCCACTGCAAAAATGCGCCGGCCGTCCCGCTCGTAGCCTCGCCGTGATCCCCTCTGCCACCCCCACCCCTCAGCCAGGTCGATTGTGCCTTGGTAAGGATGAATCCGTCAATTCCTTCCACCACAGCCATGGTGGAGGTTCGCCGGAGTTGGCGCTCCACGCGGCCAGCTATCCGCGCGACCTTTCCACCCCTCCTCTGCCTTGAGCTAGGTCCGGTGAACCCTACTGAAGCCCGTAGAGCCACCCGTTAGGGCCGCGACGCCGTAGCATCGCCGGAGCCGGCCGTGCCATGGCCGAAGCCGCCGTGGCCGCCGCCCACCCTCCTCCTTGTCGCGTCAATAGCTACGAATGAGGGTTCCCCTAGGTCCGTTAGGATGAGGCGAGCACGTAGAAACCCTTACCTTCGCCGGAGAAGCCACCGGCGGCGAGCTACGCGACCGGCCGTCGCTCCTCCCCTGTTTCCCTCGCTGACGCGCGGGTCCTCCCTGTCAGCGTCGCTGCTGAGGCGGGAGCCCAGCGTGGGCCGCGTCGTCTTGCTGAGCCAGCGCCAGTGTTGGGCCATGGGCGCCGCGTTTTTGGGCAGCGCCAACACAGTATTCGTGGGCCGCCGTTCCTTGGGCTGGCCCGAGTAGGGCTGAGTGTTGTTTTCCTATTTTGTTTTGTTTATTTATTTCACAGATTTATGTACATCTTCAAAAATATATAGTTCCTAGTATATAGATCCAAATGCTGTGGTTCTAATTTTGTTGGGTTCCTGGTCATGTCTAGTATTTAACAAAAATATTATATGAGCACATGTTTTAGAAATTTTTGATGAATTAATTAGGACTTTGAAATGTGTTTTTGGATACATGCAAACTTGTTTGAATTTTATCTTGAGTTTCTGTGGTCCAAAAATTATGAAATTTTGTGGGCAGTCTGTTATGGATTATTAGAAGCTCTGGTAAAAATTTTAGAACTAATGCATATGTAGTTTTTAAGTTATAGAATTTCCTTTTATTAATGGGTGGATCTTGTGTGAATTTTCATAATTTTTCTATAGATCCAGTGAAGGTGAAATTTTATGGGTGCTATTCTTATGCTAGGAGGATGCTAGGAAAAATGGGAAATCTGTTGCTTGACACTTTTTAATAAGGTTTCCTAATTATGCTAGAAATAGACATGTCATCTGTTAATTTGGATACAGCAAGTTATGTTGGTCCAATGGCTTTGAAATTTTTATGGTAGTCTACATACAGCATGAGATAGCTACTGTAATTTTTGTAGATGTTTATGAATAGTTTTACTATATATTGCTTAAATCACCTAATTAACTAAATAAATTGGGAAAGGATATTAAATAATTTATTTAGAAGTTAGCGCTATACTTTCTGATGTTTCTTAGGTATGAAAAACAAGTTGGTAAACTTGGTTTGGTCAAATTAGGCTTTTACACCATCATTAAATAATTAAGTTAGCAACCCTGTCATTGCGGGACAAATTCTAGGTCTACTGGAATTTGATGTGGTTAACTTCAGAATCATGCTTTGATGTTTACAAATGAATTGTAGAGAATTTTATAAGCTTTCCAGAATGTCCTCTTGCAAGTCATTTGGAGTTATAGAACTCTGGTTATGATAGAATTAAGTTACTACTTGTTGCATATGAAGCTTTAACTGTTATTTTAAGTATGTCTTTACTATTCTAAGTTCATGGTACTGTTCCTAGGTGTTAGGCCTTTAATTGAAGATGAGCATCTTTATCTTAGGTTATGCAAGTTAGGTAAGTTGCTCTTGTTATTTAAGTTAAGTTGGATACATGCTTAAAGTGATTTGAATAGAGCTAATTACTCGGGTGTAAGCGAGTGTCCAAAGTGATGTTTTCGTAAACACCCATTGTGATTCATTCATCATGAGCATCATGTCATTCCTTATGCATCCATGATATTTATCTTGTGCATCGGCATGCAATAGGTGTACCGGAAGGAGTAACCTGCTGGAATTGAGGAACTGAACGAGCAACAATGAAATGACACCGAGATTCGGGAGGAGCAGACCTTGAGGAGAAGTGCGGACATAAGGTCGCCGTTGAGTGCCACGACCACCGTCCTTGCAACTTTGTGAAAGGCAAGCCCGAGCATATTAAGCCTCCTATTTTCCGAACTGCAGTTACAATATTATTATTACATATATATTGTTGCATTAAGTTTAGGTGTTGGATGCAAACACTTGCTGCATTGGTTACCCATTCCTTGTCCAGATATTGTTACCTCAGATCCTATGTAGCTCAGTTCTCGAGTAGTGCTTAGCCACGCTTAAACGCTGTAGAAGAAGTCGGGTGATTTCTGTCACCTGCGAGATATAGGAAGATACATGTGGCACGGTTGGCTATATTTGCTATCGTGGAAAAGAACCATCTTAATTTGAAATGAAGACCGGACGGAGGCTTGCCGGTTTGCGAAGTGACTCCGTCATGCAGTCGCTTAAGCAGGACTGATTCTTGGAGCCTTTCCTGCTTCATGTTGAATGCATGCCTCTCTCTTTAGTTGGCCAGTGTCCGATGACCGACCACGGCCGAGTAGCTCACATCGGTAGGGAGTCGATAAGTATAAAGTGCGCCTCGGAAGGAGTCGAGGCGTGAGTCCAAGGCGGTGTGATTTAAAAGTCCCGATCGTCTCCGGCGTAGGGGTAATCCACGAGAGTGTCTCTTGTTGATCGAACCCGCGAATTTGGTTCCCGAGATGTTCCAAAGGTGACCCACGGCTACCCTTGCAAAGTATGCCAGGTGAGAGTTAGAATACCCCCTCACCGAGTTGTAATTCGATTCAATCGCCGTCTCTCCAAGTTAGTGAGAACTTGACGGGCTTATCTCCAATGTAGATACACTTAATATCTTAATGGTTCGTAAATGATGATATGATGATGACAAATTTTATTATACCTGCTATGGTTAATATTGTGTTTGCTCCTAATAAGTGAGTGCTCTAGTACAAAAAGCTAATTTAGTGGACAGGTAAATAATGATAAGCTTGACAAAAAGTTTAAATTGGTTACTATAATCATAAGCTCTTTTATGCAACTGTGTCAAGCTAGCCCACCTGAAAAGCCTTGCATGATCCTTGGTGTCTTTTATTTCTGATTTTTGTCGGGTAAGTCTAGCTGAGTACCTTCTCGTACTCAGGGTTTATTTCCCACTTGTTGCAGATGACCAGTTCTTCTTTGGTTGCTGCAAGTACTGCCTTCTCCCTGCTGGGGATGAAGACTAGACCGTTGGGCGCGGTCTCTACTAGTTCTCGTACCTGATAATGCTTTTGTGGGACATGACTCTGATCTGGCAATGTATTTAAAACTATGAAGTTATGTACTAAACTATGTTGCTTCCGCACACTCAAACTTGGTTTGTAATATTTTATTTGAACTCTGATGGATGTAATCCGAATGCTACTTGTGAAATGTTGTAACGAATGATGTGTTGTGTTGAATCATTACGATCTTGGTTTGTATGTCGAGAGTTGGTTGAAATCCTTCGTGATTTCCGGACTACTGGGATTATGGGAGCTTAAGTACAGGAATTTGATCGCTTCGGTGATTGTTTTTGTACTTACGTTCTTATGATTTGGTCGGTTCTGTTACAGCTGGTATCAGAGCAAGATTTGACACTAAACATGTCATTTGTGTATTTAAAACAAAAGTATTTGTGAAAATCCTAAATTTAATACTAAGTATTGCCAGTGGTCATATCCCTTATGCCCAAATAAGGACTCTTAGGTGGCTTATTAAAGTACTAACTTGGGGGTTCCTGCTTGTTCCTGTTTCATCGTCCATACGGCGTGCTATTGTATGGATGCCATCCGCTTGGGTGGTAATGTTTGGATCAAATACCTCTACGCTCTGGTAAGTGGGAGTTGTGAGAGCATGACCGTCCAATCGTCGGTCTAGGGGAGAGTAGTTGTGGTTGCTCGCATATTTACATGTTCAATCATGTATCTATGAGAGTACTTAAATGTGGGTATCTCTGACGGGTAGCTGTGATACTAGAGTATGTGCATCAGGGGATGTATGTATGAAAGTATTTAGTTATTGCCTGCTTTTATGCATTTTGGGAAATGACTGGGCTGAAATGAAATTTTCTGTAGGTACACTAACAACGTATCGTTGTAGATCGACTAGCTACCGTATACGAGAGAACGTATGTATGCCACCGTATATTTCGCTAGCCTTTAAATTTTTCTAGGATGGTGAGGACGTACGGATCGTGCATGCATCATATTCAAGCATACATGGCATTTCTTGCATTACTCCCTCCTTTAAAATATGATTGTCCCGGCTAATTAAATTTCGTATCCCTTAAATGATTCTCCCCTTACGTTGTAACTTTTTACTCTGAGATGGCGCAAGACGAAGCTCACTTTGCTCAAGTCCGGCTGGAGGCGGGCGCCTCGTCACCGTTTAGCTCTCGTGAGCCCCGTCCCCGAGCCTACTTTGAGGAGGAAAGGCTGAGGACGAGCTAGCTAGCTCGGTGATCTGCTTTGAGGAATGCGGCTCAAGACCGCTTGGAGCAAGTAACACAGAAAGGGACCAAGAGACCCTTGAGGTTCGAGAGGTTGACAGCTGCTCACCGTGAATCAGAACGCATGTTGATTCACGTGATGAACCAATGGAATGAAGCTCAGCACGAGGAGAATGTGTTGAGAGCGCGACAGGTAGAGCTAGAGCAGACAAGTGGCAATTCTTTGAGGAGTACAATGACAATCTCCATGAGGAGGTTCACCACATACACAATCAACTTCACCCTCTCCCGCCACACGAGGATGAGGAGGATGAGATGGGTTCTGGTGTCATCATGGCTGAAGGTGATGATGACATGGAGGTCAATGGACCTGAGGACATTCCACCTGATGAGGAGGAAGATGAGGAGTTAGAGCCTACTAGTGATGAAGATGGAGGAGAGATATTTGACACTGACTCCGAGGACGATGCGTAGTTTAGCTTACTACTTAGCTAATGCGCAAGAGCTAGTCTTTTGTTGATCCTCATGCATGAACGAGTAGCTTTGGAATAAGTAATCGTTGGGATGTAATATCGAACCATAAGTTATCTTTGGATGTAAGTTTGGAACCACTATGGCTTGGATGTAACCTATCGAACGTATTATGCTCCACGTATGTGAGCCTTTGATAAATTCCGTCTTTGCGGTCTATGGATCGTGTGGTTGGTTAAGTTCATCGCATTTATGTGTCCATTGACGCGCTTGATGAGTTGTGTGGTTGTGATGAATGATTGTGCCTCTGTTGATTATCTAAATGCATTCCTCCAATGGACTCGGTTTGGGCATAATTATACGATTCATCTACAAAATTTCCACATCGTCGATGCTCATTGGCTATACATTTTGCGAGATGGCTCATCATAACCTTCGTGATGGTCGTGGCATGGGAAATGAGGAACAACCACCTCCTCACCACCGCCCACACACCGGTGAGCTAATGCAGATAGGTTGTGGAAAGTCAACAGCATGTTAGCCGAGGCTATGCGTCGATGGCTAACCGTGAGGATCGTCATGTCCGCCAAGGACCCGAGCCAAACCAAGACAAAGAGCTTTAAGGACTTCATGGATACAAAGCCTCCTATCTTTCGTGAGGCGTAAAAGAACCATTACAAGTGATGATGAATGGTTGAGCACGATAGAGCAAAGGTTTGGATTGCTCCGGTTGATCAAGGTATGAAGGCCACATATGCAGGACACCAGCTCCAAGGCCTGCGCAGTATCTGGTGGACACATCACAAGACCACCTTCCCCGCAAACATTGAGATAGTTTGGGGTCGGGCCAGCAGCTTTCAGAGGACACTTTATCCCTCCTGGTCTCATGGCCATTAAGCATACTGAGTTTATGAAGCTCACCCAAGGCAACAAGAGTCTCAATGAATACCTCCAGGCATTCAACAACTCAAGCGAGGTATGCTCCTCGAGTTTGTCGATCTGATTCTAAGAGAATAGCTAGCTTCAAGAGGGACTTTCCCTAAATTGATGAAGTCAATGGGCAATCGCAAGTGTGTCACCTTCAATGAGTTTATCGGTGACACTCACTCGGAGAACAATGATAAGATATATGCCGCTTCAAGAACCGCAAAAAAAACTTTGAGGCGAGGTGCTTCTCGGTCTAAGGCACCAATAGTATCCAGGCCCAGACCGTCCACCCAATGCTAATGTCCGGTCACCCCACCTCGGAAAAAAGAATCAAGCTAAAACTGGTTTTTACAAAAGTACACAATTTCCTTGCCAAAGAATACCTCTGGCGGGGCAGCTCTCAATGTCCCACCAACTAACCGGTAGTGTTGGAACTGTAACCAGACTGGTCATTGGGCAAATAGGTGTCCCCATCCTCCCAAGAATGCTCAAGGAAACGTCCGTCGGGGCATGTTCATTACACTCATCAGTGGAGAAATTCCTGCTTGGTGAAGTGGTCACCGGTAAGTTTCTTGTTAATGATCACCCCTAGCTTGTGCTCTTTGATTTGGGTGCTTCACATTCCTTTGTGAGTTCTACTTTTGCATCTAAACATAAGATGAATGTGATTATAATTGTCAAGGGTGGTTATTGTATTAGTGCTGCTGGGAATAATATCATGACTAACCAAGTAGTAAAAGATGTAAAGCTTGAAATTGGGGATCGAGAGTTCCTTACGGATCTTGTAGTGCTACCGGGGGTAGGAATTGATATAATCCTAGGAATGAAGTGGATGAGTGGAAATGGAGTGTTGATCGATACGTCAACCCGTGTGGTAATGTTGAGGGATCCTGTGGATAAGAAGGGTTTTCTAGTGCAGTTACCTCGTGATATCTCTATTCATAATACAGTCAATGCTGCCCTAGCCAAAGCCATTGAGGATCTACCAGTTGTCTGTGAGTTTCTAGATGTCTTCCCTGATGACTTGCCTGGATTACCTCCGGACCGCGATGTAGAATTCAAGATAGAACTCATTCCGGGTACGGCTCCTATATCTCGAAGGCCCTATAGAATGCCACCCAATGAGTTGGCTGAACTAAAGAGTCAGTTGAATGAGCTATTGAAGAAAGGTTTGATTCGGCCTAGTTCTTCTCCTTGGGGTTGTCCGGCTATCTTTGTGAAGAAGAAGGACGAATCTTTGCGCATGTGTGTAGACTATCATCCCCAAAATGCTGTTACCATCAAGAACAAATACCCTCTTCCTCGCATCGATATTCTGTTTGATCAGCTCTCTAAAGCTAAGGTATTCTCCAAGATCGATTTGAGGTCTGGTTACCATCAGATCAAAATTCGTCCTGAAGATATACCTAAGACAGCTTTCTCTACCCGTTATGGTTTGTTCGAGTACCTTGTCATGTCTTTTGGGTTGACAAATGCTCCGGCACACTTTATGTACCTGATGAATTCTGTATTCATGCCAGAATTGGACAAGTTTGTCATCGTGTTCATTGATGATATCCTTGTATATTCTCAGAATGAAGAAGAGCATGCTGAACATCTGAGAATTGTCTTAACTCGGTTGCGTGACAACCAGCTTTATGCTAAGTTCAGCAAGTGTGAATTCTGGTTGAACAAGATACCTTTTCTAGGTCATGTGTTATCTGGTGATGGAATTTTGGTTGACCCTACGAAGGTGCAAGAAGTCCTTGAGTGGAAGGCACCTACTACGGTCACAGAAGTTTGAAGTTTCTTGGGATTGGCTGGCTATTATCGACGCTTTATCCTGGATTTCTCAAAAATCGCCAAGCCTATGACTCGCCTACTGCAAAAAGATGAGAAGTTTGTGTGGACTCCGAAGTGTGAAGAGGCTTTCCACACTTTGCGGACCTTGCTAACCTCTGCTCCTGTATTGGCACAACCTGACATCGAAAAGCCTTTTGATGTCTATTGTGATGCATGTGGCACCGGTTTGGGGTGTGTTCTTATGCAGAAGGCCGAGTAATTGCTTATGCTTCAAGCCACTTTTGAAAGCATGAAGTCAACTATCCTACCCATGACTTAGAGCTAGCCATGATTGTTCATGCCACGAAGATTTGGAGACATTACTTGCTGGGTAATGTGTGCAACATCTATAATGACCATAAAAGCCTCAAGTACATCTTTACTCAACCCGAGTTGAACATGCGTCAACGGCGCTGGTTAGAATTGATCAAGGACTACAACCTTCATGTGCACTACCATCCCGGTAAGGCAAATGTGGTTCTTGATGCCTTATGCGAAAAAGGCCCATTGCAATTCCTTAGTTAGTGAAGACTTTCATCCGTCACACCTCCTTCATCCTCGTAGTACTTCACAATATCACTGTGGATTGCTCTCTTAGAAGTCGAATTATCGAACTCCGGAAAGACCGATGTGGGTGTGTTTCATATCAAATGTAAAATGAAAGAGAAAGAGACCAAGCACTTTAGGATCGATGACAAAGGAATTCTCTGGTTTAATGATAGACTTGTGGTACCCAAAGATAAAGAACTTAGAAATCAAATTATGGCTGAAGCCCATTCTTCTAAGTTGTCCATCCATCCTGGTAGTAGTAAAATGTATCAAGATCTCAAGTCAGTATTATTGGTGGACCAAGATGAAGAAAGAAATCGCACTTACGTGGCAAGGTGTGATAATCATTGCAAGAGTCAAGGCTATTCACATAAGGCCCGGACTGTTGCAGCCACTCTCTATTCCTGGCTGGAAGTGGGAAGAAATTAGTATGGATTTTATTGTTGGATTACCCACTACCAACAAGGGTTGTGATTCTATCTGGGTTATCGTAGATCGTCTAACTAAATTCGCTCACTTTATTCCGGTCAAGTCTACCTATCATCCTCACAATTATGCTGAGATTTATTTTCAACAAGTGGTACGTCTCCATGGTGTACCCAAATCCATTGTTTCGATAGAGGACCTCGGTTCACGGCTTGCTTTTGGGAGTGCTTACATCGAATCTTGGCACTCATCTAATCCGCATTACGCCTATCATCCGCAAACATCGTGACAGATCGAAGCGTGTTAATCAAATTCTTGAGGACATGCTTAGGGCTTGTCTTATTTCTTACAAAGGCTCTTGGGAAGACTGGTTACCTCTCGCTGAATTCTCTTATAACAACAGCTTATCAAGAGAGTATCAAAATGGCTCCTTTTGAAGCTCTTTATGGCATAAGTGTAGAACTCCTTTGAACTGGGTGGAACCCGGGAAAGAAGATTCTATGGTATTGACTTTGTAAAAGAAGCCAAGAGCAAGTCCGAACTATACAGAAGAATATGACCGCACATACGACAAAGCTAGACAAAAGAGCTATCCTGACAAGAGAAGGAAACCTATTGAGTTTGAAGTAGGTGATCATGTTTATCTGAAGGTATCCCCTATGAAAGGAGTCAAGCGTTTTGGAATTAAAAGGAAGCTTGAGCCTCGATATGTTGAACCCAACCGCATTATCGAGAAAAGTGGAAGAGTAGCCTATAAACTCGATCTACCCCGTGAGATGGGAGCTATATTTCCGGTATTCCATGTGTCCCAGCTGAAGAAGTGTCTTCGTATTCCCGAGGAAAGAATAGCAACAAGAAAAGTCAACTTGAAATCTGATCTTTCTTATGAGGAAAAGCCCGTGCAAGTTCTGGATACTCAAGAAAGAGTGACTCGTACACGAGTGGTTAAGTTATACAAGGTAGTTTGGAGTAATCATAGTGAACGGGATGCAACCTGGGAACGGGAAGATTATTTAAAGGAAAACTATCCAGCTTTCTATACTGATTGGTACGCTTTCCAAATCTCGGGACGAGATTTTTCTAAGGGGGGAGGGCTGTAACACCCTCGGTGTTTGGCTTCTACTAATTGCATTTCGTCTCATAAACATGTGCATCATCTATCTCATCATGTCATTTTCCCTGAAACATACATATAAAACATTCGTGATATTCTCATTTTGTTTCAGATCTTTGATTGCTTGTGAATGGTAGTAGTGCAACATATGAATGCAACATGAAATTCTCATATCTTGAAGCATGGCAACATGGTAGTAATGTGACAAGTATAGGATAACAACAAGGTCATGCAACATGTGAAACATTGTATTGAAACATATGTATGAATTGCTTGTTTTACTTTCTTTATCACATGTGATCAGTAGAAGTGGTATAACAACTTTGTAAAATGGGTGATCATGGTCTAATACACCTTAACTATACTTAGTTTACTTGTTGGAACATTGTTCATGTAGACCAAAATGACCAAAATGCCCTCAAGTGCAAGTTTGACTTAATTTGACCCATGGAGTGTCCTCGTTTGACTGATTCAAAAGTCCAACTTAGAAGCTTTGCATGGCTGTGCACTCTTTACAAAAGTTGTAGCTAATTTATCAAGGAACAAAATTTGTTTTATGACCAACTCATGAAAATGGCTAGAACATGCTCAAACATGGCCCACAAGTCAGTCTTACATGCTGATTGCAACACTGAAAAATATGCTAAGTCTTAACTGCATTTCAGTTGCATCGAGCTCACTTTGGCTTCGTGTAACTTCGGATCCATTGCGTGTTAGGTGTCGGTCATTGAAAAGAAATTGTAGAGGGAATATAGGTCTACAACTTTGATGTTCAATTCTTCCGCTAACTCGTCACGGATTAGGAGTTAATCATCGTCAAACATGCTCTGTCAGGCGGTTCAATTCGACTGAATGCGCGCTACAGTGACTGACATTCTTCAGACAACAGGCGCCGCGTGGGGGACACACGTCGCCGGGTCTCTGATTGCGTGGCCACGCGCCGTGGCTGGCCTGACGCCGCTGCCGTTGTCCTCCACTTCAAGCCAGCGCCTACCCGACCAAGTCGCCAATCCATTTTTCATCTCGCCTCTCACAGCGCTGAGCCAACGCCGTCCGCCATTGCCGACCAAGCATCGCTGTGCCGTGCAAGCTCGCCACTGCAAAAACGCGCCGGCCGTCCCGCTCGTAGCCTTGCCGTGATCGCCTCTGCCACCCCCACCCCTTAGCCAGGTCGATTGTGCCTTGGTAAGGATGAATCCGTCAATTCCTTCCACCATAGCCATGGCGGAGGTTCACCGGAGTTGGCGCTCCACGCGGCCAGCTGTCCGCGTGACCTTTCCACCCCTCCTCTGCCTTGAGATAGGTCCGGTGAACCCTACTGAAGCCCGTAGAGCCACCCGTTAGGGCCGCGACGCCGTAGCGTCGTCGGAGCCGACCGTGCCATGGCCGAGCGCCGCCGTGGCCATCGCCACCCCTCCTTGTCACGTCAATAGCTACGAATGAGGGTTCCCCTAGGTCCGCTAGGATGAGGCGAGCACGTAGAAACCCTTACCTTCGCCGGAGAAGCCACCGGCGGTGAGCTACGCCACCGGCCGTCGCTCCTCCCCTGTTTCCCTCGCTGACGCGCGGGTCCTCCCTGTCAGCGTCGCTGCTGAGGCGGGAGCCCAGCGTGGGCCGCGTCGTGCTGAGCCGCGCCGTGTGTTGGGCCGCGGGCGCCGCGTCTTGGGCCGCGCCAGCGCGTATTCATGGGCCGCCGTTCCTTGGGCTGGCCCGAGTAGGGCTGAGTGTTGTTTTCCTAATTTGTTTTGTTTATTTATTTCACAGATTTATGTACATCTTCAAAAATATATAGTTCCTAGTATATAGATCCAAATGCTGTGGTTCTAATTTTGTTGGGTTCCTGGTCATGTCTAGTATTTAACAAAAATATTATATGAGCACATGTTTTAGAAATTTTTGATGAATTAATTAGGACTTTGAAATGTGTTTTTGGATACATGCAAACTTGTTTGAATTTTATCTTGAGTTTCTGTGGTCCAAAAATTATGAAATTTTGTGGGCAGTCTGTTATGGATTATTAGAAGCTCTGGTAAAAATTTTAGAACTAATGCATGTGTAGTTTTTAAGTTATAGAATTTCCTTTTATTAATGGGTGGATCTTGTGTGAATTTTCATAATTTTTCTATAGATCCAGTGAAGGTGAAATTTTATGGGTGCTATTCTTATGCTAGAAGGATGCTAGGAAAAATGGGAAATCTGTTGCTTGACACTTTTTAATAAGGTTTCCTAATTATGCTAGAAATAGACATGTCATCTGTTAATTTGGATACAGCAAGTTATGTTGGTCCAATGGCTTTGAAATTTTTATGGTAGTCTATGTACAACATGAGATAGCTACTGTAATTTTTGTAGATTTTTATGAATAGTTTTACTATATATTGCTTAAATCACCTAATTAACTAAATAAATTGGGAAAGGATATTAAATAATTTATTTAGAAGTTAGCGCTATACTTTCTGATGATTCTTAGGTATGAAAAACAAGTTGGTAAACTTGGTTTGGTCAAATTAGGCTTTTGCACCATCATTAAATAATTAAGTTAGCAACCCTGTCATTGCGGGACAAATTCTAGGTCTACTGGAATTTGATGTGGTTAACTTCAGAATCATGATTTGATGCTTACAAATGAATTGTAGAGAATTTCATAAGCTTTCCAGAATGTCCTCTTGCAAGTCATTTGGAGTTATAGAACTCTGGTTATGATAGAATTAAGTTACTACTTGTTGCATATGAAGCTTTAACTGTTATTTTAAGTATGTCTTTACTATTCTAAGTTCATGGTACTGTTCCTAGGTGTTAGGCCTTTAACTGAAGATGAGCATCTTTATCTTAGGTTATGCAAGTTAGGTAAGTTGCTCTTGTTATTTAAGTTAAGTTGGATACATGCTTAAAGTGATTTGAATAGAGCTAATTTACTCGGTAAACGAGTGTCCAGTGATGTTTTCGTAAACACCCATTGTGATTCATTCATCATGAGCATCATGTCATTCCTTATGCATCCATGATATTTATCTTGTGCATCGGCATGTAATAGGTGTACCGGAAGGAGTAACCTGCTGGAATTCGAGGAATCTGAACGAGCAGCACAGCCGACACACCGGAGATTCGGGAGGAGCAACCTTCGGAGAAGTGCCGACGAGGTCGCCGTTGAGTGCCCCGACCACGTCCTTGCAACTTTGTGAAAGGCAAGCCCGGAGCATATTAAGCCTCCTATTTTCTGAACTGCGATTCTGATATTATTATTACATATATATTGTTGCATTAAGTTTAGGTGTTGGATGCAAACACTTGCTCGCATTGGTTACCCATTCCTTGTCCGGATATTGTTACCTCAATCCTATGTAGTTCGAGCTCGAGTAGTGCTTAGCCTTGCTTAAACGCTGTAGAAGTCGGGTGATTTCCATCACCTGCGAGATATAGGAAGATACATGTGGCACGGTTGGCTATATTTGCTATCGTGGAAAAGAACCAGATCTTAATTTGAAATGAAGACCGGACGGAGGCTTGCTTGGTTTGCAAAGACTCCGTCGTGTCGCTTAAGGACTGATTCTTGGAGCCTTTCCTGTTCATGTTGAACGCATGCCTCTCTCTTAGTTGGCCGTGTCCGATGACCGACCACGAAGCCGAGTAGCTCACCTCAGGCCGGGAGTCGATAAGTATAAAGTGTGCCTCGGAAGACAGCCGTAGACGTGAGTCCAAGGCGTGTGATTTAAAAGTCCCGATCGTCTCCGCGTGAAGGGTAATCCACGAGAGTGTCAAGCGCTTGATCGAACCCAGCAATTTGGTTCTGAGATGTTCCAAAGGTGACCCACGGCTACCCTTGCAAAGTATGCCAGGGTGAGGGAGTTAGGAATACCCCCTCAGCTGAGTTGTAATTCGATTCGAATCGCCGTCTCTCCCGGTTAGTGAGAACTTGACGGGCTTATCTCCAATGTAGATACACTTAATATCTTAATGGTTCGGAAATGATGATATGATGATGACAGCCTTATTATACCTGCTATGGTTAATATTGTTTGCTCCTAATAAGTGAGTGCTCTAGTACAGGTGCTAATTTAGTGGACAGGTAAATAATGATAAGCTTGACAAAAAGTTTAAATTGGTTACTATAATCATAAGCTCTTTTATGCAACTGTGTCAAGCTAGCCCACCTGAAAAGCCTTGCATGATCCTTGGTGTCTTTTATTTCTAATTTTTGTCGGATAAGTCTAGCTGAGTACCTTCTCGTACTCAGGGTTTATTTCCCACCTGTTGCAGATGACCAGTTCTTCTTTGGTTGCTGCAAGTACTGCCTTCTCCCTGCTGGGGATGAAGACTAGACCGTTGGGCGCGGTCTCTACTAGTTCTCGTACCTGATAATGCTTTTGTGGGACATGACTCTGATCTGGCAATGTATTTAAAACTATGAAGTTATGTACTAAACTATGTTGCTTCCGCACACTCAAACTTGGTTTGTAATATTTTATTTGAACTCTGATGGATGTAATCCGAATGCTACTTGTGAAATGTTGTAACGAATGATGTGTTGTGTTGAATCATTACGATCTTGGTTTGTATGTCGAGAGTTGGTTGAAATCCTTCGTGATTTCCGGACTACCGGGATTATG
Organism: Miscanthus lutarioriparius; assembly: GCA_904845875.1. Lineage (NCBI taxonomy): Eukaryota > Viridiplantae > Streptophyta > Magnoliopsida > Poales > Poaceae > Miscanthus > Miscanthus lutarioriparius. The sequence goes on from CAJGYO010000009.1 coordinate 91,760,514, forward strand.
GGAGCTTAAGTACAGGAATTTGATCGCTTCGGTGATTGTTTTTGTACTTACGTTCTTATGATTTGGTCGGTTCTGTTACACAATCTATCAAGGTATGCCATAGAGTTTGTTGACACTGATGCAAACAAGATTGCTAGTTTCAAGAGAGGGCATAGTCCAAAGGCGATGAAGACTCTAGCTAACAGCAAGTGTGCCACTTTCAATGAGTTTGTTAGTGATGCTCTAACTCAAGAGAATCATAACAACATCTATTCATCATCTAAGAGTCGTAAGAGAGCTTATGATGCAGGTGCATCTTAGCCAAAAGCTCCTATTGCTGCGAGACCTTAGTTCCGCCTACCTGCTCCAAAGTATAGAGCCCCTTAGAAGAAGGTACGGACCAGTTAGACCCAGAAAGTGTATCGCAAGGCCTTTTCTGTTGCCCTACCAAAGGGTAGCACAAGACAAGGAAGCTCCAGCGTTCCACCTAACAACATGCCATGCTAGAACTACAACAAGACTGGCCATTGGGCAACAAATTGCCCCTATCCCAAGAAGAACAACAACCAAAAGTATGTAATCCAAATGCATGTTAGGGACATGTGTACTATACCACCCTAGAAGAGATCCCTTTAGGTGAAGTTGTTACTATGGGTACATTTCTTATGAACCAACACCCCACAGTTGTTTTAGTTGATTCTGGAGCTTCATATTCATTTATGAGTCAAATATTTGCATCCAAGCATGATTAAAAGGTAGTTACTATAGATAAGGGTTGTTATTGTCTAAGTGCAGCCAGAAATGATATCTCTACCAACTAGATAGTCAGAGATGTGCACATCTCAATAAGCAACTAAGAGTATACCTCAGATCTTATAGTATTGCTAGGGTTGGGAATAGATGTAATCTTGGATATGAAATGAATGAGTGCCCATGGAGTTCTCATTGACACTTCGACTAGAACCATCATGTTGAGAGAACCCCAGAGTAACGATGCTTTCCTAGTGCCACTTCCTAGGAGTTTTGATCTCCAAAACTTAGCATGTGCCATTCAGACCATGACCCTCCTTGATATTCCGATGGTATGTGAGTTTTTGGATGTGTTTCCAGATGAATTGCCTGGGTTGCCACCCGACAGGGATGTAGATTTTAAGATTCAGTTATTACCGGGTACATCACCCATCTCTCGGAGACCGTATAGAATGCCACCAAATGAGCTAGCCGAGCTTAAGGTTCAATTGCAAGGCTTTTAGAGAAAGGTCTCATTCGACCTAGCTCATCTCCGTGGGGTTGTCCCGCCTTATTTGTGAAGAAGAAAGACAAATCCTTGTGGATGTGTGTGGACTACCGACCACTTAATACCGTAACGGTCAAGAACAAGTATCCTTTGCCTCGAATTGATATCTTGTTCGATCAATTGTCAAGGGCTAAGGTGTTCTCCAAGATCGATTTAGGATCTGGTTACCATCAGATTAAAATTAGGCCAGAAGACATACCTAAAACTGCTTTCTCCACTAGGTATGGCCTGTATGAGTATTTGGTCATGTCTTTTGGGCTGACAAATGCTCCTGCATACTTTATGTATCTGATGAATTCGGTGTTCATGCCCGAGCTAGATAAGTTCATGGTTGTGTTCATCGATGACATTTTGATCTATCCAGAAAATGAGGAGGATCACGCAGAGCACCTGAGAGTTGTGCTAACCAGACTAAGAGAACATAAGTTGTATGCTAAGTTTAGCAAGTGTGAGTTTTGACTTTAGAAGGTACCTTTTCTAGGGCACGTGCTATCAGAAAATGGGATCTCCATAGACCCCTCTAAGGTGCAAGAAGTTATGGATTGGAAGGCCTCAACTTCAGTTCATAAAGTTCAGAGTTTTGTTGGTTTAGCAGGTTACTACCGTTGGTTCATTCTGGACTTCTCCAAAATCGCCAAGCTAATGACAAGATTGCTTCAGAAAGATGAGAAGTTTGTATGGACTCTAGAGTGTGAAGCTGCTTTTCACACTTTACGGACTTTGTTGACTTCAGCTCCTATTTTGGTACAACCTCATATCGAGAAACCTTTTGATGTGGTTTATGATGCATCAAGTACCGGTTTGGGATGTGTTCTTATGCAGGAAGGCCGAGTCATTGCTTATGCCTCACGTCAGCTGAAGAAGCATGAAGTCAATTACCCAACTCATGACTTAGAATTAGCAGCGGTTATCCATGCATTGAAGATTTGGAGACACTATTTGCTTGGCAATGTGTGTCATATTTACACAGATTATAAGAGTCTTAAGTATATCTTCACTCAACCCGAACTGAATATGAGACAGAGAAGATGGCTAGAATTGATCAAAGATTACAATTTAGAAGTACATTATCATCCTGGCAAAGCAAATGTTGTTGCAGACGCTTTGAGTAGAAAGTCTCATTGCAATTCTCTGTTAGAAGATGGCTTCAATTTATTACATCCTGCTATGCTGCACAATATTATGATCAGTTGTTCTCTTGAGAGCAAGATCATCGAGCTTCAGAAGACTGATACGGGTGTGTTCCACATCAAAAGAAAGATGAAAGAGCAAGAGACTAAGCATTTCAGGATAGATGAGAATGGTGTTCTATTGTTTAAAGATAGACTGGTAGTGCCGAAGGATAAGGAACTTAGAAACCAGATCTTAGGAGAGGCTCACTCTTCTAAACTATCCATTCATCCGGTTAGTAGTAAAATGTATCAGGACTTGAAGACCCGTTTTTGGTGGACCAAAATGAAGAAGGAAATTACAGCTTATGTTGCTAAATGTGATAATTGTTGCTGAGTTAAGGCTGTTCATTTGAAACCTGCTGGTCTACTTCAACCACTGTCCGTTCTAGGTTGAAAGTGGGAAGAAGTTAGCATAGATTTAATTGTTGGACTTTCACCTACTCATAAGAATTTTGATTCTATATGGGTGATTGTGGATCGCCTAACTAAGTCTGCACATTTCATTCCAGTCAGAACCAACTATCGACCGCATGAGTATGTTGGGTTGTATTTCTCCCACATAGTACGTCTACATGGTGTGCCAAGAACCATTGTGTCTAACAGAGGGCCTCAGTTCACTGCTCATTTTTGGGAACATTTGCACAAGATGTTAGGCACCAACTTAGTCAGAAGTTCTGCCTATCACCCTCAGACCTCCGGGCAAACTGAACGTGTAAATCAAATATTGGAAGGCATGTTGAGAGCTTGTGTCATCTCTTCAAAAGGTTCATGGGAAAAATGGTTACCTTTAGCTGAGTTTTCATATAACAATAGTTATCAAGAGAGTATTAAGATGGCTCCTTTTGAAGTTTTATGTGGCCGTAAATGTAGAACTCCTTTGAATTGGGTTGAACCCGGAGAAAGGAGATACTATGGTATTGATTTTGTCAAAGAGGCTGAAGAGCATGTGCATATCATTCAACAACATATAGAAGCCGCTCAATCAAGGCAGAAGAGTTATGCGGACAAGAGAAGAAGACCCATTGAATTTGAAGCAGGTGATTATGTATACCTGAAAGTGTCACCGATGAAAAAGGTACAACAGTTTGGAGAAAAAGAAAACTTGCACCTAGATATGTAGGTCCATATCCACTCATTGAGAAAAGCGGAAGAGTAGCCTACAAGATTCAGTTACCTCCAGAAATGAGGGCTATCTTCAACGTTTTTCATGTATCCCAATTAAAGAAAGGCTTACGTGTTCCGGAAGAAAGAGTGGAGGTTAGAGATATCAAGTTAGAATCGGATCTAGCCTATGAAGAGAAGCCGGTGCAAATTATAGATAGCAAGGATAGAGTAACTCGAAACCATGTGATCAAGTTTCACAAAGTGATGTGGAATAATCGTAGCGAGCAAGATGCTACGTGGAAACAGGAAGATTATTTATGTGAGGTTTATCCCGCCTTTTATGAAAAATGGTAGGTCTTTCGAATCTCGGGATGAGATTTGTACAAGGGGGAGGGCTATAACACCCTAGTGTTAAGCATGGATTGGGAACTTGCATTTCATGAGCACAAGCATCATCCAAGCATTCATGAGCATGAGCATATGAAGTTTCATCTCATTCACTTTATCTTTAACACATGTGATGTCGCTTATATACATATATATGCTTGCCATAGTATGTGACCAATGCATGAAATGGTTGTGAGGTCACAAAAACACCTTAGACACACTTAGGATGGTACATGGAACAAGTTTGGCATTCATGACTTGGACCAAAACAACCCCCAAGTCATAGTTATTCTAGAAACTCCAATTTTTAAGATCCTACTTTGACCAAAGTTGAACTATAGCATAGATTGTTTGCATGGTAGTGCACCCTTAAGCAAAGTTGTAGTAATTGACTAGAGTAACAACTTTCAGTTTTGGGCCAAGACCTAATTCAGTGCATAGCATGCTCAAAAATGGCTCACAAGTAGCAATGAAATGTTGTTTTCAAACTTAGAATTTTTTCTTAGTCATGAACTGATTTTCAGTTTCGATGTACCATACTTTGAAGCGTTGCATTTTAAAAACCATGGCGAATTAGGGGAAACTTTCTAAAGCAAAGTTGTAGATCTCTTGTAGCTCTACAATTCTTAGTAATGGAGTTTTTGCTAACTCGCCACGGATTAGGAACACCAGTGGCTTGAAATCGCGCTGTCACTCGTTTCGTCAGGGCCGATGGCTGCAGACGCCGCGCCGTCAGTGGTCGACTGGCCACAGGCCACGCGTGGTGGCCATACGCCCGCGTTGGCCCGGCTGGTCAGGTGAAAGGTCCTAATATGGCTAGAGGGGGGTGAATAGCCTATTTAAAGATCTACAAATCAACTAGAGCAATTTGATTAGTGTGACAAATAGCGAAATGCAAACTTGCTCTAGCTCTACGAGCGTTGCAAGCCACCTATCCAACAATTCTAGTTGCAATGATTACTAGGCACACACCTTGCAAAGTGTCTACTCACTAAGAGCTCTCAATCGTGCTACTCTAAAGAGCTCCACTAGATGAATTTAAATAACAAAGCAAGCTCTCAATTCTAATTACACTAAAGAGCTTGCTACAACTAGTTTGCAAGAATGTAAGAGAGTGAGTAGGGTGATTATACCGCCTTGTAGAGGGATGAACCAATCACAAGATGAATATAAACCAATCACCGGGAGAATACCAAATAGCAAGTGACAACCGATTTTCTCCTGAGGTTCACGTGCTTGCCAACACGCTACGTCCACGTTGTGTCGACCAACACTTGGTGGTTCGGTGGCTAAGAGGTGTTGCACAAACCTCGTCTACATGATTGGACACCGCAAGAACCTACCCACAAGTGAGGTAACTCAATGACACGAGCAATCCACTAGAGTTACCTTTCGGCGCTCCGTCGGGGAAGGTACAAATCCCCTCACAATCACTGGAGATGGCCACGAACAATCACCAACTCGTGCCAATCCTCCACCGCTGCACCAAGCCGTCTAGGTGGTGGCAACCACCAAGAGCAACAAGCAAAATCCGTAGCAAAACACGAATACCAAGTGCCTCTAGATGCAATCACTCAAGCCATGCACTTGGATTCTCTCCCAATCTCACAAAGATGATGAATCAATGATGGAGATGAGTGGGAGGGCTTTGGCTAAGCTCATAAGGTTGCTATGTCAATGCAAAATGGCCAAGAGAGTGAGCTTGAGCCGGACATGGGGCTTAAATAGAAGCCCCCACAAAATAGAGCCGTTGGGCTCCTCACTGCACTGAACGTGGGCCGACCGGACGCTCTGGTCATATTGACCAGACGTTGGACCTCAGCGTCCGGTCATGCGATGTGCGCCACGTGTCATCGGCTTCAAATGCCGATCACTCGATTTCAATGGTCAAGTGATGACCGGACACGTCAGTTAGAAAGTGACCGGACGCTGGATCTCAGCATCCGATCGTTTCCAGTAAGGTTCCAAACGCGACATTTCACGACCGGACGTGTCCGGTCAAGCTCGACCGAACACACCCTACGTCCGGTCACTCAATGTTTTCTCTGTGCGCCTCACGTCAGCGTACATCAGCACTGACCGGACACAGACCATGAGCGTCCGGTCAGTTTACACTCCAGCGTCCGGTCACAAGACCGAGACAGTGTGCTTTCTGCTGTCATTGACCGGACGCTAGACCTCAGCGTCCGGTCACTGCACCACCAGCGTCCGGTCACTCTGTAAACCCCTGACTTTTCTATATAGGGCGCCGGTGGCACCGTCGAACTGTCCGCACTCTACGGGCGGACACTCCACCAGTGAAGTTTCTAACCCTTGCTCGAATGTGCCAACCACCAAGTGTATCACCTTGTGCACATGTGTTAGCATATTTTCACAAATATTTTCAAGGGTGTTAGCACTCCACTAGATCCTAAATGCATATGCAATGAGTTAGAGCACCTAGTGGCACTTTGATAACCGCATTTCAATACGAGTTTCACCCCTCTTAATAGTACGGCTATCAATCCTAAATGTGATCACACTCACTAAGTGTCTTGATCACTTAAACAAAATGGCTCCTACATTTTATACCTTTGCCTTGAGCCTTTAGTTTTTCTCTTTCTTTTTTTCCAGGTTTAAGCATTTGATCATCCCCAAGCCATCACCATTATCATGATCTTCGTCATTGCTTCATCACTTGGATTAGTGCTACCTATCTCATAATCACTTCGATAAACTAGGTTAGCACTTAGGGTTTCATCAATTAACCAAAACCAAACTAGAGCTTTCAATCTCCCCCTTTTTGGTAATTGGTGACAACCCTTACACAAAGATATGAATTAAATTTTAATTGAATCCATGTTGCTTGTCCAAGCATATTCACCATGTGTAAAAGAATATGGACAAGTTTCATGAACTCTAAATGGTAGCAATTGCTCCCCCTACATATGTGCTAAGAGTTTGGATTGTAGCTTGCACATATGCTTAGATGGGAAATATTGGAGACAATTTCTACCATATGATGCTAAGGTATAAGAGATGGACCTTTGAAGCGTGATACCAATCAGAGTACACCAATATACCATCCTTAGCACCATTTGTAACTAGACATACATAAAAACTAGGATATCTCATAAGATCAATATTACAAGCAAGGGTCTAGTTTTCATAGTATGAACATGAGTCTAGTTTCTTTGGCTTGATACCACTTGGAAATACTATTTTGGAAATGAAATCACTAGATAGCCATCATTCAAGCCTATAACTAACATACACCACACAAGCATGGATATTGAAATTTAAAACTTGTGTCATGCTAGCAAATATGGAATGCAACATACAAGTTTATGAGCTTGCTCCCCCTATATCAAATTCTCCCCTTTTGTTGTCCTTTCACTATCTTTGTACACTATTTCTCCCCCTTTGTCATCAATGACCACAAAGGCTTAAAGTATAGATAGGTTAGGATTATCAATGTCAACAATTAGCACAAAAGGTGAGCTCAAATTATAGATAGGTTGGGGTGAAACCATGTGAAATGAGGATCATTTTTCAATTTGGTTCAATCTAGAGTACTTGCAAAAGACATTTAACCCGGTTTGATCCAAGGACAAGCTTCTTCACACCTCCTATAAGGGTTATCTTGTACCATGTTGAGTTAAACACTTATAGCTCATTTTCTAGATAAAACACTAGGTTTACAAGCCCACAAACATGTCATATGCTACCACTAGTTCATCTCAAATATACAAGCAATAGTGGTACCATACAAGCATTAAATTCATTTGATTTTCATGAATGAGCCTATTAAATGCAAAAGATGTCTAGATACACTAATCATGTCCTTAGTAAGGATGTATGCCATGCCAATCAATTTATACCTTGAATTGCTCGAAGGAGAGGCGTGTCATATAATGGGGGTGCATCAACACATATTGGAGAAGTCAAGTATGTTCAATTCATTCCTTAGCTTACAAAACCTCTTCTCACCAAGTGGCTTGGTGAATATGTCGGCATGTTGATCTTCGGTGCCCACACTCTCTATGCAAATGTCCCCTTTTTGTTGGTGATCTCTTATGAAATGATGGCGGACATCAATATGCTTTGTTCTTGAGTGTTGAACCGGGTTGTTGGTGAGCTTGACAGCACTTTCATTGTCACATAGCAATGGTACTTGCTTGAATTTGATTCCAAAGTTACTCAAAGTAGCCTTCATCCAAAGTAATTGAGCACATCAACTACTGGCAAAATGTACTCCGCTTCGGCGGTTGAAAGTGCTACACCATTTTGCTTCTTTGATGACCAAGATACAAGTGATCTTTCCAATAGTTGACATGTGCCCGATGTGCTCTTTCTCTCAACTTTGCATCCCGCATAATCGGAGTCCAAATATCCAATCAACTCAAATCTTTCTCCTTTGGGATACCACAATCCAACATTTTGTGTATGCTTCAAGTGCCTCAATATTCTCTTTGTTGCTTTCAAATGACTTTCTCTTGGTGAGGCTTGAAATCTAGCACACATGCATACACTAAACATCACATCCGGCCTTGATGCGGTCACATAGAGTAGGCTTCCAATCATGGACCGATACATCTTTTGATCTACCATGTTGCCACTTGCATCACTATCCAAGCTTCCACTTGTCCCCATTGGTTTACTAATAGCTTTAGCATCATCCATTCCAAACTTTTTGAGCATGTCCTTGATATACTTGTCTTGACTCATAAATGTGCCATTCTTCATTTGCTTGATTTGAAGACCAAGGAAGTAGCTAAGCTCTCTAATCATAGACATTTCAAACTCACTTGCCATCATCTTTTCAAACTCTTCACAAAATTCTTGATTTGTTGATCCAAAGATGATATCATCAACATAGATTTGCATCACAAACAAGTCATTTTCAAGCTTCTTGGTGAAGAGAGTGGTGTCAATCTTTTCCATCTTAAATCCCTTAGAGAGTAGGAAATCCCTCAATCTCTCATACCATGCTCTAGGTGCTTGTTTCAATCCATACAAAGCCTTTCTCAACTTGTAGACATGGTTGGGTTTCTTGTCATCTTCAAATCTAGGAGGTTGCTCAACATACACAAGCTCATTGATGTACCCATTTAGAAATGCACTCTTCACATCCATTTGGTACAACTTGATGTTGTGGGCATAAGCATAGGCTAGCAAGATCCTAATTGCTTCCAATCTTGCAACCGGGGCATATGTTTCTCCAAAGTCAAGACCTTCAACTTGAGTGTAACCTTGAGCCACTAATCTTGCTTTGTTCCTTATCACTATCCCATCTTGATCTTGCTTATTCCGAAAGACCCACTTGGTTCTAATCACATTATGATCCTTAAGCCTCTCAACTAACTCACATACTTGGTTTCTTGTGAAGTTGTTTAGCTCTTCATGCATAGCATTGACCCAATCAACATCATTCAAAGCTTCATCTATCTTCTTAGGTTCAATAGATGACACAAATGAGAAGTGCTCACAAAATGATGCCAATCTTGATCTAGTTTGCACTCCCCTTGAAATATCACCAATGATAGTGTCCAATGGATGATCTCTTGCAATATTGGTTGGTTGAAGCACTTGCACTTGATTGCTAGCATTTAATTGATCACTTGGTTGAGATGATGAACTAGCCACTTGTTGATCTTGCACATTGTCATTACTAGTACTTGCTTGAATTTGATCATGAGAACCACTAGCTTGCACATTTGAGTTAGAGAGCACTTGATTCTTGTCATCTTCAACATCAATCACCTCTCTAGGCCTTATCTCACCAATGTCCATGTTTCTCATTGCCTTGACCAATTGAGTGCCTCTCACATCATCTAGATTCTCATCTTCCTCTTGGGAACCATTTGTTTCATCAAACTCCACATCATGAACCTCCTCAAGAGTAAAACTAGCCAAATTTCAAACTCTATAAGCCTTGCTAGTAGTGGAGTAACCAAGCAAGAAACCTCCATCACATTTCTTTTCAAACTTACACAATCTAGTGCCTTTCTTCAATATGTAGCATTTACAACCAAATACCCAAAAGTATGCTATGTTTGGCTTTCTTCCATTCAATAGCTCATAGGGTGTCTTCTCCATCATGGGGTGACAATAGAGTCGGTTGCTATAGTAGCAAGCCATGTTGATTGCTTCGGCCCAAAATGAATGACTTACATTGTACTCACTCAACATTGATCTTGCCATGTCAATCAAAGTTCTATTCTTTCTTTCAACTAAGCCATTTAATTGAGGAGTGTACTTGGCCGAGAATTGATGTCTAATTCCAAATTCATCACACAACTCATCAATTCTAGTATTCTTGAATTCACTACCATTGTCACTTCTAACTTTCTTGATTGTAGTTTCAAACTCATTGTGAATGCTCTTGATAAATGATTTGAAAGTTGCAAACACATCACTCTTGTCAACAAGAAAGAAGACCCATATGTATCTAGTGAAATCATCCACAATCACAAATCTATATTTGTTTCCACCAATGCTAGTGTATGTGGTTGGTCCAAATAAGTCTATGTGCATCAACTCAAATGCCTTAGATGTGCTCATCATGCTCTTCTTAGAATGTGTGTTACCAACTTGTTTTCCGGCTTGACATGCACTACATAGCTTATCTTTCTCAAAAGTGACATCCTTCAAGCCTCTAACTAAGTCATGCTTGACCAACTTGTTTAATTGTTTCATTCCAACATGACCAAGCCTTCTATGCCATAACCAACCCAAGCTAGACTTAGTGATCAAACATGTTGTTAATTGAGCTTCTCTAGCATTGAAATCAACTAAGTATAGATTCTCATATCTAAATCCTTTGAATATCAAGTTAGAGCCATCTACACTTATGATCTCTACATCATCCACACCAAATATGCACTTGAAACCAAGATCACACAATTGAGCTACCGACAATAGATTGAAGTTCAAGCTCTCTACTAGTAGTACATTGGAAATGCTCAAATCATTGGATATTGCAATCTTACCAAGCCTTTTGACCTTGCCTTTGCCATTGTCACCAAATGTGATACTATCAATCCCATTACTCTTATTTTCATTGATTGAATTGAACATTCTTGAATCACCGGTCATGTGTTGTGTGCACCCACTATCAATCAGCCAATGCCTTCCTCCAGCTTTATAATTGACCTACAAAAGGAGATCAATTTCTTTTAGGTACCCAAACTTGCTTGGGTCCTTGTAGGTTAGTTACCAAGGTCTTTGGTACCCAAATGGCCTTCTTCTTTGGGCCCACAATTGGTGTACCAATTAACTTAGCCTTCACTCCATTAGCACCATTAAAAAGTATGTAACAAGAATCAAATTTGATTGAGGATACGTTAGGTAGCTTGTTCTTGTTAATGTTGCAATATTGCTCTACATGCCCAACTTGCTTGGATCTATTGCAAAACCGACCATTGTCCTTCACAAAGCTAGCTTTGGGAGTGACAAAGGCCGCCTTATCTTTCTTGGGGGTATAGCCTAATCCCTTTTTGTTGAGAGAAAACCTTTGTCTACCCAAGCACTTTAGCAAGCGGGCATCTCCACCATAGGCATTGCCTAAGGCACGAGTGAGCTCATTCACCTCCTTCTTGAGGGTCTCATTTTCCACTTTAAGTGAGGCATCACAAGTGATTCCATCACTCAAAGGTGAAATGTAAGTAGTAGTGCTACAAGAAGTGTTAGTGGGAGCAACTAAAATGTACTCATGAAAAGATTCATCAATAAGATCATATGTTAGTCCCACATCACATGATACAATTACTCTCTCCTTCTTGGCTTCCTCTTTCTTGACTTGCTCGATGAGAGATGAGTGAGCCTTTTCAAGCTTAGAGTGAGCTTTGCCAAGCTTCTCATGGGCTTCCATTAGCCTCTCATGAGTGGCATTGAGCTCATCAAAGGATTGCTCAAGAAATTTTACTTTCTTGCATAATTCTTTGTACTCCTTTCTCTTCATCTCATTGCAAGCGTGCACTTGCTCGCACATGTCCAAGAGTTCCTCCTTGGTGTACTCCTCCTCATCATCATCATTATTATCATTCCTACAAGAGTTACTTTCACATTCATCATCACTCTCATCATATTTTACCTTGGTAGGCTTTGCCATGAGGCATGTCGATGGAGTGTCGAAGATGGAGGGCTTATTGTTGGTGGCAATGCTTGCTAGTGCTCTCTTGATAGATTTCTTGTCATCATCACTAGAGCTATCACTATCCGATGAGCCATCACTATCCTAAGTTACCACACAGCCTCCACCTTTCTTCTTCTTTTGGAAGGTCATTCTCTTGTCATTCTTCTCCTTCTTTTCTTTCTTGTCCTTCTTGTTCTTCTTCTTTTCATCCTCATCATTATCACTATTGTAGGGACAATTTGCTACAACATGATCGGAGCTCTTGCAATTGTAGCATCTTCTCACATACTCTTTCTTCTTGGTGTGATCTCTTCTTTTTCTTGCACCATAGCCCTTCTTCTTCATGAATTTTCCCATCTTGCGAACAAAGAGGGCCATAGCTTCATCATCAATGTCACTAAGATCATCATCACTACTTGATTCTTTCTTGGACTTGCCCTTGTTCTTGGATGATGATGAGCTAGCCTTGAATGCTACACTTTTCTTCTTCTTGTCTTCTTCTTCCTTCTTGTCATCCTTGTCATCCTCCTCCCTTTCTACACGGTATGTCTCTTGTGTCATGACATCACCTAATACTTGGTTGGGGGTAATCTCCTTCAATCCTCCTCTTATGATTTGCAATCTCAACATCTCAAATCTTGGAGGTAGGCACATCAAGAACCGGTGAGAGACATCATCATCCTTGATCTTCTCTCCCAAAGCCTTCAAGTTATTTACAATCACTTGCAATCGATGGAACATCTCCGGAATGCTCTCATCATCCTTTATTTTGAAGCTTGTCAATTTGTCCTTGAGGATATACAACTTGGCACTCTTCACCGCCGGTGTGCCCTCATATGTTTCCTCTAATCTTGTCCATACCTCATTTGCTCTTTCACAATCCTTGATTTGCTCAAACACATTTGAATCAATGGCTTTGTAAATGGTGTTGAGAGCCATTGTGTTGCATTGCTTGTTGGTCTTGTCTTGGTTGGTGGGATTGTCGGGATCAATGATAGCATAATCATTCTCGGTCACTTCCCATACTTGATCATTGATTGAACCAAGATACATTCTCATCTTTCTCTTCCAATAATCATAGTATGCGCCATCAAAGAACGGTGGTTTGCCCCCCACATGGTTGAACACAACTTGAGCCATAATTTGACACCGAGGTTGTTAAGCCTTTAATCAAACGGTGACCATGGCTCCTATACCACTTGAAAGGTCCTAATATGGCTAGAGAGGGGGTGAATAGCCTATTTAAAGATCTACAAATCAACTTGAATGTGCCAACCACCAAGTGTATCACCTTGTGCACATGTGTTAGCATATTTTCACAAACATTTTCAAGGGTGTTAGCACTCCACTAGATCCTAAATGCATATGCAATGAGTTAAAACATCTAGTGGCACTTTGATAACCGCATTTCAATACGAGTTTCACCCCTCTTAATAGTACGGCTATCAATCCTAAATGTGATCACACTCACTAAGTGTCTTGATCACTTAAACAAAATGGCTCCTACATTTTATACCTTTGCATTGAGCCTTTAGTTTTTCTCTTTCTTCTTTTCCAAGTTTAAGCATTTGATCATCCCCAAGCCATCACCATTGTCATGATCTTCGTTATTGCTTCATCACTTGGACTAGTGCTACCTATCTCATAATCACTTCAATAAACTAGGTTAGCACTTAGGGTTTTATCAATTAACCAAAACCAAACTAGAGCTTTCATCAGGCCAAAGCGGAGTGAAGAGCGAGGCGACGCCGCTGCTCCATTCATTTCTCGCTCTCTCGCCCTCACTCGCCTTCTCTCCCGCCCGTGCACGCAGCAGCACCGCCATTGCCATCGCCACGCGCCTCCGCCATGCTCGCTCACCGTGCACGCAGCACCGCCGCCCAATCCACCTCGCCCACAGCTTCGCCACCACCTCCTCTACCACCTTGACCTGCTAGCTTTGCGACTTGAGCAAGGGTAAGGTCACATTCCGAGTCGTCGTCACCGCCATGGCCGTGGTGTGCCACCGAGCACGAGCTCGCCCGTGGCCAGCCACAACCTGTGCACCTCCGCTCTCTCTCTCTCCCTCATCTGGTCTTCGCCGTAGGTCCTAGAATCTAGATTCACCGTCCATTTAATCGCTACTGCTGTCGCTGCACGGGAACACGTGACCGTGCCGTGCGCATCCGCCATGGCCGCGTGCACGAGCTCGCCGCCGCCGATCTCAACCGGCCGCCCATAGACCGCTCTGGTGCCTGGTATCTTGTCGCCTAAAGCCGTAGCATCTTTTCCGAAGATGGAGACCCACCTCTCGCCACCGGTTAGCCAGAACGGAAAGCACCGCCGTTGTGAGCTGTGCGCCACCGCGCCGCCGTGCACACAACCGGATCTGTCAGTCTGAGTGATTCTTTGATTTTTCTTATTTGTTTTCATAGATTTGAATACATGCTTCAAAATTTCATATCTTGAGCTATGAGTGTCCAAATTATGTGAACCAAATTGTATTGGATTCATCATGAAATATACTATTTGATAAAAAAATATGAAACCTACTGTTTGGGATGTTTTTCTGGGAGAATTAAATTGAGCTACATAAGTGCTTTGAAATTGTTTTCAATTTTGTAAAATGCATAACTTGAGCTAGGAAAGTGATAAAATTATGATTCTAATTTTTCTGATCTTGTGTTGACATTCTCTAGCTAAGAAAAATATTAAACCTACAGTAAGCATACTAGGAATATGGTCTTCCTATTTAATCTTAAATAATTGCTAATTTCTAGTAAAAATAAATGGCGTAAAACTACATATCTAATGATCATGCAAATTTTTACACAGTGATATGGTACTAGGATGAATGTAAGAAAAATATAAAATCTATTGTTTGATATTTTTCACTGGACTAAACTATTTTTGCTAAAATAAGCCTATGCAAATTGTTATTTTTGTAGAGATGGCTATACTTATCCAATTCGTATAAAATTTGTATAGTAGACTTTTGGAGACATATGTAGGCTACTGTAATTTTTTCAGAATTTATTGTGCGCTTTTGATATATTTTCCCTATTTCACCTTAGTGTCCAAATAAATTAATAAAGGCATTTAAATAATTTATTTGGGCTTGACCATCATGTTTTCTATAATGTGTATGATGCCTATGAATTGTTGGTACCTTGGTTGTGTCCAAATTTGATTTCTTGTATGCAGTGAAATATTAATTGCTCTATAATCCAATTTTAGTGACTGTTTGGACAGTTTCTGTTGTTAAGTAAATTGCATGGGTAAAATGATATTTGCTGTGAATCTTGTCAATAAAAAAATTGTAGATAACTTACTTATCTTTCTGGTGTCAAATTTTCATGAAAATAGGCTAAATGGTTTGAGAGTTATAGTTGTTGGAAGTTGGTCTCCAGAAATGCTTGTTCTTTGGAATTTCTAGACAGATCTGAGAAATTGCTTTATTTGACCTTGATAGCCATTGAATCATCTTGAGATAACTATAAAAAAGTTATAGGTAGTTTTATAAGCTTTATAAAAAGTCCAAGATCATAGTATTTGGTTGAGTAGAACTCCAAATATGGCCAAAATAAGTAGCTGTTGTTTACAGCAGGAAATGACCAAGTCAATTGTAATTATTGGTCTCATGTGATACTTGTGTAGATGCTTAGGCTAATTGAGATTAGTTGTTAGCTGTATTTTCAAAGCCTCTTACTGATGATGAACAATTTTATCTTAGGTTGCTAGAACTTGGTGAGTGTATGTTTCTTGTACTATAGAAGAGATATGCATCTACTCAGTAAAGATCAACTAGTAGAAAGTTATACATCTACTTGGTCAACGAATGTTAAACTTATCATACATCTTGCGGATAACCATGCTCATGCATATACAATTTATCATATCATCTCATCTCTTATGCATTCATGATACTCATTTGTGCATATGCATGCAATAGGTTCTCCGGAAGGAGTGACGCTCCTTGAGTTCGAACCCTAGCATCAGGAGGAGCAACAAGCAACCTAGGAGCAGGAGGTTTAGGCGGAAGGAGTCAACGTGGAGGATCTTCCTGAGTGTCCAGACCACCAACCTTCCTCATTCTTAAAAGGCAAGCCCTGGAGCATTATAAGATTCCTATGTTTTTACAAATATCACTTGTGTCCTTTTATGTTTGATGCATTATGTTATAGGAGTTGATTGGAAACACTTGTTGCATATATTATCTTTGTCTAGATAAATATATCTTGAATCCTTTGTAAATCCAGGATCGAATATATGCTTAGCCTTGCTTAGTCCGATAGAAGTCGGGTGATTTCCTGTTATCTAAAAGATATAGATAGATATCTGATCATGGTTGGCTATAATTGCTATCGTGGAAATAACCATGTATTGAGAAATAAAAAGGAGACCGGGTGGGATTGTGATAGAGAAGCAACAAGACATGGAGGTCTTGGTGCCTATTTATCCCCGTCTGGGTCGATTAAGGACCGATTCTCTGTACGTCCTCATGTTATGTTGAACGCATGTCTAGCACTTAGTTGGCCGGATAAGTCGGTCCGACCGCGAAACCGAGTAGTTCAATTCAGGCCAGGCCCTGGTAAGTGAAAATGCGCACACTGGAGGCAGTAAGGATGTGCCGGAGAGCTAGTGGCGTGAGTCCAAGAGCAGGCCGGGCCTGAACTTCCTGGCAGAATGGTAGAATCTCTGAGGGTGCGGCACGGATCGGACCCGCAAAGTTGGTTCCTGAGTTGTACCAAAGATGACCCGATGCGACCCCGACGGGGGAAGTATGGGTTTGTGTTAGGAATAATTCCCCAGCTGAGTTGGGATCGATTCGAGTCGCCGTCTCTCCCGGATAGGGAGAACTTTACTGAGCAGCGACAACGTAGCATTAATTGATGGAACTTGATGGTTGTGATGATGCTCAAATTATTACACCGGATATGGTTACTAATGTTTGTTAGTTTAATCAAGTGATTGCTCTAGTACATATACTAATCTAGAGATGCTTAATTGAATATGTATTCAAATTGATGCTAGAGATATTAAATCTCCAAGTTATGTTATTTAAGCTTTTATGTAAAATATTGTCAAGCTAACTTTGCCGATAAAGCCTTCATACTCATTGGTGTTATATTATTTTTGGTTTACGACGGGTAAGTCTAACTGAGTACATTCTCGTACTCATGATTTATTCTCTCTTGTTGCAGATGACATGATGTATCATGGGTATGGTAAGAATTGCCTTCATCCTGCCGTGGATGAGGACTAAACCATGAGGCATGGTACTCCTAAGTTATCCCTTCTATTCTGCTTTTGCTAGGAATGACCATGGTACTAGCATGTATTTGAACTAAGTGTGATGCTGATGTCAAACTACTTTGCTTCCGCTATTTAAACTTGGTTTGTAATAACTATGTGAACTTCGATGTATGTGAGATACTTGTGAACTATTTGTGAACTATTTGTGAACTGTGATGTAACATGTGACTGGTTGTGTTGAATCATGTACGATCTTGATTTGTATGTTGATTTGTTTGAGATCCTTCGTGATTTCATCGGACTACCATGTTTATATGAGTTTAAGTATGACGGTTTGATCGCTTCGGTGATTGATATTATAGATGGACTCTTATAAATTGGCCGTTACAACGCCATCTTCCTCAGACACGATGGCCGCGCCAGCCGTCCCCTCCGCCTCCCCGTGACTCGACACTGCAGCAGGTGAGCAGGGACTGGCCGTTCCTCCCTCAGCCCTTAGCCTCGCGCAGGGCGGCCAGCTCCTCTCAACGCCGGGCCGGCGGCGACACTGGCTCGGTCAGCCTCCGCCTCCGCGAGATCCGCTGCCATCCCCTTCTCTCTGTGTACTCGCTGACATATGGGTCCGGTAAAAACACCTCTTCTTTTTTTATAGCAGCTTCTCTACGAAGGCACTTATTATTACCCGTGGCCCGTGGGCATCCAGAAAACAGCTAGCTTGTACAAGAGCTCGTAGTCATTTTGATCACCTCAGCTCAGAAGTCCTGGCTCTCTTTGCAGATCCATCTGGTTACTTCTTCCCAAGGATGGTTCAGCATCATGGAGGCACTGATTTCAGCAGTTGCAGGTGAACTTGTCAGCCGGTTCATCTCTTTCGTGGGCACAGAAATTCTGCGACCTTACACTGGATGACGATGACCACAGAAGATTGGAGCACGTCTTGCTGAGGATTCATACCATCGTTGAGGAAGCAGAAGGGCGGTGCATCACAAATCGAGGAATGCTGCTGCAGCTGAAGATGCTCATGGAGGGCATGTACGAAGGGCACTACGTTCTTGACAGGTTCAAGATTCAGTCTGCTGAAGAAGGCGAGGTGAGCCATCAGAATCGATCGTTTGACATGTCTATTCTTACCGCTGCCAAGCGTCTTCGGTTTACTTCTGCTACCACAAAGGACACACCGGTAGCTTTTGGTACCAGGAGCAGTACCGCTGCTACCGCAAGCCTGAAAGGTGTTCTTGACAGTTTAGAAGGAAAGATTTAGGATATGAGGGAGTTCGTCATGCTGCTTGGCAGCTGCCCACGCCTGCCTCGTCAGCCGTACTGCACATATCTGTTCATGGACAAGTGCATGTTTGGTCGCCACGCCGAAAAAGAGCATGTCATCAATTTTTTGCTGTGCAATGATGATACTCATGATGACTGCCCAAATCTTGGCATCCTTCCGATCATCGGTCCGCACCGAGTTGGGAAGAAAACCCTTGTGCAACATGCTTGCAAGGATGAGAGGGTACGCGATTTCTTCTCCGAGATATTGTTCTTCAAAGGGGATGATCTAGAGAACGGAGAATTCGCGGCAAGTTTGAAGGATGCCTCAGGGAAGAAGTGCTTGTTTGTTGTTGAGTTCAGTTGGAATGTGGATGATTCAGCATGGGCAAACTTCAAATCCACTTTTCAGGAGGCGACGGGTCATGGAAGTAAAATTCTTCTGATAGGAAGAACTCAGGAAGTTGCTAAGTTTGGGACGGCAATGCCCATCTGGATGAAGAGTTTGTCTCAGGAAGAGTACTGGTACTACTTCAATGCACTTGCTTTCGGAAGCATGGATCCTGATGAGCATCTAAAACTTGCATCTCTGGGCATGCAGCTAGCTACTGAATTAAAAGGCTCGTTCCTGGGTGCAAACATACTCGGTGAGATGTTAAGATCTAATCCCAACGCTCAGTTCTGGCACGCCATCCTGTCAAGCGTAAGAGCGCTCGTGCAGGAACACATGTTTTCCGTTGGGGTACACCCTGAAGACCTCCTTGAGAGAAATGTTCCTGTTGGTTTCACTAATGTTTCCTTTGTGGGTGCCCAAAGTCAGGGGTGCCTGGTGTATGATCTCAGGGAGGCTGGCCCTGTGGGGAAGAAGAGCTGCCATTGCCGACGTCGCGAGAAGTACTGACGGGTGTCAAGGTTCCTGCTGAGGACAGGTTTGATGTGCTGGTATGGAAATCTCGCATCCCACCATACTGCAGCTACATAGCTACCTATGAGAGACAGAAAGCGCCCCGGCACATAGTTGGCAAGAAGAATCGTCTGGCTCTGAGAGAAATACAATCGTAGTTGTTCGCTGGCAAACAGATTTCTCAGAAAGGTGCATGTTGCATGCATCCTCAGGCATTTTAGTTCTCGAGACTGTCTGCTGGTGTATGATTTCAAGGGAAGCCCAGGCATTGTTGGCTCACAGTTAGCCTCTCGATCACCAAGATGATTTTCAGACCACTACAGATAGCCTCCAGACCACCGATCAGGCCTCCAGACCACTAACTGATAGCCTCCAGACCACCGCGATAGCCTCCAGACCACTCCATTGGTCTCACAGGATCACCGGCTCACGACAGTGCCACTGCAGCCGATCTTGCCGACCACCGGCTCAGGCGAGTGGAGCATTTGTCGGTCTCGCCGAGCACGCGCTAGTGTTGCCGAGCACCCACTAGCCGCGCCGACCACGTACCGGCGTTGTCCGTACCCACACACTACGGATCGAGCTAGAAGAGGAAGGGAGAACAGAGCAAGCACGCACAATACAAGACAACAGCGTTGGCCGAAGCCCTGTCTGTGTGATGGCAAATCTGAGCTCTCTTTACTGAGTTGCCATACATGTCTATTTATACAACTCTAACTATCTAGTCCATGTGCGGCGCCCATCTTGTACGATAACTAGATAACTTTGATAGGGGCTGACTCTGCGCCCCACCGCCTGCTCTTCCCTCTGATCTTTGCGCAGGTGAGCCGTCTGCGGCGCGCGCTACACTGCGGCTGCTCTTGTATCAGATGGCAGCGAGGGGCAAAGTCGGCGCCGCCTTCCCTTCTTTGTGTTCACACACGGCCGAAGCGTACTAAGTCGGCGCCGCCTTCCTCTACTGTGTTCTCACAAGGTGGCAGTAGATTAGCTAACAATCTTCCCCTAATCCTACTGCTAACCCTTGTAACGCCTCCATGCCGATCATCTCCTTCAGCTCCATGAGTCGAAGTCGTCCGAGCGGCTTGGTGAGGACGTCCGCGAGCTACCGAGCGATTTCGACGAACTTCGATGACGATCGCCCTCCATCAACACAGTCCACGAGGAAGTGGAACTTTACGTCGATGTGTTTACTCCGGTCGTGCGAACCGGATTCTTCGCGAGGGATGGGCGGGCTGGTTGTCCACCATCGGTCTTTGGTGGGTGAGCTTCCACGCCGGTTAGCTTCGCCCGGCGGCGGCGGCGTAGCCACACAACAGCACACACCGCTGTGGCGCCGCTCGTACTACGCCTCGCCGCGTAGATAGCGCCACCACCTTCTGCTTCGGCGACGACCATGAAATTGATGCTGACCCGAGGAAGACGAGTACGCCAGAGGTGCTCCGTCGTCCATCGATGTCCCCCACCATGTCTGCATCGCTGAACACCGTGAGCTGCAGCCTACTTCCCCCGGTCTTTGGGAAGATGATTCCATGATTCACCGTCCCCTTGACGTAGCGTAGTAGCCGCTTCACCGCAGCCCAGTGATCCTCTCTGGGATCCTCCATGAAGCGACTGACATAGCCCACGGCGAACGCAATGTCCGACCTTGTGTGGACTAGGTAGCGCAGACCGTCGACGATGCTCCGGTAGAGTGTTGCATCTACTTTCGCTACGGTGCTGTCCTTCGTCAGCTTCAGCCGCTCCTCCATCGGAGTCACGCATGGCTTGCACTCCGCCATGCCGCTCCTCTCCAACAGCTTGGAGGCATACGCGCTTTGCCTGAGCGTGAGTTCCTCCTTCCCCTGTCTCACCTCGATGCCGAGGTGGTAGGAGAGAGCGCCGAGATCGCTCATTCGGAAAGGAGCTGTCATCTCTCACTTGAAGCTGTTGATATCCTCCGTGTGCGCGCCGGTGACGATTAAGTCATCCACATACACGCCGACCACGAGTTCTTCCTTCCCCCGTCGTCGCGTGTAGAGCGCGTGCTCGGTTGCGCACCTCTGAAACCCAAGCTTGCCCAGCGTGGTATCAAGCTTGGCGTTCCATGCTTAAGGGGCTTGCCTCAGCCCGTAGAGCGCTTTGCGCAGTCAGAGCACCCTGTGCTCCTCTCCCTTGACAGTGAACCCTGGAGGTTGCCTGACGAAGACCGTTTCCGCCAGCTCGCCGTTGAGGAAGGCCGATTTAACGTCCATGTGATGGACGCGCCAGTCCTTTGCTGCCGCCAAAGCAAGTAGCAAACGGACCGACTCCATGCGTGCTACTGGTGCAAAGACCTCCTCGAAGTTGATGCCCTCGCGCTGGACAAAGCCTCGGGCGACGAGGCGTGCCTTGTGCTTGACAATGGCGCCGAGCTCGTCCATTTTGACTTTGTACACCCACTTCAGGCTGATCGGACGGCATCCTGGAGGTGGATCGACGAGCTGCCAAGTCTCGTTTTCCTCGATCGCCTTCATCTCCTCTAGCATCGCCCGTCGCCAGTTTCCATCGCGCTCAGCTAGCGCAAACGTGGGTGGTTCCTCTGCACTGACGAGTAGCAGCTCTACGTCGTTGAGCAGTCTACCCACCATACCTGAGGGACCTGTGCCGCCGACGATGTCGTCCAGCCTGTGGAACCTCAACTCCTCACCTTCGTGGTAGGCGTCCACGAACTCAGTGATGTCACTTGGAGGTGAGGCGAACTCGATCGGGGGTGATGGAGTTCCTTCTTCCGCCGGAGTGCCCTGCATAGCACCTGAAGTGCTTGGCACTGCTTCTGGACTGCTCGTCATAACTCCTGCAGTGTTCGGCCACACTGTAGGAGTGCCCAGCCTCAGTCTTGGAGTGGTCGGAACCACAGTAAGATGTCTTGGCTCCGCCACGGGAGTGCTCGGTACCCGTCCTAAAGTGGTCGCCACCACCGCAGAACCTCCTAGCTCCACTCCTGGCGCCTGCTCGGCATCCCTCCAGAAGTGCTCGACACTCCTCTCGGAGTGCTCGGCATCCCTCCTGAAGTGCTCGGCACTGCCCCAGAAGTGCTCGACTCTACCGTGCGGAGTGCTTGGTGCTCCTCCCGGAGTGCGTGGCACCTGTTCCGCAGCGTCTCCATCGCCGTGGATGACCAAGTGCTCGACGATGAAGGTGTTGGTGAAGCCTCCCGCTTCCCCTGTGCTCGGACTGTGCCAGTCCCAAGCTGCCTCCTCGTTGAACACAACATCGCGCGAGACACTCACCTTGTCTCCGCGTGGGTCATAGAGCCAGATGCGCCTTGGTACCCTCCGCGTAGCCCAGAACACCATGGGTGTGCTCCTGTCCTCCGGCTTGGTGAGGTTCGGTTTCGTCTTCCCGGCGTGGCGATGCAACCGAATGTCCGGGAGGAATGACACGTTCGGCTTGCTCCCGTGCCAAGCAAGCTTGAACGGCGTCTTGCCCGTTAGGGCTTTGGTTGGAGCGCGGTTGAGGATGAACACCGCCGTGGTCACCGCCTCTCCCGAACTTTGCCGCATCCCTTTGGCCTTCATCATGGATCGGGCCATGCCGACCACTTTGTCTGGTTTCGCCGCTCCACCACGCCATTCTATTGTGGCGAAGTGCGGTAGCGGTGTGATGTTGCCCCACACCTTGATCCGCGCGATGACGTAGCAAACTCAATCAAGTGAATTCGCCACCCGATCAGTCCTCGGTTACACGGAGTTTCTTGCCGCTCTCGGCCTCCGCAAGCGTCTTGAACTTCTTGATCGCCACTTTTCGGCCGTCCTTGCTTGTCAAGAGTTGTAGCCACATGTAGCGACTACAATCATCCACGAGTAGGAGGAAGTACTACCGACCACCGCATGTAGCAGGCGTGATCGGCCCGCAGAGGTCGCCGTGAACTAGCTCGAGAGCTTCCTTCGCGCAATACTTGGCCGCCTTTGGGAAAGGTAGCCTCCTCTCGCTTCTGGCCAGTAGTTGTCACCACATACTTCGCCTCCGTGTTTGATGTGGGGTAGCCCTCGGACCATCTTCCCGGCCGACCAAGCGGCGTCGGTGCCGAGATGTCCGAACCGGGCATGCCACATCCACGGTTCCTCGAGTGCCTTGCCGCCAGGGCAAACCGGCTGCTCTACCTTCAGTCGGCGGTACAACCGATTCGAGGACCTCTTCACCTTGGCGAAAGTCGCTGCTCCCGGTCTCTCGATCCTCGAACGCCGTCCTTGATCGAAACCTCGCTACAAGCGCTCATCCAAATTGACCAATGCGCGATGATGCTTGAACGCAGCTGCGGGATGTAGTATACATCCATTAGCGCGCGGTGCTCCCCATTCTGGAATCTGAAGATGATGGTGCCGCGCCCTTGGATATCCACCCTTGAGCCGTCACCAAACTTCACCGTACCGGTAACATCGTCGTCGAGCTCGGAGAAGGAGTCCTTGGAGCCCGTCATGTGGTTACTGGCACCAGAGTCTAGATACCACCGCTGCTCCTGGTCGACGTCCACATGCCCAAGATGGACTTGGGCGCGTGGTTCGTCGAGGTTGACGGTCTTCAGGGTCTTGCTAGATCCTTCCACCGTCGTCGCCTCTTCCCTCTCCATGGCCTCGATGTCGTGCAATGCACAGAACGTCGCCATAAGGATAGTAGCCTCATCCTCATCATCGGCTTTCGCCAGGTGAGCCTGAGCCTTCTTTTCCTTCTTCCGATTTGGGCACTCCCGTGCCCAATGGCCCATCTTCCCGCAACACCGACAGGCGTTGGAGTCGATTTGCTTCTTCTCCGAAGAAGCCCTGCCGCGGTGCTTGCCCTTGCCACCGTGACTGGAGGAGGCTGCCTTCCCAGAGTTTCGCCGAGCAGCCCACTCCTCTATAGTTAGTGCGAGTCAGCGTCGGCCAAGTGGTGCCGCTGACCTCCCGCACCGTGCGAACAACTACCTCCGGTGAGTGGTCAGGCAACCATGACAGATGCCACCGCCATCGCCCAACTCCGAACACTTTGTCGCCGCCGCCGGTTAGAATGACGACGGCGCTTGTACGGCTCTGATACCACTTGTTGGCCCACAGTTAGCCTCCCGACCACCAAGATGATCTCCAGACCACTACAGATAGCCTCCAGACCACCGACCAGGCCTCCAGACCACTACCTGATAGCCTCCAGACCACCGCGATAGCCTCCAGACCACTCCGTTGGTCTCACAGGATCACCGGCTCACGACAGTACCACTGCAGCCGATCTTGCCGACCACCGGCTCAGGCGAGTGGAGCACTTGTCGGTCTCGCCGAGCACGCGCTAGTGTTGCCGAGCACCCACTAGCCGCGCCGACCACGTACCGGCGTTGTCCGTATCCACACACTACAGATCGAGCTAGAAGAGGAAGGGAGAACAGAGCAAGCACGCACAAGACAAGACAACAGCGTTGGCCGAAGCCCTGTCTGTGTGATGGCAAATCTGAGCTCTCTTTACTGAGTTGCCATACATGTCTATTTATACAACTCTAACTATCTAGTTCATGTGCAGCGCCCATCTTTGCACACAATAACTAGATAACCCAGACAGGCTGACTCTGCGCCCGCCCTTTTTGTTCCTCTGATCTTTGCAGGTGAGCCGTCTGGCGCTGCACCACTGCAGCACTCATCATATCACAAATAGGGGCAAAGTCGGCGCCGCCTTCCCTTACTGTGTTCACACACAGCAGGCAGCTAAGTCGGCGTCGCCTTCCTCTGCTGTGTTCTCACAAGGTGGCAGTAGATTAGCTAACAGGCATGTCCATAGCGAGCTTCCCAGATTAACATCAAGGCCTTGTTTAGATCACCTCCAAATTCCAAGTTTTTTCACTCTCTCTCCATCACATCAATTTTTGGACGCATGCATAGAGCATTAAATGTAGGTAAAAAAATAACTAATTACACAGTTTGGTTGTAAATCACGAGATGGATCTTTTGAGTCTAGTTAGTTCATGATCGGACAAAGTTTGTCAAATACAAACAAAACGTGCTACAGTGTCTGGGTTGCAAAAATTTGCAATCTAAACAAGGCCCAAAATAAACACTGGTGGATGGTTGGAATTGGAAGTTTTCTTGTGATGGGATGCTTGATGTGCCAGCACCAAGTCATGCGTCCCTCCTTTCAGCGACGACAATATATATATATCTCTACCTCCGTGAAGCCAAAGCTCAGGTCGTCAGGCGTACGCCTATAACTAGAATCACCTGGTAGTTAACCATATAGGCATGATCTTGTTTGAAAAAGAAACATATTGTTGTAACTGCATTGTGAACTACTGTAACGTTTTTGTGGCCTCTTAGGCTGCTCTCTTGTTAGCATTTTGGATAACTAAAATACAGTCCAATGCCTTGTACCAAGAACATATTGCTGTATAGAACCTCTCCCTGACCTTACTGTCGTCTACTCTCTCTGTCCCTAAAATAAGTCATTCTAGACTTGGACTAAGTCAAACTTAAAACTTTCTTTAAGTTTGACTGCATTTATAGAAAATATATCACTACTTGTGTATCCAAATTAGTTTATTATGGAAATATATTTCATTATCTATCCAATGATACTTCTTATGTATCATAAATATTAATATTTTTTTGTATATAATTGATCAAAGTTGAGATGGATTGACAACTGAGAATAAGGCCCTGTTTGTTTGCGCTCATAAGCGCGTTCGCGACGGGAGAAACCGGATACGCCCGCCAAACGGCTTGCGACGGCATCCATCGCAAACTGCGTTCGCTTACCTTCCTGCAACGGCGATTGGAAAAGCGTCCCAAGGGCTGCGATTTGGAAATCGCGAGCGCTTTTCCTCTCCCTGCCCCTCCCACCCGACCCGTGCGCGCTCACGACGCCGGCTTCCCTCCCCGCCGCCGCCTGGCTCTTCCCACCCCACCTCCCTCCTTCATCCCCTCCGACCAGATCCGGCGCCGACTCTCCTCCCCACTATCGCCTCCCTCGTCCCCTCCGTCCGGACCGGCAGCCTGCGCAGGGCTCCCTCCGGACCGGCTGCTGCACCACGCACGCCGGTCGCCCCTCCACGTACCAGCTCTGCCATGGCCATGTCGGGGTGCTGAGCGAGCCAGTCAACCAAGCTCCGCCTAGGGCTGCTTATACAAGGGGCGCCCCTCTCGTCTCTTGACTCTCCTCCACCACGCCGAGCCGCTCATCTTCTTCCGAGCGCCCGTCGATCTTCTTCCCCATGCTATAATCAGCCGAGGTAGCTAGCCTAGGTGAATCCCCTACCCCTCCTCTCCCTCCCCATGCTCTTGGATTTGGAAATGGTGGCCGAAATCGCTGTCTCGCGAAGCTCGCCGAGCTGTCCATGGCGGCCGAGCTGACGAACACGAGCACCTGCACCTCCCGTCCGTGTCCCCTCTCTGCCTCCATGTCTATTTCCTTGCTTCCTTGGACTAGTCAAGAGAGAGAGAGTAAATGAAGGCGTACCGGTGTACCTAAATTGATGTTGCATCTTAATGGAACCATATCGTTATCTTAAACTTTAAAAATATTCCCACCATTGTCTTCAGATCATTGTGACGAACCAAACGAAGTATCATCAGGCTCAAGGGTACATAGGTCAATTTACATCCAGGACAGATAATGTACCAGAAACAATCAGGACAGCCAAACGCCCAGCTTATTCAGACAACAGATTCTCTATATCGTGGCTTATCAGATAAGCCTGCTCAGCTTATAAGCGAGACTCAGAAAAGCTGAAACAAACAGCGCCTAGTACTCTTTTGGGGTGGAGAGAAGAAAGTATACTTCTTCTTTTTTTTTGTATTCGACTCTACTTGTGCACAAATACTGCAAAACCGGCCTAGCTGTAACTTCAACTTGGGCCAGGATTGGAAAGTTGTGGGCTCCCAATGTCGCACTATGGAACGGGCCCAACAGGTCTATGCTCCTGGTCTCGTCGCATGCTTTGCTGGAGACGTCATGCTTACGACGAAGAACAGTACAAGTGTATATAGAACACTAATTAACAGAATATATGAACATCTTTATCCGTATGAAGTCATCTAATCATGCCAAAAGAAAGTAGAAAGCACTAGTAGCATAGAAGATTAGAAGCAGGTGTCGATGCAACGTGGTGCGGCGATGGCTGTGACGTCAGAGACGTGTTTAAATTTGTGCTGGTAGATTGATAGTGTTTGATCCGTGTGGACCTCGACCTGTGCGTTACCAGATCTCAATTAGATTAGGAGAAATCTGCTTTCTCTGGTAGGCAAATGCAGCAGAACTTGTTTATGGTTGGTGTGGTGGCCACTGGCCATTTTCTGAAGGAGGGCTGGACCTGCTCCTAAAACCACGTGCGAATTCCTTCGGTCACAGATGCATAGGGAAGCAAATGCTCTGTCACGCATGTCAGCAACGAGCATATTGGGAAATGAAAATAAAGATGACATGATTACCCCAAGAAAGTGTGGTGAGCAGTGGATGACTTTTTTAAGTATATATATTTGTTTCCTTTGTTTCAAATTATAGACCACCTCTTATTTGTACCAAGTCAAACTTCTCTAGTTTCCAAATAAATGCATCATCAAGATATTTAATGAAGAATTAAATGAAACTATTTTGATGTTGTATGTGTTAGTGCATTTTTTTCATTAAGTTGGTTAAATTAGAGGAGCTTGACTTAAGACTCCTTGCAAAAAAAACTTGACTTAAGACAAAAGCCAATGTGACACTGATAATTTGAAACAAAGGGAGCGTTTGAAATTTCATTTTCTTTTAAAAAAAACAGACACCTTGTGTGTTTGATGTGCTAGGATGCTGATGTACGGAGTAGCTCTGTCGGTTTCATAAACCCGAGGTCCCTTGGGGACCGGCTTCCACGCCAAGCCTCGGCCCAAACAGGCAGCACACGACTCATGGGCCGGCCCAAGAGTCTAAAACATCATGCCGGAAGGACAGTCCGGTCACCGACTGGAAGGTCTAGCCAAAGGAGAACTGCAACCGCTCGACTTCTTCGGCCTGCCTCTCCGACCGGAGCGCTCGCTTTAGACTCCAGCCGCCTCCGGACGGCCTCTCCGATCAGAAGGCCTGGCCCAAGCGCTGCTTCCGACTCCGACTTCGCGTCTCCGACCGGGGGTCGCAAGAACCCTGCTCATCGCTCTTCTCCGATTGGCGCAACCAGAGCCGACTGGAGCCATCCGACTGCCCGCTCGGAGGGAACCAGGGGACGAACGGAGAAAGCAAGCCAGGGCGTACAAAGTCAAACCATGATACCAGGGACCATACCTAGACACCTGTAGGAACAGTACTCTGCGACTGCCCTGACACAAACAGTATTGTAGGCGCCGACATTTCCCTCTACAGTATTGTGGGCGCCGTTAAAACTCCCATACGGTAAGGTCTCCCACATGCCTCTGGGCATCGCTAGTATTATGGGCGCCAGGATTTACCGTACCAGGAGAACGTGGTGAGACCCCTCACGTGCCTCTGGGCATCAACAGTGTTTGCAGGAGCCGATGTCTGCCATTTCTGAAAAAGGCAACACAACCTCCCACATGCATCTGACATTCTACAGTGACATCAACAGTGTTGTGGGCACCTGCAATTATCTTGTACCCACCGGCGTGGGCAACAAGGTTTAGCAACCAACGTACTTCCTTTCTCTCACTTGTAAAGCCATCCCCTTCATCTATAAAAGAGGATGTGCTCTCTTCCAACAGATAGGTGAATTGTAACAACCCGGGTTTTGGAGAAGCCAAAAATACAAACTTTTTAAAATTTTTCCTGCAATGTGTGAAGCATGTAGATGCTAGGTCAAACAAAGAATAATTTATAAATAAATTATTGCATACATATAGTGTTGCTTGTAGGAGCTTGCTAGAGTTCCTTATTTGGTTTAGGGTTTTGTGTTGGAGAGCACAAGTCCGTAGCGAATCCTTTTGACTCCTTCTGGAATCTCTCATGAACCCCTTGACCTAAATTCTATGATCAGCCAACTATCTTTATCAACTCAATACCCATGAATTGCCAACCCTTGACATGGACCCCACTACCCCTAGTTGACCTCTAGTGGACCCCACTAGGAGGTGTACAAGTTGGCGACACATGTATTCAATATAGGAGCCTTGGTTTATTTAGAAAATAGGAAAGCCAATCTGGCCCAAGCACATGACCAGCCAGCCCAAGATGCGCGACCGGCCCAACCCTCCTCCTGGCCCCACACATGCCTTCGGCCTAGACGGAGCACAGCAACCTGCTCGGCCTGCCTCCCCGAGCTGGCCCAGCTCGCGCGCCATCCTCTTCTCCTGGCCGCATGGCCCAACTGTCAACTGGCCGGCCCAGCATGGCCATAAGCTCAGTAGCGCTTGCAGGCCTCCCACGCAGCCGGCCCAGCATCGCCGCCCGCACGCGCACAAGCCGCTGACAAGCCGGACCCACTCGTCAGCCGTCACGCACCGCACGCCGCCGCATCAGGATAAGCTGACAAACCGGACCCCACGCGTTAGCCACCCCAGCAACAGGATCATCTTCCTCCCCACGCCAACCTCTTCCACGACCAGGAGCCAACCACGGAGCAGACGCGGGCCTGGGGTCACGCACATCGCATGACCCTAATCCCTCTTGCGCCGCGCCTATGCTACCGCACGCGGGCTGTCGGATGCGCCGCACGCATCACCACCGCCCGATCACCGTCCGCCATTAGAGCCCTTGGAGCTCGGCTATAAAAGCCAACGGTCGTGAGCCCTAACCCTCAGCCCGATAGCCGCCGCCGCTGGTGGCACAGCACCACACCGCGTCAAGCTGAGAGGGAGGGAGGAAGAAGCAAGGAGGAGAAGGAAGCCGCTGTGGAACCGGACCTCGTCGGAGCCAGGAGCGCTGCCCCGACCGGCTACAACGACGTAGCTGCTCGGCACGACACTGCATCGCCTCATCACGGCCTCGCCTCACCACCGCACCACCATCCTACAGCCACGAGCCCTACGGTGAGCCACATCGTTCGCCGCTCACCACGCTAGCCGTACTCGCCATGGACGCCACCGTGTTCCCGCACCTGGGGAACGCAGAAGCGGAGCATTCCCGCTCCTGGACCCGCTGCACATGCACCACACGCGCACCAGCCCAAGGCCTGGCCTCACCGACCCCTAGCAGCTCGGGAACACCGGCACGACCACTCCTAGCCTCTTGGACGCCATGAACAGACCACGTCGGAGCACGAGCTCTTGCTCTGGCTTAGCCAACCGGTAGCATAGAAGGACCAACACGACCCTCTTGTTGAGCCAAACAGAAACGCGAAGCAAAGGGAAGAAAGGGGCGACGCCGAGCCTTCTGCTCGGGGATGCCAGCGCCGAGCGCTCTGCTTATGCCATGCATACGCATCGCATGCACGCACGCGCTCACCATGGCCAGAGCACAACCATGGCGAGACCACCGCGTCTTCTACGTCGCGATAAAGGCGACGTTGACACCCTGACTAGCTCCGCCATGATGAGAGACATACCGCGCTCACCTTAGCCGAGGATGAAGCCCACCGGAGCCCTATGTTGCCGCACCGCATCTCGTCGGAGCGCCACCACCTTCGCTTTGTCCCCACCACCATGGCCGGAGCCACTGGGAGCACCAGGAGCTCCTTCAACACGCCTACCATGGTCGTAGAAGCACCGTGAAGCTCACACACTCCTCCAACTAGGCTCTCGCTGCCACTGCAGCCCTGTCCAGGCACGCCGACGAACCCACGCCGCCGTTCACCGTGGCCAGCCAACTGGAGCCGTCCGACCACCACGTTAACTTCACCGGGACACCCGCTATGGCATGGCCAAGCTTTTGCCCACATTAATTGCACACCCGCGCCGCTGGAGGGGCTCGCCGGTGAGCTCACCACCGGCGGGAGCATGACGGGGAAAGAGGATTGGGATTTTCCCCTCGCCGGCCACACGTCTGAGCACTTGGTGCACGTGAACCGAACCCTGGGAAGGAGTAAGTGGACCAAGTCCTTCATAGACCGGCTCTGCGGTCTATGACCAACGTAGGCAGGTTCACCATGAACCGCGCCTCACCTGTCAGTCACCATTTGACCCCGGACCCACATGTCAGTGACTAGTGTCGAGGGCCCACCTATCAGCCACGGTTTAGCTCTGACGACGCCATGCTGACGTCATGCCGAAGAAGAGACCGCGCCAGCGTCGGGGACTTCGGCGACCACTCCGACCACCTCCGCGATCTCGCCGACCACTTCGGCGATCTCACCGACCACGTCGGTGAGCTCTCCGACCACTTCGGCGATCTCTCCGACCACCTCCGCGATCTCTCCGACCACTGTGGCGACCTCTCTGACCACTTCACCAGCTAGTACACCACTCCAAGTCCCTTCATGCCACGTGAACCAGTCATAGTGTGACACGTATCAGCCCTGAATAAATCAGCCCTAATTATTTTTAGAAATGGATTTAATCTTCAGAAAGTCATAACCAAATTCATACGACCTCAGAAAAACGTGAAACCAGTTCCCACATTTTTCTAAAATCAAGCTCTACGCGGTGGACTTGTCCCCACTTGCTGTTCATGCCGCAAAACTCGAGACCGAGATCTGCCTCTCTTTTAGACTTGTAAATGGCCCCGACGCCTTGGCCGAATACCCTCATCGCCAACCCTAGCTGTGTCCTACAGCAGCTGGCCACAAGAAGCCGCAGCCCTTTGGGACAAGTTACAACAGCCTCTAGCCATCCTCATATTCATCGCAAGGCTGAAACCCAGTCAAATGCCATTCCCGACGCCGACAAAAGCCCTCCCTTGCTCATTCTTACACTCGTTCATACACTTATTCTACACGATCTTTACCTATCTATAAATGCCTACACCGTGCCCTTATGCAGGTCTATTTATCTACCTTTCTCGCTATGGATATGTGCTACTCCATTCGTGTGGTCGTGTCTTAGTTGTTATGTTGGGTTGTCGGGATTCTTGTTCTTATGATTGTGCTTGTTTGCCTAAGGACCGTGCCTTCAAGCCGGTCGAGGGATCGTACCTCGTTCGACCATTTCGGTAGTGGGTTTGCCCCACCGTGGCCGTAATGGCGAGCATAACTTGCTCCCTCGCTTTTAGTTGTCTCCGACGTACTACAAATATTAGTAATCTGATTCGGCCCCAGGACCTGGCCATTGTGGACTGAACATTGGTGCGGATATCACCCGCACACAATGAGCCCTTTGTGGCCTCACTTAGTGGACGAGTCGGGATATGATGATTGTAGAAGACGGATGTCAACTCGTGTAGGATAAGCTCATGGACGCGAGTCCTCTCGCCATGACCATCGGGCTCTATCTCTTTTTGCCTGTGTTTATCCTAGCCACCTTATATGATTGCACCACCTTGACCATAGCATTCCTTCAGACCTAAGCGGTGACAACCGCACTGCTGCGAACCGAGGGAATAGCATTGTGACATTTAGTTGCATGGTCGTGATGCCCTATGAGTTGGTTTGGGTCGTGGGACTGTACCCCTTCTCTCCAACCTTCGTCCGTTCCATGACAAGTTGGTCAAAAGAGTACAGATTCCATTCTTCTCTCTCTTTGATTCTCAATCCCCATCGATCCAGTAAAGATGTGGATTGAGCCTTTTGCTAGATTGGTGTTTATTGCCCTTTTGATTTCATTCATTCGATTCTCGTCGTTGCTATGGCAAGTGGATCAAAGGAATGTGAATCTCATGTTTCTCTCTTTTGTGCTTAAGCTCTTGTATGGTTGTACCCATTTGGACCATAGCATTTCTGTGCTTCTTGCGGTGACAACCGCACCGCTAAGAACCCTAGAGATGTCTTAGTGCCAGTGCACCTAAGTCGGGTACCCTACGAGTAGTTGCGCACTTGGTGTTTGTCGCTTCCTTCCAATGCCCCGTCTTTCGTCATGGCACGAGTGTTGGAAGAAGTAGACCTTGTCCCTTGTTGTTCTTGCTCTTGTTGCACCGTTAGCCCGCTCTGTTCGATTCCGTCTTGCCCATGACGATTGGATCAAAGACTAGACTATTCCCTTTGGGTTAGCAAAGCTATGGTCTAAGTCGTACCTCGGACCCGTGCGTGTCGACCCGATCGACCATCTAAAACCATCTTTCCCGAAGATGTGTCTGAGAACGTGACATGGATGTGCCTAGCTAACCCCCGCATCTTTTGCCGTGTTGAGCGACTCTTTTCTCGGCTCCCGACGTTATTGTGTCGTGTGGATCGAGGGGAACCGTTGATGTCCAATCTCTTTGCGCTACCGCTTTCTACCATAGCGGGCGAGCCGAAGTACGTTGGAGCCAAGTTACAATAGTGTTAATCGTTCTTGTTTGCTACTTGTGTCCAATTGTGACTTGCGGGATAAGGTTACAAGAGCCAAACCCCGTCGTTCTTCTTCTTGGGGCCCGACTTCCAATCCCCGTCAATTCAATGACACCGGATCGAAAGATCGTGAGCCGTGGTGTTGCTATGGATAAGCTTTGGCTTAAACCATCTATCCTAAAGCCATACTGGCTTGGCCATGACTTAAGCTTGTGCTTAGCAAACCACCACTTGTGATTCTTTGGCCCGAGGAAATCGGACAACCGCCGAGAGGGCTAAGTCGTGTATCTCTTATTGCCTCGCTGGTGTTATTGGATTTTCCTATGTCTTGTCATCTTTTTGAGTGTTGGGTGCTCTCTTGCCTTGCGTGTCGCTTCGCGGAGTAGCTGACGATCGGACCAAGAGAACGTGGATGATGACAAGGACTGAGGAATGGAGTCAACGCAGGAGGAGGTGACCCCGCTAATGGAACACCAACGAATGGAGAACTGTACCACTACTACCTCGACATCGTAGGTGTCATGGCAACACCCTCTTTTAGAGAATCCTATTAGACATTGCATAATATCTAGAACTGCTAGCGCTTTATAAATTATTCCTTTGCTATTACTTTGATGCATGCTACTACCTGAGCCATTATTACCCTGATGCAACCCACTCTACCATGTCACCCTACCTTGCGCATTCGCTCACTTATATATGCTTACTTGCCTGCTTGCCTGCATATTACACCACTATACTTATTATTAACTCCACTTCGCATTATGTCGGGGATGTGATGCTGGTGGTGAACCCCCTGGGAATGGTTTGGCTATGGGTGCCGAACTTGGTGGTGTGTGAGCGTGCTGCGTGTGTCTTGGGTGCGTGGAGAGTGAGGGTTGTGTCGACTGAGCTGGAATAACGACGAGCCTGGGGCGAGTCTTGCCATGTGGTGCTACCTGGGCACTTGGATATGGAATACCTATGGTGGGTAAATGGTAATTGGAGGTGGCCTTGGGTGCGAACCTCGGAGAGGTGGAGCCCGGGGTGGAGGTGCTGTGGTGGCACGTAAAATGGAAACCCTGATGAAGACATTCTGGCTTGGTCAATCCCTAAAGACATACTAGTACTCAGATTCACCAGAAATCCTTTACATCCCACTTGCCCTATATGGTGCGGGACGGTCGGACTACTTGGTAGAGCGATGCCACTACTGCTAGGCGAACGTGTGCAAGGAGGTACGGGGCACGCAGTTTTCCCCCCACACCCTTCCGAGACTTCAGGAGGCCTTGAGGACCTGGCTCTTGACATCCGGAGGGCCCCGGCTCTGTCTACGACTCACAGTATCAGCCATCCCAGACTAGACTTGGGATGTTCCAGGGCTGTGAGGTAGGGTGGCATCGTTCTAGGCTAGCAAGCGACCGGAATTATGCCTAGGAGATACATGGCTCCGAGGATGGCTAATCTTGTGGGTATGTAAAACCTCTGCAGAGTGTTTGGTTGATCGATCGATACATATGCCGACTCGTCGGCTATGGACCTTTCCTGGATTTTGCTTAAACTAGATAGGAGATGAGTCCTTCTCTCCTTCCTCCAGGGTTGGGGTATTTTTCAGTCGTGAGCCTTGGGGGCTATGGGCCATTGAGACAAGGCCGAGAGGGAGTCGGCCTGTCGACTTGAGTGTGTGAGATGAGATATGGTGTGGTGGTGTGGAGATGGTTTGGGATGGATGGTTGGTGGATGGATATGGATGGTGTGGGGGTGAATGTGTTAAAAACTAGACATTATTTTACTAATGTTATTTACTCCTCATGCGCTAAGGATGCAAACCACAGCCAAATATTAGGATTGCCAGATCCCTTGTTTATCTTTTCCACTAAAGCTTATCGGTGCTGACCATGGCCTGCACACATCTGGCGGTGTGTAGATTTCCTGCTTCTCAGAGATGCTGACTTTAGAAGGATTAGGAGGTCTCGTGCCTACGCTCAAGTTTGGTTCGGAGATGGAATCTACGCTGCACTACGCTAACTCTGATGATGCCCATGAAGGAGGAGCCTTCACTCGATAGTCTTCCGCTAGATTAACTCTATAATAGGTGTGTTCCCCAGTGATGTAATATCTTGTATTCTTGTAATCTTACGATGTATGACTGTGACATCGACTGAAATATGATAATATGATGGAATTAGTTCTTGGTTTCATCATATTATAATTCATTCTGTGGAATTTTCCCTTCGTGGAAAAT
The DNA here is from genome assembly GCA_904845875.1 of Miscanthus lutarioriparius. Lineage (NCBI taxonomy): Eukaryota > Viridiplantae > Streptophyta > Magnoliopsida > Poales > Poaceae > Miscanthus > Miscanthus lutarioriparius. The sequence goes on from CAJGYO010000009.1 coordinate 91,796,452, forward strand.
TGAAGATGTTTCATGAATTCAAGTAGTTTAGACTCTCATGATTCATCAGTTCTCTAGTCCACAACCGTAGAACCGTCGGGTTCGGACCTCAAGCACACGCTTGAACACTTAGCTCATAGCATAGCTCCTGGCCCATCTGACCGGACCTCTTGTACCCCCATCTTTCTCCTTCTCATTTGTTTCCCCACAGCAGACTTCGAGCACCTGGGCTCAGGAATAAAGTCGTCGACTGACCCAAACTGGACGTAGGGCACGTTGCCCGAACCAGTATAAATCATGTGTCATCGAGTGCTAGGTCACCTCCGATCACAACGTACGGCAAAATTACAAATATTTACTGGTTGGTCACATTCTGCACCGACAGTTGGCGCCATCCATGGGGAAGACGCTGTACGTTCAACACTTTTTGGTCATCGGATGGCCCACTTTTCTGCCACCCTCGTCGTGGCGGGCTCGGGCGATACGATTCGCTTTGACTCACTGGAGTTCCCCACACTCCTACCTGTTGGGATGTGGGTTCCACCTGTCTTCAAGCCATCCCAGGCCTTCCTCTTCAGAAGCCTAGACTTCGTCGCCGACCGGCTCGGCGTACTACGCCTCCGCGAGGAGGCAATCATCCCGGCACCCATCGGAGGGGCGCCCTCCATCGGCTTTAGGACGAACGACGACTTCGACGGCGCAGCATCTGCGCTTCATTCCGAGCAAACTCTCTGCTCAAACTCCACTGTAAGTAATTTATGTTCTGTTATTTACTCGCTATTTACTGTTTTCCATCAATTATCCGGAGGGACCACATTGCCCGTACCACGACCGGTTCCCCTATGGCCTCGTGTCTTCCATGGACGCGTATGCCCGGGGGTTCTGAAAAATGCTGACGCCGCCTCCTTTCACATACGAATTCGTGGGAATGGCGAGCCATGCTCCGACCTATTCCTATGAACCCTTGCGTGACGAGGTTGGGAGCGATGGCTCCAGCATCAGTGATGTGGCACCTAGCCACTGTCCATCCCGGGAGTGTGCTATGGCGGACGTTCCAGGGCAGCCACCGATGGTTGCGGAGTCCGTACAGACTCACACCCCTCTAGACCCGCGTGTGGGGGCCCTCGCGCTTCCACAAGGGCACACTAAGGAGCTATGGCAGAGGCAGCATAGCCAGCCGCCACCTGCGTCGGCACGCTCGGTACAGCGCGTTGTGCCCCATGTGCATGGTTTGGCCGGCGGCGCTCGGGGGCACACCTGCTAGGTTCAGCTTAACATCATAAACGAGGGGAACGACCCCCCATAGTTCGCTTGAGCTAGCCAGAACATCGCCGCTGCGGCAGTGCTTCTGCGCGGTGTTTCTGAGCCCGTCGACCCCTAGGAGCAGGTGATCTATCAGAACCTCCTGGCGCTGGTAGAAACCACCGCCGTACAACAAGCAGAAAGCTCCGCATCGCGACTCTGACGCGCGCCCTCTCACCCCATTGGGGGAGCTGGGACGCACTAGACGGATCGCTCCATCCGCTCGCCGCTACATCCACCAAGCGCGGCACGGGAGGCCACAGCTGCGCCGTAATCCGACCCGACGCAGGCTCCACACCGACCGCCACCATGCGAATGGCTCGATCCGAACCAAGACGCCCACAGCGTCATCAGCAACCGGCATCACGCCTGATGCGATGATGATGCTCATCGGGCGGCGGCAAGGACGGGCGACGCAGGCCCTGGCTAGACCATCGAGGGGAGCGGTGAAATGCGCCCCGGGAATGGTCGCCGACCGGACAACCAGAGTCCTAGCCCGAAGGGCCCAGGACCATGGGCCTTCGGCCGGCACATCCGGAGGGCATTGTTCCCACGGCGTTTCCGTCCACCCACCAACATCACCAAGAACACCGGGGAGACAAACCCCGACATTTGGCTCGAAGACTTTCGGCTCGCCTGTTGAGCCGGAGGGGATGGATGATGACTACTTCATCATTCAATATCTCCCCATCTATGTCGGGGAATATGTTTGGGCATGGCTTGAATTCCTCCCGCACGACAGCATCCACGACTGGACGGACCTTAAGAGGGTCTTTGTCGGGAACTTCCAGGGGACATATGTCCACCTCGGGAACTCCTGGGACCTCGAGAGCCGCCAACAGGAGCCCAGCGAGTCCCTGCGGGATTACATCCATAGGTTCTTCCAACGATGCAACTCCCTCCCTGATGTCATCGACACGGACGTCATCAACGCATTCCTCTCCGGGACAACCTATGAGTCCCTCATCCACAAGCTTGGCTACCTGAAGCCCCGTACCACCCGTGACCTGCTCGACGTCGCCACGAACCACGCCTCTGGCGAGGAGGCGATCAAAGTGGTCTTCAATGGAGGCCGAGACAAGGGCAAGGCCAAGCACGAGGACCGAGACAAGGGCCCCTCCATGCAGAGGGGCAAGAAGAACAAAAAGGATCGGCGCCGGTCGGACAACACCGCGTTGGTCGCCGTGGCTGATCGCATGGGCAAGCAGCCCCTGCAGGGCCTGCCTGACCATTTCAACAAACTCATGGATAACCCGTGCACCAACCATGCTTACCCCATCAAACACCTCTACAAGGACTACGAGCTCCTCAAACGTTTCCTCCGGCAGGCCGGTGGGCCAAAAGAAGGAGACGGCAAGGAGGCAGCGGCCAAGAAGGGAGGCGCGGCGGGTAAGGACGGTGACGGCTTCCCCCACCCTGAGGAGTGCATCATGATCTTCAGCGGATCTGACACCATCCGGACCAAACACCAACACAAGGTGCGCTATAGGGAGACATGCACCGCTGAGACGGCCGTCCCCTCCTTCCTCAACTGGTCGGAATCTCTAATCACCTTCGATCAGAGGGACCATCCCTCCCACGTCACAAGACCGAGACGCTACCCGCTCGTCGTCGATCCCATCGTCTGCAAGAAGCGCCTTACCAAGGTACTGATGGACGGAGGCAGCGGCCTCAACATCCTCTACGTCGACACCCTCGACGCCATGCGCATCCCCCGGTCAGAGCTCCGCCTAGCGGGTTCTCCCTTCCACGGGGTGATTCCGGGTGCACAGGCATACCTGCTTGGGCAAATCGATTTGCTCGTCACATTTGGCAACAAGGCCAACTTTCGCTTAGAGGCGCTTACCTTTGAGGTGGTGGATTTCCTAGGATCCTACCATGCCATCTTGGGGCAGCCATGCTATGCCAAGTTCATGGCGATCCCCAACTACACCTACCTCAAGCTGAAGATGCCGGGACCAAATGGCGTCATCACCATGAGCAGCGCTTTCTCGCACGCCTTCACGTGCGACCGTGAGCATTTCGAGCTCACCACCGCGGTCATCAACTCAGTCGAGCTCCCGTGGCTTGGGGAGTCGTCAACCCCAGCTGTCCTAGACAGCAACAAACCAGCCTCCTCAACGGCCTTCCACCCGCTTGAGGAAACCAAGGCGGTGGGAATCGACCCCACCGACTCAGCCAAAACGATATGAATCAGGACCCAGCTCTTGGCCAAATAGGAATACGAGCTCGTCGACTTCTTGCGCGCCAATCGTGATGTCTTTGCATGGCAACCCTCTGACATGCCGGGCATACCGCGGGAGGTCGCCGAGCACGCGCTATGCCTCATCCCAGGCTCGAAGCCCGCTAAGCAGCGCCTGCGCCGCTTCGACGATGAGAGGCGTAGGGCCATAGGCGAAGAGATCGCCAAACTCCTGACGGACGGGTTCATCAGAGAGGTGTTCCACTCCGACTGGCTCGTCAATCCTATTCTTGTTAAAAAGAAGACCAGGAAATGGAGAATGTGCGTTGATTATACTAGCCTCAACAAAGCATGTCCAATGGATCACTTTCCCTTGCCACGCATAGACCAGATAGTTGACTCCACCTCGGGTTGCAAGATCCTCTCCTTTCTGGATGCCTACTCAGGCTATCACCAGATCACGATGAAAGAGTCCGATCAGCTCGCGACCTTGTTCATAACCCTATATGGATCATACTGCTATGTAACCATGCCTTTTGGCCTGACAAACGCTGGCGCCACCTACCAAAGGTGCATGCAGCAATGCTTCGCCGACCAAATCGACCCGCTCGATCAACCCGATCAAGCCGAACGACCGAAACCAACAATCGCCGTCTATGTTGATGACATAGTGGTCAAAACGGCTCAAGCTTGTGACCTGATCTCAAACTTGGCCACGACATTCGCGAACCTCCGAAGGTTCAACATCAAACTGAATCCTAAAAAATGTGTTTTCAGGGTTCCAAAGGGGAAGCTGCTAGGATACATTGTGTTTGAGCGCGGCATCGAGGCCAACCCCAAAAAAATCTCGGCCACCTCCAACATGGGCCGCATACGCAACGTCAAGGGCGTGCAAAGGCTCACCGGCTGTCTGGCTGCACTAAGCCAATTCGTATCCTAGCTCGATGGGCGAGGGATGCCATTCTACAAGCTTCTCAAAAAGACAGACATGTTCGTCTAGACTGAGGAAGCTCAACAGGCTCTAGAGAGACTCAAAGCGTCCTTAACGTCGGCCCCAATCCTTGTCGCACCCGAACGAGGAGAACCCCTTCTCCTCTACGTCGCGGCCAGCAACCATGTTGTAAGCGCCGCCCTGGTCGTCGAAAGGGAGGAGCTGGGACACCACCTTAAGGTCCAGCAGCCTGTGTACTTCGTCGGGGAGGTACTCACCGACCCCAAGGTCCGGTACCCCTAGGTGAAGAAGCTCCTATACGCCATGCTAATGGCGACCCGGAAGCTCCTGCACTACTTCACCGACCACGAGGTTGCGGTCGTCACTTCATACCCGCTCGAGGACATCATCCACAACCGTGACGCCGCGGGACGGATCTCCAAGTGGGCACTCGAACTCATGGGCCACGACATCAAGTATGTCCCCGTACCGCCATAAAATCTCAGGCTCTCACGGATTTTGTCGCCGAATGGATGGAGGTGCAGCAACCGACCCCGGACGTCACCCACGAGTACTGGACAATGTACTTCGACGGGTCTGTAATGGCGCCCGGCTTAGGGGCTAGAGTGGTTCTGATCTCCTCGGATGGGGGTAGACTTCGCTACGCCATTCGCCTCCACTTTCCAGCCTCAAACAACGCCGCGAAGTATGAGACCCTTATCAATGGACTGCGCATTGCCATCGAGCTCAGCGCTACGTGACTCTACGTTCGCGGTGACTCGGAACTAGTCGTTGATCAAGTCATGAAGGAGTCCTCCTGCAAAAGCCCCCTCATGGCGGTGTATTGCTAGGAGGTATGCAATCTTGAGGACAAATTCCAAGGGATCGAGCTACATCACGTCCCCCGGAAGGACAACGACGCGACCGATTTTCTCGCAAAATTGGCCGCCAAGCGAGATCCCTCTCCAAGTAGAGTCTTCATCAACGACCTCCACGAGCCGTCCACTCACGTCCTGGAAGGTCTGATCCAGACACACCCCGACGCCGACCCGGCGCTCGCGGGCTCCGACCCCAAACCGATCCACAGGGTTCACACCCTTCTTCCTAGCCTACGGAGATGAGGCAGTACTGCCCTCCGACCTCGACCACGACGCCCCAAGAGTGAAGGCCTTCGACCGTGACCGAGCCACGGAGGCTCAGCAAGTCATAGTCGACCTACTCGAGGAGGCCTGCGAGATAGCCGTCATCCGCTCCGCTCTCTATCAGCAGACTCTTCGCAGGTACCATGAAAGAAAGATCAGGGGGAGGACCCTAGAAGTCGGTGATCTCGTGCTCTGGAGGACCCAATCGACAAAGGAAAAGCACAAGCTCTCTCCACCATGGGAAGGACCGTACACCGTAACCGAGGTGATCCGACCGGGTGCCTACCGACTGAAGGACGACAACGGCAACGTTCTCACCAACACTTGGAACATTGAACAGCTACGTCATTTTCCCCTAAATCTGGGTCTTACCGCTTTTTAGTCGGCACTTGCTTCTGTAAAAATGCCCCGGCCCTAACACTTTCGCCCTGGGTCGCTCAGGGGCTACATAAGGGTACAATACTAAAAATTATCTCTCTTTTCGTTTATTGTCATATGGAAAAACTCCTTCCTACCTAAACGAAACGGTAGTTCATTCCTTTGATTACCTTACGTAGCTTTGCTCTAGATATTCCGACCGATCGCACCCCGCCTCTACCTACGGTTACGAGCAGCTGAGCCTCGCGGGCCATGCCCCGGGCTCCCAAGGTTGCAGCCTACGGACGAACGGGCAGGTGCGAAAAAAGAAAGAATAAAAAACAAAATTACGCTAAAGTAAAACTAAGTAACGAAGGGGACAAGCTTCCCCGAATGGAGTAAATCCATCACAAAACTAATATATTCATTGATACAAAAAAACTATTCACATGGGGGCTCCCTCATGAACTTAATGATTACATTTGCTGACTACTTCTACTCTAAATGCTACTACGGCCGATGGACGACATCATCCAGTGCCAAAAGTAAGGCCACGCCACGCGCCTAGCTCCGCTCCCTCAACTTCGGTGAAGCACAACGGATACCTCAAGGGCATCGTACCCATAGATACTTAGCAGAAGAACATGGAGCTCCTGACTTTCTCATGCAGTCGAGGCAGCTCCTGGACAGGGATGTTGTCCACTAAGGTATGGCTATCGTGGCTGGAGGATGTCTCTTCAAAATTTATGAGCTGGCCGACTTGAGCAGTTGCAGGCACGGAACCCTCCACCGATGCGACTTTGGGCAACTTCCCCTTCGACAAAGCTCGCTCGGTAAAGATCCGCCAAAGAGATTCCACACACGGCTCCATCCCGAAAAAGGCCTCGCGAACAAATCCAGCACAATACCTCCTTCGACGGAAGCCGCCCCTCCTCAGGCAAAGATGGCCAGCACCGCCTCCAGCAGCCCCCAGCTCAACATCGCGCTCTGGATTCACGAAGGGATCTGTGAGTCCTCCCCCTTGCTTACCCTCTCTCTCACTTAGGAATCGCCACGGCATACGGGCACTCTCGGTGAGGAGGAAGAAGGAAGAGAGGTAAAAGTTGGAGAACAGGCAGAGATCTACGACGAGAAGCCCTCCCCCTTCCCCTATTTAAAGGAGGAAACACGGCAGGTAAAGAAGGGCAAAGGATCAGAGCGAAAAACTCTCTCCCTTCCCCCATTCAATGCGGATGGGAAATGATGGGACGCGCCCTAACCGATGGGAGGCACACTGACCGACGGAACAGGATGTGGCCCGGGTATGGCCCGCCACTACCGCATGTTAGGCATGGGAACCAAAGCGCCACCACTCGCAGGCGGCCCTCCGCCTTCCCAGGCTATACTTGGAAAAACCTAAAAATAGGATCTCCGTTGGAGAGACCATCGGGCCTCTTGAGTCGATCGAATCACTCAGGATAAAACACATCGAGCGACAGGTAAGGAACAAAGGGACGCCTCATGCGGGCCATGCCGACTCCATCTCAAACGACGAGCATGGGTCCCGGTCGGACATTTCCGACTGGAGCTCTCCGAACCCCGTCACTCGGGTCATCAAGGTAACACTATCAACCCCCAGCTATTTCTTTATATAACTCATTTATACATCCATACGTGCATTCATTCCATACGCCCGTACCCCCTAGACGATTCGAGCACGAATCACCCGAGGGCTCGAGAACTAAGCATCGCGCATGCAGCGAAATGCATCACAACGCTCCGTGTTGCGTCACGATGCGGCGGTTGCCTCATTCAATATGAGCAACCAATAGAGCCAGGGGAGATAAACGTAGATGAGCCCTGTGCGGCCCTCGCCCGGTCTGGCAGACTGGGTCATCTCAACCTTCTCGTTCAATCCTAAACCTCTCGCCAAGCTCACAGAATCTCCATCGAGGGGAGGCCGTTAGGCCACCCGGGTCAGTCTCTGGAATGACCCAGGCATCTACCGGGTTATAGGTAAAGGAGTGTGGAATGTCACAAGAGGGCTATGCCGACCCCGTCACGAACGATGAACCCGGATTCCACTCGATCACACCTGTTAGCGAGCTCACCGAGCGCGTCACTCGAGCCCGAGTGATCGGGACAAGCGACAAAACTCAGCCCCTCCGGTTGTGAGGAACCGAGGATGGGGGTAACGCACACAAACTCACACCGACCCCTACTAAGGCCCAGCAAGGCTCGGGGGCTCAAGACACAAAAAGCCTAGTCTGCGACCCCAATCTCGCCCCATCCGGCTATGCTTCCGACTGCGCTCCAAAAACCTGGGTCTGCGACCCCAATCTCGCCCCATCCGGCTACACTTGCGACTGCGCTCCAAAAACCTAGGTCTACGACCCTGATCTCACCCCATCCGGCTACGCTTCCGACTGTGCTCCGAAAACCTAGGTTTGTGACCCCGATCTCGCCCCATCCGGCTACGCTTCCAACTAAGCTCCAAACACCTGGGTCTGCGACCCCGATCTCGCCCCATCCGGCTATGCTTCCGACTACGCTCCAAACACTTGGGTCCGTGACCCCGATCTCGCCACACGACTCCAACTCGCCCGATCCCGCGGCACGCATCGACGCCAGGATCAGTGAGCTCTGTCTCACCCAAACTAACTACTTCACCCATCGACGACACAGAAAACCCCCAGAAGGTTCTGCTCGAACCGCCCAGGGGCTCGGGGGCTACACCCACGGGTGTGCTCGCGCGCACCCGCCGACAAGACAAAAATGCCCCGGATGATTCTGCCCGAATTGCCTAAGGGCTCGGGGGCTCCTGTCGGTTTTATAAACCCAGGGTCCCTCGGAGACCGGCTTCCACGCCAAGCCTCGGCCCAAACAGGCAGCACACGACTCATGGGTCGGCCCAAGAGTCTAAAACATCAGGCCGGAAGGACAATTCAGTCACCGACCGGAAGGTCTAGCCGAAGGAGAACAGCAACCTCTCGACTACTTCGGCCCACCTCTCTGATCGAAGCGCTCACTTCAGACTCCAGCCGCCTCCGGACGGCCTCTCCGATCGGAAGGCCTGGCCCAAGCGCTGCTTCCGACTCCGATCTCGCATCTCCGACCGAGGGTCGCAAGAACCCTGCTCATCGCTCTTCTCCGACTGGCGCAACCAGAGCCGACTGGAGCCATCCGACCGGGGACGCCCGCTCGGATGGAACCAGGGGACGAACGGAGAAAGCAAGCCAGGGCGCACAAAGTCAAACCACGATACCAGGGACCATACCTGGACACCTGCAGGAACAGTACTCTGCGACCGCCCTGACACAAATAGTATTGTAGGTGCCGACATTTCCCTCTACAGTATTGTGGGCGCCGTTAAAACTCCCATACGGTAAGGTCTCCCACATGCCTCTAGGCATCGCTGGTATTGTGGGCGCCGGGATTTACCGTACCGAGAGAACGTGGTGAGACCCCTCACGTGCCTTTGGGCATCAACAGTGTTTGCAGGAGCCGACGTCTGCCATTTCTGAAGAAGGCAACACAACCTCCCACATGCATCTGACATTCTACAGTGACATCAATAGTGTTGTGGGCGCCTGCAATTATCTTGTACCTACCAGCGTGGGCAACAAGGTTTAGCAACCAACGTACTTCCTTTCTCTCACTTGTAAAAACATCCTCTTCGTCTATAAAAGAGGATGTGCTCTCTTCCAACAGATAGATGAATTCAAGTAGTTCAGACTCTCTAGATTCATCAGTTCTCTAGTCCACAACCGTAGAACCGTCGGGTTTGGACCTCAACCACACGCTTGAACACTTAGCTCATAGCGTAGCTCCTGTCGCTCCAGGCCATCCGATCGGAGCCGACCGGACCTCTTGTACCCCCCCCCCCCATCTTTCTCCTTCTCGTTTGTAACCCCACAGCAGACTTTGAGCACCTGGGCTCAGGAATAAAGTCGCTGACCGACCCAAACTGGACGTAGGGCACGTTGCCGAACCAGTATATATCCTGTGTCATCGAGTCCTAGGCCACCTCCGATCACAACGTACGGCAAAACTACAAATATTTACTAGTTGGTCACATTCTGCACCGACAAGCTCGTTAGTTGAATCTTTACTAATTTACTCGAAGTAGTAGATTTCTTTTGTAGATCCGCTGCCATCCCCTTCCCTATGTGTACTCGCTGACGTGTGGGTCCGATAAAACCCCCTCTCTCCGCGAATCTGAGAAATGAATAAAATATTAGTTGTGATGTGTTACGACAAAGAACCCCAAATTTGTAATGGTACCGGGCAAATTCCACTCGTTGCGGTGTCCATCGGCATATTACGTTTTTTAGCGGTGTCCTGCAGCAAAATTTCCCAATATAAAATTTAAATGCTATATACATATTTCTATATGACACGTCATAGATGAAGTTTAATCGTCACCCTTTTTCTGGATCAGATTATATTGTTGGAACACATACTGTGCACAATTTTGAAGATTGAAGTATATGCTCTGCATCTAGGGTTGCATTTTGTTGCTTTTTTAATTGTAATTGCTACTTGACTACATTCTAAGATCAACACTGCAAGTAGCAACCCATCATAGAATTTCTTATTCTTATGTGGACTATATGACAAAATGCTGACACGTTGCAAGAAGCACTACAGGAATATGCCCCCAGCGCCTTCTGAGTTTCTTCTGCTTCTTTCTGACAGGCCACCAAAAATGACACCAGTTTATTTTCGGGACTATGTAAACCCTGAAGTTGGTAGAGGCACACAAAGAGGCAAACACCTTTGGTCAGATCCATGTTGCACTGCGGCTACCAGATGAAGACAGTTTAGCTTGCATTGGGACGAGGGTCCGCACGCTTTTCTCTTCCACCCTGTCTCCCCACTTTGCCTCCTTGTTCTGTATATAAGTGAACTAAATCACATCAACCAAACCAACTCTTATGGTAGACAGCAAGCCAATGGAGACCATTTCATATCCTTGTTCTCCTCTCCTCTTCTTTCCTACACATGAAGAGAGTAGCTATTCACTATGGTCTCCTCAACTCACCCTCCATGAGAATGCCACCATACCTGCTGATCCTTCTCCTGATGTAAGAGAAGATTGTGAGCTCTTTGACACCATTGCTATTGATTCTAGTGATTCCCATGACCAACATCCCTTTGATGTTGATGTGTTCAACCATTGTGATGAGAGGTTTCTGTGCCAAGAGAGTGCTAACCTGGCGGCTATCCAAGATGAGCTCATGGAGGAGAACAGTTTAAGTGATCTCCTTCTCACTGGTGCAGATGCGGTTGAGGCTGGGGATTCAAGCCTTGCCTTGGCGGTGCTTTCAAAACTTAATGGCCTCTTGGCTGGCACCTGTGAGAATGCTGCAACCAGCTCTTTGGGTCGCCTGGCCTACCACTTTGCCCAAGGCCTGCAATCCCGGATATCTGGTGCATGCTATCCATGCTACCCGCCAGATCCAGTGCAGTCTGGTATCATGTCGGCGCACCAGATGATCCAAGAGCTGTCTCCATATGTCAACTTTGCACACTTCACCGCCAATCAGGCCATTCTAGATGCCACCATAGGTGACATGGATATTCAGGGGCTGTTTGGTTCTACAAGAACTCCTAAAATTCCTGTTACATCGAATGTTTGGACACATGCATGGAGTATTAAATATAGACTAATTACGAAATTAATTGCATAATTTGCGACTAATTTACGAGACGAATCTTTTAAGCCTAATTAGTCCATGATTTCACAACGTGGTGCTACAGTAAACATGTGCTAATGATAGATTAATTAGGCTTAAAATTTTCGTCTCGGAAATTAGCCTTCATCTATGTAATTGGTTTTGTAATTAATTTATATTTAATATTCCTTATTAGTATCTAAACATTCGATGTGACGTGAATTTTGTCATCGACTTCAACCTTGGTGAGGGCATACAGTGGCCATCGCTCATGTCAGACCTTGCTCGCCATGGTGGCAAGTCATTCCACCTTACAGCAATTATAACAGATGCTGTTTACAATGACGACACTTATCAAGCAGCTGCACGGCGGCTTTCGGAGTTTGCCGAGTCCTTGAACCTTCCCTTCCGGTACAACTCTCTGTGTGTACGCCATGAGGTGGACCTGGACGACTTCTCCCGGAACTGTGAAGGCCCAGTGGTTGTCTCTTGTGACACAACGAATCTGTGTTACAGATCAGGTAGCAAGTTACAGATGCTACTACTCTGTGTGAGGAAGTTACAACCCAAGTCAGTAGTCGTCATAGAAGAGGTGCTGGTCAGAATTGGGAAAGAGGCTTGTTTGTCCCAGGCCTCCTTTGTGGAGTTCTTCTTCGAGGCATTGAACCATTTCACCACGGTGTTTGAGTCCCTGTCGAGTTGTTTCAGCAGTAGTAGCAACAGGGCGTGCCTGAGGCTTGTCGAGAAGGATATGGTGGGGCCAAAGATACAGGACTTCGTGGGGCAGTACGGATCTGTGACACCGGAGACCGCTGCTCCGAAGGTTTTGGAGGGTTTTACATCTTGTGAGCTGAGTGCTTGCAATATTGCTCAGGCTAGGATGCTCGTTGGGCTGTTCAACAGGAGCTTTGGGGTCGCGCATGAGAAGGGCAGGCTTCAGTTATGCTGGAAGTCCAGACCTTTGATCTCTGTGTCGGTTTGGACTCCTGTATGAAAGGATATCAGTTTGTGATTGTTTCATTAGGGGTAATTTTTCTGGTAAGAGTTTGCACTGGAGGATTTTTTTTTGTTGGGAGATTATTTGTAGAATGCAACTATGCAAATGCCAGAATTATATTGTTTGTTTGGGTCGATTCTTCTGACTTTTATCAGGCTGGTGTCAACTTCTTTCCTGCCTTTCAGTTTCAGGGTGGCTTCATGGTATTATAGGCTACTAGGGACTGTTTGGTTGAAGGCCTTCAGTCCGAGCAGCTTCTAGCCCAGGCAGCAATCTCAGTCTCGGCCCTCTAAAATTGAAGACCTGAGATTTATCCCTGCCCTCCAAAATTAGATTTATGCCTGCCCTCCAAAATTGGAGGCCTCTGATTTATGCCTAGGCTAAGGCTCAAACCAAACAGACCTCTAATGCAACAAGCACTGAGGTATTGTTAATGAGCTCTTGTGTTTTGATTTTCCATATTTCTTTGTTATTTCTCTTAAGAAACATTTAAAGCCCCAAAACACATATATCTAAGAGAACTTGTAGTGATGAATAAGCTTGCAACTTCTTTGACTACTCCCTCTCCTTAAACGATTGTCGTTTTCGTTTCTCGAAAAATAACTTTAACTAATTTTATATAAAAATATTAATATTTATGGTACATAATTAATAACGTTAGATAGATCGTTAAATCTATTTTCATAATAAATTTATTTAGAGATTTAAATGTTGCATGTATTTTTTACAAATCTATTCAAACATACCACACGGAAATAAAAAACGACAATTATTTAGGGACCGACGTTGGCAACCGGCCTTCGGGGCTGCTGCTTTAATTTTTTTCCGCTAGAGGCCTAGAGCTAGGACTGCTGGAGCAACCAAACGCTTGGCCTTAGCCTTCGCCACCGCATAGAAAATGCCGTGACGGCCACGGCCCTCGCTTCCCGAATCTTGCCCGTACCGCGCTTAAATTCTCACAACTGGGCACGGCGAGTCGGCGAAGCCATCTTCCTCAGCCACGACGACCGCACCGCCCGTCCCCTCCGCCTCCACGTGGCTGCCACGACGAGACCGAGGTTGACCAGGCTGCTGCGCGCGAGGACGTGCGACGGTTACCAGCTGCAGCAGATGAGCAGGGACGGGCCCTGCCGCTCCTCCCTCAGCCCCACACTGCTCAGCCCTTAGCCTCGCGCAGGGCGACCAGCTCCTCTCGACGGCGGGCCGGTGCCCGGTGGCGACACTGGCTCGAGATCCGCTGCCATCCCCTTCCCTCTGTGTACTCGCTGACGTGTGGGTCCGGTAAAAACCCCTCTGCTTTTTTTGATAGCAGCTTCTTTACGCGTGGGCATCTAGAAAACAGCTAGCCTGTACAAGAGCTCGTAGTCATTTTGGTCACCTCAAAAGTCCTCTCTCTCTTTGCAGACCCATTTGGTTACTTCTTCCCAAGGAGCGTTCGTCATGGAGGCACTGATTTCTGCAGTTGCGGGTGAACTTGTCAGCCGGTTCATCTAATTCGTAGCACAGAACTTTTGCGACCGTACACTGAATGAGGATGACCATAGAAGATTGGAGCACGTCCTGCTAAGGATTCATACCATCGTTGAGGAAGCAGAGGGGCGGTGCATCACAAATCGAGGAATGCTGCTACAGCTGAAGATGCTCATGGAGGGCATGTACGAAGGGCACTACATGCTTGACAGGTTCAAGATACAGCATGCTGAAGAAGACAAAGTCGAAGGTGAGGTGAGATCACTTGCCATGTCTACTCTTACTGCTGCCAAGCGCCTTCGTTTTACTTCTGCTATCACAAAGGACACACCAGCAGCTTTTGGTACCGGGGGCACTGCAAACCTGAAAGGTATTCTTGACAGTTTAGAAGCAAAGATTCAGGATATGAGGGAGTTCGTCATGCTGCTTGGCAGCTGCCCACGCCTGCCTCGTCAGCCGGACTGTACATATCTGTTCATGGATAAGTGCATGTTTGGTCGCCACGCCGAGAAAGAGCATGTCATCAATTTCTTGCTGGCAAATGATGATACTCATGATGACTGCCCAAATCTGGGCATCCTTCCGATCATCGGTCCGCACCGAGTTGGGAAGAAAACCCTTGTGCAACATGCTTGCAAGGATGAGAGGGTACGCGATTTCTTCTCCAAGATATTGTTCTTCAAAGGGGATGATCTAGAGAACGGAGAATTCGCAGCGAGTTTAGAGGCTGCCTCCGGGAAGAAGTGCTTGTTTGTTGTTGAGTTCCATTGGAATTTGGATGAGGCAGCATGGGCAAATCTCAAATCCTCTTTTCAGAAGGTGGCGGGTCATGGAAGTAAAGTTCTTCTGATAGGAAGAACTCATGAAGTTGCTAAGTTCGGGACGGCACTGCCTGTCTGGATGAAGAGTTTGTCTCAGGAAGAGTACTGGTACTACTTCAAGGCACTCGCTTTCGGAAGCATGGATCCTGATGAGCATCCAAAACTTGCATCTCTGGGCATGCAGCTAGCTACTGAATTAAAAGGCTCATTCCTGGGTGCAAACATACTCGGTGAGATGTTAAGATCTAATCCCAACGCTCAGTTCTGGCACGCCATCCTGTCAAGCGTAAGAGCGCTCGTGCAGGAACACATGTTTTCCGTTGGGGTACACCCTGAAGACCTCCTTGAGAGAAATGTTCCTGTTGGTTTCACTAATGTTTCCTTTGTGGGTGCCCAAAGTCAGGGGTGCCTGGTGTATGATCTCAGGGAGGCTGGCCCTGGAGAAGATGAGCTGCCATTGCCGACGTCGCGAGAAGTACTGACGGGTGTCAAGGTTCCTGCTGAGGACAGGTTTGATGTGCTGGTATGGAAATCTCGCATCCCACCATACTGCAGCTACATAGCTACCTATGAGAGACAGAAGGCGCCCCGGCACATAGTTGGCAAGAAGAATCGTCTGGCTCTGAGAGAAATACAATCGTAGTTGTTCGCTGGCAAACAGATTTCTCAGAAAGGTGCATGTTGCATGCATCCTCAGGCATTTTAGTTCTCGAGACTGTCTGCTGGTGTATGATTTCAAGGGAAGCCCTGGCATGTCCATAGCGAGCTTCCCAGATTAACATCAAAATGAACACTGGTGGATGGTTGGAATTGGAAGTTTTCTTGTGATGGGATGCTTGATGTGCCAGCACCAAGTCATGCGTCCCTCCTTTCAGCGACAATATATATATATATATATATATATATATATATATATATATATATATATATATATATATATATATATATATATATATACCTCCGTGAAGCCAAAGCTCAGGTCGTCAGGCGTACGCCTATAACTAGAATCACCTGGTTGTTAACCATATAGGCATGATCTTGTTTGAAAAAGAAACATATTGCTGTAACTGCATTGTGAACTACTGTAACGTTTTTATGGCCTCTTAGGCTGCTCTCTTGTTAGCATTTTGGATAACTAAAATACAGTCCAATGCCTTGTACCAAGAACATGTTGCTGTATATAACCTCTCCCGACCTTACTGTCGTCTACTCCCTCTGTCCCCAAAAGAAATCATTCTAGACTTGGACTACGTCAAACTTAAAACCTTCTTTAAGTTTGACTGTATTTATAGAAAATATATCACTACTTGTGTATCCAAATTAGTTTATTATAGAAATATATTTCATTATCTATCCAATGATACTTCTTATGTATCATAAATATTAATATTTTTTTTGGTATATAATTGATCAAAGTTGAGATGGATTGACCGCTGAGAATAATACTCTTTTGGGGCTGAGAGAAGAAAGTATACTCTTTTTTTTTTGTATTCGACTCTACCTGTGCACAAATACTGCAAAACCGGCCTAGCTGTAACTTCAACTTGGGCCAGGATTGGAAAGTTGTGGGCTCCCAATGTCGCACTATGGAACGGGCCCAACCGGTCTATGCTCTTGGTCTCGTCGCATGCTTTGCTGGAGACGTCATGCTTACGACGAAGAACAGAACAAGTGTATATAGAACACTAATTAACAGAATATATGAACATCTTTATCCGTATGAAGTCATCTAATCATGCCAAAAAAAAAGTAAAAAGCACTAATAGTATAGAAGATTAGAAGCAGGTGTCGATGCAACGTGGTGCGGCGATGGCTGTGACGTCAGAGACGTGTTTAAATTTGTGCTGGTAGATTGATAGTGTTTGATCATGTCAGCAACGAGCATATTGGGAAATGAAAATAAAGATGACATGATTACCCCAAGAAAGTGGTGAGCAGTGGATAACTTTTTAAGTATATATATTGTTTCCTTTGTTTCAAATTATAGACCACCTCTTATTTGTACCAAGTCAAACTTCTCTAGTTTCCAAATAAATGCATCATCAAGATATTTAATGAAGAATTAAATGAAACTATTTTGATGTTGTATGTGTTAGTGCATTTTTTCATTAAGTTGGTTAAATTAGAGGAACTTGACTTAAGACTCCTCGCAAAAAAAAACTTGACTTAAGACAAAAGCCAATCTGACACTGGTAATTTGAAACGAAGGGAGCGTTTGAAATTTCATTTTCTTTTAAAAAAAGAAACAGACAGCTTGTGTGTTTGATGTGCTAGGATGCGGATGTACGGAGTAGCTCGTTAGTTGAATCTTTACTAATTTACTAGAAGTTGTAGATTTCTTTTGTAGAAAAAAAATTAGTACTTTCTCTGTCCTAAATTATAAGACGTTTTGATATTTCTAAATTCGTAACTTTTACTATGTATCTACACATAGCATATATTTATGTACGTAGCAAAAGCTATGAACCAAGAGAAACAAAAAAAATTCTTATAATTTGGAACGAAGGAGGACTACTTTGGTCTGAAAATATAAGTGCATAGACAAAGTCCCTTACATTTTTTTACAAAGGCAGTAACAAAAAAATATCTTAACTCATAATACCATGCTTCTAATTGGTTTTAACATCCAAATCTGGACAATAAAACTACAGCGCTTGGGAGGAACTATGTGATTTTGTATACTAGGATGAAAACTAAAAAAAAGTGCTATCTCTAAAGCCTTGGATGATGGTAGACGTGTAAATCCACACCCCTAGCAAGTGAGCCAGATTTATAGTTCATAAATAGAGCATTACCGGTTGATGTGATCTTTCTAAGGAAGTCCTTGAGTAACATTTTTATTAACGGATGGACTAGATAGCTTCCGCGACCGGGAGCGGCGTCTTCTCGCCAAGGTAAAACGCTTCCAAAATCGATTGTACCTGCTCGGTTTGAAAGTGGAGCAACCGGGGTGCCTGGCGGCGCGGCACACCGAGGAGCCGTGGTTGTGGCATGCCCGGTTCGGACATCTCAGTTTCGACGCGCTCGGTCGGCTGGAGAAGATGGTCCGAAGGTTGCCCCACATCGAGCACGCAGGCGAGCTGTGTGATAGCTGTCTAGCCGAAGAGTAGAGGAGGCTGCCGTTCCCAAAGGCGGCCAAGTATCGCACGGCAGGCCCCCTCGAGCTTGTCCACAGCGACCTCTGCGGGCCAATCACGCCGGCCACGCATGACGGTCGGTGGTACTTCCTTCTGATCGTGGATGATTGCAGTCGCTACATGTGGCAGCAACTCCTGACGAGCAAGGACCAGACGACGGAAGCGATCAAGAAGTTCCAGGCGCGGGCGGAGGTAGAGTCCGAGAAGAAGCTACGCGTGCTAAGGATAGAGCACGACGGCGAATTCACTTCGGTGGAGTTCGCTGCATACTGCGCGGATCAGGGTGTGGTGCGACACCACACTGTGCCATATTTGCCGCAACAGAATGGCGTGGTGGAGCGGCGGAACCAGACGGTGGTCGGCATGGCTCGATCCATGATGAAGGCCAAGAGCATGCCGGCAAAATTCTAGGGTGAGGTGGTGACCACGGCGGTATTCATCCTCAACCGCGCGCCAACGAAGGCTTTGAAGGGCGTGACGCCATTCGAAGCTTGGTATGGGTACAAGCCGAGCGTGTTCCTTCCTTAGGACGTTCGGTTGCATCGGCCACGTCAAGAAGTCGAAGCTGGTCCTCACCAAGCTAGAAGATAGGAGCATGCCGATGTTGCTCCTGGGCTACGAGGAGGGCACCAAGGCATATCAGCTCTACGACCCGCGCGGAGGCAAGGTTGTTGTCTCGCGTGACATCGTATTCGACGAGAAGGCGGCCTGGGACTGGGATGGTCTGGGCACGGGGGAAGCTAGTGGCTTCCGTAGCACCTTCGTCGTCAAGCACTTGGTCATCCATGGCGGTGGAGATGCTAGGGAGGAGGTGCCGACCACTCCAGCAGTAGAGTTGAGCACTCCGGCAGTGGCTCCGACCACTCCAAGAGTGGTGCCGAGCACTCTAGGAGGGGTGCCGAGCACTCAGGGACTGGTGCCGAGCACTCTGAAAGTGGTGCCGAGCACTCTAGAAGGGGTGTCGAGCGGTCCTGTAGTGGTGCCGACCACTCCAGGAAGGGTACCGAGCTGTTCAGCAGTGGTGCCGAGCACTTCAGCAGCAGTGCCAACCACTCCGATGGAACAAGGGACTCCATCAACACTGATCGAGTTCGCATCTCCTCCAAGCGACATCAGCGAGTTCGTGGATGCCTTCCACGATGGCGAGGAGGTGCGGTTCCGCAAGCTAGACAACATCGTTGGCAACATAGGGTCCTCAGGCCTGGCGAGTCGACTGCTTAATGACCCAGAGCTACTTCTCATCAGTGCAGAGGAGCCACCCACGTTCACGCTGCCAATTGGCGACGGGCGATGCTGGAGGAGATGAAGGCGATCGAGGAGAACGAGACTTGGGAGCTCGTCGATCCACCTCTAGGATGCTGTCCAATCGGCCTGAAGTGGGTGTACAAGGTCAAGCGGGACGAGCGTGGCGCCATTGTCAAGCACAAGGCGCGCCTCATCGCCCGTGGCTTTGTCTAGCGTGAGGGCATGGACTTCAAGGAAGTCTTTGCGCTGGCAGCGTGCATGGAGTCCGTTCGACTGTTGCTGGCTCTGGCAGCAGTGAAGGACTGGCGCGTCCATCACCTAGACGTAAAATCGGCCTTCCTCAACGGCAAGCTGATAGAGATGGTCTTCGTCAGGCAAGCTCTGGGCTTCGCCATCATGGGAGCGGAGCACAAGGTGCTCCGACTGCGTAAGGCGCTCTACAGGCTACGCAGGCACCGCGAGCATGGAACGCCATGCTAGGCAAGCTTGGATTCACACGATGCGCAACCGAGCACACGCTCTACACGTGGCGACGGGGGAAGGAGGAACTCGTCGGCATGTATGTGGACGACTTGATCGTCACCGGCGCGTGTGAGGAGGACATCGACAGCTTCAAGCATGAGATGGTGGCTCATTTTCGAATGAGTGATCTCGGCGCGCTCTTCAACTACCTCGGCATTGAGGTGAGATAGGGGAAGGAGGCGCTCATGCTTGGTCAGAGCGCGTACGCGTCGAAGCTGTTGGAGCGGAGCGGCATGGCTGAGTGCAAGCTGTGCGCGTCGCCGATGGAGGAGCGGCTGAAGCTAATGAAGGCTAGTACCACGGCGAAGGTAAATGCAACACTCTACCGGAGCATCGTCGATGGGCTGCGCTACCTAGTCCAAACAAGGTTAGACATTGCGTTCGTCGTGGGCTACATCAGTCGTTTCATAGAGGATCCCCAAGAGGATCATTGGGCCGTGGTGAAGCGGCTGCTACGCTACGTCAAGAAGACGGTGGATCAGGTGATCGTCTTCCCCAAGACCGGTGGAAATGGGCTGCGGCTCACGGTCTTCAGCGATGCAGACATGGTGGGGGACATCGACGGACGGCGGAGCACCTCTGGCGTGCTCGTCTTCCTTAGGTCAGCTCCAATCTCATGGTTGCCGCTGAAGCAGAAGGTGGTGGCGCTGTCCACGTGCGAGGCAGAGTATGTGGCGGCGGCCACAGCGGCGTGCCAAGCTGTGTGGCTGCGCTGTGTGGCCGCGCCGGCTGCTGGACGAGCTGACCGGCGTGGAAGCTCACCCACCAGCACTGATGGTGGACAACCAGCTCGTCATCGCCCTGGCGAAGAATCTGGTCCTCCATGACCGGAGCAAGCACATCGACGTTAAGTTCCACTTTCTCAGGGACTGTGTCGATGGAGGGTAGATCATCATCGAGTTCGTCGAAACTGGTCGGCAACTCACGGACGTCCTCACCAAGCCACTCAGCCGTCTTCGGTTCTTGGAGCTGAAGAAGATGATCGGCATAGTGAAGGTTCCTACCTCGGATTAGCAACAGGATTAGGAGAAAAATTGTAAAGTAATCTGCTGCGCTCCCCAGTGTACCCGCAGCAGGGGTTGGTAGGAAAAGTCAGCTCCGCGTCACTGTAGCCACAGTAGGGGCAGACGTCGAAAGTCAGCCTTGCTGTCACATCTAGTCACTGTAGCAGCATGGCAATAGGTCTGTGTATTAGGATTATAGCTAGAGTTGTATATATCGCCTGCAAAGGCAACTCAGTAAAGCAGTGAAGTTCAGTTTGCCATCTCTCGAGCTGAGTTCCTAGCCAACACTGGTGCTTGTGCTGTGTGCTGTGTGCGCTCTGTTCTTATTCTCTCTTCACTCTCTAGCCTAGTGTGTGTACGAGAGCGCTGGTGAGCGGATTGCTCACTCGTGCTGGGGATCTTTGGGTTAACACTCGCTGGCCCCGTTCGCTTGGCTGAATTTGGCTGAAAAAACAAGTCAAAACATTGTTCCCGCTGAATTATTGTGAGAGAAAAACGCTATTCCAGCTGAAAAAAAAACCGAACAAGCCGTATTTTAATACAAGCGAAAGGGCCCTCTATGTGCTAGGATGAAAACAAACTATTCACCACAGTTGACAGTTGATTTTACTTATATCTGGACAAGCAGAATTTGCTCTTTACCCAAGGTATCAGATGTCTTCTACTACTTTGTCACTCGTCTACTTTTTGGACTTGATGCTGGAATCTTTACCATTAGCTATTTCATACTGTATTCTGTCATTGGTGGGGCCATGGGGCCATGCTGTAATCTTATTTTTGTACCCCTAGAAAATTTGTGCCGACAGAAAAAAAAAAAAAAGGCTGACGTAATCATTAGCGTCTTGTAAACTAACCACTGAAGTAGCAGAATAGAAAATAGCATAGCCGCCAATCTAGACTAGCCTTTTGTTTTACCTAGAGGCTGACAGGCTGACCGCATTATTTGAACTAGTTAACCTTGGGCCTGCATCTTTTTTCATATAAACCAAAAGGAGACTGCAGTATCGGTGTGGTCATATTTACTTCACTGGCCACTTGGTGATTCTTCATTTTTCAGTACTTCATCCTGTAACTTATGCTGTAGTAGGAAATATATATTGGTTATCAAAGCTGATACTTGAAGGAACCAGCCATGTTGGTAATAAGAAGACCACATTGAGCTGATGCTCAGAATATACGAGACAACAGTTTGGTATGCTGCTGTTGTCTTGTCTATCGCTACCGCTGCTTCTCACAACAAATGAAGGCATTTGATTGCAGGAATTCCTAATGATCTTTGTCCACTAATCCTACTAAGTTAAGTCGTGTCACGTTGATGAAAGTGCTGACAGTTTAGCTCATATGGTCGAACTCTTCTCTCACTAGTTGCAACTTTTTCTTTCATGCTCAGTGACGATCATCAGATTCCCCAAGTATGGCTAGTAGTCTAGGAGCAAATTGTGTTATATACTTTGGATCGTCTAGGTGTGGATCCAGTGGGTTAGTTCTTTCCTGTTGAATCATGAGTTTGCTTCGGGGTAGGAGACAGAGAGAGAGAGATGTAGGAGCATCTGACCGTTGGAGGAGCTCCCCCTTCTTCACCGGTTCGTCGATGAAGATCTCGCTAGGCAGCGACGACGCTTGGTGTAGGTGTGAAGACCGGCGGTGGTGGTGGTGAAGCGGTGGTGCTTCCCGCCACCGGCGATGCCACCCTCCTGGATCGGATTAGGGTTAGGACGGTGGGCTGTGGTGGCGGCGAACCTCGTGTCGTGTGCCGCTTGCCCCACCTCCTCTTTATAGGCACTTTGTCGCGATGGGGCCCACTAGCCACGAGATGGTGGGCGTCTCCGATCGGGGCCAGCGTCAAAGGTCCGTCTCGACCGTTGGGTCAAGACGGATGAGATCAATTCTAACGTTCTCCCCTTGATCTCAACTCATACTTTAACCTTAAACTTTGACTTTAATCCCTTTCACTTTTATTTGTTCCATCACAGTTAGTGTATAGAGCATGCTTCATCGTCACGGTCAATCGCCGATAGACTTAACACTACAATACACATCTCTCTTGAAATGCAGATTCTTTAACTTTGGGCCCTTTATTGTCCGGAAATCATAGGCTGTACCATAAACCCATGTCGACTGTGTGTTCTCTAAACACACTGGGTGGTAAGCCTTTTGTATGCGGATCCGCAAGCACTTGTTTGTTACTTTTATGTTCAATATTTTTAGTATGATTCCGGACTTTCTCCTTCACAACATACAACTTTATCGTCAATGTGTTTGGCAGCACACTTGACCCTTGTTATAGGAGCGAACTACTTAAATGGTTATTGCTGTTGTATACCATTATCAATTCCGGGTGTAAGTTCTTTTAACCACTTCGCCTGTCCTTTAAGCCTCATATCAAGCTATACTGTGGGTATGCATCCTTGATGACACCACAACTGTTTCTTTGGAGCTTTTCCACAATAAAACTCCAACTGCGAGTGTTAGCTACTATGTGGGTTTCACTAAACATCTCGCCAAAATTTAACATTTGTACCCACAACTATTTGAGAGTACTTATTCTTTCTTACTCACCATGAGGCCTACAAATCTTTGCACAATTGCAAAACATTCTCATCTCCATTCCATGATCTATATCTCGGACCGGACTTACGCTTAAAATATCCTTGGATACATGAACTATGTCGGGGTAAGTTCTTGCTTATAAGCATTCATTAAGCTTCCAACAATTTGAAGCATATAGGACGTCCTTTTTAATCGATCTCACATTTATTCTTGAAACACTTTGAAAGTTTGAAAACTATTACCCTTGACTATAGGAACAGTAGCGTTTATTCACATATATACTTTATTTCTTTAGAATCTTCTCTAAGTATACACTTGAGATAGTTCTAATACCCTTTTCCTTTTATCTCGGTAAGTTCCAATTCTGGAGCGAATGATGCTTTACCAAGACCATTCTCATTAAAACTTGAGGACAAGAACTGCTTCTTCTCCAACAAAGATTATTAACATCACTACTAGCGAGTAAGGTGCTACCCACATGCGAGGATTAGGAAAATAAATTTCCCATGTTTAAACTTTGCATAAATACAATTGTCCTCTACATTCTCTTTAAAACCCAAACTTTCTTATTGTACTGTCAAACTTCAAGAACCACTGTCTTGAAGCTTGCTTTAATCCATAAATGGATTTCTTTAGGCAACATCCCTTTACGTTCTTTTCCTTCCACGACAAAACCTTTTGAGTTATGCCATATAAACGTTTCCATACAAATCCTCGTTGAGGAATGTGTCTTTACATCCTTCTGATGTAACTGTAAATCGTAATGTGCCACTAATACCATTATGATTATAAAAGAATCCTTGCAAGCTTATTATAATATATTCCTTCTCTTTGTGTAAATCATTTCGCCACAAGTGGCGTTTTATAGCTTTTCATATTTCCTTTGGAGTCACCTTTGTCTTGTAGACCCATTATAGCCTACTGTTTTGGCTCCATTAGAAATTTCTTCTTAGTCACCAGAAATATCTGATTTTCTTATTCTTTGAGACCTTCTAGGGCCTCGTGGCACTTCTTTCATATGGGGCTATTGTTACTCTTTATTGCCAAAAGGCAATTGTTCTATAGCCTCCTGTATCACAAGATCCTTGTTTACTTATTCATCCTCTTTAAGAGCTAACGTCTGGTGTTGTATATGTCATACAACATCAACATGTATTAAGCAATTTGTTGCTCTAAACACTGTAGTGGATATGTAATCCCACTTCTATTCAAGCTTTAGGTATCTACATACCATGCTCCCCCAGATTACTCCATCTTCAGTAAAGATGGTGTATCTTCAAATTTCTTATTTTGGGTTTAATCTGCTAAAAACTCATATGGCGTCATCCAGTATAAATACTAGCTGACTATGCTATCTTCCTATCGAAACTGTAAAATATCCAGGAATTTAGTTATTTCTTTACTTTAGGGGTATCATAATTATGACCGTCTTACTCCCTCAACGATCACATTCATCTTTTGTAGATCACTTTTACCTTCAATGCATAGTGTGCATTGCTTATCTGAAGTATGGAGAAGTATCTTTCTTAATCTTACATTTCTCCCCCTCGAAATGTGGTATTAACTTTTCTACCACAATTTCGAAACATTCAGAACTCTTGTGAATGAGGAAACTTTGATTACTTACTTCATCCACATGATTACAGCATGCAAACAAAATTCGTATGGGAGTACATTTTCCTCATTACACTTCAAAACTCAACATAGTCTATTATTATCAATACTTCTGCAAGTCATGCTTGCATATCATTCTTATCTTTTGATTCACATGCAACTTTCTTTTGTTCTTAAACTCATTGAGTACTTAATGACCATGACACAATCAGAGTGTACGGTCAATACTAGGATAGCATAAAAGCTACCTCAAACTTCTCTCCATGTGCGAGATATACTTAGAGCACATGAGTCATCACATCCTTCTCCCGCCATGCGGGATAAGTACTATGCCAAACTCTCCCGTCATGCAGGATTGGTTAACATATGTACTATGCCAACTTTACCCCGCCATGCGGGTATTTTCTCAAACTTTTCCCGCCATGTGGGTACTATCATAAACTTTTTCCCGCCATGCGAGATATTCCTTTGAACAGACATAATTGCCAGGATTGGCTCGTGTTCAATCATCAAATTCAGAAATAAATCCGAATATTCTTTTAACACACATGTTTAATCCAATGTTAGTCAAATTAAACATGTATATGACTTTTACAACTCTCATAAGTGAAACTGAAAATAAATTCTTCTCCACAGAGAGTACATAAAAGACATTTCTCAATGAACACTCCCATTGATCTATCTCTTTTTTTGGATCAATATCCTAGAATTCTTTTCTTTAAAGCCATTTTTTAAAAGAGAACATAGTCCCTTAACCAATGACATTCTTTCATACATAACTTGCCCTTAGACATTTCATCATCTGAGTCACAAGTACCCAGCTCATTTCTCTTTCTGCCTTCAAGAATGAAAGCATGGAGGTCTTTTGTCTGAAAAAATATTCAACAATAATGTTCATTAAACTTTGAAAACTTTATGTTCTATTCTATATCACCGTTGGCCAGAAATAGAATAAAACATCATTCTTCTACATTAATTCCACATCACCGTTGGGCAGAAATGGAATTAACGTATAGAAATTCAATAAACTCCTCAAAATTAAATTCTCCCGTTGGTTCGAATTTAATTAGAAGACAATCAACTTCATTGCAGCGGAAACATGAAAAATACATTTCTCTAGTTTAAGAGCATTCCTTGATCTTTATATATTCTCTGAAAATTGGTCACTTTGATGCAAAATTCATCAGAGATTTAAACTTTAATCATAAAACTCACTATAATATTGTTATCATCAACGTTCGTCAGAAAATAACAATACCATAATTTTAACTTTAAACTTAAACTCATGAATAAACTTATAATATTGTTATTATCAACGTTGGTCAGAAAATAACAATATTATAATTTATCTTAAATATCAACCGACTATTCCTCCAATTAAAATTTTTTCCAGTTTATTCCAATTTTAACTGGAGGATAAACTTTTCATCATTTACTGAATAACTATAACTTCTCTTCAAATTAGAGGACAATAAACCAAAATTTCTTTATGTACTTTTCAGAAGCATTTTTCTATACTTTTCTACTCTTTGAAAATTCTAACACGTTGGTGCAAAAATTATCAGAGACTTTAAATCACTCTTTGAATGAAATCATCGAAATCTGCTTCTGAAAAAAATGAAACAATTCTCAATCACCACTGTGCATTACCAGGCTCATTCTTTTCTTTCTCGGCCCAAGACAGTGAGGTTTGGCTCGGCCCAACTCATCATTCAAATTTCCCCTCTCCCTCACAAGACAAGACGCCTCGCCTTGCCCAGCCGCATAGCGTGGGCTGGGCCAGCAAAAAGTGCCAGCGGCCAGCGCCCGCTGGGCCATTGAGTGGCCCGGTCATTCCACGCCGTCGGATCAAATCCGACGGCCGTCCGGCCGTTTCGCCTGATGAAAACCCCACCGCGGCCGGCCTTTCCCCTAAACCCTAGTTCATTTCTTTCCTCCCTTTCTCTCTCATCCATGCGACCGGCAGCCCGCTCCACGGGCGTCGAGAGAGAGGAAGTGGAGGGCGGCGCCGCCCGCCACGGCCCCTCTCCCGCCGGCAGCGCGTGCGGCTAGAGCTGCACACCGCCGTCGAGGGAGCCACGGTGGTGCCCTTTGCACCGAGCCCAGCGGTGGGCGTAGCTCGGCCGTCTTCCCGCGCCGCCGGCGAAGTCTTTTTCCCAAGACGGTGTGGCGATGCCGTGGCGGGATGAAGGCCTGTGTAGGACCACCGTGTTCGTTCTCATCTTTCTTTGGGATTTGGGGATTCTAGGGTTAGGATTTGGGGATTCTAGGTTTAGGGTTTTGTGAAATTTGAATCGATTTTAATCACTTTCTTCTCTCTTTTCTTTCTATTTCTTTCCCGAGATCTAGTCACGGGTTTAGGGTTCGGATCAAACGGTCTTGAAGCCGAGCCCCTTGATCTTCACCCATTTACTGTTAGAGTCATTTCTTCATCCCCACGCGGGTTAGGGTTAGGGTTAGGGTTGAATACTTTTCAAATCGAAAACTCCTTCTTTCCCCGTTTCTTCACTCGATTAGGGTTTAGGTTCGATGAACCCTTTGTATTTCTTTTCTTTTCGATCCGAATCGGATCTAGCTCCGCTTTTTTCTTTGTCGTTATCTTGATTCTCTTCCCACGTCGGCCTAGCCGACGATGGTACTCCATCCCGCGTGAGGCGGTAGTGACGGCGGCGGGGAGGCCCTAGTAAGACTTCCCCCCGAACCGTCGTCCATTTCTTTTCCCTTCTGTTAGGGTTAGGGTTATGGGTACCCTTCCCCTTTCTCTCTATTCTTTGCTAGGATTAGGGTTTCTACTTCTTCCGATTTAAAACCGTTCATCTTCCCCACGCGGTTCTTCATTCTCTGTCTAGATCCGAACGGATCTAGTCTATCTTTTCTTTTCTAATCGGTTTCTAGCCTCTGACAAGATCCACGCCTAGGTAAACCTGCTCTGGTACCATTGTTATATACTTTGGATCGTCTAGGTGTGGATCCAGTGGGTTAGTTCTTTCCTGTTGAATCATGAGTTTGCTTCGGGGTAGGAGACAGAGAGAGAGAGAGAGAGATGTAGGAGCATCTGACCGTTGGAGGAGCTCCCTGCCTTCACTGGTTCGTCGATGAAGATCTGCGCTAGGCAGCGACGTTTGGTGTAGGTGTGAAGACCGGCGGTGGTGGTGGAGGCAGTGGTGCTTCCCGCCGCTGGCAGTGCCACCCTCTGGATCGGATTAGGGTTAGGACAGTGGGCTGTGGTGGCGGCGAACCTCGTGTCGTGTGCCGTTTGCCCCACCTCCTCTTTATAGGCACTGTGCGATGGGGGCCCACTAGCCACGAGATGGCTGGACGTCCCCGATCAGGACGCGGTCAAGGGGTCCGTCTCGACCGTTGGGTCAAGACGGATGAGATCAATTCTAACAAATTGAATTTGTTATAAATGGCCAATTCCATCAGTGTCTACTGAAATCATCACGAAGGTGTCACATATATTATATACTTAAATTTTAAATGCTTTCTTTCCTTTCCAGTTGCATTGCTTGGTAGCTATGATTAGGATGATACTGAGGTGTTCCACCTGCCCGTCTTAACTCATCTGATGTCATTGACAGAAGACATATTCCATAAGCATGGTAAGCTACTAAGTACCTGAAGCCATGGTTTGACTAAATGGACCATGAAGTTGTATCTATCAGTTTCAGGGAATTAATTAGAGCCCTCCATGATGAAACCTGGACATGACACTTAAATACACTAAAGCATATAACTCTGGCACCAGATCAGTCACTTCTTTCTAGCAAAACCTGTGCACTATTACGCTTTTATATATTTGTTTTTTGAAGGTAGTTGTGTGACTGCGTTCTGTGATTATCCCAATCTGTCAATTTCATTTTAGAAGTAATCAAGTTTCCTTTTTATTGCCTAGGATTGTTCAATCGTGCTCTGAAATCCTTTCTATGTTGAACATGAGAAGGAGAGTGCTAAATTGCTAAATGAATTCATAGTTCAGACTTAATCTCTTATGATGTGCAGGTGCCACCATCTTAGCTTGTCATTCTGTACCAACAACATTTTCGACTAATGCTTTACTTATTTTGTTTCGAGACAAAAGTGCCACAAGCTGCTACCAATGCCGTTCTTTGGAATCAATCATATTCCTTGCCAGGGAGAAGGCCAGGATAAAAGGTTCAGATTAATAGGAATGTGCAGCTTCGAGCCAAGAAGTCTGTGTGGCCCATACTGTTTTCTGTAAGTTCCCTTTGCAACAACTCTCCACTCTTTGAAACAAGCAGCATTGTTGGATTGTCCTCATTCAATTCCACTGTATTATCAATATCTAATAGCTGTTGATATGACGAGAGAAAATGACTGCAATGACTATATTAAGAATCTGCCAAAAGATAACTACTTAAGTATCATTCTACAATAACGGCGCTGTATGATTGCCTGATTGACAAGAACTAAAGAATTCAGTCTGGAAGCGAGTTGGTGTCATGACCTCATTGGCCACTGGTAGTAAATTGAACACGCATTATATGATATATGTAAAGTGTGTTTCAGCTGGTCATATCAAATATAAAAGGGAAATTTTGCTGCGGGACACTGCTAAAAAACATAATATGCTGATGGACACCGCAACGAGTGGAATTTGCCCAGTACTATTACAAATTTGGGGTTCTTTACCGTGACACACCGCAGTCAATATTTTATTCATTTATCAGATTCGTGGAGAG
This sequence comes from Miscanthus lutarioriparius, assembly GCA_904845875.1. NCBI lineage: Eukaryota > Viridiplantae > Streptophyta > Magnoliopsida > Poales > Poaceae > Miscanthus > Miscanthus lutarioriparius. The sequence continues at coordinate 91,826,065 of CAJGYO010000009.1, forward strand.
AGAAGACGGGAGAAATAACTTTTTTGCCCTCGTCTTCGACCTTCGGCCGTTCGTTTATTTTTGCCGTAACACATCGCCGCCGCCTTTTCTTCTCCGGCGACGCCCACGACCGCGACGCCGGGCATCTCCACCACGGCTCCTCGTCTCCAGTAGCGTGGTGGCGGCGGCGCTGTACGGCGGCTGGCGGTGCTGCAGCTGTTGCCATTGCCCGCCTCGTCATCCTTTTCCTCCGGTCTCCTCTCCCCTTTGCCATTGCCGGGGAGCGAAGCTCCAACAGTGCGACCGAGCCGCCCGCAAGGACCGAGCACCGCCACGAGGACCAAGTTCCCCCCTCCCGCATCCACCACGCTACCGCTCACGCGTCGCAATGCGTCACGACCTGCTCTCCCATGCGCCGAGTCCGCCATTAACGGCGTGCTTGAGCCCTCCGCGACCCAGCCCTCTCCTCCTCCTCTCTCTCCCTCTATAAAGGGCACCCGAGCTCCGCAGAAGCAGGCCGCCACCACTCCGCCCATCCCCGTGCCTCCTCCCTCTCTCCAGCTCCCAAAGCCGCCGCCGCCGCCATTGCCGACCCAAGGTCGAGCTCCGATCTACCAAATCCGTTCACCTCCTGCTTATTTTTCTCCTGTGTTGGCATCGCAGTGGCACAAAGAGGCCACAACCCCACCCCTCGGCGTCGATCCATGGCCGCGTCGTTGAGTTCAACCGAGCTCTGCCACTACCGTCCGCCTCAACCCGACACCAGCGCTTTCCGAGCCGTTTCCACCAAAGAGGACCCCACTGGTGCTTTCTATGTGCTCTCCTCTACCTAGTCCGCCCCTCGTGGAAGGCCGCCGGCCACCGGAGCCGTGGTGGAGATGCCCGGCGTCGCGGTCGCGGGCGTCGCCGGAGAAGAAAAGGCGGCGGCGATGTGTTACAAAAAAAAAGCGAACGGCCGAAGGTTGAAGGCGAGGGCAAAAAAAGTCATTTCTCTTGCCTTCTCTCTCCACGAATTCGAGAAATGAATAAAATATTGGTTGTGATGTGTTACGGTAAAGAACCCTAAATTTATAATGGTACCGGGCAAATTCCACTCGTTGCGGTGTCCATCAGCATATTACGTTTTTTAGCGGTGTCCTGCAGCAGAATTTCCCAATATAAAATTTAAATGCTATATACATATTGTATTGTTGGAACACATACTGTGCACAATTTTGAATATTATATTGTTGGAACACATACTGTGCACAATTTTGAAGATTGAAGTATATGCTCTGCATCTAGGGTTGCATTTTGTTGCTTTTTTAATTGTAATTGCTACTTGACTACATTCTAAGATCAACACTGCAAGTAGCAACCCATCATAGAATTTCTTATTCTTATATGGACTATATGACAAAATGCTGACACGTAGCAAGAAGCACTACAGGAATATGCCCACAGCGCCTTCTGAGTTTCTTCTGCTTCTTTCTGACAGGCCACCAAAAATGACACCAGTTTATTTTCGGGACTATGTAAACCCTGAAGTTGGTAGAGGCACACAAAGAGGCAAACACCTTTGGTCAGATCCATGTTGCACTGCGGCTACCAGATGAAGACAGTTTAGCTTGCATTGGGACGAGGGTCCGCACGCTTTTCTCTTCCACCTTGTCTCCCCACTTTGCCTCCTTGTTCTGTATATACGTGAACTAAATCACATCGACCAAACCAACTCTTATGGTAGACAGCAAGCCAATGGAGACCATTTCATATCCTTGTTCTCCTCTCCTCTTCTTTCCTACACATGAAGAGAGTAGCTATTCACTATGGTCTCCTCAACTCACCCTCCATGAGAATGCCACCATACCTGCTGATCCTTCTCCTGATGAAAGAGAAGATTGTGAGCTCTTTGACACCATTGCTATTGATTCTAGTGATTCCCATGACCAACATCCCTTTGATGTTGATGTGTTCAACCATTGTGATGAGAGGTTTCTGTGCCAAGAGAGTGCTAACCTGGCGGCTATCCAAGATGAGCTCATGGAGGAGAACAGTTTAGTGATCTCCTTCTCACTGGTGCAGATGTGGTTGAGGCTGGGGATTCAAGCCTTGCCTTGGCGGTGCTTTCAAAACTTAATGGCCTCTTGGCTGGCACCTGTGAGAATGCTGCAACCAGCTCTTTGGGTCGCCTGGCCTACCACTTTGCCCAAGGCCTGCAATCCCGGATATCTGGTGCATGCTCTCCATGCTACCCGCCAGATTCAGTGCAGTCTGGTATTATGTCGGCGCACCAGATGATCCAAGAGCTGTCGCCATATGTCAACTTTGCACACTTGACCGCCAATCAGGCCATTCTAGATGCCACCATAGGTGACATGGATATTCATGTCATCGACTTCGACCTTGGTGAGGGCATACAGTGGCCATCGCTCATGTCAGACCTTGCTCGCCATGGTGGCAAGTCATTCCACCTTACAGCAATTATAACAGATGCTGTTTACAATGATGACACTTATCAAGCAGCTGCACGGCGGCTTTAGGAGTTTGCCGAGTCCTTGAACCTTCCCTTCCGGTACAACTCTCTGTGTGTACGCCCAGTGGTTGTCTCTTGTGACACAACGAATCTGTGTTACAGATCAGGTAGCAAGTTACAGATGCTACTACTCTGTGTGAGGAAGTTACAACCCAAGTCAGTAGTCGTCATAGAAGAGGAGCTGGTCAGAATTGGGAAAGAGGCTTGTTTGTCCCAGGTCTCCTTTGTGGAGTTCTTCTTCGAGGCATTGCACCATTTCACCACGGTGTTTGAGTCCCTGTCGAGTTGTTTCAGCAGTAGTAGCAACAGGGCGTGCCTGAGGCTTGTCGAGAAGGATATGGTGGGGCCAAAGATACAGGACTTCGTGGGGCAGTACGGATCTGTGACACCGGAGGCCGCTGCTCCGAAGGTTTGGAGGGTTTTACATCGTGTGAGCTGAGTGCTTGCAATATTGCTCAGGCTAGGATGCTCGTTGGGCTGTTCAACAGGAGCTGGTGTCGGTTTGGAGGGCTTCAGTTGTGCTGGAAGTCCAGACCTTTGATCTCTGTGTCGGTTTGGACTCCTGTATGAAAGGATATCAGTTTGTGATTGTTTCATTAGGGGTAATTTTTCTGGTAAGAGTTTGCACTGGAGGATTTTTTTTTGTTGGGAGATTATTTGTAGAATGCAACTATGCAAATGCCAGAATTATATTGTTTGTTTGGGTCGATTCTTCAAACTTTTATCAGGCTGGTGTCAACTTCTTTCCTGCCTTTCAGTTTCAGGGTGGCTTCATGGTATTATAGGCTACTAGGGACTGTTAGGTTGAAGGCTTTCAGTCCGAGCAGCTTCTAGCCCAGGCAGCAATCTCAATCTCGGCCCTCTAAAATTGAAGACCTGAGATTTATCCCTGCCCTCCAAAATTAGATTTATGCCTGCCCTCCAAATTTGGAGGCCTCTGATTTATGCCTAGGCTAAGGCTCAAACCAAACAGACCTCTAATGCAACAAGCGCTTAGGTATTGTTAATGAGCTCTTGTGTTTTGATTTTCCATATTTCTTTGTTATTTCTCTTAAGAAACATTTAAAGCCCCAAAAACACATATATCTAAGAGAACTTGTAGTGATGAATAAGCTTGCAACTTCTTTGACTATTCCTTCCGTCCCTAAATGATTGTCGTTCTCGCTTTCCGAAAAATAACTTTAACTAATTTTATATAAAAAATATTAATATTTATGGTACACAATTGATAACGTTAGATAGATCGTTAAATCTATTTTTATAATAAATTTATTTGAAGATTCAAATGTTGCGCGTATTTTGTCAAATATATAACACGAAAATAAAAAAAGGACAATTATTTAGGGACTGGAATCGGCAACTGGCTTTTGGAGCTGCTGCTTTATTTTTTGCCGCTAGAGGCCTTGAGCTAGGACTGCTGGAGCACAACCAAACGCTTCGCCTTAGCTTCGCCACCGCATAGAAAATGCCGTGACGGCCACGGCCCTCGCTTCCCGAATCTTGCCCGTACCGCGCTTAAATTCTCACAACTGGGCACGGCGAGTCGGCGAGGCCATCTTCCTCAGCCACGACGACCGCACCGCCCGTCCCCTCCGCCTCCACGTGCCTGCCACGACGAGACCGAGGTTGACCAGGCTGCTGCGCGCGAGGACGTGCGACGGTTACCAGCTGCAGCAGGTGAGCAGGGACGGGCCCTGCCGCTCCTCCCTCAGCCCCACACTGCTCAGCCCTTAGCCTCGCGCAGGGCGACCAGCTCCTCTCGACGGCGGGCCGGTGCCCGGCGGCGACACTGGCTCGAGATCCGCTGCCATCCCCTTCCCTCTGTGTACTCGCTGACGTGTGGATCCGGTAAAAAACCCCTCTGCTTTTTTTTATAGCAGCTTCTTTACGCCTGGGCATCTAGAAAACAGCTAGCTTGTACAAGAGCTCGTAGTCATTTTGGTCACCTCAAAAGTCCTCTCTCTCTTTGCAGACCCATTTGGTTACTTCTTCCCAAGGAGCGTTCGTCATGGAAGCACTGATTTCTGCAGTTGCGGGTGAACTTGTCAGCCGGTTCATCTCTTTCTTAGCACAGAACTTTTGCGACCGTACACTGAATGAGGATGACCATAGAAGATTGGAGCACGTCCTGCTAAGGATTCATACCATCGTTGAGGAAGCAGAGGGGCGGTGCATCACAAATCGAGGAATGCTGCTACAGCTGAAGATGCTCATGGAGGGCATGTACGAAGGGCACTACATGCTTGACAGGTTCAAGATACAGCATGCTGAAGAAGACAAAGTCGAAGGTGAGGTGAGATCACTTGCCATGTCTACTCTTACTGCTGCCAAGCGCCTTCGTTTTACTTCTGCTATCACAAAGGACACACCAGCAGCTTTTGGTACCGGGGGCACTGCAAACCTGAAAGGTGTTCTTGACAGTTTAGAAGCAAAGATTCAGGATATGAGGGAGTTCGTCATGCTGCTTGGCAGCTGCCCACGCCTGCCTCGTCAGCCGTACTGTACATATCTGTTCATGGATAAGTGCATGTTTGGTCGCCACGCCGAGAAAGAGCATGTCATCAATTTCTTGCTGGCAAATGATGATACTCATGATGACTGCTCAAATCTGGGCATCCTTCCGATCATCGGTCCGCACCGAGTTGGGAAGAAAACCCTTGTGCAACATGCTTGCAAGGATGAGAGGGTACGCGATTTCTTCTCCAAGATATTGTTCTTCAAAGGGGATGATCTAGAGAACGGAGAATTCGCAGAGAGTTTAGAGGCTGCCTCCGGGAAGAAGTGCTTGTTTGTTGTTGAGTTCCATTGGAATTTGGATGAGGCAGCATGGACAAATCTCAAATCCTCTTTTCAGAAGGTGGCGGGTCATGGAAGTAAAGTTCTTCTGATAGGAAGAACTCATGAAGTTGCTAAGTTCGGGACGGCACTGCCTGTCTGGATGAAGAGTTTGTCTCAGGAAGAGTACTGGTACTACTTCAAGGCACTCGCTTTCGGAAGCATGGATCCTGATGAGCATCCAAAACTTGCATCTCTGGGCATGCAGCTAGCTACTGAATTAAAAGGCTCATTCCTGGGTGCAAACATACTCGGTGAGATGTTAAGATCTAATCCCAACGCTCAGTTCTGGCACGCCATCCTGTCAAGCGTAAGAGCGCTCGTGCAGGAACACATGTTTTCCGTTGGGGTACACCCTGAAGACCTCCTTGAGAGAAATGTTCCTGTTGGTTTCACTAATGTTTCCTTTGTGGGTGCCCAAAGTCAGGGGTGCCTGGTGTATGATCTCAGGGAGGCTGGCCCTGGAGAAGATGAGCTGCCATTGCCGACGTCGCGAGAAGTACTGACGGGTGTCAAGGTTCCTGCTGAGGACAGGTTTGATGTGCTGGTATGGAAATCTCGCATCCCACCATACTGCAGCTACATAGCTACCTATGAGAGACAGAAGGCGCCCCGGCACATAGTTGGCAAGAAGAATCGTCTGGCTCTGAGAGAAATACAATCGTAGTTGTTCGCTGGCAAACAGATTTCTCAGAAAGGTGCATGTTGCATGCATCCTCAGGCATTTTAGTTCTCGAGACTGTCTGCTGGTGTATGATTTCAAGGGAAGCCCAGGCATGTCCATAGCGAGCTTCCCAGATTAACATCAAAATGAACACTGGTGGATGGTTGGAATTGGAAGTTTTCTTGTGATGGGATGCTTGATGTGCCAGCACCAAGTCATGCGTCCCTCCTTATATATATATATATATATATATATATATATATATATATATATACCTCCGTGAAGCCAAAGCTCAGGTCGTCAGGCGTACGCCTATAACTAGAATCACCTGGTTGTTAACCATATAGGCATGATCTTGTTTGAAAAAGAAACATATTGCTGTAACTGCATTGTGAACTACTGTAACGTTTTTATGGCCTCTTAGGCTGCTCTCTTGTTAGCATTTTGGATAACTAAAATACAGTCCAATGCCTTGTACCAAGAACATGTTGCTGTATATAACCTCTCCCGACCTTACTGTCGTCTACTCCCTCTGTCCCTAAAAGAAGTCATTCTAGACTTGGACTACGTCAAACTTAAAACCTTCTTTAAGTTTGACTGCATTTATAGAAAATATATCACTACTTGTGTATCCAAATTAGTTTATTATGGAAATATATTTCATTATCTATCCAATGATACTTCTTATGTATCATAAATATTAATATTTTTTTGTATATAATTGATCAAAGTTGAGATGGATTTACTGCTGAGAATAATACTCTTTTGGGGCGGAGGGAAGAAAGTTCACCCAGCACCTCCTTCATCCATTATTGCCGTGCAATACTATTGCAACCACAAATTGATAATGACAGGAACACGAAGTTGCAATAGGAAATGTGCGAGTGCAACCTGTTTTCAATGATTTGGACCCTTGTCTATACAAGATGGCTTCGATCGGAGACATGCATTTAGGAGAAATTCTAGCTATCTTCCTAGCAATTTCATAGTCACTTTCAAAAGTGTTGAAGTCCATGTATGTAATTGATTGGAGTAGACGAATAGATGACTATATTCCCTGAAGAAAAAGGATGAATATATCTGCTTATATAAAATGTGCCTGAATTCGACAAACTATTCTGCTCCGATCCCTGCTGGTAGCTCTCGTAGTCACATGTCACTAGTGATTCATGGATTTCGATCTCCTTGAGCAAAAATGGTTTAGCAGTAATTTTCTATAAACATATATTTGTTAAGCAAGCCCATTTTTAAGAAACTTTTATTTCATTGATGCAACGCGTCAAGCAAACTATTGGCAAGCATATTGCATGAAATATCCAGATTACGCCTTGTTTGGATGCACTTGTATTCATCTCAATTTACATGTCTTCAAGTGGATTGGAGTGAAATTAAACTAAGCTACATTCCAATTCACTCCAGCACATATGGATTGAAGTGCATACGCATGCATCCAAACAAGGCCTCAGTGAAGTCACATGCAAATTCCAAGGGAACTTGTTGCACGCGTACAAATCACTAGCAATTTATCACAATATAATACAAATTGTTTGAAAAGGCAAAGGATGACCTAATAACACCAAGGTGCCATATATTCTATGTCATATGGCTTTGTGACTAACTTAACTACAATACATGTGTGCCATATGAAAGCAACTTCATACCTAATGCCGCACTTTTTGAGCCACAGCAACGAAGTTCCGTGCCTTTTTTTCTCCACTCCACATGAACAAGACAAATGTTCCACACGTTCTCTGGATTCATGCACATTAGTTATTATTATTAGTACAATCATCATGATAAAGAAAATAGAAAGCTTAACATGTTTACTACAACAATGGAAAACATTGACAGAAAAATTTGATTATTATGACATTCAATCTAATAGTAGTGTGATACTAGATGCAATGGAATGTTTAAAAATCTTCTTGCTAGTTGCACCTTTTATTTCTGGTGACTGCAAATTTAAATCTCTTTTACTATAAATCTAAGTGTGCGTACATGTATGAGTATCTATATTGTACTCCATCTGGCCGTCCTCTCGTAAAAAAAAATTCTAGATTTTGCATAAGTCAAATGATTAAGTTTATAAAAGAATAATATCAATGTTTATGTCTTCAAATAGATTTACTACGGAAATATATTTCATAATTAATTTGATGATATTTTTTTTTGTATCATAAATGTTAGTAATTTTTTTTTGTATAGATTTAGTCAAACCTAAAATTGTTCGACTTCTCGAAAAATAACAATTGCATTTTTTTGGATAGAAGGGAGTAATTTGCAAAAAGAAAACTATAACTCCAAAAAGGATTGAAACTGCCCAAACAAAAAGAAAAATCGAGGCCCTCTTTGCCCTGTTTTTGTTAGGACTTCTCCACCAACTTAATAAAAACGTTGCTAAACATGCACACATGAGAACGGTTTGCGAGGTCAAAACTCATAAAACCGAAGCCATTTTTATCTAGAAACCGAAGCAAAAAAAAACATGATTTTTTGGCTTTACTCGAGCTGTCGAGCAGCAGGGAGGAAGAGGAACAGCATCGTTCCAGCAGACACAAAATGGTAGGCTTCCCATTTGCGAGTGTGTGACCCCACTTCGCACCTGTCCGGCCTCCTCCGTACACCACGTCCACGGATGTGGCCCATTGACTCACTTGGCCCACACGAACTGGTCCACCAAGGACGGAGCCCACTGAAGAAATTCTCAGGAAACCCCTGGACCTCCAAAACATTCCTGCGGTGTGCGGTCCTACCCCTACACTCACAGCGCGTACGCATTTTACCATTATGCCCCCTGAGCTGCATCGTATTTCCAACACGAGTCCTTCGCCCCCCAGCGGCCGCACGATCCTTAAAGCTCCATTGCTCCCCCACCTCGCCTCCTTCCACTTCGAGCACACACACTCCCACGCCCGCGCGCGGCCCCACCGCACTGCCGGCCCTTGGTTCCACAGAGCGCGCGCTGCGCGGTGCCCCCAGCGATGGCGGCGGGGGATGGCGGTGGTGGGCCCGAGGAGGGCGTCGGCGAGAGTTCGTCCCCGCCTCGCGACCCCGGGCCCGCGGCCGCGGCCGCACCCGCTGCCTCCGGCGGGAGCGGTGGCGGCGGCCGCGGCGGGAGCCTCCGAGACATCTGCCGCGAGGTGTTCGAGCGCCTCGTCAGCGATGGCCTCGCGGCGGGCTCCGAGCTCCTCGCCCAGCTCGAGGCCCACTTCAATAGGCTCCCCATCAGGTGAGCCACTCGCAGACTCGCTCGTCTCGTCTCCGCCTTCCCCTCCCCTGCCCCAGCCCGCGGAAGCAGTTGCCTGCGCCTTTTGGTGGAATGATTCGGGGGTTGGAAAGGTTTCTCAAATGGTCGGGGAATCCCTTGAGCTTGTGGCCGGATTGAGGAAATCCGCGTCAGTTGTTATGCTTAGGTCTCGTTCGTTTGGCTGGTTTTGAGGCTGGGAACTATTCCAGCTAATCTATACTAATACAAATAAGCCTATCAATCCAGCTGGAACAATTCCAGAGCAACCATTCCAGATTAAACGAACGGGCCCTTAGGGACTCATCACGGCGTTCAGCTTTACTGGATTTATGCCAGTGGAATATCACTGGGTCCAACGACCGGTCTTCAGCTCTGCTCGGTGGACTTTGAACGGGCGGTTTCTAGATTAAACTAAGTGGCGAGCATTTGTTTATTTGACTTTGAATGGGTGTGTTCCCTTCTCCAAGGAACGTGCTTCTCAATTGTTTGCAACTTCGCTAGTATGTCTGCTGTGGCTGTAGTCTTGTAATTTGATCATTGGATTGCCGTGGCTGTAGTCTTGTAATTTGATCATTGGATTGCCGTGGCTGTAGTCTTGAGTTCTGGGATCAGCAGTGCCATTTTGTTTATTTGACACTGATGGGTGTGTTCCACACTCCCACTTCCAGGAAGAATATTTGGTTCCTTGGAAGCCTTCTTGTTACATCTTATTTTAGACATTTTAGTCTTGCAAGTTAATGTTTAAAATTCGACCCAGTAGGGTCATCTATTATTTCATTGGTACCTCCATTACTTTATTTAATGTTATTCTTCTACTTCATTACCGCGTAGCTACAAGCTGGATGTGAATATTGACAAAGCAGAGGACGTGTTAATCCATCAGAAAGTTTTGGCAGAAGCGAAGGATCCTGATAGGCGCCCAGCGTTCGCTGTCCGTTTCCTCAGGGTAACTATTTTTTCTTTCTGTGTTATGTGTTCTATGGGCTGGGTTTTGTTTACACTCAGCAAGCAGTTAAGGTCTGTGCAAAATTCTGGGTATTATGAGGAAACTGTCATTAGAAGTCACAGGAACAAACTAGTACTAGACATCTTTCTTTTTCTTCCCAAAATTTTTCCTTGAAAGCAATTTGAACCTGTGTATCATGGCGCAATAACCATTTCTGTAACAGTAAATCAATTTTGTCAAATGAACCATTTCGTGCTTATTCTTTTTATTAATTGATGCCTGTTTATATCTGATATCACCAGCAAAAAGTAGAGTTAATTATTGACATTAAAACTTTGATCAAAGCTTGAAGAGGTAAATGTGGACGAGACAACTAACTCTGATGCTCATGAAGAAGGGGCTGATATTGGTGAAGCTCTTTCTACCAGGTACTCATGCACAGTGCTAGTGTGGTGCTTTTGTAGTTTTGACTCTTGAGTGACCTTGACGGACAAGTTGTGTGCTGTTTCCAACCCAGCATTTACTTCCAGACTGTTTGAAGATACAACCTATTGTTAGATTATGATCTGAGATATACGGTTTAGCAGCAGAACATGCATAAGAACAAAGGGAAAAAAAATATTCACAAATTAAACAAAATGGTAACTGTTGGTTGCTTTCCATAGTTTCTTTGGATTTGGTAAGTAATGTACTTGATGTTCCAGACTAATTGTAGAAATATGCTATTGATCTCACTATTTTGCTGGTGAGTTACTGAAGTTAAAAGTGTTATTAGACTTTGAGATCATGAACCAACACACCACCGAACCATAGTTACTTAATGCAACTCTGGATTGACAGTAGCTATTTTATTTTACCACATAACTGCATGTGCTTTGTTTGCCTCCTTTTATATATCATGCTATATGTGAAATCATAGTGTTCCATGAGAATCCAATTCATTTTTATTTATCTTAATTGTTTTTGCACACTAATTACAAACGATGGTAACACAGGTTACTTCCCGATTAAAATTGGACTTCATCAAGGGTCAGCCTTAAGCCCGTATCTCTTTGCCTTGGTAATGGATGAGGTTACCAAGAACATACAAGGGGATATCCCTTGGTGTATGTTGCTCGCTAATGATGTAGTGTTAGTGGACGAAAGCCAGGCAGGAGTAAATAGGAAACTAGAGTTATGGCGGCAGACCCTTGAGTCTAAAGGTTTTAGATTGAGCAGAACTAAAACTGAATACATGAGATGTGACTTTGACGGAGTTGTACCGGAGGAGGAAGATGTGAGTTTGGAAGGTCAAGTAGTGCCTAAGAAGGATACCTTTCGGTATCTGGGATCGATGCTACAGAGGGATGGAGATATTGATGCGGACGTTAGCCATAGAATCAAAACAGGGTGGATCAAGTGGCGACAAGCTTCTGGCATTCTCTGTGACAAGAGGGTACCACAAAAGCTAAAAGGCAAGTTCTATAGAACGGCGATTAGACCGGCTACATTGTATGGAGCAGAATGTTGGCCTATAAAGATTCGACATGTTCAACAACTGAGTGTTGCAGAAATGCGTATGTTGTGATGGATTTGCGGTCACACAAGAATGGACCGAGTTCGGAACGATGATATACGTGATCGCCTAGAGGTAGCACCAATTGAAGAAAAGCTTGTCCAACATCGGTTGAGGTGGTTTGACCATGTCTAAAGGAGACCTCTAGATGCACCAGTGCATTGTGGAGTCCTAAGCCAAGCTAATAATATGAGGAGAGGTAGAGGAAGACCGAAATTGACATGGGGGGAGGCAATAAAAAGAGATTTGAAAGCTTAGGATATACCTAGAGATCTATGTTTGAATAGGAGTACTTGGAAAGCAGCTATTGAAGTGCCTGAACTGTGACTTGGGGCTCTTGGTGGGTTTCAACTCTAGCCTACCCCAACTTGCTTGGGACTGAAAGGCTATGTTGTTGTTGTTTTTGCACACTAATTGGGTTGAGGCTTAACATGTTAACAGATTAAGGTATATACATAAATACAATTTTTTTATATATTATTGTTTAATAGGTGGAATGGAACAATAAACATGGTACACTACAGAGGTGCATGAGTGCATCACTCTTATCAAATTTAGAACTTTTACTTGCACTAGTTCGCATTCACACTATGCACCCATAAACACAGAACTACCACCTTTTGCTCTAATAAAGTCCCAGTGCTCAAGCCTCTTATGATTGGACTAACCTTCTCTCTGGTTATCTGCATATTTCACAGGTCAAAGACATCATATACACCCATTCATGAGATACTATTCTCCACTAAGGACAAACCCAAGCTCCTGAGTCAGGTCAGCAATACTACAATTATGAATGGAAACCTAAAGCATCTTTATTATTTACTACTCCCTCTGTTCCAAATTATAAGATTTGTTTGGCTTTTCTAGATACATTGCTTTTACTATGTATCTAGATTAGTGTATATCTAAATGCATAGTAAAAGCTACGTATCTAGAAAAGTCAAAACGTCTTATAATTTGGGATGGAGGGAGTAGTTTCTGTTTAAAATGAGCTTGTCTATGCCTTTGATAACATTAGCTGTCTCTTTTTTATCTTATATGTCAATGCTAACAATGATTGTTACTATATGCGCCTTTTTTGATTTCCTGGGCACCATGGCGTATGTAACCATGTTTATCTTCTTGCTCTGACAGTTGTCTGCTTTGCTTTCTGACATTGGACTGAACATCAGGGAGGCACATGTGTTCTCAACAACAGATGGTTATTCTCTTGATGTTTTTGTTGTTGACGGTTGGCCCATTGAGGTAATTTTAGTTTCGTATTATGTTATGTGTCGAATTGCTTAGATGACAAAATTGTAGTGCTGATGCCTACTGATATCTTGTAACGTTTTACTTGATATTTTCTTTTAAACTAATGTGCTTGTGGTTATTTAGGAAACTTCAAGATTCTAAAGGATTTATAGTCTTTGGATAAGTTTTAGGTTAATGCTGTTATGTGACGACTACTTTCCTCTATTGACATGGCAATCAAATGGATCTCTAGAGTTGTCTTGCTTGAATGAGCGTGATGTCCCCATTGGGATGCACAGAAAAAAAATTGATCCTATTTCTTTGTGAACAACAATGATATATCACTACAATGTTTATCGTTACAAAAGAGCATTGTTGTCCTATTTCTATGTGAACAGTTTTTTTTTTTCACTGCTCAAGATGATAATTACGCTTCATGTGAGCAGGAAACTGATGGTTTGCATAAGGCACTAGAAGCATCAATTTTGAGAAATGAGGTATGCTGCATAATCCATTCACAGCTTTACGAAGTTCTTGCTGTTCAATTGGGACTCGATATATTCAATATGTACTGATCCTGCGATCCAATATCCTCAAGCTAATATCATATTTCTGGATCTTTGTAAAATAAATAAGGGTTCATGGTCTGGCTCTGAATCCTCAGCTTCCGAAAGATCACTACCATTCCTAGCACAGGAATCAGATATTGACACAAGACTTCTGAAGATTGTAAAGAAGGTTGCTTCTGGATCTTGTGGGGACATGTGAGTCACTGTTACACTGCTGAGTTTAGTGGCAGATTTGTCATATCTAGCAGTGTTTTCTTCATATGATGCATGTGCTCTTGTGTGAAGGTTTCTTGGGACCTACAGTGGTGAGGAGGTTGCTGTTAAAGTTCTTAATCCTGAGAATTTGAACCAAAATGCATGGAGTGAATTTAAGCAAGAAATCTACATGTTAAGGTATTCCATATTTCTATGAATAATTTGTGTATCATTGTTTTTTTTTTTTTTGATAACATGAGGTTATCATTGTTGTGTGCACTCTTGAAGTTGTACACCTGATTATATTGTGTTCAGAAATCGATCTCTAAAAATCGGCATAAGTAGGCATGCTTTTACCTCCACCAGCTTGTCTGTTGCAAGCACAAACAAAGATATATACCTAATCCTTCACCTTCCACACTTCTTTTCAGGGAAGTTGATCATCCAAATATTGTCCGATTCATTGGTTCATGCACAAAGCCACCTCAGTTTTACATAATTACAGGTGAGATTCATGCAAGCAAACACAAAATTTTAGAAAGGGTAACAACTGAATTTTCTTGTGTATGTTGCGATGGATTTGTGGTCGCACAAGAATAGACCGAGTTAGGAACGATGATATACGTGACCGCCTAGGGGTAGCACCAATTGAAGAAAAGCTTGTCCAACATCGGTTGAGGTGGTTTGGCCATGTCCAAAGAAGACCTTCAGAGGCACCAGTGCATTGTGGAGTCCTAAGCCAAGCTAATAATGTGAGGAGAGGTAGAGCTAGACCGAAATTGACATGGGGGAGGCAATAAAAAGAGATTTGAAAGCTTGGGATATACCTAGAGATCTATGTTTGAATAGGAGTGCTTGTAAAGCAGCTATTGATGTACTTGAACCGTGACTAGGGGCTCTTGGTGGGTTTCAACTCTAGCCTACTCCAACTTGCTTGGGACTGACAGGCTTTGTTGTTGTTGTTGTTGTAACAACTGAATTTTCTTTTGCACCAATAATCAGAGTTCGAAAAGTATTTGGCACCATGACTTAAAGTGAGAAGAAGCTACTGTTGAAAGACCATAGCCTTGCCTTGGGAAATTGTATTTTCCTCTATGATGGAGATCGTGTTACTATTTTCCCATTTGAAGTATATATATGTCTTAGAGAGTTCATTTGAGGTAGTAACTTTAATATCTATTTTTTTTCTTGCAGAGTGCATGTCTAGAGGAAGTCTGTTTGATTTCTTGCACAATGAGCATAATGTGTTGGACCTCCCAACACTTCTGAAGTTCGCACTAGATGTATGCCGAGCGATGACCTACTTGCATCAGAAAGGCATTATCCACAGAGATTTAAAGTCTGCCAACCTTTTATTGGATAAAGATCATGTATGTACCCAATGATTATTAAGTTCTTTCATTGGAGCTGAGTATTTTGCAGGCAGTGGTTGTGGAAAATATTTGTGGACACGGATTATATTTTTCGTTTCTTTGCCCATATTATGGTCATGGATATGCATTTAAAAGTACTAAATATGTCAATATAAGTCATTTTATGCTCATTTCTCCAGGTTGTTAAAGTAGCAGATTTTGGTCTAGCTCGTTTTCAGGATGGAGGGGGTGCTATGACTGCTGAAACTGGGACCTATAGATGGATGGCACCTGAGGTATTAGACGCTGGAACAATTTGACTTCTGTTAAAGCTAGCCAAAGCTCAAAATACAATTTATAGTGTCTTCGTTTTATCTGCGCTGATGTTTTTCGAACTGGACTTATAATATGTTTGAAAGTGTATATTCACAGCATGAATATTGTTACTACCAGTTGTGTACTAATTAGTGGTTTACAAAATTGTCATATTCATATAATTTCCAACTAATAATATGGAAAAGAAATGGAAAGCCTTTAATCACTTTCATTTTTCATGTGTAGGTTATAAATCATCAGCCCTATGACAACAGAGCAGATGTATACAGTTTTGCTCTTGTACTTTGGGAGCTCATGACATCCAAGGTTTCTATGCTATCTCATATGGGATATTTACAGGCTTGCAGAACAAAAAAAATTAAACAAAGTTATCAATTATCATTACCTGTGCTTTTGCCCATTAAAATGTTGTTTTCCAATTTTCCAGATTCCATATAATACCATGAGCCCCCTCCAAGCAGCCGTTGGTGTGAGGCAGGTCGGTTCTTACAATCTTGTGTAGCTGATTTTATCTGTTCATACATTTTCCCACTTTCAGAAGTTACTCTACTTGAAGGGGGAACAAAAGTTTAATTCCCGATTTGATTTCAATGCAGCTACAAGCAGCTGTTTGAGAAAAATACAGTTGTTAGAAACAGTATATTTTGAGATGTGTCAAGTATGTTAAATATTATGCTGACTGTACCAGGGATTGCGGCCACAAGTTCCAGAAAATGCACATCCCAGGCTCATAAACTTGATGCAGAGATGTTGGGAAGCCATCCCGTCTGATCGCCCTTCACTTGCGGAGATCATTCCTGAACTAGAGGATATTCAAGCACAAGCGCAGGTATCACCACAAAGCCCTCGCAGTCAATTTCAAATGGATCCTACTCTGGTGGTTCTGAGAACATGCCATGCCTCACTGCTGTTAGCCTGTTACAGAGAACATCAGGGGAGGCGAGCCAGAAACAGAAGGACGAGAACCCAGGCAGTAGTAAAGATTGATTGACCCTCTGCACATACATGTTGACAAGTTCTCTCATCTGATCACTAACAGCTGAGAAAGTAGCATATCATCAGTTTTGATGCCAGAGAAAAGAATTTTTAGTCAAGTTTTGTCTGCAACTCTTGGGGCCAACGGCCAAGCTCTTGGTATGAACCTTGCTTCACACTCTTAGGTCCCATTTTTCTTGCATAGGAGGATATCTTTGAGTTGTGGCTTGATATATGTGAATATTCGGATGAGAATTTACTGCTGCTTGTCATGCAAAACTGCATGTTTGTCGGGGCTTGTGAGT
Source organism: Miscanthus lutarioriparius (assembly GCA_904845875.1). Taxonomy (NCBI): domain Eukaryota; kingdom Viridiplantae; phylum Streptophyta; class Magnoliopsida; order Poales; family Poaceae; genus Miscanthus; species Miscanthus lutarioriparius. Next base: position 91,842,768 of record CAJGYO010000009.1, read on the forward strand.
TTCTTGAGTTTGCATATTGAGGATTTCATGATTATGTCAGGTGTTACGGATGCCTGTAGGTGACTGGTTCTGGAGGCGAGGTGCCTCCATGCTCAGGTTCACCTGACTTCCTGCAACCACCACGCTGATTGGTTCATATCAGTTGCATCTTTCCTGCAAGAACAAATGCAGTGCAATGCGTGGCGGTGGTTACAGCAGTTGAGTTTTATAACTCCTCTCTATCGGAGATGCCTCAGAAGAGCTCGAAACCTGACGACGATGGGTCCGTATCATATGATGTTCTCCGTCTTCATTTCTCAATCAAAAACTAAATGGGAGGAACAAGAGATACTGATTGTACCGAGGGCAGAGAGATTGTCTCTAGTTTGTTAGAGCATCTGCCTCCTTGTGTCCGTCCGTCGAACACTTGTAGCTAGTGATAAGGACAAAATGGAATCCAAATCGTGCTGGCTGTTTCGGATTGGATAGAAAATTCCACCAGGAGCCTGTGTTAGCTTTGTAGCAGCAGCAGCAGCATCTTCCTGAATAGTGTTGAGCCTAAGGAGAAGAAGGGGCCAGGCTAGGATGTTTTCAGGGGTGCTCACCAGCATGGGAGAACAAAGCACACAGTGTTCAAGCATTGTTAACAACAATCACTTTGGACTAATTACTTGGTAAACATTTTTTCTTGGCAAGAGATGATTCTACGATTTTTAGCATGAGTGTTATACAATGACATCAATGATTTGACTTGTAGACCCACGCTCTGGCCTCCGGGGTACCGAGATTCAAATTGGCGATCAACTACATACATTTTTGTATTGAAGGTCACCTGGGGGAGACGACCTCCACCTGAATTTTATTGATCATAATAACCTGCCATTAAGGCGTTGGATTTTACAAATTACACCGTTTTCTTTGTATAGTAGAGATAGATTGATTACATTACATTACACTTGGAATCGTTGCATTCTCCTCTCTGAAAACCACTCCATTCCTACGCTTCCAAAGTTGCCAATGATCAGTGGTAACATCAAAGTAGCCATCAGCATGGCGGCAGGCACGACGTGTGATCTGGAGTACCTAGCAAATCAATACTAGTATATAAAAACATCGACAAGTGCTCCCGTACTCCTCAGGCCTCAGGTGGTCTTGTGTTCTCCACACTCCTCTGCGTCCGGGCGTGTGGTGGCCGCAAGCGTTTTTCTGCGTCCCGTACGTACTCCCGTTGCACCGTGCGTGCTCCTTCCATCCAACACGCACACACACACACTGTCCAGTCTGCCGCCGGGCCCGGGGGCCATCGGCCATGGCCACCGCCGTTTCCAACGACGACGCCAGTAAGCTCACCGTCGTCGTCCTCGGCCCGGGCGCGGTGGGCGCAGCTGCCGCCGCCGCCAGCGCAGTTTCTGCCGCAACCAAGCCGTCGGCGCGGCACGTGCAGTGGCTGCGCGCCGCGGTGCTGGGCGCGAGCGACGGCCTGGTGTCGACGGCGGCGCTCATGCTGGGCGTGGGCGCCGCGCGTCCGGGCGACGCCGACGCCGACGACCTGAGCGGCAGCGGCGGCGTCCTCCTCGCGGGGCTCGCGGGCCTTGTCGCCGGCGCCTTCAGCATGGCCATCGGCGAGTACGTGTCCGTGCAAGCGCAGCTGGATGTGGAGCTGGCCGACCTCAAGCGCGCGGCCGACGAGGAGGAGGAGGCGGCGGCGGGTGACGGAGACGACGGAGCTCCAGTGGACCGGACCCCGGGCCTCTCGAGCCCGGGCCAGGCGGCGGCGGCCTCCGCGGTGTCTTTCGCGGCCGGGGCGGCCGTCCCGCTGCTCGCGGCGTGGTTCGTCACGGGATACACGGCGCGGGTGGCGGTGGTCGTGGCGACGGCGGCCGCCACGCTGGCGGTCTTCGGCTGGCTAGGGGCCGTGCTGGGCCGGGCACCCGGTGGACGGGCCGGGCTGAGAGCCGTGGTGGGAGGCCTGGTGGCCATGGGGATCACGTATGGGCTCATGAAGCTGTTCAGGATCCATGGAGTTTGATGGGCCGGAAATATCAGTGGATCTCACTTCGCTGATTTAGCACCCCAGTCAATGTTCGCCACCACTGCCGTGCTGCGCATGCCGCCGCCGCCGCGAAAGCTGGCTTGCCTCCCACACATACAGTTGTAAAATCCGTGATTCTCTATGCTATTTATGTGTTTGTGATGTTAACCAAGCGGTTTTGATTAAATTATAATACGTGTTTTGACTTTTCTAAATACATTACTCCATTATATATTTACACATAGTGTAGATCTAAGTGCATAGAAAAATCTTCATATCTAAAAAAACTAAAACATTCTATAATTTGGAATAGAGGGAGCAGAGTCTATATTTCTATGACCTTTATGTTTACTATGATTACAATCTCCCTTAAAAACCCTGGTCCGCTTTAGAATCTAAGATTTTCATAAAGAACATTGCTCCCACAATCTCCATATAAAGACCTCCAGACGTGCACATAGCCGCTGAACAGGATAGCAACGTTATTAACATCCGGACGTTATTGTTAGAATATGAGTGAATTGGCCATATCTTTCCATGAGCTTAATCTTTTGGGTTAAACTGATCGGTGGATGCAACTCAATATGGTACAAGATCTAGAGGTCTCGGTTCGAATTTGAAGCCTAGTTAGTGCAATTAAATTAAATAATTGTTGTTCCCTCCTATTTCACGTTTGATAAGGCCTAAGGGGAGTGTTGGAATATACGTGAATTGCCAATCAAGGTTTTAGGTTGAACTGGTCGGTGCATGCAACTGAATAGTTATTTGATTATTAAAGTTTGTCTAAGACTAATCTATACATGGTGACTTGGTCTCTTGAAACTAGATATTTCAAAAGTTATTGGTCAGTGTATGCAACTCAATAATTATTCAATTATTAAAGTTTATCTATAAAGCATAATCTATACATCGTGATTTAGTCTCTTGAAACTAGATATTTCAAAAGTTATTGCAAGTCATCAAAGTTCTAAAAGTTTAACCTCAATGTTTTCCAAAGCAATACTAGATATCGAATACGACTTCCAGTTGATGTATAATCTACCGTAAGAGTATCTCCAACAGTAAAAAATACTCCTAAAAACTGGTTTTACAACCTTTGCAAAATGTATTGGGAGACAAAAAAGGCTACAACTCCAACAATTTCCAAAATCTCACGTCTCAAAGATAGAAGGAAATTATATTTTACATAAGGAATCCTAAACTATTTATAAATTACACTAACAGCTTTAATACTTTATTTCTCTCTTGTATATTTGCATTAAGAACCCTACTTTTTTTCTTCCCCGCATACGTCCACCTCCAGATTCGCACACGATACGTGCGTGTAACTTTACGTGCGTGGGGAGGTTTTTTTCAAGTGCCAAAAGATTGAGAGGTGTTGGAGATGAGTTTTTTTTTCAATCTTACCAAAATTTGCTAGATTGGAAGACTGTTTTGGGTACTCTTGAAGATGCTCTAACTCTGTAAATGAAAATAAAAAATTTAAAAATTACAAATAGTAACTAACCCCATATTTTCTTATTCGAGTTCATTTTGTATCTCGTGTTTGCCGTTTAATAGTGAAGTTTAACCGGAACATAGCCGGTGCAGCTGACGACCGACAGCAGCGTCTTCTTCCTCATGTCGACCTCGACCATCCATACTTGGTTCCCCTCCAAGATGTCAGGGTAACTGACCCTGAAGCAGATGGCGCCGGGGTTGTCCACGCTCAAGACGGGGCAGCACGGTTGCACACGCGGGAGGCCCTCACAGGCCAGCAGCGCCCATAGCTCCTCGCAGTCGAGCACGGCGTCCTTCACCCACGCCGACGCCATTCGGCGTGTTCGCTCGTTGGTGCTGGTGCTGGTGCTGGTTTTTGCTGGCTGATGCTGGTTTTTTGTGAGAGGAAAACACTGTTGGCTGGTTGAATAAGCGTTGCTGAAACCAACAAGCGAACAGCGTCGTCCGTCCTCAGTGTCAGGGTCCAGGTGGTCACAATGAAGAGGCGGAGCGGGACCGAGGTGGTGCCGTGGCCACCGCAGTAGGCCGCCATGTCCCCATGATCACGACCGCGCGTCAACCAGGGTTCGAGCTGAGCCACAAGGAGCTCGTCCTCGCCGCACCGCAGGAGGCCGGTGTTCTCAAGGAACAACCTGCGACGGCCCAAGCAATGGAGCCGCTCTTCCTCCATGAAAACGTCGCGGGTGGGGAGCTGGGTCAGCGCCGGCGGCCTCGTGGCACCGCCGGCACTGTACACGAAGGACCCATCTTTCTTCTATCTTCCGGTACTAAAAAGATCAACCAGGACCCATCTACCACCACCGTGGTGAGTGGTGACACGGCCGGCGCGCCCCACACACGTTCACACATACTGGCCACCTTTAAATCCTAGTCGCCACAACACTTAAATCCTAGTCGCCACAGCACGCTCCTCACCTTGCACGCGACTGCGGCGGCCAATGCCCCTACATTTGGGAGTCGAACGCGGTAATAGTAGAGGCCAATCATCCGGCTCTGCCTCTCTTCCCTCTCACATACTCCCTCCTTCCAACATTTATTTTTTTCTCAAAATTGTTGTCATTCTCATTTTCCAATACAACCTTTCTCTTCTTCAAATACATCTTTTTTTTCTTTTCCCAATACATCTTTATATCTATTCCTCCCTGTCTCTCTACTTCCTTTCTGTGCACTACACCTTTTCACTATTTCTTAATACCCGTGCCCAAACCTAAAACGTCAAATATTTTGGGACTAGTGTGCTCGATCGGTTTATTAAGCAACAGCATTAGTAGAACCACGGCCGTTCCTGAAATTCCAAATTAACTTATAACCAACTGAAATTCCAAATATCAAGCAATATAAGAGTACTAGTTCAGGTTCAGGATGCCAGATGAAGACGTTTAATAGATCTGACGTAATTCCATGAACTAAATTCAAAAAAATTGCTAGGAACTAGCACAAATTTCTTATTCGAATTTATTTTCTACCAGCCGCTAGCTGACCGTTTAGTATTGAAGCTTTACCGGCAAATGAGGGTTTTATGTAGTGTGGACCAAAGTGGGTGCAGCGGACGATGGACAGGGACAGCAACGCCTTCTTCCTCTTGTCGACCTCGACCATCCATACCTTCCTTTCCTCGAAGCTTTTGAACTCGATCTCACCGACGCTGAAGCAGACGACGTCTGGGTTGTCCAAGCTCACGACAGGGCACGCTGGATGCACGCGCGGGAGGCCGTCGTAGCCCGGCAGCGCCCAGAGCTCCTCGCAGTCGAGCTCGGCGTCCTTGGCCCACGCCATTGGCCCATCGTCCTCGTCCGTCCTCAGCGCCAGGGTCCAGGTGGTCACCAAGAAGGCATTGCTGGACCGCGCGCAGCAACAGCAGCGGAGGTCAATGCTGACGTACTTCAACGCGCCGACGCCGACGCCATCGCCGACGACGCCGCATATGTCTCGAGAATACTCGATCTCCGGGCGCCTGCCGTCCTCGTAGTGGTCCGTCCATGGAGGGGGCACCACGGGCAGCGGCACGTAACGGAGCCTGCTGGGACGCTCCTCCGCCATGTCGCAAAGGAAGACGTAGCCTTGGCTGTAGTTGACCCAGCACAGGAATCTGTCACCGACGGGGACGACCTTATCGCCCATGTACTGGCGGTTCCATGACCACGGCCTCGGTTTTTCTCCTTTGCCGCCGGCACCGTCGCCCTCGTCGACGAGGACGATGGGTACCGCCGGCTTGAGCTCCCACTCGCGCCTGCCGACGTGGAGCACCCACACCTCGGCCAAGAACGTGTCCACACTGCTCCACGTCAACTCGAGCTGAGCCACAAGGAGTTCGTCCTCGCTACGTCGCAGGAGACCTGTGTTCTCCTTGTACAGCATGCGCTCGCTTGGTTCCCGGCGGCGGACGCCTCCTCCCACTGAAGGGACATCGCGGGGAGGGAGCAGCTGGGACAGCGATGGCGGCCTCATGGCAGTGCCTGCTCTGTACACGAAGCAGGCGCCCGTGTACCGAGCATCCAAGAGGACGGAGTCGCCGTGGGCCGCCATGACTCGAAACTCCTGGTCGGGAGCGAGCTCGGTGCTGCCCGTCCAGTCGTAGTAGAGGAAAGAGCTCTCGGGCGGCGGCGCAAGGCTCAAGGAGACACGGAGCTGTCCGCCACCGAAAGCGGAGGTGCGGCAATCCGCCACGGTCGTCTTGGCGTCCGGGACGATGGATTCGTCCCTGCGGCAGGCGAGATAGTTCAGCATCGCCCAGCATGGGTCTTTTTTATTTTTCTTTCTTTTCATCTTTTATTCCTTTTAATTTTTAGTTTCTTTTCTTCTATTTCTTTTTTCTTTCCTTTCTTTTTTAAATTTTATTTTTTTGGTGGTCTTTTTTTTTACTTCCTTTTTCTATTTTAATATTTTATTCTTTTTTTATTTTTCTTTTCTTTTTTCTAATTATAATTTTATGTTTCACATTTTGAATTTATAGATACACGTGATGTTCATGTAGTATACATGTAATATGTTCTATGATGTATTTTTGGATGTCCGTGAGTAGAAATATGATGTTCTACGATGTATTTTGTAATGCTTCGTAAGCATACATTAATGTTCTAGAATATATTTTGTGATGTTCGGTAGCATTTTTCCTTCTTTTTATTTAACTCTAATTAATTACTTCACTAATTTTATTATTTTATTTTACATGAAATATTTGTGATGTTCACGTAGTATACATATGATGTTCTATGCTATATTTAGTGATGCTCATGTTGTGTTAATGCGATGTTCTATGATGTATTTGTGATGTTCGGTAGTATTTTTTTCTTTTTTTATTTGATTATAATTAATTACTTCACTAATTTTTTTTCCATTTCATGATATATATGATGTTCGCGTAGTATACATATGATGTTCTATGCTATTTTCTTGCGATGTTCGTGTAGTGTTAATGTGATGTTCGACGATTATCTTTAAATACAGGTTCATCATAAGATAAATATTCCTTCAAAAATTTTATGAAAATATATTCATGTGAGGATTTTGTTTTGAAGAGTTTATTGCAAGGGACACGACGGTGGAATCGGATTTTAATTATGATACTTGGTTTAGGATATATGGCTTTTTTACTTTAAAAAACATAGGATATGTGCTGATGTCAGCAATTTTATCTTTTACTGCAAGCTGCTGCGTGCTCTGTTGTTTGGCCCAAGAATACAATTGAATTGAGCCTAATTTGATGAAAGGTAGTGGGGGAAGAAATTATTTTTTTTAGGGGAGAGGGGTCAGCGGCGGGTTTGGTGCCGACGGGGCCCGTCGGCTCCTAGGCGTCCCCCATTTTTCAACCCTCAACTTGCATTGAAGTTTTATTTTCAACCTTCAACTATGAAACAGGGTAATATACACCCTCCAACTGTTAAAAAGAACAAATTTAGTCCTCTACTAGTTTCAAAAGCAGTTTTCTATTTTCTAATAATAATAAAATCTGATTCAATCTCTAGAAGTTCGTATTTAATTTATTTTAAATTATAAAAATATGAAATTAGTTCATGTTTTCTTGTAAAAATGTTATATATATGTTGATGTTATATTTAAAATTATTTTAAATTTCGCACAAAATTAAATTTTGCACGAAATTAAATTGTTCGCTTTCCGTTCTTTTATATTACAGTTTCATGCCTTCGTCTCCACGCGCACCGGGTGCTAAGCCTGGCTTTTGGCCGAAAACAACTCGAGAGGCAGGCCGCGAGCACCAAGCCCTATATTAATGTATATAGTAGCATTGCTATGATGCTATCCCCCGCTGATATTTATTTTAGATGAAACTAAACTTTTTTTTCTAAAAATGTTCTCTACTTGTTTATGGATAGGTATTTGGAATTGATTTATTTATGTTCCCACTGCATTATTGCTCGTTGTCACATTTATTAACAATTTAAAACAATGAAAGCTCTAATTTGGTTTTGACGAATTGTTGAAACCCTAGGTACTAACCTATTTGCTCTAGTGATAATGATATAGGTAGCACTATTCTAAGTGGTGGAGCAAATGAAGATCATGTTGATGGTGGTAATGGCCATGGTGATCAAGTGCTTGGACTTATTAAAGAAGAAAGAGAAAAACAAAAAGCTCAAGGCAAAGGTGAAACTTGATAGGAGCTTTTTGATTTGGTGATCAAGGCACTTAACGAGTTTGATCACATTTAGGATCGATAGCCGTACTATTAAGAGGAGTGAAACTCGTATCAAAATACGGTTATCAAAGTGCCACTGGATGTTCTAACTCATTGCATATGCATTTAGATCTAGTGGAGTGCTAACACCCTTGAAAATATTTGTGAAAAATATGCTAACACACGTGCACAAGGTGATACACTTAGTAGTTGGCACATTTGAGGAAGGGTGGAGAAGTTGGTGAAGTGGAGGAGCTATCCCAGAGTGATCGGACGCTGCCTCTGGAGTGACCGGACGCTGCTCCCCTGTGTCCGGTCAGTGTTTCGGTGAAGGCTGCCCTCGATCTTGTGACCGAATGCAACACAGTGAAAGTGACCAGACACAGGCAGGGATGACGTATGCTGACGTGTGCTTCTTCGCGAGCCAGAGAGGACCTGACTCACTGGCGCGTCTAGTCATGCATGACCTGACGCGTCCGATCATGAAAAACCAGCTCTGGATACTTACTGGAAGCGACCTAACGCTAGGATGTGCGTCCGGTCTTGGCCCACGCACATGTGCTCTGCTACTGATCGACGCGTCCAATCTTGTGACGGGCGCGTCCGGTTCTGACTTAACCGCGCGGGCGCTGGGAGATAGCCATTGGAGATCAGCGGCTGAGGTTGAACGCTCGGTGACACATGGACGGTGTTGGTTGACCGAACGCTGAGGCGTGCGTCAGATCATACCTGATCGGCACATCCGGTCGCCCTGAGTTGGGCTGCAGTGAGAGCCCAATGGCTCCATTTTGTGGGGACTTCTATTTAAGCCCCATGGCCAGCTCAAGCTCACTCTCTTGGCCATTTGCATTGACATAGCAACCTTGTGAGCTTAGCCAAAGCCATCCCACTCATCTCCATCATTGATTCATCATCTTTGTGAGATTAGGAGTGAATCCAAGTGCATTGCTTGAGTGATTGCATCTAGAGGCACTTGGTGATTGTGTTTCGCTGCAAGATTCCCATGTTTCTCTTGGTGGTTGTCACCACCTAGACGGCTTGGTGCAGCGAGGATCATCGAGCGGAGGAAGGTGCTTGTCTCCGGCTCTGATCGTGGTGATTGTGAGGGGTTCTTGTGCCTTCCCCGATGGAGCGCCAAAGGCAACTCTATTGGATTGCGCGTGGCTTGTGGATCCTCATCTTGTGTTGGTTGTGCGGCACCTAGTTGTGGGTTAGGCGTGTGATGCCTATTAGCACGTGAACCTTCAAGTGAGTGAATCGCCACAATGGGGACTAGCTTGCCGGTTGTTGACGGTCACTAACATCAATTATAATCCATCAACATAACCTACATTTATACTTAATTCCATCACCAAACATAGGTATAGGGTTTAAACTAATAAATTTCACGAGTTTTGGTGAATCTGTGTTTTCAGCAGGGTTTATCTAGAAAACTATCAAGGGGACATATTCATCAAAGAAAATTATGGAATTCCGCTGCGTAATCGACATGGGAAGAATCCATAAGGCGAATCACCGAAGCGGAGCCCGTGCTCTAACATGTGGGGCCGGCCGGCCCCATGTCAACCTCCCGTTGCTATGTCGGTTCCCCACCATCTACTAGGTTGCATCTATGTTGTCATTTAAGTCTGTTTGATCCAAGGACTCACGTTGGATGCTCTGGCCTATATATACCAGCCCCTGCCACCCTCCCTAGAGCCATCCTGAAACCCTAATTCATATTCTCCTCGTCAGGATCAGAGCCAGCTATCAAGAGAAGATTAGTCCTCTATAGGATCTAGTATTATGAATAGAAATAGTGAGATAGAGAGTGAGGAAAGAGTTTGGAGGAGGTGCTGGCCTATCGGCGCTCTCTCTACGGCTTGTATCTTGGCAGGTCCAAGTTCTACTTGAGCTTGCCTTCGAGATATCTTTGGTAATCAACTTCTAATTTGAGTAAGCATCTTGTTTATATTGTTCATCAGGATCACGACACTTTTGAGTGCTTTATTCCTGTTCTAGAGGGAGTAGAGTATTAATCGTAAGTGTAAGCGTGGTGCTTAGACTTGGGTTAATCGTGGATGCACCCTGCATTCCGGAAGGTGGTAGATCGTGTGAGTGACATAAGTTCTATATAGCTTGTACTATATAGCATGTATTATATGACAGTGTGCATGTAGGACGTAGTTGCAAAGGAAATCATCATCTGCTGGTGTCTTTCCTTAGTAATGTCCCCAGTTGAATAGTAGAAGACATAAGCTTACCCAAGTCAGAACTAGAGAACTTTAGTTATCCTCTCTACTCTCCTATTTATCCTAACCTGGTTGCTACCCTTAGTTAAGTTAGACCATGGTTAGTCTCACATGTTTCCCTGTGGATACGATATTTGGAATACCTCCGGGTGAAAGCTATAGCGGTATCCATGCGCTTGCAGATTTATCTGTATGCGTTAAAATATACCAACAAGCTTTCTAGCGTCGTTACCGGGGAAATGATTGCTGAATTAACTACAATCCTAGCTTAACCTTTTATCTTTTAATCTTTCTTTTACTTTTTTGTTTAGCATGGATTCCACTCCTATCTATCAATATGCTAAACCCACGAGCGCAAGCCTAGAGCCACCAAAATCTTCAGAACCCATCCTAACACCTGGCTATGAGCTGCGTCCGTGTTTTATAAAATTGATTCAGGATAAATCCTTCTCGGGAGAAGGCGATGAAAACCCATATTCACACCTACAAGAGTTTGAACAGACCTGTGCATGCTTGCGTATCGCTGGCATGTCTGACAAGACCTTAAGATGAAAGTTGATTCTGTTCTCTTTGACGGGAAAGAGCTAAACATTGGTATAGTCAAACCGTAGGAAGTATGTAAGGAGATTGGGAAATGTTATGCTCTAAATTTTATTTATGTTTCTTTTCCATCTCTAAAGTGGTTAGCCTTCGAAAAGAGGTTCTAAATTTTAGGCAACTAGAAGAAGAATCTCTTGGTACATCGTGGGATCATTTTAATGAATTCATCATCACTAGCCTAGACCTTGTTATTCAAGACCATGTACTTCTTTAACATTTTTATATGGATCTTAGCAAGGATTCCATGGAATCCCTTGATGCAGCCTCTAGAGGAGCTTTCCTTCATTTGTCTACTAGTGAAGCAAGGGCTATGCTTGATAGAATTAGTGGAAAGACTCTCTACACTAGCATTCATAATGAACTCTCCTAGAAAGAGAAGAAATCATCTCCCGATCAAGAAGAGGAAGTTCTGATAGCCAAAACACAACCATTTCAATCCCCAAGATTTAGCTATCAATCCTGAACCATCAATACCCAAAACCCCCAAGAGAAAGAATTCCATCTTTGGAAATCCCTGTTGAAATTAGGGATGATCTCTTTGGTGCTGATTTTGGGAGAACATTAAATTATCATCTTCATAAGAGACCTTCGAGCGAATATAATTCAAATCCTCTCAAGAAGGGATCTCTTAGGAAGCGTCCTTATTTCCATATAGGACATTGGGAAGAATTCAAGGACGACATTTCAAGTAATGCCATAGAAGGAGAGTTGAGTGTAAGGAAAATGGACCCTAGGCCCATTTACTTTGGATTTTGGTGTTTGATGACCAACACAACCAAATTGGACTAATGAAATTTGCAAGTGATTGTTTTGTAGTTCAATAGGATGCAAGACGTGACTTGGACGAAGGCGACGTGATGATTCGATGATCAACACCATAAGCAAGACCCTAGGAGCACAAGAGAAGACCCAAGATATTAAGCAAAGTCCAAGCATGAAGATAGGAACCAAGCCGTACGCAAGATCACGAAGAAACGAGCTCATAGAGGTGACCGGACGCTGGACCGGACGCTGGAGGAAAGCAACCGGATGCTCCGATCAAGAGGCTCGGCAACAGGCGTCAGCAGCAGCGACCGGACGCTGGACTGGAAGCTGGCGGCTAATCGACCGAACGCAGGACACCAGAGTCTGGTCGAGTACAGAGAGGTTCCAGAGCGGTGAAACTGCGACCGAACGCGTCCGGTGGCAGGTGATCGGACGCTGGCAGCGTCCGATCAGTGGATCGCGGCTTCAACGGTTGGGATGACCGCACGCGTCCGGTCAAGACGTGATCAGCGTCCGGTCAGTAGCAGAAAAGCAGGATTTCGTCCCCAATGGCTACTTTCTCAGTGGGGCTTATAAATAAACCCCCCAACCAGCCATTTGAGTAGCGTGGAGCTGAGAAAACAAATCAAGGGTGTTGATACACCATTTTAGTGATCTTCACTTGCATAGTGCTTAGTGATTCATTAGGTGATTAGCATAGGTGCTTTGCAAAGTGCTTAAGTTGATTAGACCACCGCTTATGCGCTTGCTCTAGGTTTAGGCCTAGTGTTTAGTGAGGTTTGCATAGCTCTTACCATTCGGTGCTTGCGCGCACCATTGTTGTACATCAGAGGGGCTTGTAATCTTGCAAGATCACACCAACCGCGGTTGTGGTGTGGCCGCCACCGTGTACCGGAGGGAACAAGACCCGCGGCATTTCGGCCGGAATCTTGATAGTGAAGACGGCGGGGAGCATCCGAGAGAGGCTTGCCGGAAGGCACGTCGGAGACCCACTTACGCGTGGGGAAGGCCCGAGGCTATCCACAGAGTTACCCGACCGGAAGCTTGGCCCTTGCGAAGGATTCCTTGCGAGGGGCTCCAACGAGGACTAGGGGGAAGCTTGCGTACTTCTCGATACCTCGGTAAAAATATCGGAGTCGTCGACGGGAGTTTGCATATCTCTACCTTGCTCTTTAGCTTCCGCATTTATATTGATTGTATTACTCCTTTTGTGGTAGAGATAGCAACACACTAGCAAAACCGTAGTTGCACATTTAGATAGTTTATCTTTTGCATATGTTTTGCTAAGGTTAGAAAAAGAGACCATAGTTTAGAGTTAGATTTTTAAGTTGCCTAATTCACCCCCCCCCCCTCTTAGGCGTCACGGTCCCCTACAATTGGTATCAGAGCCGGTTGGCTCAATTTGAACCTTTGGCCTAACCGTCGTTGAGCCGACGCTATTTAGAGTGATTGGGATGGATACCTCTAGGCCTCCACACTTTGACAGTACTAACTTCCCTTATTATAAAGCTAGAATGGCGTGCTATCTTGAGGCTGTTGATTTGGGAGTTTGGAGAGTTACTCGTGATGGGATGAAACCCATTAAGAATCCCGATAAACCCACAAAGAGTGAAGAAAAGAAAATTCATTTTAATGCTAGAGCTAAAAATTGCTTGTTTGAATCATTTAGTATGGATGTGTTTAACCAAATATTCCCTTTAAATACGGCACTTGAAATTTAGTTAAAACTTCAAGAGCTCCATGACGGCACATCTAATGTTCGTGAGCAAAAATATTGTCTAGCTAAAACAAATTATGATTCCTTTACAATGAATGATGATGAGCTTGTTCGTGATATGTATTCTTGTTTGAATCTAATTATCAATGAGCTCCATTCAATAGGATTAACAAAGCTAGATGATGTGGACATCGTGAGAAAGATCATCTCCGTGCTTCCACAAAAGAAATATGCAAGCATCATCACTATCCTTCACAACATGGAGGACTTGAGCACCATGACCCCGGGCATAGTCATTGGCAAGATAGTGGCATTTGAAATGTCACGTAAGATGGGTCAAGAAGAGGCCTCTTCATCAAGCAAAGGCAAAGCCCTCGCTTGTAGCGAGAAAAAGAAGATGAAGGGCAAGCAAGTTGAGACAAGCTCAAGCTCAAGCTCCTCAAGTGAAGATAAAGAAGAAGATGAAGACGACGACGATGATGATGATGAAGATTCAAGTGATGATGATCAATCTTCCTCCTCCACCTCCGACCTTGATGAAGAATCAATCAAACTCATCAACAAGGTGGAGAAGATGATCCAAAGGCTCAATGTCAAGGGTGTGCCTATCCAAATTCAAGATCTCATTTTCACCAATCAAAGAAATGAGCAAAGAAAGAGAGGATGCTATGGATGCGACGAGTTGGGGCACTTTGTGGAAGTTTGTCCAAATAAGCCCACACCCAAGACAAAGAAGAAGGCGTGCAAAAACCAATCCCTCACATCAATAAGGTCATGGGATAATTCTTCAAGTGAAGAAGAACACCATCACAAGAGGCGAGGCCGCAAGCACTCATCATCAAGCTCTTCTCGTGTGTGCCTTATGGCACGAGGTAACAGAAGCTCATCCTCTAGTGAGAGTGATAGTGATGATGAAATGCCTTCTTATGATGAAATTGTGCAATAAAATCTTAATTATGCTAAAGTTTGCACTAGTCAACAAAAGAAGCTCGAAAAATTAAAAGAAAAGCTATATAGTTCACAAGAAGCATATAAAACTTTGCTTGAACAATATGAGATATTTGCTAATCTTAATAGTAAACTATCTACTAAAATTAAGCAACTTGAGGCTAGTGCAACAACAAATGCATGCACAATCAATGATGAGCAACTTGTAAAGAAAAATAAAATATTAAAAGAAAAGTTAGCTAGCTCACAAGATGCTTATAAAAGTTTGCTTGCTAAAATGGAAACCATGTGCAAACATTGTGATGAGCTAACTAATAAAGTTGCTAATCTTGAAGCCGTTAGTACAACCCCCACCAAGGCATCTAAAAAGAAAAGTTCTATCTTTAATATGCCTAAAAAGGATGTCTCTACTTCTTGCAATGATTTATATTTAGACTCACCCTTGTGCAACCAAGTTTGTTTTGAGAAAGTTGGTGTAGATACATGCACACAAGAGGTTGCAATGAAGAATGAGCAACTCAAGTAAGAAGTGGCTCGCCTCACCAAGGACATGACACAAGTGAAAGGCAAGGCGAAGCAAGCCCAACTTCATCAAGATAACACCATCAAGGGAGTGAAGAAGCTTGATGAAGGACAAATCGTGGTTTGCTACGCGTGCCACAAGGAAGGCCACAAGTCCTATGAGTGCAAGGTGAAGAATGGGGCGGAGCAAAGAAGAAAGAGAAAAGGTAAATAAGCAAGTTCTCCAACACCTACATCAACAAGGTGGACAAGAAGGCCTCTACACCATACTTGTTGAAGAAGAAGAAAAATGACAAGGTGGTGGCCATCAAGGTGAACAAACAAGCCATCAATGGGGTCAAACATTTTTGGGTGCCAAAGGAGATCATTTCCAATATGAAGAGCATCAAGAAGGTTTAGATCCCAAAAGGAAAGTGAGAAGTCCAATGGACGTCGGGGAATTTGGAGACTTGGCAAAGTATGGGTGTATTTCATGGGGTGCATCATGATGGACAAAATCATTGCCAAGTGGGTTAGTGAATACTATGGACCCAAATTCCCCTTCCCATGTTAGGTAACTAGATTAAATTTCCTTCAAGTAGTATCAATTTGCATTTCCTACAAATGGAATTTCTTACAAATTGACATCTTTAAGCATCTAGTTACTTTTCATGCCTATGTTTGCATTTGCATGCTTATATCCTTTGTCATGCATACACTAGGTTTATCTTATGGTAGGCTTGCTCGGTTTCATTCTTAACCCTTGGAGCAAACCTACATGGTTTTAAATTGTTTAAGAGCACGGCACATAGCTTGTCTTTTGATTGTTCATCTAATATGTGCCAAAGTCCAAATTGTAGATAATTTCTCCCAAATATCATCCTCGAAGATGATTCTCACATTAATGAGATGTCATCTTTCAAGTGATATTATTGATTCTAAAATCAACGTGCATGACTTCTACAAGTATCCCACACTTGTATGCACAAATTTAGGGAGAGGTTTCTCTACAAGTTGGATGCTTTGCGACTAACACCTTTTTAAGTTTATCATGTGTGTAGTAGTCTCATTGAAAGGAAAATGGAGTCCCCGGAGTTAAGCATTATACTTCAAATATCCACCACCTATTGCAAGTGGTACAAATCAAATTGGTTTCCACATGTGGTATTTCTAAACCGATATCATCATGTTGATTTCATTTTGATACTTATATGCTTTCTCCATGCATTATATAGATTAAATTCCTTTGAGCAATAATTTGCTAAATATGCATATGCCTTGCTTTCTACCATATGTATGCATATATTTAGGGGGAGCTTAATCTATATAATGTGAGAGTCAAATTTTGTGACCTATTCCACTCTACACACAAATGATCACAAAGTTTGACCCTCCCTTGTGCTACTAGTGTCTTCCTTTTTGGTGTTTGATTCCAAAGGGGGAGAATTTAGAGGACCAAAAGCAAGTATTAATTTATAGGGCCATAAGCTAGATAATTTACAAGTGGTAATGGTCTACAAGTGGTAATGGTCTACAAGTGGTAATGGTCCGTGAAAGGGAGAATAGTGGATTATGGATTAGTCTATGTAATGAGGAGAATTTATAGGAAGCAAGGCTTAAATCCATAATGCCACATGGGGACATTTTGCAAGGGCAAGATAAGTTTTTATGTAGTATCTTTTAGTCTTACAAGTAGTATCTTTTAGCATCATATAAACTTGCCCCTTGCATTGCATTCTAGCAAGTAGATAGTTTTTAAATTCCAAACTTTTATTATTTGCTTGTTTTGGTCGTGTTGTCATCAATCACCAAAAAGGGGGAGATTGTAAGGAAAATGGACCGTAGGCCATTTACTTTGGATTTTGGTGTTTGATGACCAACACAACCAAATTGGACTAATGAATTTGCAAGTGATTGTTTTGTAGTTCAATAGGATGCAAGACGTGACTTGGACGAAGGCAACGTAATGATCCGATGATCAACAACATAAGCAAGACCCTAGGAGCACAAGAGAAGACCCAAGATATCAAGCAAAATCCAAGCACGAAGATAGGAACCAAGCCGTACGCAAGATCGCAAAGAAACGAGCTCACAGAGGTGACCGGACGCTGGACCGGACGCTGGCGGAAAGCAACCGGACACTCCGATCAAGAGGCTCGGCAATAGGCGTCAGCAGCAGCGACCGGATGCTGGACCGGAAGCTAGCGGCTAATCGACCGGACACAGAAAAGCAGAGTGCGGTCGAGTACAGAGAGGTTCCAGAGTGGCAAAACTGCGACCGGACACGTCCGGTGGCAGGTGACCAGACGCTGGCAGCGTCCGATCAGTGGATCGTGGCTTCAACAGTCGGGACGACCGGACGCGTCCAGTCAGGACGTGATCAGCGTCCGGTCAGTAGCAGAAAAGAGGGATTTCGTCCCCAATGGCTACTTTCTCAGTGGGGCTTATAAATAGACCCCCTAACCGGCCATTTGAGTAGCGTGGAGCTGAGGAAACAAATCAAGGGTGTTGATACACCATTTTAGTGAGGTTTGCATACCTCTTACCACTCGGTGCTTGCGCGCACCATTATTGTACATCAGAGGGGCTTGTAGTCTTGCAAGATCACACCAACCGCGGTTGTGGTGTGGCTGCCACCGTGTACCGGAGGGAACAAGGCCCGCGGTGTTTCGGCCGGAAGCTTGATAGTGAAGACGGCGGGGAGCATCCGGGAGAGGCTTGCCGGAAGGCACGTCGGAGACCCACTTGCACATGGGGAAGGCCCGAGGCTATCCATGGAGTTACCCGACCGGGAGCTTGGCCCTTGCGAGGGATTCCTTGCGAGGGGCTCCAATAAGGACTAGGGGGAAGCTTGCGTGCTTCTCGATACCTCGGTAAAAATACCAGAGTCATCGACGGGAGTTTGCATATCTCTACCTTGCTCTTTAGCTTCCGCATTTACATTGATTGTATTACTCCTTTTATGGTAGAGATAGCAACACACTAGCAAAACCGTAGTTGCACATTTAGATAGTTTATCTTTTGCATAGGTTTTGCTAAGGTTAGAAAAGGAGGCCATAGTTTAGAGTTAGATTTTTAAGTTGCCTAATTCACCCCCCCCCCCCTCTTAGGCGTCACGGTCCCCTACACTGAGCCATCTAGAAGCCATTCCTATCATCTCCCCTTCTATGTCCACATTAGATGTCTCATCTGAACCCATCTTTCAACCCATCCTTGACCCCGATGATCCCTCTTATGCTCTCTCTCCTAAGTGTCATGATGACCCTAGAAATCTAATAAGACAACCAAAGCATAGGAATCGTGAAGGCCACAAAGATGACCAAAAAGAGCAATGTCAATGGCTGAAATGTGTTAAGAACTTATATGTCGTTGCTAAAGAATGGATGGACAAGGACAAAGCCTTATGGGTAGAATCCAAACTTGGCTTAGATCCAAATGGTGAGCTTAAATCAATCTCTTTAATAAACATGACTCATCCAAGTTTAGAGAAGACCTTAGACGAGATCAACCCGAGAGCCACCAATCCATGAGAAATCTTGGACAATAAAACGTCCAATGAATGCCATAGGCATGGAATGATGAAGACAATATTTCTGCCTATAGACATTCATGAAGAAACACCCTTAGAGCTTGACAAGAAAGATAACATCAACAAGCATGGAAGTTATTTCATGAACACCTCATCAAGTCCATGCTCGCATGAGAAATCTCCTGAATTAATTGGTCTCTCCAACATTACCACACACGAGATCTTCAACCCCCTCATTCTCCTTGTTCGTAAAGACTTTGAAAGGGTGGTTGTAGATGCATATGTTTATCATAAATATTGCAGATCTTGTTGTGTGAATCTTGAGATAGGTACACAAAGGTTGATATTGAAGGGGAAACCACTTCACCAACTTGAGTGCAATTAGAAGGTTTCCCAAGGACGAGCTTTTGTCCTAAAGCAAGCACTTTCGGGAGATAACATGAACTTTCACTTTTTACTGTAATGTCCTTGTGAAGTGAGCATAGAAACATAATTGTGAAAATATTACTTTGGGTATTTTTGTCACTAACCATTCTAGGTTTGAAGTAAAAAGAATGAAGGATGACGACTCAAGGTATGTCCAACCAATCATCATGCAACACTGAATCACATCCATCCAAACTTGACTTTGCCTTGCAAAATTCAAGCCTAGGGAATGGGCTTCTTTGAAAAATCTTATGCCATGTTGCTAATTCATCTTGGTTGTCTCTACCTTTAAATCATGCTCAATAACAATCATATTCTTTCATCTCTATTTGAATAAATCTCTATGATGCTTTCATGCTACCTTTGTTTGCTATAGTATGCTTAAGGTTTGGAGTATGTTCATACATCTTTTAAATTAAGTATGGAGCTTAGTTTAGGGGGTGCTAATCATACTTCCAAAGGCTTTTAAATTAAGCATAGTGCTTAGGTTAAAATGCCTTCCTGAAATAAATTAGACGTGGTGTATAGGTTGATTTTTAAACCAAGAATATGCTATAGTAGATACTGAATATTTTGTTGGACTAACCCTATGTGGAAAACTTTTAATTAAATATTAGTAAGTCACGAGATGAATTCAAATCGGAGATGAAGCAAGACACAACTCATTCATTATCGATGTAAGAACTATATACCTCATTCAATACGGATGAAAGAACTGTAAGTACCAAAGTTCATTCACTTTGTCTTTTGCTGCAAGTTATCTTTGCCTTGAGCGATGCTTGTATAAAACATGATCTCTATACTAAAGTAATCCCAAAACCATCTTTTCATTAGTATAGAGGAAAATTATAAAATTCTAGACAAACGACCCGTGTTTCAAAATTGTATATTCCTTCGGGTATGTGTTGTCCACTAATCTTTTGCAGGCATAAAACAATGAGTGACGCAAAAGGTCTAACATGGTGGCAAAAGATCGAAGAGCAGAAAGATGGCACGACAAAAGGATAAGAAAGGAATGGTGCAATCTAGGCAACAAGAAGCTCATAACTGTGAGGCTAGCCGAACAAGGAAAACTTCAAGCAAAAAGGGAAGGACCATCACGAGTCACTTACTCTTCATCACATGGTGTCATCACGCTCCAATGATAAAGGTAACATCCTAAGGTAAATGGTCATTATTTAAAAAGCTTTGCCTTGATTCTGGTAGGCACATAAATAAGAAACAAAATATGTTTGAGTTACAATTTACCTGATCAGACCTGATTAGCTCAACATGTCTTATTCTTTAAGCTTGTTCCTAGCACCACTTTCTTGATCTTATAGTTTTAACCAAATGAGCTAAAATATTGCACATCCAATCTCTAGAAAAATGATAGTCATAATCATATAAAGTTCGATACATTATGTAAAGATAGACAATCCTTCCAAGGGTTTAGAAAATCAACCCTTTTGGACAAATGAACTTAAATGCTACATGCATGGTCAATCTTCTGATCTTATCACCCATGACATAATTGAACAAATCACATAAACATCAACTTCATCATATTCAATGTGTCTAAGGTGAGAGAGGAATAAAATTTTGGTTCTGTTGGTGTTTTCCCACCAACAAAGCCCATGCAGTTGGTCTCTACCTTGTATTTATGAGTAGGACACACTTCAAGCAAAGTGTGGGGGAAGACAGTCGACTCCCCAATTCCTACAAGTAAAGGTTCTGAACCTGCTAAACCAAAATCAAAACTCAAAACCAAGACAGGTTTGGCGGAAAAAGGTGACATCACCATTAGAGGCACCACTACAAGAATCCTCATCTTCAGAGCGAACCGAGGTACTTGATCAATGAACTTCACAAGGAGAAGTCTAGTTTAAAGGACTTAAAACACCAAACCCTCATCGAAAGAGCTAGCTTGGGGGAGAAGCACTCCCATGTATCTAGGTAAGTATGCTTTCCCTTTGTTCTAGTTTTAGTTTCTTTTAAATAGTTAAGAAAATGGTAAAATTGAAAACAAAATAAAAGGTGTGTCTAGTTTACTTGAATTTATTTTTAAGAGTTGAATAAAATAAAGAGGGCTTAGAATAATCTCTTAAATGGAAATGATGAATAGTTGCTATGTTGTAATTCCTTTCAAGTACCTAGTTTTCATCCTCGAATTCTTTCGAGTTTTGGATACGACTGATTTGACATAAGGATTTACTCTAAACTTGAAACTCGTGGGTAGCATATGCTTAATCTAAGTCTAGGTAATTGACAGATATGATATGAGAAGGTCTAAGCTATTGTTTATCTTGTTCCAAGTGACACTAAAGTTCTAGAGATTTATCTTTAGAAAAATATAAAAATGCTACATGATGAGTTTCTGTATGACAACTTGAATTCCAACCAGAGCCATACATGTTATTTAGGCTAGAAAAACCTTCACATATATGTTGCTTGCTTTTGTATTGAGTTTTGTCAAGCTTTGTTGACCCTTGTGAGAGGTTTGTCATGCTCTTAAAATTAAGATCACGTACACACCACATATACCTGCTGCTCCTACACTGGGAGTACGCAAAACATACCTTCCATCTAGATCCACCAAAAAAATGTTTTACTCCTACACTGGGAGTGAACACAAAACATGCTTGATAGGTTTTTCATCCACCAAATAAATGCTCCAAGTTCTTGTTGCTATCTCTCAAGGTTTTGTTGCTGAAAAGAGACATGGGGCTATGCAAAAGTTATTTATAAAAAAAGAGAAGAAAAAAAGAGATGAGAAAAAATGGACAAGTGTCCGAGATATTTAAAACAATGGGTACTTAGATGCCTGCCTGAAAAAAAGAAAAGATGAATAAGATATCCCCTGTTCTCTAGTAAATGTTTTTAAGTTTCAAAGGAGAGATATGTTTTCAAGAAGCAAAGTAGAATTAGGTTAGCCACCATATATATCCACCAAATATTCCACACACACATGCACATCTTGATTTGATTGTATGACTCAACTTTCTTTGGATCCGTTGTTTGACTTTACAATATATGCATTGCAAGTATGCACTAGCTTTCTCTCTGCCTATGAACTCCACATAAGCCTTAGTGGTAGAAAGAAAAAGGCATAACATCTTTATTGCCTTGGTGAGGATCCACAAATACCACATATATTGAGAGACTTGAGAGTGTCATACAATGGAATCTCTGAGTTTTATTTTGAAAACTTATAAAAACTCTAGAACAATGGTGCAACAAAGAACTTGAGACATAGTGCTTGACTTGATTGTTCTATCTTTCAATTGCTCAAGACCCAAGTGAAGGTTAAGAAGCCCCATGGTTGAAGGTAATATGGATAAGTTTGAAAGTCAGATCAGTTTATTCTAATCCAGATGAGAATTTTTGATTAAACACATATGTACTTTTGAGACGTGAAAACATTATAGCAACTCCTGATCCATTGCTGAGTTTAGCTTTGCTCAGGGACTGTCAAAGGTTAAGCTTGGGGGAAATTGTTGACGGTCACTAACATCAATTATAAGCGGTCAACATAACCTGCATTTATACTTAATTCCATCACTAAACATAGGTATGGGGGTTTAAACTAATAAATTCCACAAGTTTTGGTGAATCTGTGTTTCGGCAGGGTTTATCTAGAAAATCGTCAAGGGGAACCTATTCGTGAAAGGAAATTACAGAATTTTGCCGTATAATCGATGTGGGAAGGCTCTAGAAGACTCCAGAAGGCGAATCACTGAAGCGGAGCCTGTGTCTCTGACATGTGGGGCCGGCCAGCCCCACCTAGAGGCCACCCGACCTGTGGGTCCCCCATGTCAGCCTCCCGTTGCAATGTTGGTTCCCCACCGCCTCCTAGGTTGCATCTACGCCGTCCTTTAAGTCAGTTTGATCCAAGGGCTCACATTGGACGCTCCGGCCTATATATACCAGCCCCTGCCACCCTCCCTAGAGCCACCCTGAAACCCTAATTCATATTCTCCTCGCCAGGATCAGAGCCAGATATCAAGAGAAGATTAGTCCTCTATAGGATCTAGTCTTATGAATAGAAATAGTGAGATAGAGAGTGAGGGAAGAGTTTGGAGGAGGTGCTGGCCTGTCGGTGCTCTCTCTACGGCTTGTACCTTGGCGGATCCAAGTTTTACTTGAGCTTGCCTTCAAGATATCTCTGGTAATCAACTTCTAATTCAAGTAAGCATCTTATTTATATTGTTCATCAGGATCACAGCTCTTTTGAGTGCTTTATTCCTGTTCTAGAGGGAGTAGAGTATTAATCGTAAGTGTAAGCATGGTGCTTAGACTTGGGTTAATCGTGGATGCACCCTGCATTTCGAAAGGTGGTAGATCACGTGAGTGACATAAGTTCTATATAGCCTATACTATATAGCTTAGTTGATCCTTTGTAGTCCACCTCCCGTCTGTAGGCGCACGTAGGATGTTGTTGCGAAGGAAAACATCCTCTACTGGTGTGTTTCCCTAGAAATGTCCCCAGTTGAATTGTAGAAGACATAAGCTTACCCAATTTAAAACTATGGAACTTTAGTTATCCTCTCTACGCTCCTATTTATCCTAACCTTATTGCTACCCTTAGTTAAGTTAGACCGTAGTTAGTCTCACATGTTTCCTAGTGGATATGATACTTGGAATTCCCTTGGGTGAAAGCTACAGCGGTATCCGTGCGCTTACGAATTTATCTGTGTGCGTTAAAATATACCAACACCAGCAAGCAAGTGAACCTCGAAGGAAAAATTGATTGTGTCATCATTGTCTCCTTGGTACTCTTTGGTATTCATTGATTGATCACTTGCCACGGCGGTATATCACTTCTACCTTTCTCCCGTATTACTTTGTATTTACCTTGTGTAGTGCTTGTGGTAGTTGTAGCTAGTGTAGCTCTTTAGTTGTAGTTCTCTAGCTAGTTTTGATCACCTAGGTGTAAATTAGTGACCTAGCTCTTGTGTGATATACTATAGATCATAGAAATTAGAATTGGGTAGGTGGCTTGCAACACAAGTGTAGTGCTAGCGCAAAATTCGCTTCGCTGTCTTGTTTACTAATCACTTGTCTTAGTGTTGTTGTAGAAATTTTTAAATAGGCTATTCACCCCTCTCTAGCCATTAGAACCTTTCAAGTGGTATCAGAGTTGTGGTCACCATGATTTGAGGCTTAACAACCTTCGGTGTCAAAATGGCTCAAATCAACAACACCAAGAAGCTATCCCAACTTGATGGCTCCAATTATCCTTATTGGAAGGCAAAGATGACAACAAACGTCAAGTCAATTAATAGAAAGGTGTGGAAGGTGGTGAAGACTAAGATTGAGATTGCCAATGAGGAGGCTCCCACCACCGCCAAAGAAGTGTTACTCTGAAACAATGACATTGCCCTTAGTGCCATTCATGATGCTTTGGATGAGAGAACATTTGAGCAAATCATGAACATTGAGAGGGCTCATGAGGCGTGGAAGAAGTTGGAGGAGTCATTTGAGGGCACTAAAGCTGTGAAGGGTGCAAAGACATACATTCTCAAGGAGAAGTTTGCAAGCTTCAAGATGAAGGATGATGAGAGTATGCCGAAGATGTTTCATAGGCTTCAAGTGCTTATCAATGATCTCAAAGCACTTGGAGAAGAAGTGAAGGACATGGACTTCTCCCACAAGTTCTTGAGATGCTTACCTTCGAGATCTGACACATTGGTCACTATTCTAGTGAGGAGTGGTTTGGACACCATGACACCAAACCAAGTGTTAGGAGATGTGATGACCGATGACACATATAGAGATGATGATGAGTAGGAAGAAAAGAAGGAGAAGAAAGATGAAAAGAAGGATGAGAAGAAGAAGAGTGTGCATTCAAAGCCACATCATCCAAGGGCAAGGCAAAGCAAGAATCATCAAGTGAAGATGAAGACTTGAGCTTTGATAAGATGAATGATGAGAAGATGGCTCTCTTTGTGAAGAGATTTGGCAAGTTCATGGTGAAGAAGGGCTACCATGCTAGAAGGAAGAAGTCTTCATCTAAGAACAAGGAAGAGTCAAGAAGGTGCTTCAAGTGTGGAAGCAAGGATCGTCTTGTTGCTCAATGCCCATACAATAGCGACAATGATGATGATGACAAGAAGAGCAAGAAGAAGGAAAAGAAAGAGAAGGACAAGATGACCTTCAAGAAGAAGAAGAAGAAGGGTGGTTCATATGTGGTCACTTGGGATAGTGATGCTTTCTCAAGTGATGATGATGATAGTGATGATGACAAGACCACCAAGAAGAAGGCTCTTGCAAGCATTGCTATAAATGAGAAGCCTTCTCTTTTCGACACTCCACCATGCTTTATGGCTAAGACCACTAAGGTACAAACTTGTGATGATGAATGTGATGAGGAACATGATAATAAAAGTGAAAGTGACAATGATGATGAACCAACTAAGAATGAACTACTTGACATGTTAGATGATGCTAAGGAATATTTTGACATTAAGAGAAGGGAATGCAAAGACTTGCGTAAGGAACTAAAAGCCCTTAATTAAATAAACCTTTGATGAGCTAAATGCATCTCATGAGAGGCTATAGGAAGCCCATGAGAAGCTTGGCAAGGCTCACAAGAAGCTTGAGAAAGCTCATTCCTCTCTACTTGATGAGTAAAATGTGAAAGAGCATATTATAACATGTGATGTAGGCTTAAGTTGTGATATAATTGATGAATCATTCTATAAGCCTATCATTGTTGCTTCCACTAACCTTTCTTGTAGCACTTCCACTTATAGCTCATCTAGTAGTGATGGTTTCACTTGTGATGCATCACTAATGGTTAAGAATGAGACCCTCAAGAAGGAGGTTAATGAGCTCACTTGCGCCTTAGGCAAAGCCTATGGTGGTGAGGACTGCTTGCTTATGTGCTTGGTAGCCAAAGAGCTTCTCTCTACAAAGAGAGATTGGGCTATACCCCCAAGAAAGGCAAGGCGGCCTTTGCTCCTCACAAGACTAGTTTTATGAAGAACAATGATCGGTTTTGTACTAGTTGCAAGCAAGTTGGTCATAAAGAGCATGATTGCAAGAACAAGAACAAGAATGCTAATGTATCCTCAATTAAGCTTGATTCTTTCTATGTGCTTACTAAGGGTACTAATGGTGTGAAGGCTAAGTTCATTGGTACACCATGAATGGGCTCAAAGAAGAAAGTCATTTGGGTACCAAATAGCTTAGTGACTAACCTTCAAGGACCCAAACAAGTTTGGGTACCTAAAAAGAATTGATCTTCTTTTGTAGGTCAATTATAAAGGTAGAGGAAGGCATTGGGTTCTTGATAGTGGGTGCACTCAACACATGACCGGTGATGCAAGAATGTTTAACTCAATCAACACCAATGATAGTAATGGTAATGATAGTATCACATTTGGTGACAATGGCAAAGGCAAGGTCAAGGGGCTTGGTAAGATTGCAATATCCAATGACTTAAGCATATCCAATGTGTTGCTAGTTGAGAGCTTGAACTTCAAATTGCTATCCATGGCTCAATTGTGTGATCTTGGATTCAAATACATATTTGTAGTAGATGATGTAGAGATCATAAGCGTAGATGGCTCTAACTTGATCTTCAAAGGCTTTAGATATGAGAATCTATACTTGATTGATTTCAGTGCTAATAAAGCTCAATTATCAAAATGCTTGTTCACTAAGTCTAGTATGGGTTGGTTATGGCATAGAAGGCTTGGTCATGTTGGAATGAAACAATTGAATAGATTGGTTAAGCATGACTTGGTTAGAAGCTTGAAAGATGTTGTGTTTGAAAAGGATAAGCGTTGTAGCTCTTGTCAAGCCAGCAAACAAGTTGGAAACACCAATCCTAAGAAAAGCATAATGAGTACTAGTAAAACATTTGAGTTGTTGCACATGGATTTGTTTGGTCCAACACAATACACTAGCATCGGTGGAAACAAATATGGATTTGTGATAGTGGATGACTATACTAGATACACATGGGTATTCTTTCTAGTGGACAAAAGTGATGTGTTTGCAACTTTCAAATCATTTGTCAAGGGCATTCACAATGAGTTTGAAACAACCATCAAGAGAGTTAGAAGTGACAATGGTAGTGAGTTCAAGAACACTAGAATTGATGAGTTATGTGATGAATTTGGAATTAGACATCAATTCTCAGCCAAGTACACTCCACAATCAATTGGCCTTATTGAGAGAAAGAATAGAACCTTGATTGACATGGCAAGATCAATGTTGAGTGAGTATAATGTGAGTCAATCCTTTTGGGCAGAAGCTATCAACACGGCTTGCTATTGTAGCAACCGCTTGTATTGTCACCCATTGAAAGAGAAGACACCTTATGAGCTCTTAAATGGTAGAAAGCACAACATTATATATTTTTGAGTCTTTGGTTACAAATGCTATATCTTGAAGAAAGCCACTAGATTGGGCAAGTTTGAGAAAAAGTGTGATAAATGATTCCTACTTGGATACTCCACTACAAGCAAAGCATATAGAGTTTGGAATTTAGCAAGCGGTACTCTTGAGGAAGTCTATGATGTTGAATTTGATGAAACCAAGGGTTCCCAAGATGAGAATGAGAACTTGGAAGATCTTAGAGGCATTCAACTTTCAAATACCATGAAGAACATGGATATTGGTGACTTGAGGCCTAGGCAAGTGAAAGATGAAGAAGATGATCAAGTGCAAGTGCTCTCTAACTCAAATGTGCAAGTTGACACTAATCAAGCAAGTACAAGTGGCTCTCATGACAATGTGCAAGATCAACAAGTGGCTAGTTCACCATCTCAACCCAATGATCAAGCAAGTGCAAGCAATGTTCCAATACTCCAACCAACTCATATTGCAAGAGATCATTCATTGGACACTATAATTGGAGATATTTCTAGAGGTGTGAAAACAAGATCAAGATTGGCATCATTTTGATAGCATTTCTCATTTGTGTCATCCATTGAACCGAAGAAGATAGATGAAGCATTAAAGGATATTGATTGGGTGAATGCTATGCATGAAGAATTGAACAACTTCACTAGAAATCAAGTATGGAAACTAGTTAAGAGTCCAAAGAACCACAATGTGATTGGAACCAAATGGGGTCTTTAAAAACAAGTAAGATCAAGATGGGATAGTAGTAAGGAACAAAGCAAGATTGGTAGCACAAGGACACACTCAGGTGGAAGGTCTTGACTTTGAATAAACATATGCCCCGGTTGTTAAATTGGAAGCAATTAAAATCTTTCTAGCCTATGCTTGTGCCCACCACATCAGGCTCTATCAAATATATGTTAAGAGTGCATTTCTCAATGGCTACATCAATAAAGAAGTTTATGTTGAGCAACCTCCCAGTTTTGAAGATGACAAGAAGCCCGACCATGTGTACAAGTTGAAGAAGGCATTGTATGGCTTGAAGCAAGCACCTAGAGCATGGTATGAGAGGTTGAGGGATTTTTTACTCTCAAAGGGATTCATGATGGGCAAGGTTGACACCACTCTTTTCACCAAGAAGATTGGAAAGGACTTGTTTGTGTTGCAAATCTATGTTGATGACATTATCTTTGGATCAACCAATCAAGACTTTTGTGAAGAGTTTGGAAAGATGATGACTAATGAGTTTGAGATGTCTATGATTGGAGAGTTGAGTTACTTCCTTGGTCTTCAAATCAAGCAATTGAAGAATGGTACATTTGTGAGTCAATGCAAGTACATCAAAGACATGCTCAAGATGTTTGGTAGAGCAAGGCCATTAGTACACCAATGGGAACAAATGGCAATTTGGATAGTGATGCAAGTGGCAACATGGTGGATCAAAAGTTGTATCGGTCTATGATTGGAAGACTACTCTATGTGACCGTATCAAGGCTGGATGTCATATTTAGTGTGTGCATGTGTGCAAGATTTCAAGCCTCACCAAGAGAAAGTCATTTGAAGGCAACAAAGAGAATATTGAGGTACTTGAAGCATACATAAAATGTTAGTTTGTGGTATCCTAAAGGAGCAAAGTTTGAACTTGTTGGATATTTGGACTCCGACTATGTGGGATGCAAGGTTGAAAGGAAGAGCACCTCGGGCACTTGTGAATTGTTGGGAAGATCACTTGTTTCATGGTCATCAAAGAAGCAAAATAGTGTTGCATTGTCAACCACCAAAGTCGAATACATATCTGCCGGTAGTTATTGTGCACAAATTTTTTGGATGAAGGCCACCTCAAATGACTTTGGGATCAAGTTCAAGAAAGTGCCATTGCTATGTGACAATGAGAGTGCAATCAAGCTAACCAACAATTCGGTTCAACTTGCAAGAACAAAGCACATTGATGTCTGCCACCATTTCATAAGAGATCATCAACAAAAGGGGGACATTTGCAATGAGATTGTGGACACCGAAAATCAACTTACCGACATAGTCACCAAGCCACTAGATGAGAAGAGGTTTTGTAAGCTAAGGAATGAGTTGAACATATTGGATTTCTCAAATATGTGTTGATGCACCCCCCCCCACTTATATAACATGCCTCTCCTTCGAGCAACCAAGGTAAAAGTTTATTGGCATGCATACATCCTTACTAAGGACTTGTTTAATGCATCTAGTCATTTCTCATGTTTTATAGGCTCATTCATGAAAATCAAATGAATTTGATGCTTGCATGATACCACTATTGCTTCTATGCTTGACTTGATCTAGTGGTAGCATATGACATGTTTGTGGGCTTGTGAACCTAGTGTTTGATCTAGAAAATGAGCTATAAGTGTTTAACTCAACATGGTACAAGATAACCCTTGAAATGAGGTGTGAAGAAGCTTGTCCTTGGATCAAACCGAGTTAAATATCTTTGGCAAGTGTTCTAGATTGAACTAAATTTGGAAAAATGATCCTCACCCCTTTGATTGACATTGATAAACTTAACCTATCTAAAATTGAACATTTGTGGTTATTGATGACAAAGGGGGAGAAGTAGTGCACAACGATAGAAATAAGATGACAAAGGGGGAGAACTTTGACATAGGGGGAGAAATATGAACGTAAGGGGATCAATTAAAATTTCAGCACACAAGTAGGGGGAGCAAGCTCATAAACTTGGTTGATGCATTTGAATGTGCATTTCATATGTTTGCTTGCATGGCACAAGTTTTAAATTAAAATTCCATGCTTGTGTGTTGTATGCTAGTTGTAGGTTTGAATGATGAAAGGAAAAACTAGCATGCATAGGTGATAGTTAGATATGCCTTGCTTTGCTTTCACGAGTGGTACTAGAACCTTGCTTCTAATATTGATCTCACGAGGTATTTAGTTCTTATCTTTGCAAGTGGTATCTAACTAACAATGCTGCTAAGGATGGTATATTTGGTGCACTCCAATTGGTATCACGCTTCAAAGGTTCATCTCTTATACCTTAGCATCATTTGGTAGACATTACTCTCTCACATTTCTAATCCATGTATATGTGCAAGCTTCAATCCAAACTCTTAGCACATATGTAGGGGGAGACAATGCTACCAATTGGGGTTCATGAAACTTGTCCATATCCTTTTACACATGGTAAATATGCTTGGACAAGCAACATGGATTCAATTGAATTTCAATTCATATCTTTATAAAAGAGTTGTCATCAATTACCAAAAAGGGGGAGATTGAAAGCTCTAATTTGGTTTTGGTGAATTGATGAAACCCTAGGTGCTAACCTATTTGCTCTAGTGATCATGAGATAGGTAGCACTATTCTAAGTGGTGGAGCAAATGAAGATCATGTTGATGGTGGTGATGGCCATGGTGATCAAGTGCTCGGCTTGGAAAAGAAGAAAGAGAAAAACAAAAAGCTTAAGGCAAAGGTGAAACTTGATAGAAGCTTTTTGGTTTAGTGATCGAGACACTTAGCTAGTGTAATCACATTTAGGATAGATAGTCATACTATTACGAGGGGTGAAACTCATCATGAAATGCGGTTATCAAAGTGCCACTAGATGTTCTAACTTATTGCATATGCATTTAGATCTAGTGGAGTGTTAACACCCTTGAAAATGTTTGTGAAAAATATGCTAACACATGTGCACAAGGTGATACACTTAGTGGTTGGCACATTTGAGCAAGGGTAGAGAAGTTGGTGAAGTGGAGGAGCTATCCTGGAGTGACCGGACGCTGCCTCTAGAGTGACCGGACGCTGTCCCCCTGCGTCCAGTCAGTGTTGCGGTGAAGGCTACCCTCGGTCCTATGACCGAATGCAGCACAATAAAAGTGACTGGATGCACAGGGCCTACGTCCGGTTAGGGCATGATGTATGCTGACGTGTGCTTCTTCATGAGCCAGAGAGGACCTAACTCACTAGCGCGTCCGGTCATGTGTGACCTGACATGTCCGGTCGAGAAAAACTGGCTCTGGATGCTTACTGGAAGCGACTTGATGCTGGGAAGCTGTGGGGAGCGGTGTGTCCGGTCTTGGCGCACGAGCTTATGCTCTGCTGCTGATCGGCACGCCTGGTCTTGCGACGGGCGTGTTCGGTCCTGACTTAACCGCGTGGGCGCTAGAAGATAGCCGTTGGAGATCAGCAGCTAAGGTTGAACGCTCGGTGACACATGGACAGCGTTGGTGACCGAACGCTGAGGCGTGCGTCAGATCATACCTGATCGGCGCATCCGGTGGCTCTGAGTTGGGCTACAGTGAGAGCCCAAGGGCTTCTATTTAAGCCCCATCGCCGGCTCAAGCTCCCTCTCTTGGCCATTTGCATTGACATAGGAACTGTAGGGGACCATGACGCCTAAGAGGGGGATGAATTAGGTAACTTAAAATTCTAACTCTAAACTATGGCCTCTTTTCTAACCTTAGCAAAACCTATACAAAAGATAAACTATCTAAATGTGCAACTACGGTTTTGTTAGTGTGTTGCTATCTCTACCGCAAAAGGAGTTGCATAAACAATGTAAATGCGGAAGCTAAAGAGTAAGGTAGAGATATGCAAACTCCCGTCGATGACTCTGGTATTTTTACCGAGGTATCAAGAAGCGCACAAGCTTCCCCCTAGTCCTCGTTGGAGCCCCTCGCAAGGAATCCCTCGCAAAAACCAAGCTCCCGGTCGGGTAACTCTGTGGATAGCTCCGGGCCTTCCCCACGCACAAGCGGGTCTCCGGTTAACCCACTCGTGGCAAAGCCTCTCTTAGACCGCTCTCCGCCATCTTCACTATCAAGCTTTCAACCGAAACGCGGTGGGCCTTGTTCCCTCCGGTACAAGGTGGCGGCCACACCACAAATGCGGTTGGTGTGATCTCGCAAGACTACAAGCCCCTTCGATGTACAACAATGGTGCGCGCAAGCACCGAGTGATAAGAGGTATGCAAACCTTACTAAGAGCATCTCCAAGAGTTCCCTAAATATTCCTCCTAAAAAGTTAATGTTTGCCAACTCCTAAAAAGGTTTTAGGAGAAAAAAAAGAAGTTCATCTCCAATAGTTCCTAATATTTGACTTCTAAAAAATAAAATGCTGATCCCATTTGATGTTTTTTTCTGCAATCTTCTTTTTTTCCACGCGAACCTCTTTGTCGCCGCGCGTATCCGCACCACCGCTTGCATCCGTCATGTTGCCCTAGCCAAGCAGTCAACAACCAGGCAAGCAGGCAACAGCGGCCGGGCACCAGGCAAGCAAACAGAGCATGCATACAGTACCATGCAAGCAAGCAAGCGGGTAGCAACCAGGCAAGCAGGCAACCAGTAGCCTGCACACAAGCAAGCAAGCGCTCGTCGTCGCCTCGGTGGCACTTCTGCTTCGTTCGGGGCTGCGACGGCTCCATCATTGTCAACTCCACGCCGGGAAACAAGACCTACAGTGTGCGATCCCAGCCGTCCATCCCTTCGGTCCATGTGCACAGCTCCATCAAATGATAGCCATGCAGCAGGCTTCTGGAACCTACAGCGTCGTTATCCATCCACCCTTCCCTTCCGATGGAATCGAATAGAGTAGAAAGAGCAAAAAAAATCCCCACCTCGCCTGCTCTGCGTGCCTGCTCGGCGGAGTCCGCCCTCCTAGTCGTCACCACCTTAGGCTACCACCATGTCTTCGACCCTTCTTGCGTCCATCCCCCCCTCCCTAGGCCCCTCGCCCTGGCGCAACCCCGCAACAGGGGAGCACAGCAGGCGGCCAGCCCGGCGTCGCACCAGCTTTGCGGCGCAGCGCCATGGATGCGCCCCGCCGGTGGCCGCCTCCCGACAAGGCGTGCCACGACGCACCCACGCCAGCAAGCCCCGGCGGTGCGGGCGAGCCCCGCCGGTGGCCGCGCTGCGCGTCACCCGCCCAACCGTCCGCTCGCCGGTTTGGTACGTCCCCCTCTCTCACCTTACCTATCCTTGTTGAGCCTTCCTTTCCCAGTGCCGACAAAGCTCTTGGTCCTCCAGGTAGCGGGGCTTCCTGCCCTAGCCGCACGTGGCCGCGACAGCCTCCTCGCCATGCCGATCGGTAAGGCCTACCGGATCTGGCCTATGCAGCTCTTCAGGCCCTACAAGAAGAAGCTCAAGCTGCTGGTACGTCACGTGCCCTGCCCCGTCCTATCGATCGACCCCGGCGTCGCGCGTCGTCTAGGGCCAGAAGGTGGGAAAAATGCGGGAAGGACTCCGTGGGAACGGCGTCTCCGTGCGTGGCTTCGTCCGCGTAAAGTTATGTGGAAGGGGGGGGGGAATTTCCCAAGTCCTAAAAGATTAGGAGTAAATATTAGGAGTTGTTGGAGATGGTTTTTTCTCCATCCTTCTAAAAAACAAGGATTAGGAGGATGTTTAGGGAACTCTTAGAGATGCTCTAAACAATAGGCCTAAACCTAGAGCAAGCGCATAAGTGGTGGTATAATCAACCTAAGCACTTCACAAAGCACCTACGCTAATCACCTAATGAATCACTAAGCACTATGCAAGTGAAGATCACTAAAATGGTGTATCAACACCCTAGATATGTTTTCTAAGCTCCACACATATGAAATGACCAGTTTGGGGTCTATTTATAAGCCCCACTGAGAAAGTAGCCGTTGGGAACGAAATCCCACTTTTCTGCTACTGCCGGACGCTGCTGTCGTCCTGACCAGACACGTCCGGTCGTCTCGACCGTTAGAGAGCGCGATCAACTGATCGGATGCTGATGGCGTCCGGTCGTAATTTCACCGCTCTGGAACCTCTCTGTACTCGATCGGATGCTGCAGTTCCTACGTCCGGTCAATTAGCCGCCAGCGTCCGGTCAATGCTGAGCTATTGTCGGGATGATGAACAGTACCATTGTTGCGTCTGGTCCCTCTTAGTCCTCAGTGTTTGGTCACTGCTGCTGACGCCTTCTATTGCCGAGCAACTGATCGGACGCGTCCGGTCGATCACCTTACAGCGTCCGATCGCTGCGTCCAGTCACTCTACCGAGCATGTTTCTTCGCAATCTTATGTCCGGCTTGGTTCCTATCTTCGTGCTTGGACTTTGGTTGATATCTTAGGTCTTCTCTTGTGCTTCTAGGGTCTTGCTTAAGGTGTTGATTATCGGATCATCTCATCGCCTTCATCCAAGTGACTTCTTGCACCCTATTGAACTACAAAACAATCACTTGCAAATTCATTAGTCCAATTTGGTTGTGTTGGTCATCAAACACCAAAATCCAAAGTAAATGGGCCTAGGGTCTATTTTCCTTACAATCTCACCATTTTTAGTGATTGATGACAACACGACCAAAGCAAGCAAATAATAAAAATTTTGGAATTTAAAAACTATCTACTTGCTAGGATGTAATGCAAAGGGCAAGGTTATATGATGCCAAAAGATACCACTTGTAAAGCTAAACTTATCTTGCCCTTGCAAATGTCCCCATGTGGCATTATGGATTTAAGCCTCGCTTTTTGGTCCTACAAATTCTCCCCATTACATAGACTAATCCATAATCCACTATCCTCCCTTTCTTGGACCATTACCACTTGTAAAATATTATGATCGGGCTTGCTTTTGGTCCTACAAATTCTCCCCCTTTGGAATCAAACACCGAAAAGGAAGACATTAGTAGCATCAGGGAGGGTCAAACTTTGTGATCCTTTGTATGTGGAGTGGAATAGGTCACAAAATTTGAATCTCACATTACATTGACTAAGCTCCCCCTAAATATATGCATACATATGATAGGGAATGTAGTTTATGCATAATTAGCAAATTAATGCTCAAGGGAGTTTAATCTATATAATGCATGGAGAAAGCATATAAATACCAAAGTAAAATCAACATGATGATATCGGTTTAGAAATACCACATGTAGAAACCAATTTGATTTATACCACTTGCAATAGGTGGTGGATATTTGAAGTATGATGCTTAACTCTGGGGACTCGATTTTCCTTGCAATGAGACTACTACACACATGATAGGCTTGAAAAAGTGTTAGTCTCAAAGCATCCAACTTATAGAGTAACCTCCCCCTAAATTTATGCACACAAGTATGGAATACTTGTAGGAGATATGCACATTGATTTTAGAATAAAAAATACCACTTGAAAGATGACATCACATGAATGTGAGAATCATTTTCAAAAATGATATTCGGGAGAAATTATCTACAATTTAGATTTTGGCACATATTAGATGAACAATTGAAAGACAAGCTATGTCTCGTGCTCCTAAACAATTTAAACCATGTAGGTTTGCTCCAAGGGTTAAGAGTGAGACCGAGCAATCCTACCATAAAATATACCTAGTGTATGCATGACAAAGGATTTAAGTATGCAAATGCAAACCTAGGCATGAAAGGAACTAGATACTAATTGAGATTGCAAGAATTTGAATCTTGATACCAATTGTAGGAAATACCAATTGAAAGAAATTACATCTAGTTACCTAACTTGGGAAGGGGAATTTGGGTCCATAGTGTTCACTAACCCACTTGGCAATTGACATGATCCAACGTGATGCACCCCATGAAATGCACCCATACTTAGTCAAGTCTCCAAATTCCCCGAAGTCCAAATGGACTCCTCACTTCCCTTTCGGGATCCAAACCTTCTTGGTGCTCTTCATATTTGAAATGATTTTCTTTGGCACCCAAAAGCGTTTGACCCCATTGTTGGCTTGCTTGTTCACCTTGATGGCCACCATCTTGTCATTTTTCTTCTTTTTTAACAAGTATGGTGTGGAGGCCTTTTTGTCCACCTTGTTGGTGTAGGTGTTGGAGAGCTTGCTTGTTTGTTTTTTTCTTTCTTCTTTGCACCTCCCCCATTCTTCACCTTGCACTCGTAGGACTTGTGGCCTTCCTTGTGGCACACGTAGCAAACCACGGTTTGTCCTTCATCAAGCTTCTTCACTCCCTTGACGGTGTTATCTTGATGAAGTTGGGCTTGCTTCGTCTTTCCTTTCACTTGAGTCAAGTCCTTGGTGAGGCGAGCCACTTCTTGCTTGAGTTGCTCATTCTCCTTTGCAACCTCTTGTGTGCATGTATCTACAACAACTTTCTCAACACAAACTTGGTTGCATAAGGGTGAGTCTAAACACAAATCATTACAAGAAGTAGAGGCATCCTTTTTAGGCATGTCAAAGATTGAACCTTCATTATTAGGTGCCTCGGTGGGGGTTGTACCGATGGCTTCAACACTAGCAACTTTATTTGTTAGCTCATCACAATATTTGCACATGGTTTCTATTTTAGCAAGCAAACTTTTATAAGCATTTTGTGAGCTAGCTAACTTTTCTTTTAATTTTTCATTTTTCTTTACAAGTGGCTCATCATTGATTGTGCTTACATTTGTTGTTGCACTAGCCTCAAGTTGCTCAATTTTAGTAGATAGTTCAATATTAAGATTTGCAAATGTCTCATATTGTTCAAGCAAGATTTTATATGCTTCTTGTGAACTATCTAGCTTTTCTTTTAATTTTTCGAGCTTCTTTTATTGACTAGTGCAAACTTTAGCATAGTTAAGATTTTGTAGCATAATTTCATCATAAGAAGGTATTTCATCATCACTATCACTCTCACTAGAGAATGAGCTTTCGTTACCTCGTGCCATAAGGCACACACGAGAAGATCTTGATGATGAGTGCTTGTGACTTCGCCTCTTGTGATGGTCTTCTTCTTCACTTGAAGAATCATCCCATGACCTTATTGATGTGAGGGCTTTGTCCTTGCATGCCTTCTTCTTTGTCTTGGGTGTGGGCTTGTTTGGACAAACTTCCATAAAGTGCCCCAACTTGCCAAATCCATAGCATCCTTTCTTCCTTTGTTCATTTCTTTGATTGGTGAAAATGAGATCTTAAATTTAGATGGACACACCCTTGACATTGAGCCTTTGGATCTTCTCCACCTTGTTGATAAGTTTGATTGATTCTTCATCAAGGTCGAAGGTGGAGGAGGAAGATTGATCATCATCACTTGAATCATCATCATCATCATCATCATCCTCATCTTCTTCTTCATCTTCACTTGAGGAGCTTGAGCTTGAGCTTGTCTCAACTTTCTTGCCCTTCATCTTCTTTTTCTCACTACATGCGAGAGCTTTGCCTTTGCTTGATGAAGAGGCTTCTTCTTGACCTATCTTGTGTGACATTTCAAATGCCACTATCTTACCAATGGCTATGGCCGGGGTCATGGTGCTCAGGTCCTCTATGTTGTGAAGGGTGGTGATGATGCTTGCATATTTCTTTTGTGGTAGCACGGAGATGATCTTCCTCATGATGTCCGCATCATCTAACTTGGTTAATCCTATTGAATGGAGCTCATTAATAATTAGATTCAAACGAGAATACATATCACAAACAAGCTCATCATCATTAATTTGAAAGGAATCATAATTTTGTTTAGCTAGACAATGTTTTTGCTCATGGACATTAGATATGCCATCATGGAGCTCTTGGAGTTTTAACCAAATTTCATGTGTCGTATTTAAAGTGAACACTTGGTTAAACACATCCATGCTAAAAGATTCAAACAAGCAATTCTTAGCTCTAGCATTGAAATGCATTTCTTTTTCTTCGCTCTTTGTGGGTTTATCGGGATTCTTAATGGATTTCATCCCGTCACGAGTGACTCTCCAAACACACAAATCAACCGCCTCAAGATAACAAGCCATTCTAGCTTTATAGTAGGGGAAGTTAGTGCCATCAAAGTGCAGAGGCCTAGATGTATCCATCCCAACCACTCTAAATAGCGTCGGCTCAACGACGGTTAAGCCAAAGGTCCAAATTGAGCTAATCGGCTCTGATACCACTTGTAGGGGACCGTGACGCCTAAGAGGGGAGGGTGAATTAGGCAACTTAAAATTCTAACTCTAAAGTATGGCCTCTTTTCTGACCTTAGCAAAATCTATGTAAAAGATAAACTATTTAAATATGCAACTACGGTTTTGCTAGTGTGTTGCTATCTCTACCGCAAAAGGAGTTGTATAAACAATGTAAATGCGGGAGCTAAAGAGTAAGGTAGAGATATGCAAACTCCTATCGACGACTCCGGTATTTTTACCGAGGTATCGAGAAGCGCGCAAGCTTCCCCCTAGTCCTCGTTGGAGCCCCTCACAAGGGCTAAGCTCCCGGTCGGGTAACTCCGTGGATAGCTCTGGGCCTTCTCCATGCGCAAGCGGGTCTTCGGTTAAGCCACTCATGGCAAAGCCTCTCCCGGACCGCTCCCCGCCATCTTCACTATTAAGCTTCCGACCGAAATGCCGCGAGCCTTGTTCCCTCCGGTACACGGTGGCGGCCACACCACAAACGCGGTTAGTGTGATCTCGCAAGACTACAAGCCCCTCTGATGTACAATAATGGTGTGCGCAAGCACTGAGTGATAAGATGTATGCAAACCTCACTAAACACTAGGTCTAAACCAAGAGGAAGCGCATAAGCGGTGGTCTAATCAACCTAAGCACTTCACAAAGCACCTATGCTAATCACCTAATGAATCACTAAGCACTATGCAAGTGAAGATCACTAAAATGGTGTATCAACACCCTAGATATGTTTTCTAAGCTCCACACATATGAAATGGCCGGTTGGGGGGTCTATTTATAAGCCCCACTGAGAAAGTAGCCGTTGGAGACAAAATCCCGCTTTTCTGCTACTGACCGGACGCTGCTGTCATCCTAACCGAACGCGTCCGGTCATCCCAACCATTAGAGCGTGCGATCAACTGATCGGACGCTGATGGCGTCCGGTCACATGCCACCGGATGCGTCCGGTCACAATTTTGCCGCTCTAGAACCTCTTTGTACTCGATTGAACGCTACAGTTCCTGTGTTCGGTCGATTAGCCACCAGCATCCGATCAATGATGAGCTCTTATCGGGATGATGAACAGTACCATTGGTGCGTCCAGTCCCTCTCAGTCCTCAGCGTCCGGTCATTGCTGCTGATGCCTTCTGTTGCCGAGCAACTGATCAGACGTGTCTGGTCGATCACCTTCCAGCGTCCGGTCGCTGCGTCCGGTCACTCTACCGAGCATGTTTCTTCCTGATCTTGCGTCCGGCTTGGTTCCTATCTTCGTGCTTGGACTTTGCTTGATATCTTGGGTCTTCTCTTGTTCTTCTAGGGTCTTGATTAAGGTGTTGATCATCGGATCATCACGTCGCCTTCGTCCAAGTCACTTCTTGCACCCTATTGAACTACAAGACAATCACTTACAAATTCATTAGTCCAATTTGGTTGTGTTGGTCATCAAACATCAAAATCCAAAGCAAATGGGCCTAGGGTCCATTTTCCTTATAGCAACCTTGTGAGCTTAGCCAAATCCCTCCCACTCATCTCCATCATTGATTCATCATCTTCGTGAGATTGGGAGTAAATCCAAGTGCATTGCTTGAGTGATTGCATCTAGAGACACTTGGTGATTGTGTTTTGCTGTGGGATTCACTTGTTTCTCTTGGTGGTTGCCGCCACCTAGATGGCTTGATACAGCGAGGATCATCGAGCGGAGGAAGGTGCTTGTCTCTGACTCCGATCGTGGTAATTTTGAGGGGTTCTTGTGTCTTCCCCGACGGAGCACCAAAGGCACCTCTAGTGGATTACACGTGGCTTGTGGATCATCATCTTATGTTGGTTGTGCAACACCCGGTTGCGGGTTAGGCGTGTGATGCCTATGAGCGCGTGAACCTTCAAGTGAGTGAATCGCCGTAACAGGGACTAGCTTACCGGCAAGCAAGTGAACCTCGGAGGAAAAAATTGATTGTGTCATCATTGTCTCCTTGGTATTCTTTGGTATTCATTGATTAATCACTTGCCACGGCGGTATATCACTTCTACCTTTCTCTCGCATTACTTTATATTTACCTTGTGTAGTGCTTGTGGTAGTTGTAGCTAGTGTAGCTCTTTAGTTGTAGTTTTCTAGCTAGTTTTGATCACCTAGGTGTAAATTAGTGACCTAGCTCTTGTGTGATATACTAGAGATCATAGAAATTAGAATTGGGTAGGTGGCTTACAACACAAGTGTAGTGCTAGTATAAAATTCGCTTTGCCATCTAATTTACTAATCACTTGTCTTAGTGTTGTTGTAGAAAATTTTAAATAGGTTATTAACCTCCCCTCTAGCCATTAGGACCTTTCAAACAAGTAAGATCTAAACAATTTTAAATATAGCATCAACATATATATAACATTTTTAGAAGAAAACATGAACTAGTTTCATATTTTTTAATTTAAACTAAATTAATTATGAACTTTTAAAGATCAAACTGGATTTTTATTATTATTAGAAAATAGAAAAATGTTTTGAAACCGGCCGAGGACCAAATTTGTCCAGTTTTAATAGTTGGAGGTTGTCTGTTACCCGGTTTCATAGTTGAAGGTTAAAAATCGAACTTCAATACGAGTTGTAGGTTGAAAAATGTACTTTACCCTAATTAGATTAGAGCAAAGTTAAAATTCACTTGGGTGATTTAAGGTTCAATAATGCTCTCCTCAGGGCGTCCGGATGGACGGACGTAGATTCCCCACTCTCGTTCGCACCGGTCGTGCCCCTTCCGTCCAATATGCCTGCTCCCCCGATGCTCCCCTCATGGTTTCTCCATCTAAAAAAACAAGATGTTGATTTCCCATTCTAGTGCTGCTGCTCGTGCTCTCCCTGGCCTAGCTCTCCTCCTTGCTCCTGCTCCTCTCCCTCCTCCGCCTCGGCTACGTGACACCACCACCGCCTCTAGCTCTCGCCATCCCTTCTTCCTCGCCATCGACAGAGGAGAAGCAGCATCAATAGTAGGCTACTGAGGTCGCATGCCTGCCGCCTCCCCTTCTCCAGCACACGGCGGGGGCGCCTTGCCGTGGGACCGCGCCCGCCCATCCTGTCGTCGGGAGCGGGCAGCCGCTCGTTGGGGTCACGCAGCCGCTCTTCGGGGCTACGCCCAGCCGCCCGCCCACTGGCATCCCCCTGCGTGATTTCGTGGTATCATTCTCCGAGCCGGCGTCGAGCTCCGCGTCGATGAGCCTCTATTCGTCCAAGCAACAAGTAGATGTTGCGCTTGAAAGTGCATGTTGCAAGTGTATGTTTTAAGTGTTTCAAATATTTCAAAGGTATGTTGCAAGTGTTTCATGTGGAGTTGCAAAACTAGATCGAGATGTTGCATATGTTGCAATGGTTGTACACATATGTTGCAAGCGTATGTACTAAATGTTTCATCTCTTTTTTTATTCGTATGTTTGCAGGTGTGTTTATCTGGATGTTGCATGTGTTTCACACATATGTTGTTGCATATGTTTTATCTGGATGTTGTATATATTTTGTAATGGATTTTTCAAGCATTTTTCAGGTGTTTTTACAAGTGTTACGTATGTTGCAAGTGTTTCAACTGTTTTGAATGTAAGTTACAAATGTTTTATTTGGATGTTTAAAAAGTAGATCGGGTGTTGTATCTCCCTCCTCGTCTTCTGCTGCCTCACCTCGGTGTCTTCTCTTCTCGATGTTGGTGATGTTAAGGCGGCATGAGTGGGGCGAGTCGTTCGAGCGACACAGAATTCGGCGGGCATGGCGTGCAGCACGGAGCAGGCGTAGGGAGCTGCGTCTGGACATGGGCCTAGGGCCGGACATCCGG
Source organism: Miscanthus lutarioriparius (assembly GCA_904845875.1). NCBI lineage: Eukaryota > Viridiplantae > Streptophyta > Magnoliopsida > Poales > Poaceae > Miscanthus > Miscanthus lutarioriparius. The sequence continues at coordinate 91,884,583 of CAJGYO010000009.1, forward strand.
GCGTTAGCCTGACCATTTAAGGTTTCCTCTTATGGATGTCACTTATCTTTTTCCCCAGCTGCGGCAAGGCTAGGCTTACGATTTAAGGTTGGCAATTGCTCGGGGACACCACACAAATGTGAAATTTGCCATTGAACACCGGCAACTCGGCAATTGGTCCAGTACCATTATGAAAATAATGGTTATTTACCACAAGATACCGCAGCCGTTAACATATCCATTTTCGTGGTTTAGAAGAGAGAAAGGAGCATGAATAGACAATATTGCCCCTTAGTCGTCTTCCACCTCTTGACTCCACCCTTCTCTCCCTCCGTTGCGGCCCGCACTCAGATGAGAGGAGGAACACCGCCATCTGGGATAGGCAGAGGCAGAGGAAGAGGAAGAGGAGGAGGTGTTTCAAGGCTTTCTGCTTTGTTTGATTCTTGAACATGACCATTTGTTTGGATACATAATGACTAGTCACCTGGACATGTCATCTTGGCAATTAGTGCCATTATTTTGGTCATGAGATGTGATCTGGACATGCTATATTGGCATATATATATAGTGTCGTTATTTTGGTCTTGAGATGTGATTTGAACATGTCATATTGGCATATAGTGCCGTTATTTTGGTCTAATGTGATCTGGGTATGTAAACCATTCTAGATGTGATTTGGTCATGTGAACCATTCTATGTATATGATGCTTAAATATGACTTCGACCTCTAATCTATTGCGCCTTGGATGATCCACATCTTCGGGTCAGGCGCTGATGAGCTTACAGAAGCTATTCGGCTGATGGTTTTTACGACTGATAAGTTGACTGATGCTGTTTCGTTGTTAGAGAAAAACACTATTCCATGGCTGATAAACCGGGGCTGATAAGTTGAAGTGAACAGGGTAATGATGCTTGCAAAATGTGCTTCAAATCAGTGCAAAATAGATTATGTCATTTTGTCATTTCAAAATGTATCTTCCCATTAATCATGTCCAAATATGTATAAGACTACCGGATTGTAGTGTCATTCATACCCAGGGAAAATATGTCTTACACTCATACACACACCGTTAGTCTCAGTTAACAGAATGGAGGTAGTGCAAACATTCAAATTTAAAAAATGGGGGCAAACATGCAAAGTCCGAAAAAGAGAGACAGATGAGTAGTTAGAGGTCAAAATGAGGGCAGAAATGCAATTGGCCCATGTAATTAACTTGTATATAACCAACTAAAATTTTCAAATATCGCAATAAGCATACGAGTTCAGGTTCAAGATGCCAGATGAAGATGCATGTTTAGATCTGATGTAATTCCGTGATCTAAATTCAAAAAAAAATGCTAAGAACTAGCCCAAATTTCTTATTCGAATTTATTTTCTACCGTCGCGTGCTAGCTGACCGTTTAGTAATTAGTAGTGAAGTTTTACCGGCAAATGTTGTGTGGATAGCGGGTGCAGCGGATGACGGACAGCAGCGCCTTCTTCCTCATGTCGACCTGCACCATCCATACCTTCCTTTCCTTGAAGCTTTCGAACTCGATCTCACCGACGCTGAAGCAGACGACGTCTGGGTTGTCCAAGCTCACGACAGGGCACGTTGGATGCAGCAGCGGAGGTCAATATAATGCTGACGAACTTCAACGCGCCGACGCCGCCGCCGCCATCGTCGCCAACGACGCCGCATATGTCCCGAGAATACTTGATCTCCGGGAGACTAATGTCCTCGTAGTCGTAGTAGCCCGTCCATGGAGGGGGCACCACGGGCAGCCGCACGTACCGGAAGCTGCTGGGGCGCTCCGGATCCGCCATGTCGCACAGGAAGACGAAGCCGCGGCTGTAGTCGACCCAGCACAGGAACCTGTCGCCGACGAGGACGACCTTATAGCCCATGTGATTGTGCCACGACCAAGACCACGCCCTCCGTTTGTCTCCTTCGCCGGCTCCGTCGCGCTCGTCGAGGACGATGTTTGCCGCCGGCTTGAGCTCCCACTCGCGCCTGCCGACGTGGAGCACGCACACCTCGGCCATGAACGTGCCCGTGTCCGCACTCGGCACCAACTCGAGCTGAGCCACACAAGGAGCTGTCCTCTCCGCGTCGCAGGAGCCCTGTGTTCTCCTGGAACAGCACGCGGTCGAAGGACGAACATTTGCCCTTTCCTGCCCAAGGAACATCGCAGGCAGGGAGCTGCGACAGCGATGGCGGCCTCGTGGTCGTGGTCGTGTCAGCGCCTGCTCTGTACACGAAGTAGTCTCCCGTGTAGGTAGCGTCCAAGAGTACGGAGTCTCCGTGGGCCGCCATGACTCGAAACTCCCGGGGATCGAGCTTGGTGCTCCCCTTCCAATCGTAGTAGAGGAAAGAGCTCTCCGGCGGCGACGCGAGGCTCAAGGAGACACGGAGCTGTCCGCCTCAGCCACCGCAAGCGGAGGTGCGGCAATCGGCCATGGTCTTGACGTCCGCGACGATGGATTCATCCCTGAGGCAGACGAGACAGTTCAGCATTGCCCAGCGTGGCGACGGCCGGCGCCGAGGCAGAGGCAGGCTCCACCTCCATGTCGCCGGAACCAGCAGCGAGATGACTGACGGATCGCACACCAACGAAAGTGGAGGGTCGGCATCTGAGAAGGCCCAAGGTTGACGCATTGGACCAACAACCATGACCAAGCCGCCTCAGCATCTTCACACAAGGCGAAGGTAACTAATGGAGGTCACCAATGGCGGCTGCGTTCTTATCTTAGCTCTTTTTCTTTTTGGAAAAAAAAATGAGCCCTAGCTCTGTTGAACGTCTCTCTTGGGCTGTAGCGCCGCAAGCCACGCACGCGTGAAGCCCATCTGAACAAATTGTTGAGATCTCGGCCCATCTAACTATCTTCCACAGTACAAATGATGCGTAAAGATGATCCCATCTCGATAGTCAATACAGGTCTATGGCAACAAGCAACCATAAAATATGAAGAATTGCCTAGACCATCCGCAAGAGATCAAAAAAAAAAAAAAGGTTTACTAGCCTAAGCTTGTTAAACACAACGTGCAGCAGAGCAGCTTCACTTTAACCTTCCATGTTCAGGTAACACATCGTCGACAGAACCAAGCTTAATAACCAGTAGAAGAGGGTTTCTTTACCAAGGAACTCAAAAGTCTGAACCGAATCGATTGAGTTTCACAATTTCACTGCATGAAACTTCAGTTAAACGTCTCGACTTTACACAACCCAGCAAGTGGGTCATCATCTCAGGGCACCTGGATGGATGGATCCACGGATATATATGTCTGCCGCAGCTTATACATATATATAGCAAATATATAAAGTTGGTCACTTCCTAGCAGCTACCTAGTTTCCAAAATCATCTCAGCAGCCACCAGCAACTTAAGGATAGTCAGCTACCTTCTACTACTTATATACACAGCACGCTTTCGTCATCATACTGTATGCTATGGATCTCCATCCGCGGGTTTCTCCTCCAGCAGCTTGGTGCTGCAGGGATGCCCTTTGCTGCGGTTCAGTATCGATTCTTTAATCTCCTTGTACTTGTTCAGCTCCTCCAGCGCGTCCGCCGCTGTCCTTGACCTCAGAAGAGCGGAAGGCACCCCTGCAGAGCTTGATGCCCTGCTGCCATGTTCCTCGGTCACTACCCTCTGGAGTGAAGAAGGTTCTTGAGGAACTGGAGAACTAGGGCCTGGCAGTAGTAGCCTTTCCCTGAGGCCAGGGGCATTCTGTAGGATGCGCATAAGAATACCAATTGCTGCATCTGGAGACCTGGTTAATGAGCCTCCTACTTCCTGAGACGGTCCTTGGTCCTCCCTGTCAGATATGTCAATCCTGGAAAATAGATGAAGATCTACATTAGCTTATGAGAAACAAAGAAGTGAATGCAAATTAACAAACACCAAAAAAGCAAAATGCTAAGAAGAGGATGCAAAACTATTAGAAATGTTTGACTGATCCCACTGTGAACTCACCCAAGAATATAATGGCAAGTCCGCACAGTCACTATATCTATCTTTGTTAAGGGATAAACTTGATAGTACAAGACTAAACCTGGTAATGGTCTAGAAACCACACCGGAACCGCCAAACTCTTTCATGACTATATCTCAGCCCACCCCACTCCATCCCATCTTTATTTTCTCCAAATCTAAACTGAACCAGACCACAAGCATTATTGAGATCGAACCAGTCCAAACCATTTCTTAAAACCAAGGTTCAAAACCATAGCTAGACATTTATCTCAGATCAGTTCCAACTGAAACGTTTGCTGATCTATTTGTTCCTACAGAGATAGGCCCGCCACGTGCCTTAACTTTCTTCTGTATCACACCCTTCCCCTGGTTCTTCAATCTTCATTTCTTCTCTCTCTGTTTCTCTGGTACTTGACACTAGGAGCTAGAGCTAGCAGCGCCGAAGAGCTTAGCACCGGCAAGCTTGGCGCCGGCGAGCTCCGCATCGGCAAGCATGGTGGGTAGGTCAAGGCTGGTCCCCTCAAGGTCCTTCGAATACATGCAGAGGAGTATGACCATGTCTACAGCCATGCCAGCAAGCATGGCGGACACGATGCCAATGAGGAACTTGGGGGGAAAAGGGTCTTGCTGTTGAAGGCGATGACCACGTTCTACTGGTTGCTGTCTTGCTGATGGGCGTGGCGCGGGAAGCGAGTGCCAAGGAAGAGCATGGCGGGCAAGTTGCGGTCGGTGGCGAGCTCCAGCACGAACTGCATGAGAATGATGCAGCAGGTGTCGTTGAGGAAGAATGTGCTGCTGAGCGCTCTGGATTTGAACCCTTGAACCATCTAGAACAAACCCATTACAAATACTGCTCCAGACCGAACCAGTCCATTAGACTTTCAACCTATTTTCAACCAAACTATACAAACCCAAATAGGAAACCAAACCAGTAAACCCGGTTTTAACCCAAACCGTTACCAGGTTTAAACAAGACTGACCCCTAAGCCCCTTATATTTGTCTTTATTAGATTAACATGAGACTCTAATTATGTCCATAATTTCAGACCTCAGTATGACAGGTTTAACCTGTGATAGTAGAATAAGTTGTACCTTCTACAACCCTATTGCTTAACTAAACATCTTAATTGCTGCTACTAGTAGTTAATGTATAGTAATATATAAGAAACAGTAAGGGCTGTTTATCTTACAAACGCTAACTTTAAAATTAGCCCACTGCCCGCAATTTGGACCACAAATTTACATTCATAGTCACAGACCAATTATTAGAATATTAGGAAAGCTGCACAGTGACCACTACGTGGCTGTGGTAGAAATGATATCTAGCCCCTGTATTGTGTAGTTCGAAAAAAAAAACAGGGATACTAAGATTTTCAACCGTAATTTCTAATTTGTAAATAACGCAGAGGCAGTAGACTTCAGTCTGGAGCATGCAAATGACATGGGTACTAAAGGTCTAAAACTTCTGTCTGTAGTTTGTAAATGACACAGGGGCACTAAGACTTGAGTCTGTAGTTTGTAAATGGCACAAGCGTACTAAGACTTCTGTGTAGCTTGTACTTTGTATAAATACCATACGGCTACACAAGCAGTACAAGAGTTTTTAGCCAATATTTGGTTTCATCCACAAATTCCCATATTACTTGCTCTACGAAACATTGTTATAGAAGGCGGCCAACACCCAGCTAACCTGCTTAGGCACCACCCTCAAGCATAATACCCCACTTTCCTTGTAGCCAATGTAAGTGCCCACTTAGCAGCAACTAGGTGTGCCCTGTCACCTACCACTGGTATTGAATATTTAGATTTTTGTGGATTTAAGTAAGGGTATGCATAATATTTCTACTAAGAGAGCATGTCTAGCTGTTGGATGGTAAATCCTAGTGGCTAGTGAACATCACTAATTTCTTCCTAAAACTGCCTTGTTCTCCACTGGTGCATAGGCAATACCAAATTTAAGCAAAGAAAAGCCAGATTCAAGCCAAGCTGAAACAGAGATCAGCAGGATATATTGGGCAGGCTTAATGTATAACCAGACTTGTTTTACTGGGAGTCTGGGACTGGGTTCTCCATTTCCAGGGCTTGCTCTATACCTGAACCTCATAATGCCTAACCCATATACACTTTTGTGTTCAGAACCAAGCTAAGGACACCCCAAAAGTACATTGGTTTTTTCCAAAAGCTATACAAGCTACCAACAAATGCTTTTGTCTATCTGCCCTCCTGGATGTCTAAGGGGTTCAGGCGTTCAGCTCCTCCCATGTTCCATGTAATGTTGTTCACATGCCACCCAAGCCTCTCCAGTCTCCATGGTTTTAGAAATATGTTTCTCAATACATTAAAAGAATATATGGCATATTCCATGCCTCTGTTTGCAAGGTCACACTTAATCTAAATGATGAAAAGTACTGCCGGAAAAATTCAATGCAACACATAGTAAGCCCCAAAAGTCAACAGAGACAACTGAGCAAGCAAAAAAACTATGGAATCACAGAAAGTAATATAATAAGGGGAGAAAAGGTGATGTCATTACATCTCCAGTAGGTGCTTCATTTGAAGAACTGAACAACAGCACTCTTTATTTATCTACTAGAGGATGGTTTCATTTGAAATAAGGGTAAAACCCAATCATCAAATGTCTAGTGATATAGACATGTCTGAACTATAAATGTTGCAGGCAACCAACAAGCATATCTTGATAATAGAGAGAATAATTGGTTCTCCAAAGTAAATCACTCCAACAGAAAACCATGATTAGAAAATGAAATGCTTATAAACAGAATCAATAGTTAAATCTAACATAATGTATAGTATGATGCACAGAACTATTCTGACTCATATAATAAATATAGATGCACCTAATAGGCTAATACACATGTTGCTTCTAACAGCTAAACTAGTTCTGCAAATAGACAATGGTGACCTTTTAGTTGGAAACCACTTATAGAAAGGGAAAATTTGATAACTGGACCAAATACAAAAGCAAAAGCAAGTTGGATCTGAATGAGCACTGAAATTACTCTACAATATAGGCAAAAAGCTATAGAATCTCAATCAAACGACCTGAACTAATTAAGATGTTTCTTGTCATCCCAATGAATGTCCTGTTTTGAATTTATCATCTCAAGAAACTAAAACATAAAAAAATGCCATTGCTCTATATCTGCTAGATGAAAATAATCCAGTTTTGCCTATAGAAATGTGAAATCCTATAACATGTTGTATAAATATGAAGACTTCTGCTAACATTATTGCTTCAAAGGACTTCTGAAAGCAAAGATGGTTCATGACAAAATTACTTAAGCTATGTACATCAGTGGCCACCTGGTGAATGTAATAACCAATGCCATGGCATTCCCAGAGTAAAAGTAGTGTTATAACCTACTAAGCAAAAATATAGGTGTTCAAACTTTATCGGACACCTAGGTCATTTATTTACACAGAAAAAGCACATGCATTCACGAGCATATGCATATAAAGGGGATCAAACATAAACCAAATGCAATACAACAGCAGAACAGCGATTGAAGTGATGGATAGGTACTATGTTAGTCTTTTCGACCAAGGCATCATGGCATAATGTCATGAACTATACATATTTTCATCCAGTGAGTCAGAAAGAGAACCTTCTAAGCTGATCAATGATGGTGTCTTTATCTTCCCATGCAAAAACTAACTCCCGTTCATCCAGTTCATCCATGATGAAAAGTTTACTGGAGGTACGAGTCAACTTTAGTCCACGAAAATACATCAAATCATCATTACCAAAAGATAAAACCTGCAGCAAGAAGCAGAACCAGAAATTCATAAGTCAGAAATGAGATCCAACCATCCAATAGAAGAACCTCATAATAAAAGAAAGAATAGTATTCCTCAAGATTCACATTTTGCTGGAGAAGATCAACAAAAAAAAACAAGCAATTACCTTTTGCAAAGACTTCTCATTCTGAAACTCACTAAGCTTGACCAAATCCTTTGATAGTATTGATTTATCATTGGGAGAATGTGTCAGATTCTCATTTTGAGATGAGCATTGTTGCTTATCCTTCCTACGTGGAGAAGGAGGCAGCCTGCTACCACCTCCACCAGCCATCACTGTGGGAATACTTAAAGGAGCACTCTCATATCGGAAGAAAGGATTTCTTGGGTAGCTAGAAGGCGAATGGGATGGTGACGGCGACAGAGGTGGTGATGGATAACACTCTTCATTTACTGTATTTCTCTTCTTCCCAGATGATGATGTGTTATGTGGATTTGAGTATGCTGTCAGAGAATTATCGGTAGGCATGCGTGGCTGTAGGTGTCCATGGGGTTCTGAACTCATAGGAAATGGCGATGCCGATGGTCTAACTCCATGCTCGGTGCTACAACTGTGCCGCCTGGTCACTGGAAAACATGCAGGTGCAATGCCATCTGAAGGTAGGGAATCGAGCTTCCTAAGAAAATCTGTTGTGGGGCTTCCAACATAATCCTTTATAAGCTCAGGTGGCATCGGTGTGGATTGCTCTGGTACTGCAGCCAACTCCAGCACTGGCACATATGAAACAGACAAGCTTAAGGAACCAAACAGAGTTTCAATCGGAGCAAATGCATAGTGTTTCATCTCTGCATCCTCTCTTGCCGGGTGAATGGTTCAACAAATGATGAAATCTTGTGCGAGAGGCTCAACGGACAGATCCTTCCAGATGAATTGAGCCCCTGGAAGAGATGGTATGCTGGCAAGAGCCTGACAACCAGATATAGTGACCGGAATAACACTGTCGAGCCACTGTATGCCCTCCTGTACAAGCTATGATCCTGAGAAGAGCTGCTTCTAGCTTTCTTGCCACCATTCTTGATAACATTGCGAGACCTGGTAGTTTCATACTTTATTACCCACCTCTCAATGATCCTGCTGGCCCCGACACTGGCGGTTCTGGTATTGTCACGTTGCAGGAGGACAATGTCAATGACCAGAGGCTCAAGGTTGCTCTGTCTCCACAGGTCAAAATTCTCAAGTGCGGCAGGGCAGTCCCGGAGAGCAAGGTTGAACCACCGGTCACGTGGCTGGCTGCCAGCCAGCGGCGACGACGGCGGGGAGGGCCGTCGTGTGAAGTTCCGCGACGAATCGTACGGTGAGCGCGACTCCAGGATGATGTGGAGGCTCTTGGCGAAGAATTCAGTGATCACTTGCTCCACCATTGGCGGTTCCGACACACCGGCAGCCGCAGCAGCAGCCATGGTTGTGTGGCTGTCCAGACTTAAACTCAGGGGTTCAATTGAAGTCCCAAAACCTCTGAAAAACGAACTGCGCCAGCACCATGGCTAGATTGATCTTGCTCCGTGACGAAGAACCTAATCGGGCTGCCAGTGGACGGATGGACTGAATCAGTAGCACTCCAGACAGCAGGGGCGGACCCAATAAAGGACATGGGTGTACACATGTACACCCGACCAAAAAAAGAAACCGAATTTAAGTAGGCATAGTACATGTATACACTAGTGATTAGATCAGATCCGAAGACAAATAACCACATAGCTCAAGTTAGGGTTCGGTGTTCAATTTTGCACAGCAGAAAGGAAAGGGAAGAGAGGGAGGGGGGGCGAACCTGGTGCGATGGGTTCTAGTGGCCGGCAAAGGGCCCGACGAAGACCTGGGCAGCTTGGCGGCGGGCGGCGGCGGCCGCCCTAGTTATCGCGCTCGCGCACGCGAGGTGTACTGGAGAAGAGAAACAGCAAACAGGTGGGAACCCACGAGAGCAATTCTTTCCGGGGCTGTTCCTTGCTTCTCTGCCGCGCGCTACTGGGCCGATTTTTCCTTCTCTTTCTCTTTTTTCTGCAGGTGCACTCGCATGGCTACGCTCGTTCATCAGAGAAAGCGGCCCATGAAACTGGAGAGAGAACATTATTCTTTCTCCGTTTTTTTTTCCTTCTACCCTTGGTTCTTCTTTTTCTTAATTTTTTTCCTGTGTTTTGTTTTGCTTCCAACTTTTTCATTATTATAAATTGTCACTAATAATTATCTCTATTTTATCAAATCCACTAGTGAAGATTTTTCTCTTCTTCTATCATTAACCTATTGTAAATTGTTATTGGTCTTTTTAACTACATGTTCTGGTTTAACTCAAGGGTTAAATTGCTATTTCACATAAATGTAACACAAGCATTTTTGTACAAAATCTGTAGCATTTTTCTGGTGATGTTAGAACAATTTCCTCGTTATGTTGGAACAAATTTCTCCTCAACATCGAACATTTTGGTTATGAAGCTGAAAAGTTTTCTTATGAGGCTACAACATTTTCCTAGTGAAGCTAGAAGATTTTCTTCAAAGCCAGAACATGCTTCATACTTTTGCTCGTAAGAACATTTTGTTTTTAAGGTTGCAAATTTTTCCCGTGAGGGTAGCACATTTTTCTAATTTTATTTTTATCTCTTATTTTAAGGTACAAAAGTCCAAAAATATCATAGTTACTATAGAACTCATTAGGATATGGCTTTAAAATGACAACTATGAAAAACGATAAGATATGGCAAGCAAACACTAGAAATCTACCCCAATCCTTCAATAACTTTATTCTTTAAAATGCAAAACTTTCAACATGTTAGCAATTCATTTCAACAAAGTTTTCCTCAAATGAACTAGTGTCTGATGTTTCGTACTAGCAACTAATGAATTAAAGAGCCAGGTGTATGCTCAGGTAGCTTAGCACTCAGATGCAGGGTTTACAGTGGTCACAGCTCCGTTTCAAAAAAAATAGTGGTCACAGCTAAACAATGTTTTCCTAAACGGTAAACGGTCTTTACACGATCGCCCTTCGTTTAACGTTTAAGCTGTTTACACGGTGTTTAAACGAAGTTAAACGGTCTAAACGGTTTTGTACTTTTAAAAAAATACATAAAATTATATATGTGCATGTAAAAAATCAAGTATTCTAGCATTTATACATATTTATCCGAGTAAAAATAAATCATTTTGGTATGTATATATATTTATGCATGTGAAAAGAACCAAATATAGATATTTATGCATATAACATATCAAGTGTACACATTTATAAATATAATAAACTTACGTATACAAATTTATCCATACAAAACTGAACTAGATTTACCTCGTGTTCGCCTAAACAGCCGTTTAAACAGTTGTTTAGCCCGTTTAATGTTGTTTATCTCCGTTCCGTTTAAGCCGTTTAGACCGTTTTTCCCCTTTTTGATCGTTTAAACGGTCAACCGTTTAATTTCCGTTTACCCCCTAAACAAAACAGTTTACCACCGTTTACCGTTTACTGGCCGTTAGGCGAACACTGCAGCTAACGTGCCCTATGTACAGTTGGGATGTCTATTTGTGTTGCTGAGCACCAAGGGTTTAAAGTTTACGGTAAGGGTTTACAAACAGGTGGAAATGAGAGTACAAAACCTAAGCCAAGAGGTCAAAGGATTCGAGGAAGGTCGCCGAAGAATTTTCTCTTTCATATTTATGACTATGGGGGCCATGAAAGAACCGGAGAAAGCCATGTTCTTGTGGATTCGGTTTGCTATGCGTAAAAAAAGGCTACGACTTCCCCTATTTTGGTTTCGGAAGCTTATTCTGAAATAGACATTTGGCAGGGCTTTTTAATTAATCTGCTGAAGAAGCCCTGATGAAACAGGGTCAAATTCTTTAATCGTGGTTTTTTTAATAAAGGATAAAATATCCGGATAGAATCAGGTCAATTATTACAGACTCCAAACCTGGGCACAAAGTTCGGCTGAAGTAAAACTTACAACCACACACACGACTAACGGAACAGGTAAAAAGTTTTTGATTAAACAAAACCAACATGCCTTTGTGAAAGCCACCCATTGGATCCAAAAAAATCTAAAACCGACGTCTCTAGGTGTTGTGCCACAGAGATCATTTGATCTTTAAGATCTTCATGCCCCTGTAAGTTTGCCCAATGACGAAGCCAGTGCGTTCCTCGGAAAAGTACCTGCAAAAGAGATTTTGGTTTGCATTTGTCAAAAACCACCTCATTCCTTGTTATCCAGATTGCCCAAAGAAGTACGGAAGCTGCTGTTAATAACAATGTATTGTACTTTTTGTTTCCCAATTTAGACCAATGATAGAACAAAACATCTATATTTGTGGGAGGTGATATCCCAAAAAGTATATGTATAGAGCGCCACAAAAATTTGGCATAAAAGCAATCAAAAAAGAGATGGTGAATTGTCTCTGAAACATGGCAGAAACAACAATTTTTGTCTCCATTCCAATTTCTCCTAGCCAAGTTGTCTTTGGTTAGAATCACTCCTCTTTTTAGATACCACATGAAAACTTTTATTTTCATTGACAGCTTCGTTTGCCAAATATCTTGCGACACTCTCACCCCATTGTTAATTAATGTAGCATATATAGACTTAACTGTAAAAGCCTCAGAGGCATTTAAATCCTATACAAACACATCTCTTTCCTGTAGTAAGTTAATCTGTTGTAAAGAAGCTACAATTCGATGCCAATTTGTTAAGTTCGCACTCACCAAATGTCTCCGAAATGAGATATTTAGTACCAGGGAACTCAAGACTGTAGCTATAGTGTCTTGTTTTCTTCTTACAATATTAAACAACGCAGGAAATCTATCTTTGAGAGGTTTGTTGCCCAGCCAAATATCAACCCAAAATCTGATTTGTGTCCCATCTTTGACATTAAAATGTCCTAACTCCATGAAGTTATCTTTAATATTCATAAGGCTTTTTCAGAAATGCGAGTCCGTTGGTTTCTTTTCACAGCTTCCAAGAGTCTTATTTTTAATGTACTTATTTCTTAATAATTCTTGCCACAGCCCATCCTCATTTAATAACTTAAACAACCATTTACTGAGCAAACATTTATTTTGAATCTCTAAATTCTGTATCCCTAGACCTCCCTGGTCTTTAGGCTGACACATAACTTCCCACTTGACTAACTTGTATTTCCTTTTGTGCTGGTCATTTTGCCAGTAAAAGCGAGACCTAAAACAATCAATTTTTTCCACCACCCCTTTCAGCAATTCGAAAAATGACATCATGAACATCGGTAAACTGGATAGCACCGAGTTTATGAGTACCAAACGACCACCGACTGTAAGTAGTTTCCCTTTTCACCCACTAAGTCTTTTCTCGATTCTCTCTTCTATACACTTACAGTCTTTATTATATAGTTTCCTAAAATGCATAGGTAAACCTAGGTAGCGAAATGGGTATTTACCACTGGCACATTCAAACAGTTGTGAATAAAACTCTTCATGATCTTTAGCTTGTCCAAAACAAAAGACTTCGCTTTTGTGGAAATTTATCTTTAGGCCAGATAGTTGCTCAAAAGTACTTAGCAGTAGTTTCATATTAACTGCTTTTTCAACATCATGGCTCATGAAGATCACCGTGTCATCCGTATACTGAAGAATGGATAAGCCATCCTGAATTAGATGGGGAATAACCCCTTCTATCTGCCCTGCTTCCTTTGCTCTGGCAATTAGCATGGCCAACATATCAACCACTATGTTAAATAGTATGGGTGACATGGGGTCACCTTGCCTTAAACCTTTTTTGTCTGGAAGTAAGATCCGAGTTGGTCATTAACCTTAATATTTACATTGCCTCCTTGTGTAAAACTCTGCACCCATTCACACCACTTTTGTGAAAATCCCTCCATCCTTAATGTTTGCTGTAGAAAACTCCATTTTACTTTATCATAGGCTTTTTCGAAATCTATTTTAAAAATCACACCGTTTCATTTTTTTCGTGTGAAGTTCGTGAAGCGTTTCATGTAATATAACTGCGCCCTCCATAATATTTCTTCCTGGTAAAAAAGTCGTATGAGTCGGTCTTATTAGTTTGTGGGCAATCATAGATAATCTATTTGTCGTCACTTTTGTGAAGATTTTAAAAGAGACATTCAACAAACAGATAGGCCTGTATTGTTGAATAACTCTTGCATCCTTCTTTTTGGGCAGCAAGATTATGTTACTGAAATTAAGACGATTGAGAGGTAAGGTTCCCTGATAAAAATTAGAAAACAGAGCCATCAAATCGTCTTTAATTAAGCCCCAAAAAACTTGATAAAACTCCGGAGGAAAATCATCCGGTCCAGGCGCTTTATTATGTTCCATTTGGAAAATTGCCGCTCTGACTTCCTCATGAGTGAAGGGCTCGGTCAAGAACTCATTTTCTAGATCCGAAACTTGAGGTATGTCCTCCGTCTGAGATTCATCTAGTGAAATTAGAGAATCTTCAGATGGACCGAACAGGTTTATGTAATAACTGGTAATATGCTCTTTAAGCTGAGCATCACCAGTTATAATACTATTACCATCCTCAAGCTAGAAAATACGAGTTTTTCCTATGCCTATCATTGGCTAACAAGTGATAATATTTTGTGTTGGCGTCTCCTTCTAAAAGGTGTTTCACTTTAGCCCTTTGGTACCACTTGAGTTCCTCTTCTCTAAGTAACTCAGCGAGCCAATTATTTAAGACATGTTTTAGATCTCGTTCAGAGTCATTTAGCAAGGTATGTTCTATCTTTTTATCTAGTTCGTCCAATTTGTTTAAAAGTATTGCTTTTTCTTTCTTATACAAACCACTCACATACTTTGCCCATCCTCTAAGATGCTGACGAAGCCTTCTAATTTTCATTTGCCATCTCTCAATAGGTGATCCTATAGCTAGAGTATTCTGCCAAACCTCTGAAACCATGTCACAGAACCCGTCTCTTAACAACCAGCCTAATTCAAATTTGAATTGAGCCTGATAAGTTATGGACGAATTATTAGTAGAGAATAATAGAGATGTATGATCAGAGATTTCTCTAGTGAGGGTATGGACCGTGGTGTGAGTGTATTTTGACTCAAAATCTGTGCATACTAAAACCCTATCTAACTTTTCAAACGTTTGGTTTGGCAAATTGTTAGCCCAGGTGAACTTCCTTCCTGTCAGATCTATCTACCAGCACAAATGGTATTTAGAGTGTTTTGTGGAAAACTAGCTCTACCAGTTTCCGATAAGGCAATGAAATCTAGACTTTTCTCCTTTGTTAAGTCTGACAGAAATCTATATTTTTTACCATCCGCAAACCCATTACAATTCTAGAAAATTCCTTTCATCTTGAACTACCTTTTTTATGATTTTTCTTCTGACGATGTCGCCCTCTCATTTTTTGTGATACGGGGGTTTGTAAGATCAAAGGATCACAACCCCCATCACGGAGCCCTTCTACAATTTCCGAACAAATAAGATTCAAAGCTTCGAGATCTACGATATCTTCATTAGAACAAACAGTTGAAGCATCTTCTACTAAAACAAAGTTTTCCTCCCTTAGCTTAGCATTCTCCAACAATCTATTGTGCTCTATGTCTTTTAAACATTTTAGGGAATTAAAAATATCATGGTCGTTGCTACCTAAAACAACCCCTAAAGAACTTGTTGAGTTAACTAAAGAGGAATCATCCCGTGAAATAAAAGGAGGTTGCTGCATTTTACCTTTATCAAGCGCAGACTCGTGTTCTTTTTCGCTTTAAGCTTAGTCCTTCTCTGTGGAATCTGATCCATAGTTGAGGCATTCCTCTTCTTGGATCTCACCGGTGAAGCTCGTCCCCTTTGTTGAATTTATTGTTCAGATTCCCAAGAGTCGATCCGAGGTGGCAACATAGTAGCTTTCAAGCATCCCCTCCAGATCGAGAGTAAAGCTCTTGGTTTCTTACTTGGCTTCACAGGCTTGCTCTGGGTGATGGTAGACTCCCTATTTCTTCCAAATTGTGCCGCCCCATTGGGGCCCCTGTCTTTGGCCAACCATAGGTGGTAGGTCACCATTGCCATTGCTTGGTGCCTCAAAGATCTCCTATTTTTCCATCCACATCCATTTTTTCCTTAGAGTTTCCCCTTTGGGATTTTCCTCTTTTGGATCTCCTTCCTTGGGATTCTCCTCCTTAGGGTCACCCTCTTTGGTAGAGTCCATGTCAATGAGTCAGGCTCACCATTGAGGGTGTCGCCTTCAACTGCAAAACTGTAGCTCGTAAACATAGTCCCCAATAACCACATCCACAAAATCTAGGATAAGATTTGGGTCTAGCAATCGCTATTTTCATCCTTGCCCTGCTAGTGTTCTTAGTAAAGATAGTGTCAATGACCGAGGGACACCCAAGATAGTTCCAACCGCCCATATAATGGGAAACTTTTTGAACTCTTGAGGTAGTCCTCTGAATCTGCACCCATACTTTCTCAATTTCACGTTTATAAACCTCATTATCGCCTCCTTTTTCAAAGTGAATACTTCCTTCAATCGCCTTAGCATCCATAGGGCCCCGAGTTAACCACTTTGCTTTCCAATAGGTCACCGAGGAAAATTAATAATAAAAGCATCGGTTGCCTTTTGTCTCAATTTCCCATTTATGTTTCTTGTCGGTAGTAGCTTTTCCGGTTCCATCATCAATTGATCGACAATAAAAGAACCTTCCAAAACACGCATTACCACAGCCTTTCTTTTCTGAACATTTACTTTTGCATTTTCAACCACTGGAATAAAATAGAAACCTAGGCCTTCCACAAAGATACCACAAGGAATAGCACTTGTATTTGTTTTTTTTACTATTCGGGCACAATTTAGTCGTATGATCTCCATAACAAATCTCACAAAGAAAGGACAACAAAGGCACTCATGAATTGTATGACCTTTAGTACGACAAATGATAACAATATGGCTTGCCTTTATTTTTTTGTGCCCCTTTCTCGCATTTACTCTTGGATTTCTAACATATTACCTTTCGGCTTTGAAGCCGATGGGACAACCTCCCTTGGGTTGCTCGGAGCCTTCAATGGCGCTGAATCCACCACCATCGCGGTGGCTTGTTTGACTTCTTCTTTGGGCGCCCCTCTATGCATCTGCTGTCTGGCCTCCACCAGAGGAGGCGGGTGTGCAGAGAATGCGCCGACCGTGCCACCCCTTGGTGACCAAAGATCTGGTCCGACATGGAATGCCGGGTTTGCTTTGGTGGCCATGGTAAGCCACCACACCTCCTTGCTTGTGGGAAGAGCGCCCCAATGAGTGCCTCATTGGTGGTTTGGCCGGCTGCTCCATGGCCGGTGGTCTTTGCGTGTTGGCCGGCTATGATGGGATGGTTTGCGTGCTCGGTCTTGGTGGAAACGCTGCCCAAAAACCCCAACCACGCCAAGGCCAAAGATACCTTCCTTCGTAAGAGGCGACGTCCACGTCCAGGGGCATGGTACCCATAGCCGTAGTCGTTGTAGCCCCCATATGGGGCATAACCTCCACGTCCGCCACGGCCACCTCCATATCCATAACCGCGAGCACGACCTCGCTGGTGACCAACGAAGCCACGGCCACGTCCACCAAATCCCGGATTAAAACCCGGGTTGAAGCCCAGATTGTGTCCCTCGCCCGGGTTCAAGTCCCCGACTTCACACGGGTGCTCGCATCTTCCTAGATTTATTCCAGGATTTAACGACGCTATGCATTCAGTGGTGGCGACGTCCCCGTCGAGTCGTCGACAGTGAGGCGTCTGTGGCGACTTCGTGAATTTCAAGATCTGTTGGCTCAATCCTTCGGAGGTACTCATAGGGTTAGCGTTTGCGTACGTGTGTTCATAGGGGTGAGTGTGCGTACGTGTTGCGGGCGTGTAATTTAAAAAAAAAGAAATCTCTTTGGGTGCTATACCAAAGAGGGCCTAAATGATATTTGTTATCAGGTTTCTTCATTTCTAAATGGTGTCAAAAATACATCGTTTTTTTGAATGCTCTCGTGAGGGCGTCTAGACGGATCAGACGCGAGATGCGGCTTCCTCATTTGCTACCGCGTCGTCCGAGTCCCTTCCGACGCTGCATGCCCCCAACTCCGCCTGGCTATTGTCGTCTCCCCTCGCCGTGCGCTCCTCGTTCCCGGCCGTCGCGTGCCCCACCCGCACGTCAGATCTTCCCCAGCCAAGCCAAGGGCACCCACGAACGCAGCCGGTGCTGGTGGTTCTCGCTCGCCGCTGGCTCCCACCCCCGACTGCCAGAATCGACCGGTCCCGGCCTTGCCCTCTCCTATGTTGCATATGTATGTTTAAGATATTTTAGATGTTTTAGAGGTATGTTGCAAGTGTTTTATATGGATGTTGCAAAAGTAGATCGGGGATGTTGCATATGTTGCAATGGTTGTACATATATGTTGCAAGTGTATGTTCCAAATGTTTTAGCCGTGGTTTAGACGTATGTTGCAATTGTGTTTATCCATATGCTTCAGCTATTTCAGACGTATGTTGCAAGTGTTTCATCCGAATCTTGCAAGAGTTTCATTGTTGCAAAAGTAGATCCGAATGTCGGTGGGAGTGATGTTGCAGAGGAGATGAGGTAAGACAGGTGCTTGAGCACTTGGACCTGGTGGTGACCTCAGACTTTGCCATGGCCTTGCGACCTGGTATCGGCGTTGCACCCCAACAGTGCCAGCTCCCGCCTGGATGCATCTGCGGTGGTCGCATGGTCATCATGCTCCTCCTCTAGCGCTGCCAGCGAGGTGAGCAGCCTAACGATGGACTGTCCTCCTCTTCCCCAGCAGCTCCGCCGTGGTGCGCTCCGTGCTGCTTTCGGCGACGGCCGTTGGTCATCCTTGCAGCATTAGCGTTGGCGTTGGGGTGGGAGTCATCAAGGGTGTTGCGTCTAAACGCAGGCGCAGGCGTGGGGTGGGGATAGACTTAGCAAATTGAGCCCGACCCGACAGGTTTTGGTCCGTCCACGAACCTTACTGGACAGGGCCTGGGCACAGATCCCACTGCCCAGAAAATTTTTACTTAGCTCGAGCCCGACCCGAAATACTGTTTTTAGCTATTTTACACTATAAAATGCACGGGCAGCCCGTCCAGGTCTAAGCCCGGCCCAAAAAATTAGGCCCGACTTGTCTAGTGAAATAGTCATGGACATGACTTTTTTTGGTCCGAAATAACCGGGGGTTTTTTTGGCCCGGTCCGCAAAATGCTGAGGTCTAGATGGGGACATGGGCTGGCATGGAATGAAAGGCAGGCGCAAGCTTGGGATGGGATGCGGGGGGACGCCATATGGTTGGGAGCTGTGTCCAGGCGCTTCCTGGGCTCCGGACATCCGGGCGCTTTTTTTTTTTGGGGGTGGGGTGAGGGACGCATGCCTCATTGTTTATCATGCTAACAATACTGAAATACACAGCCACTCAGCGACCTGCTGGCTGATGCTATCTTCCTTTGGCGAAGCCGTTGATGCAGCAAAAGAGAGCAAAACACAGATGCCAGCATGAGCTAACACGACATGCCGGATCGGCAGGGCCGTGAAGCCAAACTAGAATAGGCTCAGGTTTGTTCTCTTTACAGTTCACTCATAATATAGTTTTCCTAAAAGAAAAAGCTAATTGCTAATATGTTTTCTCACAAAACAGCACATAAAAGAGCAAGATTGACACCAGATTCACTCATCAACTTATCCATGCACAGTCCAAAGAAACACACACGCTAGCAAAGGAAATTTGTTGTTTTATTCCAAGATCTACGAGCTCAGACACTTTCCAAAGGTGTCAAGGTAATGCAAATTGGATTCACTTTGTCAGAAGTCGCTTAGCGTCATCACTTGGAACACTTCCAAAGTAGCATCTCATATATCATTTGAGCTTCTTAAAGAGCTTTGGTGCTACCTGCAGATGCATGTTTCATAGAAAATTGGTTATTCGCTAGCTTGACAATGCTTTTTCTACAACTAAAATTTAACAAATGGTAAAGTGCAAGCTGGAATCGAGTACTTACACATTTGTCGATGCATGACCAGTAATCAAAATATTGCCCAGTGCAATGTTTGTGACCAGTATCATCACTCTCAACTCTCTTGACACATTTCTGAAAACAGACAGCCACCATTATAAAAAAAAGGGCGTACCCAGTGCCGAGAGCTCCCGCTCTGTGCGGGGTCTAGAAAAGGGTGTCAGTGGCAAGCCTTACCCTCGCCTGTGCAATACAAGGAGACTGCAACTCGAACCCGGGACCTTCCGGTCACAAGCGCTAAGACTCTACCGCTTGCACCTGGCCCGCCCTTCAGACAGCCACCATTATAGGTTGAACAAAAACACTCATGTGCCAGGCGTGCATATCAACAAAATGAAACACTATTATCATCCAAGGGTAAAATAAAACTATAAGAAGGCTAATATTAAAATTCAGCTTATAGAAGATTAGTAGGGGTCTACAACATCATATACAGGAAATTGCAATGAAGATTTATGTAATTCCAAACCTCCAGCTTATGAGAAACCTATAGGAGTTTGGCAGGCACCCCAATAATGTTATGCATGCATGTCAAAAACAGGACCACAAGGACCCTATAATGTTTCAATCAGTCTACAGACTAAAGTGAACATTACATTGGTTGAACAGGTAGTCAAAAGTTGATATTCAGATCATCTCATTGCTTCATCACTTTTGACTTGATCAGTGAATCACTAGTATGCTGTATGCATGACTGCAGCTAAAGGATTCTGCACACAACTCTCAGAAATGGCATGACTGAGTTGTCAGACCAGGACAACAGGAAATGTGAATATAAGAATATGACCAATATCACTTGACAATATTAGTTCCTGGTATTTGCCACTAAGAATAAGCCTAGTATAAGGCAAAGCAATGTTACTGCTTGCACATCTCTGGGAGAGTGGAACCATAGCATTGGCTAAAATTCATATGTTCACATGGATGAATAGAGCAGATAGGTTGCACATGATCAATTGATCACGCAGACAAAAAAAAAAAAAGCATGACTAATACCAGTAACATGCCCCTGGCTAATTTGGTCAGGTATCCAAAGTTTGTTTCGTGTGTCGATAAAAAGCTTCATGAGAAACTATTCTTCCATTTGATTGACCTTAATCAGCTACTTCTTTTCATTAAGGAAAATAAATAGTATCATACTTGTATCAACTGAAGAATATGTTAAATCATTGGCCAACAATGTACTAAATTTTGAGCTTCCAAGAAGAAAGAGAGGGCAGACCTCATACTCATAAAGTGATTTTACACACTGTGGCTTGCATCGTTCCTCAAGATATTTTTTCTGATCAACAAGTTCTTCGTCCTCCCTGAGATAGAGAAACATTAGAAAAGCATTGAACTTGAGACAAAAGGAAAAAGGGGAGCGATTCAAAACATTCTAGTAATGGCCAGCCCTTGTGCTGTGAATAACATTCAGCATTTGCAATGTAGGAATGTACTAAGTAAGCTCACTAACATTGTGATTTGTGCAATGCAGGATATCTGCAGATCCTGTCAGCAAACAAGATGCCTACAGTAATCTTCTAGATGAAACTTGCCAAACAAATCTCAGTTCTCAACTTAGCAGCAAGATAATGCTCATATATAACAGAGCATGGCATGAGATATAGTAGCATTTTGGAGTCAGGCGGTGAAGAAAACAGTATACCGATTAATTCATCCTGCTTGTCCTCAGGAAACCATAAATCCCTTAAGCAAACCAATAACCCCCAACATAACATGGGCAGTTAAGCTAATGTGCAACAATCCTCTAACTATGATGAATCAGGACCGTCTTCCTATGTGAATTTGCATGAAGATATGGGTCTGTCGGGCCTGATTGTAAGACAAGATGGCGTAACAAGTGAGCTACATTGTCTGGATAAACAACTTCCCACAAGCACAACCCCAGCTCACAGAGCCAAAGCTATAATCAAGCTGACACAACCCACACCTACGTGCAAAACCAAAATCTAGCATGCAAGCATCAACCTTGCTCTAATCCATTGAGAGCAAAGGGTGTTCTTCTTGCCCTCTCGAGGCTGAAGCCGGGACCAATCAGCCATACACAGGCAGCCAGCTCTCGTGTCGTGGCTTAATCCTTAAGCCGCACATAGCGCTTGCAGTGTGGGAATGTACTAAGTAAGCTCATTAACATTGTGATTTGTGAAATGCAAGACATGTGCAGAATAATCCTGTCATCGAACAAGATGCCTACAGTAATCTTCTAAACGAAGCTTGCCAAAACAAATCTCAGTTCTAGTTCTCAACTTAGCAGCAAGATAATGCTCGAATAGATCAGGGCATGGGATGGGACATAGTAGCATTTTGGATTCAGGTGGTGAAGAAAACAATATACCGATTCATTCACCCTGCTTGTCCTCAGGAAACTATAAATCCCCTTAGGTGTAACCATACAAGAACACACAGCCTGTAAAGATCAACAAGCCAACAAGAATATAGCTCGGTATGATCAAATAGAAGAAGAGCAAACCAATAACCCCCAACATACAGTGGGCAGTTAAGCTAATGTGCAAGAATCCTATAACTACGATGAAACAGGACCGTCTTCCTACGTGAATTTGCATGACGATATGGGTCAGGTACCGCAATGCACTACTGTTGAGCCTGCTTGTAAGACGAGATAGCATAAGCAGTGACCTACATTGGCCGGATAAACAACTTCCGCTAGCACACAACCCCAGCTCACAGAGCCAAAGCTATAATCAAGCTGACACAGCCCACAGTTACGAGAAAAAACAAAATCTAGCAAGTACGCTACGCATCAACCTTACTCTAACCCATCGAGAGCAAAGGGTGCTGTTGTTGCCCTCTCGTGGATGAACCCGCGACCAATCAGCCGCACACGCCTCCAGCTCGCAGGCAGAAGAATCTTTAGGCGCGAGGCGCGGGGCTGCATCCCTAATAGAGCGACCTAGCTCAAATCGAAAGGAACAGCTACTCATACACCAGACTCGCGAGCGTGCGAGTCGCGAGAAGCAGCAGGGGAGCGAGATTCCGAAGCTAATGAAGAACAGACCGAGAAGAATCTGGAGGTCGCGGGAGGAAGGATCACTCACATGGCGAGTTGGCGCCTGACGGAGAGACCTGGACGAATGAACTGGAGGATCAGATCAGATCCGAGAGAGGTGCTGTTAGGGTTGGAATTTGGGAGTGGCAGATTTGGGGGAAGCGGGCGCTTGAGACGACCACGACGACACGAACTGCTTCTGTTTGGGAGTGGACCATTGACTTGGGTCTTTTAGCCCCAACGTTCGTCGGGGCGAGCCGAATTCAGACAGACTTGGGCCTGTTGAGGACTGCCGGCCCAGTATTTTGGGAGCCCACCGCCATTTCAACATTATTTTCCTTTTGCGGAAATGCCGTGGTCAGAGCGTCCGATCATCTCCCAACAATCCAACAGTCGTATCCTCTCGTCCACTCGTCTCTAACTATAGCATGATGTCTACATTCTCCAGAAGGCTCTCCACCGCAACGCCGCAACCAACGCGCCCGCACTCCGCCATGCTGCCTCGTCGTTCTCCACGACGTCCTTGGGCCCACCAGCCGGCAACTCCACCGCGCGCGAGCACGACGGCACGCCTTCCTCCATCTCCATCACGCCTCTTGCCCGCCGCAGCCTTCTCTAGCACGCGGACTGCCTTCTCCATTGGAGCGGTGATAGCTCGCGCCAGATCGATCTGCCACAACCTTCTCCACTGGAGCGGCCTTCTACATCGAACCTGCCACGACTTTATCCATAGGAATAGCGAGCTCCGCGCCACTAGCGAGCTCTACACTAGTGAACTCCACACGTCGATGAGCCTTCATTCTCCCAAGCAACAAGGAGATGTTGCGCTAAAAACGCATGTTGCAAACGTCTGTTTTAAATGTTTTAGATGTATGTTGCAAATGTTTTCACATGTATGTTGTAAAAGTAGATCGGGATGTTGCACATGTTGCAATGCCTATACATGTATGTTGCAAGAGTTTGTTCAAAATGTTTAATTTGTTTTAGATATATGTTGCAGGTGTTTTATCTGTATGTTGCATATACATGCATATTGCAAGCGTATGTTTCAGGTGTTTCATCTAGACATTGCATATGTTTGCAATGGCTATACACGTGCTTTCAAGTTTTTTTTGTGTTTTAAAAATATTTCAAACGTATGTTCCAAGTGTTTCAGTTGTTTCGGACATATATGCTGCAAGTGTTTCATCTAGATGTTTTAAAACTAGATATGGTGTTGCACATATTGTAATAGAACCCGCCTGTCTCAGCTACTGGGGCACCATCTGGATCATCGTGCGAGCGCCTGAGGCCGGCAGACGCATCCACGACGCGCATCCACAACCAGAGCAGGTGATTGGAACCCATGTGCCGTTTTCGCATGTAGTCGCGGGCGCACGGCGAACAGGCGAAGCAAAGCGAGTGCAATAGTAGGGCGAGAAGCAGGTCCATGTAGTGGGACGCGCAAAAACAGGTAGCGTGGGCTCCGCTTCTTACCCACGCGGCACCGTCCATCGCTAGCATTTTGGAACGGGCGTCTGGGTGCTAACAAGTTTGTTTTCTATGTGATTTCATTTACGAGAAGTTTGGGAGAATTTTGAGTTACGAGGTCGGTCGGGTCTACAAAATATTTTTTGTAAAGCTATTTATAAAACTAGATATATGCCCGTGCGTTGCACGGAGACCATAAATTTTAGCCCACATAGCGTGGCTTGCAACTTAGACGAACATATTTAATTAAGAAATGTACAAATTTAATTACATTAAAAACATAAAAGCCTGTTTCATAATCTTTATCACCTATATCATATAGATACAGTTTTTAGAAGCCTAACAAAATTGATTTTACTTTTTTTAATACTTTTGTAATTAATGATCTTTATCACCTATGACCTATATTTTATATTTCATCGGGTAATGGATCCTCTTCCTCAGTATCCATTAACTCACTGCATGATTTTAGATGATATACATGATACGCTTTGCTGATATTTTTTTTAAACCTGATTAGCAACTGAAATTGAACCCAATGGGAGAAGGTACCCTGGGATTAGACCAGGTAATGGTGGAAGTCCAAATCCAAACTAAAGAAATCTAAGGCAGGAGAGTCCTCACGCATTACGTATTGGTGTAAAGTATGTTTATTTTTTTCCGTAGTATTTGACGTTATTGTTGTAAAGTGTATTGGTGATGTTTCTATTTCATGCAGTCGACCCGGACTCTAGGGGTGTTTTTTTCCGTGCATGTTTGCATGTGGTCATACAGGTTTTGGAATATGCCCGTGCGTTGCAATGGGAGAAAAAAGTACTGAAAAGTAGGGGTTATGCACTGGGGCTTCCTTGGATAGGAACCAGACATCGAAAAGTCAGTGAAAGATTCAGGAACACCGATGACAAGTGAAAGGACCTAATGGCTAGAGGGGGGTGAATAGCCTAATAAAATTTCTACAACAACATTTAACAAAAGGATTAGATAATTATGAAGCGAAGCGAGTTATGCGCTAGCTTATCAAAATGCAAGCCACCTACCACAATTCTAGTTTTGATGAAGTATATCCACACAATAGCTATATCACTACACTAAGTTAGTGTGCTCTCAAAAGCTAACTAAAGAGTCATACTAATCAAACTAACAAGCTCTCACAACTAGTTACACTAAAGAGCTTGACAACTAGTTTGCGGTAATGTAATGAGTAGGCAAGAAGGTTATACCGTCGTGTAGATGTATGAACCAATCAATCACAAGTGTGGATAACAATGAAGACCAATCACCTCAGAATCAATGATGAACACAATGATTTTTTACCGAGGTTCACTTACTTACCGGCAAGCTAGTCCTCGTTGTGGCGATTCACTCACTTGGAGGTTCACGCGCTAATTGGCTTCACATGCCAAACCCTCAATAGGGTGCCGCACAACCAACACAAGATGAGGATCACACAAGCCACGAGCAATCCACTAGAGTACCTTTTGGCGCTCCGCCGGGGAAAGGTCAAGAACCCCTCACAATCACCACGATTGGAGCTGGAGACAATCACCACCCTTCGCTCAACGATCCTCGCTGCTCCAAGCCGTCTAGGTGGCGGCAACCACCAAGAGTAACAAGTGAATCCCGCAGCGAAACACGAACACCAAGTGCCTCTAGATGCAAACACTCAAGCAATGCATTTGGATCACTCCCAATCTCCCAAAGATGTTTAATCTATGATGAAAATGAGTGGGAGGGCTTTGGCTAAGCTCACAAGGTTGCTATGTCAATAAAAATGGCCAAGAGAGTGAGCTTGAGCCGACCATGGGGCTTAAATAGAAGCCCCCACGAAATAGAGCTGTTGTACCTCTTCACTGGGTACAACGCGGGGTGACCGGACGCTCCGGTCCGATCGCTGGCCCTCAGCGTCCGGTCACGTGATTCACGCCACGTGTCCCCTGCTTCAAATACAGTTCGTTAGATTTCAACGGTCATCTGTTGACCGGACGCTCCGGTCCGATCGCTGGCCCTCAGCGTCCGGTCGTTTATAGTAAGGGTCAAAAACATGTTTTTGCCGACCGGACGCGTCCGGTCATGCTTGACCGGACACAGCCAGCGTCCTGTCACATAGTGTCTCCTCTGTGTGCCCTATGTCAGTGTACGTCAGCACTGACCGGACGCACCTGGCCAGCGTCCGGTCGCTGAGCGATCCAGCGTCCGGTCATGAGACCGAAACGCACGCCCTCTGCTGCCACTGACCGGGCGCGCCGGTCCAACCGAGACCAGCGTTCGGTCACTTACAGTGACCTCCGTCTTTTCTATCTAGTGCGTCGGTGGCACCGTCGGACTGTCCGCACTCTACGGACGGACACTCCACCGGTGGAGTTTCTTACCCTTGCACCTAAACTTCACCACCCTTGATCAAATGTGCCAACCACCAAGTGTATCACCTTGTGCACATATGTTAGCATATTTTCACAAATATTTTCAAGGGTGTTAGCACTCCACTAGATCCTAAATGCATATGCAATGAGTTAGAGCATCTAGTGGCACTTTAATAACCGCATTTCGATATGAGTTTCACCCCTCTTAATAGTACGGCTATCGATCCTAAATGTGATCCCACTCTCTAAGTGTCTTGATCACTAAAACAAAATAGCTCCTACAATTTATATCTTTGCCTTGAGCATTTTATTTTTCTCTTTCTTCTTTCCAAGTCCGAGCACTTGATCATCACAATGGCATCACCATCATCATGTTATGATCTTCATTTGCTTCACCACTTGGAGTGTGCTACCTATCTCATGATCACTTGATAAACTAGGTTAGCACTTAGGGTTTCATCAATTCACCAAAACCAAACTAGAGCTTTCAACAAGGACATCCTCCTCGTACTTCTCGGCCACCTCCACGTATTCCGGGTCTGTCTCTGGCATGTTCTCGGTCAACACCGAATCTATATTCATGCAACATATGCAAGGATGATTTAACACACCTATAGACAAAGCATAACCTAACAAGATTCATAACATATATGAATAGATCACATTTTTATGAAGCTAACAAAACTGGTTTGGCATTTTTCTGTTTTTTCTATGATTTTTTACGATTTTTTCAATATCTTTGTTTATATAGAAAAAGAGAAAAATGAAAGAAAAGAAAAAAGGTTTGCATGGGCT
Source organism: Miscanthus lutarioriparius (assembly GCA_904845875.1). Taxonomy (NCBI): domain Eukaryota; kingdom Viridiplantae; phylum Streptophyta; class Magnoliopsida; order Poales; family Poaceae; genus Miscanthus; species Miscanthus lutarioriparius. The sequence goes on from CAJGYO010000009.1 coordinate 91,911,913, forward strand.
TGGTCCGGTCCACAGCAAAGCCGCCCCAACTGCAAGGATTCGGCCCAAAAGAAGTCCACCATGAGGCCCACTTGAATCTGGACATTTTGCATCAGAAATCCTATCTATTTCAAAAACTATTAAAGCCCTCACATTTTTTTTTCTTTCTCTCTCGCATCTTTATATCTGGAACCCCGTATTTCTTTCTATTCTCTTACCCACTCCTAATCTAATCCCTATTCACAACGTTAAGGTGGTGTTTGGATCACTAGTCTAAGGACTAAAGTTTAGCTTCTAAAGTTTAGTCCTGCTGGGTTGTTCGGATCCATGGGCTAAACTTTAGTCCTCTAATCTACAATGACTGATTTACCCTCATTTAATTATCCATGCACAGCCATACATGCGAGCGGCAAGGGGTATGGGGCGTCCAGCGCCCGCTCCGAGGGAGTTTAGCCCAGTTTAGAGCCTCTTTAGGAGCAAAAGATTTTAGCCTATTTTTTAGCTATTTGCTCACTTTTAACCCTCCTGTGATCCTCGTAGAAAAAAAAAGACTAAAAGCGTAGGGCTAAAGTTTGGTGGTGGATCAAACATGGCCTAAATTAACATATTTTTTTCGGAGACACCGACATCGGTTTTTTTCATTGTTTTTTTTTCCCATGGGGCGGGGCGGAGGTGGGGGAGCAGACTGATACCCTTAATGATTTTTTAGGTGGTAGTAGAATAGAGATAAAAAAAACTCATTACCCGTTTGCTCACCATGCATATCATCGTCATCACCTGCTGCTGCCTGATTCATCTGCATAGTTGTTGTTTTTTTTTGGCGATCACATCTAATAATCTAATTAATGAACAACAGGGATCTGATCTGTGATTCCATCTACGCGGCGCCAATAATCCCTTTTTCAGGTTTGCTCACATGGGGATCATCATTGTCACAGTTGGGAGGAGCAGCGAGCAGGGTGGCGGAGGAGGAGATGGACGAGATCCGATCCGATCCATCCATGAGCACCATGACCATGAATAATTAAGCCATCCTCGTCACTTCGTTCAGAGGAGGAAAGAACACGGCCCGCCTTTCGGATCCATGGAGGCCACACCCACACGGCCGCCCGGTGGTGCAGTCTGGCAGTGTGGAGCACGCAGAGGCAGGCAGGCAGGCAGCTAGCTGTTCTTCGCTGGCCCTGCAGCGCTGCCGTGCGCCCCCCTCCACCCCCCCCTGATGGCCGATCATGGTCGCCGTCCGTCCTGGTCCTGGTGACCACTTGATTAGCGCACAAATGGCCGCCTAACCGTGTCATCCTCATTCCGTACACCATTGATCCAGCATATAAGTATATATAAGTAAAACTTTAATAAAGCTGGTATGTATATTCACCCACTAGTGGTGAATGTGATGTGCTCAGCTATATTATAGTTTATACATAGTTCCAGGTCATATGATCCTGGACCGAAATCGCATCAAAATATCAAATTTGTTGCCACCGCCTTGCAAGAATGCAAGTTGTTTTCCTTTAAAAGAGCAGTTATTAGAAAAGAAAAAGAAAAAGAAAGAGAAAGAGAAAAGGATCCTGTGAGAAGCCGGCCCAGGCGCAAGGAGTGTTCCAGCGAGGAATGGGTTGGGCTGGCTGATGGGTGCACCTCCACGCTAGTCCAGCCAGTCAAATGGGCCCGCCATCTCCATCGATATCTGACGGGTCAGCTTGCTCCACGTGGCCCATCGGACGGCCCACGCAGGCCCCTGTTTTTTTCCCTGGACAGCTGATTGATCGATCGCAAGGACAGCTGATTTGTGGTGTTCGGCGGGTCTGCTGGCTTGTTTCAGCTTGTTTTCACTATTAAATTATTCGAAACCAGCTAAACTATAGTGGAAATCTGTACCAGCCGAACACTCGACCACCGGTTGCTTTAGTTGAAGGCATCATCAACTAGCTGTGCAGCTCAGCTCGGCTCTGGATGCCATGTGGGCTATGTATGAGTTGTTTCGTGCTGCACATTTTTTTAGTCTATATATGTTTGCTGGTTTCATCGGCTTCAGGTTCGTTTTTGAAAGATAAGAAAAATAGCCCTTTACTACATCGTACAATATTTTTTTTTGGAAAGTGGAAACATTTTGTCGGTGGCGGAACTAGAAATTTTGAGTAAGAGAGGCCGGCTAAACATGGTTGATCCCATCAAAATATATTCTATACTTTAAAAAAATTATAATCATGGTTTTTAAGATTCTCAAAGGTAACTAGTATGAAAATAGTGAAAAAGTTAGCATAGCGGCAAATTTTCATTTAAACATCTATTATATTGGGCTAATGACTTTCATACACCTCATTTGTATTATTTATGATTCGTACCATACAAGCCATCAGTCAGTGTATTAATTGTTGATTTTACTGTAATCTTTTTCTCCTTTTTGAAAAAATAATATCAAATGTCTTCTTTTAGGTTAGTGCTCTCAATAGAGTATGCTGATGCTAGGTGAAAAAATTGCAGCATATACTTCCTCTATCTCTAAATGTTTGTCGCCACGATTTACGTGCCGATAACTTTAACTCGATTTGTATAAAATACGTGCAATATTTTTATCTTTAAATAAATTTATTAAAAACTAGATTCAAATATCTATCTAATAATAATAATTATGTATCATAAATATTAATATTTTTAATATATATTTAGAACACATACATTAAGGGACTGAGGAAGTATGTGTGAAATGACATGACATAAAAATTCTGAAGTCAGACTCTGCAGGAGGCTGTCTTTTTTCTTCAAAAATACTATATAACACACATGTGTTTAAAAAAAAACACATGGATTTCACCCTAGTGATATCTGGGCATCTGTCACTCGATTTTTCCAGCTATTTGGTCGTCGGTCTGATCTCGTGCGTCCTCAGGCTAGGAGTCCGACGCTGTGCCGTGTTGGAGACCGCGCCTACATGCGCCCTTGGATCCAGTGCAGCAGACTACTCTGTGGCTACAGTCCCCCACAGAAGAAACGCCGGTCCATCGTGGCCACAGAAGATCCTGAGCGGGGATCCCCACGAGGGGACCAGCTTGCATGCACGGCGCCATTCATGGATGTCAGCCTAGGCGCCGGCGGCGGCTACCTGAAGCGACCGGGACCTGCGCTTGTTGCGGCGATGGATCTGTGATTTGTCTTTTTATAGAAAAAAAATTGTTTTCTATGATTTATAATCTGTGATCTGTGATCTCGTGATTGTCTGAAGGTACAAGAAGACTGGAGGTAGAAGAAAGGTGGAGGCTGTTAGATCTTAATCTTATGGTGTAAAAAAATTCATGTGTTGAAATTGTATAAAACACATTGTTGTGAAATAGACAGACTCTCTTTTTCTCCGGCTGTTACTGCAGGGCGCCGCTGCCGCTGCATACGTACATGCTAGTCTTGGTTCACCGTGTAATTACGTATCTTCTTTGTATAAATGGCCAACGGCCGGGCCGACACGCAAGACGGCCCGCGAAAAGCACGACCGATAGGGTTAATGTAAAGACGGACGACGCCGCCTCCCCCGCCGCGGCCGAAGTTAGGCTTCGTGGTTCGGCCGACGGCCCGTGCACAACTTTATTGGGTTGTTTTTCGTCTTGCCTGTTGCCCGAAGCACGACTTGTCAGAAGGCTTGCCAAATTTCAAGGCCCGCTTCAAGAAAGCGATGACTGCGTCGAGGTCAAAGGACACCGCCGCTTGCGCCAGCAGATCGAGAGAGAGAAATGGAAGAACGGAGCCGGGAGGGTAGCACGGGCGTGGTGGCGGCGGGTCGACGCCGGCGGCTGCCGCCTCGCCTCGAGGCGATCCGCACAACCGTCGGAGCGAGTGCAACGGGACGCCAGATCCGGCGCCTGAAGCCGGGCCAGCTCGGCCGAGGCCGCCAACGGTGCATGGAGGAGGCCGCAGAGACGAGAGAGAGGCGGGGAAAGCGAGGCAGCAGGCAAATGCTGAGCGAGATCCAAGGGCCTCAGAGGTCATGCAAGGCAGACCCGAGGCGCGGAGCTGGCCGGCAAGACTTCGCCTCCCGAGGCACGTCCGCGAGGAGGGAAGGAGCCGTCGGTGCCACCTACCGGCGAGCGGTGGACGGGGGAGCAAAGTCGCGGGGGAGGGTTTCACGGAGGAGGGCGGAGTGTGGCGCTGCCGGCGTAGAGGAGTGAGTGCGACACGACCGTGTGGGGAGGGGACTACGCGGGGCGGCGGGGAGGGGGAGGGGAAGCTGGGAAGGGAGTTAGGGTTTGGGGAACCGGGGTGGGTGTGAGCGGGGAGGGGCACGGGGGAGGCGGTCAGGCCAGCCACGGCCACCGACTCAGAGTAAGTCGTGGTCATGTCATACCACGCGTGCGGGTAAGGCCCAGCACACAGCTGTCCTCCGGACCAGGTTAGCCGGCCGAAACCGCTAGCCATGGGCCGGGCCGTGCTTGGGCCGGGCAAAAATACGGGCCTTGGGCCGGGGCCGGCGGGCTCGGGCTGCATGGCCAACTATGCTTCTTTGGAATCTAGATGGGGTTAACAAATTTGCACGGTGTCGAGTGGGGTGGGGGGGGGGGCTGCCGGCCACCCCCTGGTTCCGCCAGTGCATTTTGCGAGAAAAAGTTCTCCAAACGATGCCTTACTATTACATACACCTATTTAGTAGTAGAGCTTTGGTCGGCCCTAGGTCCCTACATGTACTATAACCATGAATTATTTTTATCTCTTTTCTCAAACCGAACTAAAATTCGGTAAATAGCTTTGCTAGTCTGACTTCTCCGTAATACACTATACAGATAAGGTCTAAACATTACTCAATCCGTTTCTAATTGTAAGTTATTTTGTTTTTTTTATAAATTTATAGTTTTACTATACATCTGGATATAATATAAATCTATGTGTATAACAAAATTATTATGGATCTATAGAGGCTAAAATGACTTAGAATTTGAAATGGAGGGAATAAAATTTATTATAAAAGAGTTGTTTCGTCCTATAGCAAACATTGATTGTTTTACCCTTTTATATGATTTTTCTTATAGTGGATTTCACTATTTATATCCTCCGTTCTCGACTCTTCTCTAGACTCTGGATATAACTCATCACAAAAATATGTACGAGTCTTTGGTCATTAATACCTTGCATCTATTTAACGAATTATACCAATCTTATCTTATAAATAAACGATGCACTATTTGGTGGAGCTCCAAAAAGCTAGGTATTTGTACCTTCAAGAAAAGTTGCATTTAGAATTAAGGTACAACGAGGGCATTTAGATGATTCGTTTTCTTATTGGGTACAATTATTTAAATATCTAGATGTAGAGCATAGCATCAATCACCGATGTAGTGTAGTAAACAAATGGCCCCAAAAGCAATCTATGTGCACACAAAAAGTTTCTTAAGGAGCGAGTTAGTGGTAATATTGACAGATAAATCATCTTAACCACATCTAATTTTCCTAAATCGCTTAACATAAACGAGAACACAAAAAGGTCGTTTAAGAAGAAGAAAAAAGGTGCACCTGCCTATACAAATAAAAAAAAAGAAACTGTGCCATTTTGCAAACAACCATTTTGCAATTAGAATTCAGAACTGGGCAGAAACTATTCCCCCATTTTTATTTTCTATTATTCTTTTTTATTAATTTTATCCCACCCAGGATGCGCATATAAAAACCAGCGAACCCCTTGGCTCTCCTCACTTGAGCACCACAACCACTTCTCCCCTGTTTCCTCGTGCGTTCTCCGTGGGAGCAAGGAGGACTCGCGGCCGGCGGCAGCGTCAGGTTCTCCTAGATCTCCGGGTAAGTGTTGAAAGAAAAGAGAGAGGGTTGGAGGAAATATTTCCGAATCTTTCTCCATTGCGATTTTCGTGGCGTCGTATTTAGTCTGAAACGCGCAGTTCATCCCATTCCTGCGCACAGTAGATCAGATCCGATTTGTTCCTGCGGCATTCCGATTGCTGGGCGCTTGTTGCCGATTAGTAGTTATCTAGATAAACCGCGGCCAAGCAGTTCTTGCGGGGTGACTAGAAAGAAGATAAACAGTTTGTAAGTCACAAAAAAAAAAGTTTGGCAATCTTGCCTCTCAAGGATAACCGCCCGTTAATTCGTTTTTATTTCTTGATTTCTGAATAAAGATAGTTGTTACTCGATTCCTGGATAATGGAGTGTCATTAATTGGTCCCAGCATATCGTGGTATTGGTTGCAGAAATTGTGCCGGTTCTGTAGATTTAGATGAATCACGGTGTCAAGAGAGACAAGATTCACCTGAATCCTTTTGTTAAATTAGAAAATAGAGATGATCCAAGGTCCTGTGTCTCTCATTGGATAGCCGTGTAGAGTGTTTTTGTCCCGTTTCCTTTGCTGAAAATGCAGTAAATACCAAGCATTCTGATGTTTGCTACTGAGATAGATATTCTGTTACTGATTTTTACCCTTTGTCTCCTCCTTGTGTTTTTGTTCCAGAATCTGTAGCAAATGGCTGATTTATGAGGACATCCAGCCCCTTGTTTGTGACAATGGAACTGGCATGGTCAAGGTCCGTAGTTGTTGTATCTTGTTCATGCTGGTACTTCATATTCAGCAACCTTGTTCTGCTAATTTAATCACACGCTTTCTTACAAACTATTGGCAGGCTGGTTTTGCTGGTGACGATGCGCCAAGGGCTGTTTTCCCAAGCATTGTTGGGCGTCCCCGTCACACTGGTGTGATGGTTGGCATGGGGCAGAAAGATGCGTATGTTGGTGATGAGGCCCAGTCCAAGAGGGGTATCCTGACTTTGAAGTACCCAATCGAACATGGTATTGTTAGCAACTGGGATGACATGGAGAAGATCTGGCACCACACCTTCTATAATGAACTCCGTGTTGCGCCTGAAGAGCACCCTGTGCTGCTGACCGAAGCCCCACTCAACCCCAAGGCTAATAGGGAGAAGATGACCCAGATCATGTTTGAGACCTTCAATGTTCCTGCCATGTATGTCGCCATCCAGGCCGTGCTTTCCCTGTACGCCAGTGGACGTACAACTGGTAATGATTCATTCACATGATGACCAAATTTCATTAGGACTTCCCAAATTTTTCCATCTTAATTATGGATTGCTGTTCTTCTTTCAGGTATTGTATTGGACTCTGGCGATGGTGTCAGCCACACCGTGCCAATCTATGAAGGTTATGCTCTTCCTCATGCCATCCTGCGTCTCGACCTTGCTGGGCGTGACCTGACTGACAGCCTGATGAAGATCCTCACTGAGAGAGGTTACTCCTTTACCACCACCGCCGAACGGGAAATTGTAAGAGACATCAAGGAAAAGCTCGCATACGTGGCTCTTGACTACGAGCAGGAGCTGGAGAGCGCCAAGAGCAGCTCATCTGTGGAGAAGAGCTACGAGCTGCCCGATGGTCAGGTGATCACCATTGGGGCAGAGAGGTTCAGATGCCCTGAGGTCCTCTTCCAACCTTCCTTCATTGGTATGGAAGCTCCTGGCATCCATGAGACCACCTACAACTCCATCATGAAGTGCGACGTGGATATCAGGAAGGACTTGTATGGTAACATTGTGCTCAGTGGTGGCACGACCATGTTCCCTGGTATCGCGGACCGTATGAGCAAGGAGATCACTGCCCTTGCCCCGAGCAGCATGAAAATCAAGGTGGTAGCACCGCCTGAGAGGAAATACAGTGTCTGGATAGGAGGATCCATCCTTGCCTCCTTGAGCACCTTCCAACAGGTTAAAAACTCTCACTTTTTTTTTAATTTCCAGTTGCCATGGCAAATATTGCAACCGTTCAGTAGTTCCAGTATGTTCTTCATACTAAAAACTTGGTCTGGTATTTATGCTACAGATGTGGATCTCAAAGGCTGAGTACGACGAGTCAGGACCCGCGATTGTTCACCGGAAGTGCTTCTAAGCTCAAAGCCCCCCCTTTCGGCTCCATTTTATGTATTCCTTTCCAGCGAGTGCTTTTCATGTAAGCTACTATGTTTGATATTGCCGGCCTTTTGAGGAGGCAATGTTGTTGGATTTATATTTTGTGGCTCACTACAATGCATGCATTGCTCCAGCTCCTTTCCATGCCAAGTTTGTTGCTAGTGGTGAAAACATGAACCACCAAAAAAAAGAGGTTGGAAATTATTTAAGTACCTAGGATCATATTGTAACTGTACTTGTGCTGAGTAACATTATTATTGGTTCTCTTTGTACATCCATCTCCGAGACATGCAATTCGTTTGATTGGTTTGCTACTTCTGTGAATGATTTCTTGGCGCTGGTTGTTGTGACATTATTGTCATCCCACAAGTTCCAAGCTTTTGAATGGCAACTTCCCTGGGATTACCTTTGGGCTTTGGCTGCTTGTCCGTCCCCAGATATGTGGATTTCTGATTGCTGAATTTCATGTGCTGCTGCCTGCTAAAGTTGTCCATGTTACTGTTAAAAAGGTACCGTAGCGAGTGCATGAATTCAGGAACATGGGTTGCCGGTTGCCCTGTGCTGTGCCCCAGTCTGAATGTCTGCGCCGAACATGGGCAGGGCTGCTGCTGCTTTCGCAGGTGGGTCCAGACCATTTGCTCCTTCCAGCTTTCTTTCAGTACCCACGTTCTCTAAATGACACCTTTTAATTGTGGTTTTTGATTGCAATTAATTATGATATGAGCATTTTCAGCTGCTGTGTAGCCAAACAGTCTGTTCGCTGGTTAATTTCTGGGCTGATAAGCCCGGCTGGTACTGTTTTGTTGTGAGAGAAAAATATTATACCATGACTGATAAGCCCTGGCTGAAACCAACGAGCGAACAGGGCCATTCTGAATGATCGTCGTGCATTGGAGCGGAGAAGGTTTTGCATTGGTAAAGTCTTGTGTATACTCTCTCATTTACCCCTAATTCTTCAGGTGTACTCCTATTTACCATTTTACCTAATGAGAAAGCAGGTAAATAGTGTCAAAAAAACCAATCCTACTTTAGGTTTGCAAAAAAAAAAGGACAAACTTGTTGAGAATCGGTCTATTCACGGATTGGTAGATCCGTTTTCCCTTTCCCGATCCCAAGAAAGAGGCGCGTAGAACTTGTAGATAGATCCCGCTTACCTCTCCCAATCCACAGGAACAATATACAATAACACACGGAAGACACAGGTTTATGAGGGGAGCCGTCTCTTCATTAGTTATTAGACGTATACATGCAGTCCCTTTATATAGATACCTTCAGGGTATATATGATAGCCACCATGGCATATATGGTATGAGTCTATCAATCATCTAATTGAGGAATTCTTAACACTCCTTGGACGAATACCATGACAAATACATGCCTCATTAAAACTCTAAAAACCCAATGGAAAAAATATGTAGAAAAAATATATTATTGTCGCTTAATGCATTTGCTCATTGTTGCCTCATTAAAAACCTTACATAAGAAACTTCAGGAAAACTCAAGGAAAAAATTGTACAACATATGTCTTCAGGATACATTGTAACCTTCTGGATCATATCATTTTGAATTCTCTAGAATTCTGATCAAGGGTTAATATTCTAGGAAGTCCCCCCTGAACCTTGCAGAATTGTACCGCTATGGCCCCGTTCGCTTCGCTGAAAAAACAAGCCGAAACACTGTTCCGGCTGATTTGTTGTGAGAGAAAAACACTGTTTCGGCTGAAAAAAAAACAAGCTAAAAAGTACGGATTATAAGACAAGCGAACATGGTGTATGCCAAAAACTCTTTCTACAGGAAACATATGCACATAGAGACCTAACAAAGTATATAGCATACATTACGAGGATCATTTCATAATCTTAACCTCATCTTACTTCTTGAAGCCGCCAAATAAAAATATGAAGAAAGTATACACAAACAATAAACCCACTTTCATAAATGGTGTCACAATAGAGCCTTCAACATATGTTAGGAAGTTACCATTAGAATAACACCTTCTAGATATTGTTTGAGACTTTCAAAGCTCGTGAATGACAATCAATATCTTGTAATTACTCCCCCTGATGACAACATCTATTGAAGTCATTCATTCCCATGACATTAACCATTATTTGGAAATAAACATAGACATGGATAGTGCAAGTGAGATTACAAGATTTTCACAATATTCAGTCTTTATGACATTTGTCTCGCTATTCTTCAAGAACATTGAGATAGAGAATAATTCAGAGGAATTTATTATATTCTAGCATGCATATATTAGGATGCATATTTGTGCATTTCAAAGTTGCAATGACACACATCTTTGAGATGTGATTAAAAATCATTATTCTTTATATCATTATAATTTTCACGATTCATAATAGTTGGGACTCTTTCTGGGATTGACTACGGATTCTTCGAGAATCTTTAATACATAGTAAGACATCACAAGTCTCTATTTCTAGCGTAGCAGAGAAAGTATTGCTAGTAACACCAAATATATCATATCAATTTTCAGAGGATACTTCACTTCCAAAGCTTCAGGTGGAGAATGCATTATATCACAAGTATATATTCACCCATAGTAAAAGCTCATGAAGATGTGCACGTGCTTATATGGTATACCTATCAGTTACTCTTTTCATTCTTATCTCTCGGGTCTTATACGGGTCTTTATTCCTTCCAAAAAATTTACTGTTTTGGTGCATTCAAACTTATAACCATATATTCCTTCAAGGAAAATCCTTCGGGGGGTTTGTTATATTTATGAGGAGATCAATCCTCTTAAAGACAATATAGATATGAGATTTTGATGTTGCTCTTCATGGATTTTCATAATCCCATGCATAACTGTATATTTTGATTTATTCCATGAGCCAGATTTATTATATAGCAGAACATATTCTATAAAACTTATGTCAGAACTGGTCTCTGTTAGGACCTTTTGAACCATCACTTTTCACCACCCATTATTCAATGATGACCCATAATTATCTGAACATCAGGTTCAAGATATTCACTTAGCGATTTTTGGTTCAGCCTCAACTGTATATTTTATTTAACCCGATATGAGATCTTCGAGCACTTTTGCCATGGACTTTGTTCCGAATCCAAGTTCTCACAAAGAGACTCATTTAGCAATTATAGAGGCAAACAAGTGTCGACACATATTTTTTGACTTTAAACATCTTAATAATGATCTTCGTTATTTCCTAAAACGATAGATCCATTATTGTTCCGTATTCCTAGCTTTTCCATACACGCGCATTGCTAGGATTTTCATCTTCAGGATGAACCTCGTCGTGAGGTAACTCACCAGCAGGGTGATTTCTCTACAAGAGTATGAGAGGAGTTTTATCACATATAATGTGAGCTTGCTTCATGAGTATATGCTTATGACTTAGGCCACTAGATCTTATTTGCAGGTGTCCCCACATAATTTGATCAAAATGCCAATATCAAATGGATATGAAATTAATCCCGGGTATATCCACATCTACTTCAGGTAGAAGCATTCATTTAGATTTTAACCAATTTGGTTGCTCCTCATCAATATAAATAGTTATCTGGCATAACTCCATGCTATAGAATAGAGTATAACTAAACAACTAGTTTAGTTTGGATTTGTGCGTTTTGGTTAATAAATATCAAGGCATTTCATAATATAGGCATTCATCTCCCCCTAATGCCAAGATATTTAATAGCATACTAAAATTCTCCATTCATCAACTTCTAGTGGTATATATGTATGCTTTAGTGGTGGTTTATTTGGGAAATATTACACACTTTATTAGGGGTCTATTACTATTTTTATATGCAGTGAGCTCACACTTTATTAATGCAATTGCATGAATACTGCATGTATTTCCTTCTACAGGAGGAGTATATATCTTCAGCTTCATGTTGAGTCCATAACTTCTGATGAATTATAAACTATTGCTCCGCAAGTTCTTGGTTTCAACAAATGCATATGAAGTCTTCTAGACTTAACACCTGTAGCTACTGACGTAACCCATAATTTAGCCATAACAATCCTTCAGGGCTAATGCTCACCAATTGTTGTGTAACTGACAATCAATCTGTCCGTTATATATATTGACCTTCTAGATCATATGCATGAGAAAAGACAACTAATAGCGGCATTGCGCTTTTAGGCGTGTTAAGCTTGGTGTGCATAAGTATGATAGCAAGAATATGGCATTTAACCGTGGCTGCCAAGCAGAAATTTTGAATGCAGAGTGATATCATAGTCCAGTTCTTTACTTTATTGCCCAAAATTTGAACCAGTTACTCATACCATATAGTAAAAATGAGCCATTATATTTGTTGCAGCATATTTCATGTTCTATATAAAGCATGGCTCGGATCAATTCATTGTTCAGCATAAAAAGAAGTTTTAGAATAGAACAGATAAGACCAAGAATTCTCATTATCTGGGAAATGTTATTTCAATGAAAAATATTGACTTAAACAAACAGAAAATAGATATCGGCTGCTTGGCAAGAGCAGCAATGACCAATATACTTCTGGGATAGACTCTCAACTGATAGCGCAACTTTCATCGATAAAAGGTACATATAAGAAACATATGTAGTTGTCAAGATCCATATGGCCTTTCAGAGCCTAGGATGACTACTATAATCGAAAATTAATTAATATAAAAAATTAGCTTCCAGCTTTATTGTGATGTGGGATTCATACTTGTTGCCTGCTTTCCATCTTCTGGCATATGGCAGGTAGATCTTAATAAATTAATTGAGGTGTGACATATACAGGACTACTAGCCAGCATATTGTTGCATAGAGAAGTCACTCCATCCATATAATTCATCTTACTTTACTTGTAGACAATATAACGGTTTACCAACATGATGCCCACTGTCATTTCAGCAACTATGGGTATCTCTAATTATTCTGAGTTTTGATATGCACTTCAGGGCTTCACTAATCCAAGGAAGGACATGCAATTTTCTTCATAAGGAAGAAGTATTGTGTTTTTGCACTAATTATGAAAAATAATCTCTGAATATTAATTCTACTAGTATACTGCCCGTGCTAATGCTATGGTGCCATTTAGAAACACTAATTCTAAAACCTCCTTCCATCGCTAAATCTGGAGCAAATCAAAACCTTTATTCATATTCATATTCTTAAACACTAAGTAGTATTGAAAAATATGTACCACCCAAACATTTGGCTCCAACGAACTTACAAATTCATTAATAAAGTGCATGCTTACCTTTGTTTCAATGTTACCAGATCATTCTTGTAACATTTGGTTTTGTACTGCAGATTATAAGTGTATGCTTACAGATTAATTCACAGGATAGCATTGAGTATATAAAGCTACCATGTTTTCATATCCTTATTTCTTACTGAAGTGTAGCCTTCGTAGCGTTGCTGCTTGCCGCTCAGGCGCACCACAGGGAGAGCGAGCAGCAGCTGCCCGGTGACCATCTGAGAAGTAACCTGCCTTGATAAGCTCGTCTCTCCTCTTTGGATCGACAACAGCAACACCCAAAAATCAGCGAACTTGTGTTTATATGCTTCATGAAACTTAAATACGTAGAAAAAAAAAGAAAGATGATGCCAACCCACAATTGAGGGATACCTAAACAATTCTGGCTATAGTTCTCTATCATATCATCCGCAGTTTTGAAGTTTTGTCCTGATTTCTTTGTTGAGTTGAACTCCAGATCATATGAACCTGCATCCGGGTGAAAAGCCTACTAAAAATCATGCGAAAGTAAATTTGAATCAGTTACAAGGTTTAATAAAATGAAACCACGATAGCAGGGAAAAAAGCTAACTTTGAGCAATGTTTTTGCTGATATTGATTTGTTCAGTGAATTAAGAAAGAAAGAACACATACTGCATTTCCTGATTTCAATACAAACTCAAAGCCGATTAAGGTCCCTCCCTTCCATGATCCATAGCATTGCCCATGGTATGAACATTTGCATCTTCTGAAAGCAGCAAAAAAGAGTGGGCTGAAATCAATTTCCATGATTCACTGTAGCCATATGAAAAATAACCAGTCCTATTCTATGAAATCCAACACAACCAATCCTAAACACTGAAATCTAACAACATAAATTTACACTCACATGAACTCTCTAGATAGACAAAATCAATGCCGGCAACTGGAAATTCAGCTACTGATCTCTGAAGTCCAACATCAATTTAAACTCCATACTGGTCTCTGAAACCAAACAACTGCAGATATTTGAAAACATTCCGTGCTAAGGAATTGAAACTCTGAAAACGTCACTTACCCTGCATTCCGGTTGCATTAGCAGGGCCTCCATCTCCTCCTTCTGATGGAGCCCTTTGTGCATTTTCTCCCTGCGTAGTTCTCAGCTAAGGATGGTACAGAGGAAGATAGACAGGAACCCCGTGATGGTAGAGAGGAAGATGGAAAGGAGGTACCGCGCGCCATCTCAAGCAGCTCGTGGACGAAGGTGGACATGCGGCCGGGAGCAGCATGGAGGTTATGGAAATTGCCCTGCAAAATCCAGAAAAATCAAACCAAGATGCATCAGTTCGACTTCTGTTGTGCCACCACGACGAATCGTGCGCCGCCGCCACGGCCCCGCGGTCCTGGCCCCCGCGACGCCTGTCCTCAAGGCCATGCTGCCCTGCCGCCTCCTCTCCAACGCTCGCGCGGCCACACATGCACTACGGAAAAACCGCCTTTTCCCGAGAGTTTAAATAGTTGCCGAAAGCAAAACAAAGGGCTCTCAAAGAAGAATCGATTTGCCGAGAGCACCTCTCGACAAAGTAAAACTCGACAAAGAGTTAACTTTTGCCGAGAGCTCGCTCACGGCAAACAAAAATGCTCGGCAAACTTGTCCTTTTGCCGAGAGCTGCGCCTCTCGAGAAATAAGAACTCACGGCAAACATAACATTTGCCGAGAGCCGCCTCTCTCAAAAGAAGTCCGCGACGGCAATAGGCTTCCAGCGTTATTAGGCTTACGGCGTTAATTATTTGCCGAGAGCCGCCTCGCAAAAGTTATTTATTTGCCGAGAGCCATGTATGGCTCTCAAAGAAGGGGTGCTTATTATTTCATGTGTTTCTCTTCTCCTCGCTTTTATCCAAAAATATTATTATTTTTTTTTATTTTGGGCGCCTAAACTTTTTTCTCTATACACATACTATAGGTTCTACTCAAGATTAAAATTTTGTGTATTTTTGTAATTATTTGCTATATCTATTTAATTAATTGCATTTCAAGCGCTTTTTTAATCACGGGTAAAAAATTAAAATTTGAACGACGAGTGATTTAAACACGGGAAATAATTAAGTATAAATTGATATTCATGCTATTTATGCATTATTGAGGCCAAATAACATCTTGTTGACGTTTTTTCACCTTTTATTTTACTTAATCGAATACCACGAAAAATGTCGCCGAATGATTTAAAAATTCTTAAAAAACGGAAACGAAGTCGGAAAATTGTGATATTTGCAATAAAGTCATGGTACCACACTTGGAGGCCGTGGTAAAATTTGAAAAAGTTTCACAAGCGGTGGCGTCGATTTCACAATCAAAACATCTCCGAATATGTTTCATAGAGTTGAGAAGGATCCATTAGGATTTTCAAACAATGTCACGCGTGAATTAGGTTTTGGACTTCCAAACTTTTTCTATAGTCATTAGAAAGCATAAATTGTAACACGGCAAAATTTTCGTAATTTTTGGGAGCCGCTTGCTATTTTTTAATTCTTTTTAACAAATTATTTGCCGAGAGCATATGGGTTTTGCTTCTCGGCAAGAACCTTGCCGAGAGCTCTCTGGTTAGCTCTCGGCTCCGATTTCTTTTTTTTACCTGGCCTGCATCAAGGGTTTGCCGAGCACCCCTAGAAGCTCTCGGCAAAGAGTTATTTTTGTTAAAAAAAATCATTTTGAAAAAAAATATTTAAAAAAACCTTTCTTTGCCGGGAGTTTTGCTGAGAGTTTTTATTTTGCTGAGAGTTTTTATTTTGCTCTCGGCAAAGAGTTTGCCGAGAGGGGCTCTCGGCAAATAAACCTTTGCCGGGAGACCTTTTGCCGACCGCTCTTTGCCGAGAGCAGCTCTCGGCAAATGATCTGCCGAGAGTGAAATCCTCTTTGCCGAGAGCTTCGGGCTCTCGGCAAAGGAGGGGAATCCGGTTGTGATGAGAGGCCAGGGTTCTGAGCTGTCACTATCGGATGCGACAAACGTGAGGGACCAGAGCCTGCAAGGCCACATCCGCCGCCGCAGCATTCCACGGCGACCATCGGCGCGCAGAGGAGGGCAAGCAGGCGGCGGCCCGCGCGTCCTCGCCCGGCGGCAAGCCCGCCTGGCCGCGCGGCCTCGCCTAGTGGCGGCGCGCCTCACCGGCCTTTCCGCGTCCCCGCTCTGCGACACCTCTGTCGCGGCCTCGCCTTGCCTGGCAGCGACGGGGCGTGTTGATCGCGGCAGGGAGGGACGACGAGCGACAGGGAGCGGCGCAGCCGCTCGGCGAACGTCTTGATCTCCAGTGCTTGGCGATGGCGGCAGGGAGCGACGGCGAGCGTCAGGGAGTGGCGCACCCGCTCGGTGGCCGTCTTGATCTCCAGTGCGTGGCGATGGCGGCAGGGAGTGATGGGGCGTGGGATCGCGGCAGGGAGCGAGGGAGCGACAGGGAGCGGGAGTCTCGCACGTCAATCACGCATGCATGAACAGTGGCACGGCAGCCTTGTGTTGGGCGCGGGGAGGACGAGGAGGATGGTACACATGTTCTTGGCCATTCAATTTGAGCGAGTAAAGAGAGAGAAGGCTTGTATAGAGTAGAAGTTGGACGGTTCGTTTGAAATGTGTGTTTTTTCTAGGTATACTTTTTGGGGTGGATGGAGGGAGACTTCTTAGCGGGTTTGTGAGGATATAGGAAAGAAAAAGTCGATGAATTAGTAGAATAGATTGATATTTTTGTAGCAACTTCTGGTTGCTGAGAGAGATGTATTTTCTATCTATTAGCTTAAAGTCAGCAAACGTTGGTTTGAAACAAACCTCAGCTAGGATGACACCTCATGCTAGTTCTGCAGCAGAGAGACAAGAGCAACATATTGGCTTCAGATCTTATATTGACCCAACTAATGTTGTAAGTCTATATTATCATGTTTAGAAATTATACCTAGGCCAGGTATTGTCTCCCCTCGAGGGAAGTTATAAAAGAATCCCAAATTCTGGTGTCTAATATACCAACAAGTCTCATGCAATGGTTTTTCTTCGGGTAAATAAACCAAAGCATTAAAGAGAGCTCTAGAGAGAGAAAAAAATTGTCTTATATAAAGTCATACATGTTTCATTTATTTCCCAAAATTTTCCAAGCATATATGTTACTCCAGGTTATTTATATTGGTCTTAGGATAATACTTTGGGATTATGTAACCCATTGAAAACATATATAAACATTGCAAGGAAAAAAACCCATATTAAACTTCCAAGGGGGTCTAACAATCTGAGCACAATTTTATGGAAGCTTAAAAAAACTAGAAATTATGTGTGATATTGCACTGCACAAAATTTCACGCATGGACGACACATGTCAACATGCGCGAAGTGCATGCTTCGCTTATGTGAAAAACGGTGGCTCGACAGCGACGAGCGTGTCATGACAAATCATCCATATGGCCCTGTATTATTTTATTCTTATGTATGGTAGTGGCTTCAGGCCACGTGCACAACGAGTTCACATGCCCACGAGAATAACACACATGGGACAGAAGGCCACCATGAAGATGTTAGCAAGTGCTTTGTACCAATCTGGTGGAGGTACGACAAAGCCATGCGGCTACAGGCCACAATAGGATCGCATTATCAGGGGTACGGATGTGCACAGCCGCGGCAACAGACGGGACGCAACTAGTTAGCGACACGGCATCAAGCGATGCTGGCACATGCCATAGGGAAGGGTTACAGAGCCAATGACGACGCTGTGTCAGCCTGCTTCGGGCATCTGAATGAGACCGCGCACAATGTCATAGTGTGACCGCAGCTAAAAACAGCGTGGTGCACTTGTGCATATACGACTAACATGATTCATAGAGCTTATGAAAAACATCGAAACCATGCATGTACTAATCTCCTTGAACATTAAGAATTCATCTACCAATTGTATCTTAAGATTTAAACTTGTAGAAAAAATAGGATTAAAGGAGTATATATACGTGCTTGTGGCAAGGCCGGCGGCGGGCGACAAGTGCACGTCTCAGTCTTAATTAACAGAAACATCTATTATAGACCATAACAAAAATTAGTCTGCCACGGACTAATAATTGCCAGCTTTGGTGTTCAAGACAAATGCATTCTTGAGATGCGATTTATTCATATCTTGTAGATGATGCCAATTTAATCTGCGTCGCATGTCGCATAGGACAGTGATTAATAGATACATACCACGTAAAATGTTTGGCATTGTCATAGATCGGACGGCTTGACGACGACGACACGTCTGGTTGCAGTGCAGATTGACGACCGATAGAGATAGCACGTGTGCACTCAACCATAGGCGGGGCGCCAAGATCGCAAACCCCTTTGTCCTCCAGGGAAATCATCTACTAAAATTAATCTACGGGATTAAATCTGGTAGAGAGTGATTAGATGGAAAATGGAAGGCAAACCGTGGCCTTCCAACTTGATGACGAAGCGATGCAGCGAAGCGACCAGGATGGTTGCGATCGTGGCCGTAAACGATCGTGGATTATTTACTGCTTGCTGGTTTGGTGTAAGAGAAAAATACTATTTCAACTTATAATTCACGATCGTATACGAGCAAGCGAACATGCTTGTTCTTGCATGCGAACATGCATATTGCATCCATGCCCGTATGTACCTGTTGACGCCTACGTCTTGAACTTTGATTCAAGAGACCAATTCTTCTCCAGCGTGGCCATGCCAGATGTGTGCCCACGGCCGGCATGCGGTGCCCAATCCTGGGACGGCGGCACTGGAGACCATTACTCGTGTAGTCACGTAGATGCAAGGAACAGTTGCACCCGCAGATGGAATCCACATCCACGGCTGCTCGTGCTGGCTCCTGGCGGCGGGGTGGCTGACAACGGCCATGAGCATATGGATGGCTCCGGCTCGTGTGTTGCAGAATCGAGATGACGTCGAGTCATATAAAAAAAACAATCTATGATTAGCAAAATCAAATGGAGATTGATTTGATGGCAAACATATCATGAACGACTCACCTAGTTGGAAGAGCTGCTGATAACGTGTTGAGAATCGGTCTATTCACGGATTGCTAGATCCGTTTTCCCGTTCCCGATTCTAAGAAAGAGGCGTGTAGAACTTGTAGATAGATCACGTTTATTTCTCCCAATTCACGAGAACAATATACCAGAACACACGTGAGACACAGATATATGAGATGAGCCATCTCTTCATTAGTTATCTGACGTATACATATAGTCCATTTCTATAGATGCTTTCAAAGCATATATGATAGCCACCCTGCCATATATAGTATGAGTCCATCAGAGCATATATGGTATGAGCTTGTCAATCCTGTAATCGAGGAGTTCTTAACAAAACCGACTCATTTACTGCCACATACTTTCCGTCCTGCTTTCGAAAAGACGGACTCCTAACTACTATCTTGAAGGCGCGACACTGACGTTGGCTCTATTGGGCCTACAATTTCATTCTGGGCCAAATTATGACGGGCCAACTCCGTCAGGCTCGGCCTAGAACAGACAGCCGCGCCCCGAGACGGTGGGAGGCGGGTTGGTGACTTTGGTGGGCCAACAGAGGGGGCCCACGCTAAAATAACCCACGCGCCAGGGCCAGGGCGCCACACGCGCACAGCGCAGCGCACCCGCCCACAGTTTAAGCCACCGCCGTGTCTGACACGCGGGCTCCACGTTTCACGCCCCGCATGTCAGAGAGAGCGGCCGGACGGCGTCACCGGACACGCACGGCGCGTCGCTTTCAGTTCGTGCTCCAGCCTTTCGGTCTAGTTTAATGGTTTTTCCGTCTACTTCTAGTCGTCCGTCCGCCTCCGTCCTCGTCGGCTCGGCTCTGGCTGCCAACCCCAAGAACAGCCCTGCCTAGGGAAGGACCGAAGGGGAGGTGCGTAGCTGGTGGCCTGCGAGTGGCAACCGGACAGAGGCGCCGCGGGACTCTTCTCCTCGCCGTGCCGCTACGGTGAGCTTGCCCCCTCGCTTCCTTTTTGGGACATGGTGTGTTGTACTGCTGTGTGTCGCTGCCGTCCTTTTTTTTTTTTTTCTCTGCTGCCGTTTCGGCGAGGCCAATGTGCTGTTCCTGGTGTGGGGGGAGATCATGGATGGAATAGGCCTTAGTGGAATAGTGGGTGATTCTTGTCGATAATAGGTGTCGGGGGAATCGATGGGTGATGGAGTTCGTTCTTCACCATTGATTGAAGCTCCGCGAAGTCTCAGTTATTTAGGGCTTAGTATGAGATCTATTGGGGCTAGGCGAAGAAATGGTTTCCTGGTGGGGGTACTGGCTCTACAATTTTGCCCTGTTTGGACATATCCTCTTATCCCAATGAGAATTTGATGCTTGCTACATCATTGTTATCCTAAATAAAATCATTATTAGGTACAGATGGCTCTTTCGGAAAGAATCTGTGTCTTGGGTGTGGGGAAGAGCAGCTCCTTATGTTCACCTTTAGATGGCTACCCGTTTAGAAGGCGTTTGTTGTCAACAAACCCATTGCTGAAGCACGAAAAGACTGCTACCACTAGCTATAGGTATCACCACACTAATTTTGTGGAAATTTTCAGATAGTGAAGCCAGTCACTTACTCACTTCTCAAGGGCTCAGTGTTATATCAAAATGGCATCTTTGATGACTAGGTGAACAAATGGTTCTCTTATATAAGTCAATACAGCTGATTTGGCGCGGAGCCGTGTTTGCCCTGTGTATACAGTTCAGAATTGTACAGTGTCCTCTTGCAGTCCCTGCAATGTTTCCTTTTCATGCTGCCGCACTCATTTGGTTACAAATTTATGATATCATCAATGCCATCAGGAAGATTTGATGGGCTGAATGGTTTCATTTGTATACCACTGAGCAATTTATCTCTAGAGAAATATAATACTTAATTGTGTCATCAAATTCCACATTTTCCTTTTGATCTTAGGTGATCCTGCTAAAAATTTGAACTCTGGTTTTGCTGTGTGGTTTCACACTTATAAAAAAGTGAAATATGCATGAAATGGATTTTAAAATTTCATCCCAAATTGCTTTTTCAGGTGACACCACGATATTGATGTGAAGTTTTGGGGCACTTCCTGCATCCCTTATATGGTATTAACAATATTTTTAATTATCTGGGTGATCCATTTGAGCAAATGGAAGGCAGCGACCTACCCCCTGGAAACATGTTGCAAGGGGTTCCCTATGATACTTTAGACTTACGTGGCAGCTCAATGCAAAAACATGCTCCAAACTCTGGAAAACAGATCTTCAGCAGCTCCCAGATGCCGGGGACTTTCACAATGTCTATGACCAGGGCTACAGAGCCTGATGACTTTCCTGGATTTCAGTTCAAAGAACATGGAAAGAGTGATGACCACCACCACCAACACCATAGTCATCACTCAAAGAACTTCAAGAGTGATGGTGAAGAACATGATGTGGCTGAAGATGCTACTGATACCCCAAGTGGCAAAGGCAAGAAGGGCTCTGCATGGCATCGGATGAAGTGGACAGATTCAATGGTAAAACTTTTGATTACAGCAGTGTCTTACACTGGAGATGATCATGGTGCCGATTCCGGTGGTGGCAGGAGGAACTTTACAATAATGCAGAAGAAGGGCAAATGGAAGGCGATATCGAAGGTTATGGGAGAGAGAGGCTGCCATGTGTCACCGCAACAGTGCGAGGACAAGTTCAATGACCTTAACAAGAGATACAAAAGGCTGACAGACATCCTTGGTAGGGGCACTGCTTGCAATGTTGTGGCTAATCCATCACTTCTTGATAGCATGAATCATCTTTCTGATAAGATGAAAGACGATGCAAAAAAGATACTTAGCTCAAAGAACCTATTTTATGAGGAGATGTGTTCCTATCACAACAACAACCGTGTAAATTTGCCTGAAGATCATGCACTTCAGCATTCACTACTGCTTGCCCTTAGATGTAAAGAGGAGCATGATCCTCGGAGGGATCCAAGTGGAGATGCTGATGAAGACGATCAAAGTGCGGATTCTGATTATGAGGAGAATGACGAAGAGCAACATCCTGTGCATACAAACATGTGGGAGCCCTCAACGCACAAAAGGAAGCGCCACAGTGATGTGGCTTTGGTCACATCAAGCTCTCATGAAGGCAGTGAGAGGTCTGATCCCCATGGTGTCACAGTGGACATCAACAAGGCTTTCACAGATGCAACCAACATGGTTTTGTTGCAACAGGACTTGGCTTCACAAGCCATAGAGATTCAGAAACGTCGCTTGCAGATTGAAGCAAAGGAACTGGAACTCACAAAGCAACGTCTCAAGTGGGAGCGGTTCAGGAAGAAGAAGGACAGGGAGATAGAAAAAATGGCATTGGAGAATGATCATATGATGATTGAGAACAAACGCTTGGAACTTGAGCTGAGACATAAGGAGTTAGAGCTAGATCTTAAGCTGAAAGGCCAGGGGAACCATCCGTAACTTTTGCTTGATCAACACTACAATATGTAAGATGGTAAACAAGTAAGTGGGCTTTTGAACTATCTTTACTAAGGAAAGGCTTTATATTCATCATCTTGAGCAGCTATTTTTTTATATGAACCTTTTCCGTTTTAATTTGCTAGATATGGAACTCATTCTTGTTTGTGTTTTCTGTTAATATAGACATCTTTTTATCTGTATATTTAAAAGTGCATCAATGTTTGTCGTTGGAGGGAAACAAAAACATGTCATTAGTTTTAAGCTAGGCGATTCCTAACATTTCTGCTCATATTGGATTTGCATATAAGAAAAGCATTGCTTTAGTTAAGTTGTGATTGGCTACATTTCCTGTATCTATGCTAACTAGCAGGAACCCCGCGCAATTGCGCAGGCTAGGAAGCATAAAAATGTAGCATGAGAGGTTACAAACAATGTAAAGCACACAGCAAAGAATAAGCAATTATTTTTTCATGTCAGGACAGAATAAATTTCTGAGTAGATATTAGATGGTATGAACCGGGAAAGATGCTCTTGATTACCACTCTCGATGCCTTTAGATATCCACATTCAGAAAGCTTGAATTTTACAATTTTATTGAGTATGGCATGACGTACCCATGTGCTAAAAACAGCATTGGTACATGGGTATTACCGAAATTTCAGAATTGCCAATATCCATCCTTGTTAGGGTGCATCACTGTTGACAACTTGAGGCTGTAAAATAATCTTCTTGTAGGTAAGGTGGAGCTTAAGGTGGTAAAAGAATCTTATCACCTGTAAGCAGAAACAAAGAAAATTATATTGGTGAGGTATTATTGATCACATTTGGACTGGTAATGGGAAGAATAACCTGAGAAGAATATTACGAAATTCCATTGAAACTGGTCTTGTTTTGCTAGGCTCATGTAAAATTATTATTATGTATAAAACAGGTTAAGGTCCATGCTTAGTAAAAGCAAGAAAAATTTGCTACAGGACATGTAAAATGATGCCGAGTTAGTGGTGAATACAAAAGAAAACACTCTGGCTTCAAGCTAAGGGCGCGTTTGGTTCTGGACGTGCTTTGCCTTGCTTTGCTGACACGGATGGGAATCATTAGCTTGTTGCATCAAGAAATCATTAGCTTTCATAGATGACGAGATCATGAGAACGTTTATAACATGTGACATACTGACGTGATGGGAATTGCAGTGGTTCTAACATATACGCATCTAGGTTTCATCAAATGTTCAGGAATCAAATGCCAAGTTGCTGTCAGCATTGAAGACGTCACTCATACTCTAAAAAGTAACAGTTTGTTCGGGTAGCATCAATACTTCTTAACGACTAGTGGAGGAATTCCGCAAGCGCACAGAACTATCGTGTAGCACTTCGCTCGGTGAGTATCGAGTGTTGAATTTATATTTTTTCCTACAGGAAGGCGGAAGGCTAGAACTTATATTTATAGTTAGGATTGCTAAGGTAAAGCCTAAGTGTATCCTAGGTAAACGATAATGGTGGTTGAGTGTAAACTACCTAAACTAACTACTAGACAAGCTACACTAGAGATAGCTAGGTGGGAGAGCGAGCGATATATCTTTCAGTAACAAAGGGTAAACTAATGACTAGGAGAAATGCGCTAGTACTTTGGGGCACAACCCGCCTATCAACTAGGAGAGTTAAATAGACAAGGTCTGCCACGAGCCCTACGATTTAATAACTAGACCTAACGTGGTGGAATACAGAGGATGGACGAGGCTGTCACCACTTGCTAACTACCACAATCTATCCGGTGGCCTAGCCGTATCCACATGTAATCTATAGCCTAAGCACATCGCTTAATCTATAGGCTTACTACTTTGATCTGAGCTCCGATGAAATGGGATCAAAGTATCCTAACCAGACGGTGGAACCGGTACTAACGAAAGACTACTAACTAAAAGATAACCTATGCTACTAATGCCAAGCAATAAGCACCTAAGCTCACTAATGATGAGCAATAATGAACAAGTGCTTAAGCAAAGCAAAACAATAATACTTAATAAACTACTGAATATAAAGTACTGAATAAAGTAAATGCTAAATGAAAGAATTACAAAAGAGCTATACCAGACCCAGAAGACTCTTCCGGACTCTGAGAGAAGCTCTGCTCTTGCTCTACTCCACTACTAAACTACTTCTACTACTAAGCTAGAGAGCTTGGAATTGAATGTGGCACTTCTCCACCGAGCACCACACCCTCTATTTATAGTGTAGAGAGGCATGGGGGGTACTTGTAGGCAGCCAGGAGGTCGGTTGGGGTGCCTTGGGCTCCGGACAGCAGCATAGGGGCGTCAGCCGGCCTTAGGATGCACCGCCTTTGCATCCTACGGTGCTGGTTGGCACCCAAAGGCGGTTGTGAAGCCAGCACGTGCCAAGTTTTGGCCGGTAAGGCGGTTCCAAGGTCGGTTGGAGCCTCTCAAGTCTATGACGGTGGGCCGGTGGATCCACGGCAACTCCATCTCGTCCATCGGTGCAAACCGACTTAGATCAACGCATGAGAATGCTTCTGGAGCAGCTCCCACGGATCGGTGACGTGGCAGGGGCCAGGGTGGCGCCGGGCGGCGCCCATGTGGGGCCGGCCGGCGTGGCATGTGGGCCCCTAGCCCCACTGCCACGGCCACTTGCTCCCTAGGTTCATATTTGACACCATTTTGGCCTATTTTTGCTATAATTTTCTGTATACAAATAATCCTACAAGCACAAGTGGAACTAGGTGAATTATAAACAAAATGCAACACATGTAATGATGATTTACCTCACTTTATCATACTTTTGGGTGGAATGTTGATGGTAAAAACATGTGTTAGTGACCATCAAGAAACAGTATAACTGAAAAGCATCTACAAACAATAGGCAGTAGTGCACATAATATGGTGTGAACTCACTTATAATTCCATTATTTTGTATAGCTGGCTGGATAACCTTGCAATATATTATCAGTATAGCTATGGTATGGTGAAGCCTATACACATTATGTTCATGGTAGTTTAGCCATCTTAGCATGCATAGCCAAAATAAATCAAAATTATATGTTCATTGTTGTCAGTCATTTGAGTGCGCGCTATGATTACCAGAGTTTAGGTCGACAGATGGTGCTCTATGTTGAAACAGCTTGGTCCTATATGTGGCCATTCTGAACTGCTTCCGTGCTGCAGAGTTTGCAAGTCAACATTATTCAGCTTTTGATCGGTAGCATTTCCTGCACCACAAAGCAAAACCAATGGATATTTATGTACATGCATACTGAAGCTGCAAAGGTAGCACCTGTTAAGGTATACATAAGTAGCATAGAGGAATAGTTAGATGACTGCAAGGCGCCGAACTGACGCAAAATTAGCAAGCAGAGCCCTTTTGGGCATTTCGTCGGTCACTTGAAGGGCACAGAACACCAAGAGCAAAGGAAACAACAGATGGGGGGGAGCTCACGGTGCTCAGGGATGAAGGAGAAGCAATTGAAGACACCACCATCCCATCTATGCTAGGAGATTGAAGCACAATAGAGAGGAAATGGCAGTTACCTCGTCGTGGATGGCAGATTGGGGCTCCGGTGTCATCCGCACCATGTGGAGAGGCGCTCGCTCGGGCGGCCTTCCTTGCGCCGCGGCCACGCAGGTGGCCTGGTGCTAGGCGCGACAGCGGCTCAGCACAGGGTCTGGCACTCTGGTGGGCAGTGCGGGGAACGGCCCTGGGGCGGACACGATGGCGAGCGGAGGCGACGTGGCCTCTCCAGGGAACAAAAAATGTTGTACAAAAACATAGATAATGGTAGATTACAGCCATATAAATGCTCTAGGAATAACAGACCATTTACATTTAAATGTGGAAGAATTGTGATATTCATCCTGATGCTACCCTGACTTCACAATGCTTGTGCATGATGTACTTGTTGGTTATTGGGGATGATCAGACATCCTTGCCGCTTTTGGCAACATCCGGATTGATATGGCAACATCCATTACCATTTACACTTAAATTGGAAACTCTATAGTTCTTAAATTGAAAACTCTATGGTCCTTAAATTGAAAACTCTATGGTCCCCTGCGATGCTGGAACACTTGTAGATGTGAGATAGATCTTTTATGTGAGTCGTTTGGGAATCACCGAATCATGTAGCTAGGATTTGCTACCATTTTTTGTGTTGGTTCCTCAACCAGTTGTACATATTACTGTCCAATATGTATTTGGAACGAATGAGCATTTCTTCCTACTTCTGTTTGAATGAATCATGGGTTAAGCATTCTTCATAACTAGCAACAGGATCTTTGTTCATTAGCTTTACAAGAAGTTCCATAGTTGACAGCTCTAAGATCCTAGGTTGCGTATGCTTGTTCTTAGGGGTACTGAAAGCCCAAACAATGTAATTTACATGGTTATTAATTTAGTCCGAGCTCATTATTGAAGGCTTGGTGATTTGTTGCTTATTGCTTAACTTAACCAGACGCTGGTTGTCCTGTGCTTTGATGGTGAGTACTAATACTCATTCTTTTTCTGATGTTTCAGATCGCGGTTGAGCTTCTGGAAGAGAGAGGTGGTAGATTAGAGTAGACTCTGACAACCATTCCCGTGCTTATGACTTTGTTCTGTGTTCTTTCTGTCTTGTGAGATGTACTTGTTGGGCCTCCTGCTTGTAGCACCCCCTCTGCGACAGTAGTATTGTTGGGCTTGATGTGATCTGGAAGACTCTGACTTTCCAACTGGCCTAGCCAATTTTTTTTCCTTCAGCATGTATATCAAGGTGATGTGATGTGGCTTTGGCCACCTCTGAAGCTTTCATGAAGGTAGTGAGACTCTATTGGGCCTAGTTTGGGTTAAACCATTACTGCTAGTGAGACTTTTTTTTTTTGGAGAGCTCTACTGGTCCCCATGGCATCACAGTGGACATCAACAAGGCTTTCCCGGATGGAACCAACTTGGCTTTATTTTCTGCAATAGGACTTGGCTTCACAAGCACTAGAGATTCAGAAACGTCGCTTTCAGCGATTGAAGCGACGTAACTGGAACTCCAGAAAGCAACGTCTCAAGTGGAAGCGATTCAGGAAGAAAAAAGGAAAGGAGAAAGAATGGCACTGGAGAATGGGCATATCAACATTTCACATTCGAACTTGAGCTGAGACATACAAGCAGCTAGAGCTAGTGCTTAAGCTAAAAGGCCAGGGGAGTCAATGCATGACCTGTGGTTGATCGACGCTTCCGATTTAAAGGTGTAAAACTAGTAAGTGATAGCGCAAGCTAAACCTGAGAAAAAGTTCAGTATCTTGAGAAACATGTCCTTTGTAAAAAGATCCGAGTTCCTGTCCCTGCTAGATGTGGAACACATGCACCGGTTGTGTTTGGTCATCTTTGTATTGCGAAAGTGCGCTAATATTTCATACCGGAGAGAACTAAACAAATTAAACCTTGTGTTTTACGTAGGGCATGTTTGCAACTGCTCTGCTCCATCTTTATCAACTTCGCTAGCCAAAGAGGAATAGCTCTACAAACTTTGCTTCACATCCATCTTTTTTAGTCTCGCTCCTAACTTTGATAGCCAAACACATATTTTGCTCCAGAAAAAAGGTAGATTTGAGGGCTAACTTTAGGTGTTTTGTGGAGCACCTATTTATGGGTACTTTAGAAACTTCAAGTTTTTTTTGTGGAACTCCTCTGATAGAATTGGTAGATTAGAGATAGTTTTGGTGGTGTGGAGCAGTCCTAAACAAGCTTATAGTAAACTTGTGGTCCTGATTCCTACCATCTTTTTGGTAATCTATAGATTGGATTCATACTTTCTTAAAAAACTATAAGCTAGGAAGGTCAAAAGATACATTGGCAGGTTTGATTCTACTTCTATGTAAATAAAGCCAATAAGGGTGGATACATGGTTGTGGACGACGGGGCTATGGCCCCAGGTGTGGCTCACTTTTTAACCCCCTTTAATTGTCCAACACGCAACCCCTTTTGCTCAAGAGAGAATTCTGTTTTTGGCACGAAAACAAGTCACTCTTCCGTATTTGGCACTGGAAATTTTGAACTTCCTTATCTAGCATCAACTTAAAAATTCCTTCCGTATATAGCACTTCCATCCATTTGATACAGTAACGGTGTCAAGTGCCACCTAAAATGACATATATATCATTCTATGTACTAGCAACATGTAGTGCGGATAGAAAAATAATAAATGGACATAATGTCAAATAAGGAAAGCACAAATATCACAAATATACTTGTGAATGAAACATAGCATTTTGATAATTGAAGAGTGGCAATAATAATCAATAAATTTGATGCACAAGCTTCACAAATCTGACCACATTGTCAGCATACTTAAAAAACAAAAAAAATGTAAACACCTTGCACACCTCACATTAGCTCAACAAATCCATACAATAGGGGTCTAAGTTCACATGTCCAGGTTCATAAATAACATTACCAGGTTCATAAACATAAACACATGAAGGTTCATACATAAGGGGTCTAAGTTCACATTACAGAATAGCAGGTTCATCATACACACATCAATTACACTACATTATAGTTCATAGAGCATATGTCTTACACATTACCAAGCACATCTACATAGAGAATCACAAGCTCAACCATCTCTTGCTTCTTGTGCTATTTGCAGGACTAGCAAGCTTAGCTGTTTTGTTTCTGGTGCCCATTGCAGGGCTGTCAAGTGGCAGCATAGGATTTTTTTCAGGTTTGAAGCAAGCTGTTTCTTGGTCCTTTTAGCCTTTTCCTTTGTTGGAGAATGAAACTCGGTGGAAATTGGCTCGGGTTGATTGGAGCCGCTTCTTGACCTGCACATGTACATATATCGAAGTTGAATTTAGATGTAACAACAACAGGAAGGACTACCATATCAAATGTAACATGTTACCTTTTTTATGCTCTAGAGCTGGAGTTAACATGTTTCTCATTTTTCTTGCTTGTAATCTCCATGCTTTGGCTATGGTGAGAGAAGATTGGTAATTAGGTTCTCTAATTAGATTGGAAACCATGTTTCATTAAATAAAATACAAAAGAGATCTTAATACCAGTTTGAACTCTTTGAAGGTCCAGATGTAGAGTCAGGCTTTTTTCTCTTCTTCTTACTTGCTATCTTCTTAATTGGACACTTCTTAGTTGTAGTTCCCAAGCTTTGACTATGTTATCAAACAATATAATTACAAATCAAAGACAGTGAACAGATTTTGTACATAGACATCAAAGACAAGTGAGCAGATTTTATAATTAGAAATCAGCACAAGTGAGCACAAGTAAGCAAATTTTGTACTTAGAAATTTACAAGTGAGCAGATTTTATACACACAAATCAGCAAAAGTAATCAGATTTTGCACAAGTTCATAGATTTTGCACAAGTGAGCACATTATCTAGGTGGAAAAGACATAGATAGCGCTGGTACTTCATCCTCTAAAGGCATAATATAACTTTGAGCAAATTTTGTAGTCTTTGCCTTCTTCTTTCGTGGTCCTCTACATTGAGCAATAAGAGATTAGTAAGTGGGTTGTAGCAAATTATTTGATGCAACAAGAAAATATGAACACATTTCTTACCTCACGCCTTCATAGCTTCAATGTCACCGGTTTGCCTTTCTTGCAATTGTGCCAATGATGCCCATAGTCCAGGCAAATAGGACACTAGTGCTGGCCCTTTCTTTTTTTCTTCTCAATGCCACCTTTATGCCTCTCGCTTTTAGGCCTACCACCACGGGTGTCAATAGTGGGGATGCATAAAAACCCATGGGAAGATTTAGGCCATTGTGTCTTATCAATCATAGCAGTGTATTAGTTGGGCATAGGTTGCTCTAAATTTTTCAATGGAGTAGTAAGAGTCCACATGCATCTATATTTTACCATTAGCAAGAGCTGTGATGAATGCAAGAGCATGTTTGCATGGAAGACCAAAAACTTGCCACTCTCGAGAAGAACAAGTTCTATCTTCCAAGTTAACCACAAATCTGAGCCACTACCTCCTAGTGCGCTTATTTCAAAGCAACATGTGGTCCACATTCAAGCACTTCCAAGTTTAGTTCTCTACTCTTTTCATTAAGCTCCTTGATTATGTGTGGCGTAATCAATCCATCTAGTTTCTATCCAATCTTCCTCCTTTGATGCCACTTCATCATAACCATTTGCCTAATCTTGTCCATCAAGTCATCTAAGTTCATGGATTTGTGAGGCTTGATCCAATTGTTGAAGCTCTCTCGCCAAATTGTTTGTAACATAGTCAACTTTGCATATGGTCAAGAACTGACTCTAGTCCACAACTTTTTGTGGCATTGCCTTAGATAATCATATGGGTGGCCTAGACACCTCCATTGCTGCCCAATGTTTCTAAAATAAATAGGAGTTCCATGAGTATGTCAGCAGCCAAAGATGGTCATCAAATACCTTCCCATGGAATTTCTTCTTGAAGTTTGACACCAAGTGAAACATGCATTCTCTATGTTCACTTTGTGGAAACACTTCGCTACCTCCTCATCATCATAGCTCATCCGGCAAGATTAGTGCATATGGCTAAACCCCTCGGTGATCCAATCGCCTCTCTAAAGTCGACTCATGAACCATATCCAGCTATCATTTGTTTCGTAATCAAAGACTCCTAAAGCAACTGGATACAACCAATTATGTCCATCTACAAAGATGCACTAGCCAATTGACCTTTGAATTTGCCTGTTAGAAATGTGCTATCTACTGCCAAATATGGCCTGCAACCACTAAGGAACCCTTCTATGCAAGGTTTCAAGATGAAAAAAAATCTTCTAAATCTGATTTCATCTACAATAGTGTGATGATCAATAATTACTAAACTACCAGGGCAGCAGCGCTCAACTTGTGCCTTAAATCTCTATAGATTATCGAAACTGGAGTCCCAATCACCATATAGATGCTTCAATGCAAGGTTCTTACCATCAAATACTCTCTTGTAGTGGATGGTAACCTTGTAGTGTTCTTTGAGCTTTTCTTGCAATGCACTTGCTCCCAGAGTTGCATCCTGTATGAGCTAGTCCTTCACCTTTTCATAAATCCAGTGTCTGGTGGCATTCCTCACTCTCTTCTTTCTTCTACTACTAGAGCAGCAATGAGCACTAGGGTTCTTTTTCACCTACACAAAAAGGCAAACATAGTAAATTAAATATACATATCAAGTTTGCAATAAAAGCAAGATGTGCAAGTTTGAACAGTAGATAATTACCATTACTGTTATTCGATTAGCCGTTGTAGAAGCATGTATCATCCATGGACAATTATCAGCTTCTTTCCTTAAACAATAAGCCCTCAGCCGTTTTGGTCCACTTCTCTCTGTATTATACTCAAACTCATTTTTGATTGCATGCTGCGAAAGCGCCAACTTAAACTCTGCCATATTGGGATACATACCGCCATCACATCATCGGAGGGTATTCTTTGTCATATTCCACATGTGGGCCATGATTTGGATCTTTTGCATCTCATCTTCATCATCTCATTCTCTCACACCTCCTGCTCACTACCAGATTGTGCCTTATCTTCGCTAATGGAACAGAGGTCTTCTCCTTCCCTTTATCAGAAGGGACAGCTACCACACTGTCTTCCTTTAAGTACATACCCTCCTCATCCACACCAACATGCTCATTGTTTAGTAATGGATTCATGAGATAGGTATCCAACTCTTGTTCTGTGTCGTCCTTATGTTGTGCTTCTCCTTCAAATTGCCATTCAGTGATAGGCTTGTAAGGTTCAGATGGATCACAATAAGCAATGAATATCTCGATGACCTTTTCCTTATGTTTACTGAACATTACCATCAGTTCTTGGTCTGACATTACTTCTGGAAAAGTTTTTAACTCAGCATCATAGTATTGAACATGTGGAACTTCCAAGTACCCCGGAGGCTACCTGTTGAACAATGGATTGAACAAGGTCTGTATAATTTGTGAAATCAGCATCCACAACCTTCTCCAAGGAAAAACATCTCACATCCTTTCTACTTTTCTTTGGATTGCCAAGAAGGTGAATTTTGAGCAAGTAACTTGTATCTGTATCCATTATGTGTGTCCAAACAACTACTACATGAGCATTTTTACGGTACAACTATTGCTACTGGATTGTACTGGAGATTAAGAGGATAAGATGAACTCACCCTTGTGACCATTCATGCTCTGCTGGTGTTGCTGCACCACTGTCCAAAGTTGGTGTTGCTGCTGCTGCCCCACTAGGACCATCGCTAGGGAGGCTGCTCCACGGCCTCTACGCGAGGGCCTCGCCTCGCCGCGTAGTATCCTGGAACCAGCCCCGGCGGGTGAGGCTACCCCGTCGCACCTGAAAGGATCAAGATGCCCAAGAGGGGGGTGAATTGGGCTAATTCTAAATTTCTTTGCAATAAATAAACCCTACGGTTAGCCCAATTAACCCCTTGTGCCTAGAAGTGTTTCTATTGATCTAGCGCACAAAAGTTTAGCAAACTATGTTCCAATCCTACTCTAGCATGGCAATTCTATAAATGTAAATGACAAGAATTGAATTGCTCAAAGTAAATGCTCAAAGTAAAGAGAGAAGGAGGAACGCGGCGATGTTTTGCCGAGGTATCGGAAAGTCGCCACTCCCCACTAGTCCTCGTTGGAGCACCCACGCAAGGGTGTAGCTCTCCCTTGATCCACGCAAGGATCAAGTGCTCTCTACGGGTTGATTCTTCGACACTCCGTCATGGTGAATCACCCACAACCGCTCACAACTTGAGTTGGGTCATCCACAATCTCCGTCGGATGATCACCAAGCTCCCAATCACCACCAAGCCGTCTAGGTGATGACGATCACCCAGAGTAACAAGCATGAACTCTCACTTGACCACGACAAGCCTAATGAGAAGGGTGAATGCATACTTTGCTACTCTTGCTTTCACTAATGAGGGCTCTCTTTTGCATTCTCAAATCTCAATCACCTCACTAGGACCTTGCTCTTCTAGTCACTCTCAATGGTGTTTCTCTGCTGTTGGAATGAGCAAAAGTACCCCCACACACGAATGGAAGAAGTATTTATAAACCTGGCTGAAAAACGAACCGTTATGTGCCTCTGCGGGGTGACCAGACGCTTCGGTCATGTTGACCGGACGCTCCGGTCAGTTCACCCTGAACTCCAGTGTTTAAGTTGTGACCGGACGCGTCCGGTCATGATTTTCCCTCTCTGGAACCTTACTGGAGTCGACCGGACGCTAGCCTTCAGCGTCCGGTCACTCACCTCTCAGCGTCCGGTCACTCACCTCTCAACGTCCGATCACTTCCAGACGACTTCACCTTGATCAAATGAACTGACCAGACTCTGCGCCAGCATCCGATCACACCGGAGCCAGCGTTTGGTCAGTATTTGACCCTCCATTCACTTCCAACTCTCAATCATAAGTGAATGAAGTTTGCTCCAATGAATCTAAGGGCTTTTTAGGAGCTACCTAGTGCTAGATTTAGCAAGTGTGCACCACACCTAACCCACTAGACAAACCTAGGTCAAGCTACCCGTCCATACCCCCCTTAATAGTACGGCTAAAGGAAAAACAAAGTCCTAAACTACTCTAAGTGTCTCTTCAACTTCAATCGACACTTAGAACTAGTCCATCCTTAACCTTGTCGTCCATCCTTTGAAAACCAAAACGATTTCCATCGTAGGGGCATGACCACCATGATAGCCCAATCGATCTCCATTACCGTGACCTAACTTAATTACCTATGCAAAACACACATTAGTCACAGTAATCACGTATTGTCATTAATCATCGAAACCCAACTAGGGGCCTAGATGCTTTCAATCTCCCCCTTTTTGGTGATTGATGACAATACCACCTCGAGTATATGAAAGAGTTGAGGTTTTTAACATGCTTGGATCATATAAGCTTTTGACAATAAGAACAAAAGAGTTAGGCAAGCTTATATGACCCAAGCCAACATAATGTACTCCAAAGATATAAAATAAGCATAAGTACAAGTAATAAAGCTCATTTGCATCGGAGTAAAAACGTGGAAGCAAAAGCAAATGAGCATAACACAAGTGATGACATATAAATAATTCAAAGTAGAGAGCACACATGTCACATAACTATCACGATCACATTAATATCATGATTACGATCACACTTATGTAGTTCGATGCATAATAGTAAATATGAATGCATAATGTATCACACATAAAACTCCAAATGTAATAGATAAGCTAATAAATAGACTCCCCCTAAATGTATCGCTCCCCCTAAGGCTAACATACTCGAACCCTCTCCCCCTTTGGCGTCAAACACCAAAACCTAAGGGTCGATCGGTGGGACAGCGGACGAGCTGGGCACTGAGGTACAAGGAGCGAGCTAGAACTGCATGCCATCTTCATCTGATCCTGAGCTCTGAGATGTCTGACCCTCTATAGCTAGAAGCGATGCTGAAGCGGTCTAGGTCGGATCAGGGACTGGAGCGGCCGTAGACTGTGCATGTATCACTAAAGCAGGCGGCTCTGATGATACAATAGAAGAAGGGAGCGTCTCTGTAGTCCCGGTAATAGGTGCAACTATGGAAGGACCTAGGACATGTAGATATGGCGGAGTAGGCTGCCCTGTCAACTCACTGAAAGTCGCTCCAAGGCTCCTGGAGACTGAGGTATCTGGCACTAGCAGCGAGGAAGTTTGAGCCGGTGTGAAGCCCGTCTGAAGAGGTGTGAACTGCGGGGCTAGCACTGACGAGGTAAACCACTAGGACACCTGCTCTGTAGGTGAAGCAAACTGTGCTGGTGGCGGTCCCTGACTCTAAAGCCCACTAGGCTGTAATGCTAGAGTCATAGAAGTGGTGGCAGGCTGACCAATCTAGGGTGAAGGCTATGGTGGTGGAGCCCCAATAGCTGTCACAACATGCTGCATAAATCCAAGGAGCTGCTGCTGCTGATGCATGGCCTGCTGCTGCTGCTGTATGGCCTGCTACTACTACTACTGTATCGCCTGCTGCTATCACTGGAACTCATCCTGCCAAGTTTAGAATTGTGCAAATGTAGCAGCGGTCTCCTGAGCCTAGCGAGCCTGATCCTGCCTCATCCGCTCAAGTATAGCAAGTAGAGCGAGATCTGTCTACGGTGTAGGTGGAGCTAAACTAGAGCTATCGGCCTCAGCATCATGTCGTCGTGGAGGAATCTGAGGGATAGCCTGGTAGTCATCATCTGAGCTATCACTGGGGTCACTCTCTATCATACCCTCCTACTGAGCATCAAGCTGCTCCTCCTTTGTAGCTACAATGCCCCTGATGGTCTCATCCTACTGGGCTGTAGACTCTGGCAAATCTAGACGATGGCGCGGCTGACTAGGTGGCCTCACTGCACTGTGGCGGATCATCTGAGTCATGTTGTAGACAGGAAACTATATCGTAGCACTACTGTACTCAGCTAGCATCTCAGGTGGCCTCACTGTAACTGCCCTATGAATAAGAAAAGTGATCCAGTGGGCATAGGGCAACTATCAATGACCTCTAAACCCCTCAGCAACAGTATCCTCCATCTCTGATAGAAGGAGATCCCAAATATCAAATACTGTCTGCTACATCAGAGAGTTGAGAAGCCATAACTGTATGCAAGTCAAGCTCTCGCGATACCCCATCCTCAGAAGCAGTGTCCTCCTCATGATAGCCTCAAGCACTCTAGTAGTAGGAGTGAGATCACTAAGTGTCCTGCTAGACCCTTCGCCAAATGGCTCTATGAAGCAATGGCGGACCAAATCTGTAGGAGGCACCATACCGCCATGTGGGCGTCTGGGAGGCGTTGTCTGTCCATAGCAAACCTCATGTAGCCGGACGGGCTACTCCTGAAGCCTGAGAATCTCCCTGACCCTAGAGCTCATTAGCCTGTAATCTCTGCCTCTAAAAGCAAAGTGAATGAATCTGTGCTGTGAGTCAATCCAAAGTGTAGCATAAAACTCTCGGACCCAAGATGGAACATATAGGCCTGTCCGTCTGAGTAAGTCCGTCAGCCCTGGCAAATAAGATAGGTATGGACGAATATGCTCTCTAGCTGCTGCTATAATGGACTCAATGTTGCACACTCTTTGAGATCTGAATACAGCTCTACTGTTAAGATATGCATTATAGAAATCCTCCTGCAGTGGTGTGTAGAAGCCCTCTGAAGCTCTATCATCCCTCCTCGGTGGGAACCACTGCTCAAACTCCACAAATTTGAGCTGCTGCACCTGCTTGGCCGGGGCGGCCCTCAAATCTAGATGAGTCACTAGAGGTGGACCCTGTGGTCTAGGAGGCGGACGAGAACCCTTTCGCTGTGTCTCGGACCTCGGTGTGATTGGAGCATGGGTATGACTAGAGCGGCGTAGCTGTGGCTGAGGTGCCTGCTCTGTCTCCTCGGCCTGCTCTCCCTCCTGAGTCTGCTGTGCTGGCTGTGCCTGCTGCTGTGGCTCCCCCTGAGACTGACTCTCATCAATAGCGACACGCCATCCTCCAACCATGACAGTCCCAGCTAGACCACCATGACAGTGCTCAACCTACTCAAGTGTAGCCCTCGTTGCTGGTGAAAGCTGATCTGCAATAACAACACCACTCCGAGCACCTCCTCTCTCTACATGCTCTATGACCTCTGCAACTGTGGCTGCTCTCGCTGTATCTACATCTGGATACTTCTGCTTCTTTGTTGCTAGCTTCTTCGTCGCCTTGCCTTTTGCATCTGTAGGCTGGTGAGGTGGGGGCCTCGGATCCTCATCACCGGGACCTCCTCCGACATTCTTCACACGAGCCATCTGATGGATCTAAAAAGAACAACTGCCGCTGATAAAGATCAACTACCGACTGTCACTTTCGAGGCTTGTCCTCAATCCGTACTCGCGAAATTGGCCCCGAGTTGACTGACAACTGCCACTGAGACCACAACAACATCGACTCGTTGCACGTTAGAATAGATCAGATATATGAATAATTTCAATATATATCTAGAGATGCGAAACCCTAAGAAAGCAAGCAATATATACGAAATTGGAAACGTGGGCTTGCTACCTGACGAACCGGCGAATCGACGAGAAGAGGAATGAATCGGGGAACCACCGGATCGGCACTGTGAAACTAGGGTTCCGGTGAAGTGCTGCGACAGTCGAGGAGATGTAGGGCAGTGGATTAGGGCACGACGTGGAGCAATGTGGCACTGGTGCTTGGCTGCGGTGAGGGTGGAGCTAGGGCACGAGCTCGTCGGCGTTGGCAGGGCGTGGTGGCACTGACGTGGGGAGGCGCAGGCGGCGGCGCAGGAGTGCTGTAGGTGGCGCTAAGCAGTGGCGTGGGTGTGAGCGGAGTAGCACGGTAGCGCGGGAGGTGGCGCTGGAGAAGATGGCGCGGTGGCACAGTTAGGGCACATGAGCGTGTTGGCGAATCGGGCACGGGAGCAGGGCGGCGATATCGGCGCTGTACGGTTATAAGGGGTCCCCCAACCGTGATAGAATAGGAAACGAGATAAGAGTTGGAATCCCGCACGATTTCTACTGACCGGACACTCTGGTGGCAGCGACCGGACGCTGCCACCTAGCATCCGGTCGATTCCAGAGAGGTCCAAAACCCCTAGAATAACGACTGAACGCGTCCGATCACAACTGATCGGACGTAGCCAGAGTCTGGTCCAACATGTCTGCATCGTCTTCGCTCGACCAGACGTAGGAACGTCATCTGACCGGATGCTGAACAGCAGAGTTCGGTCACTCCATCACAGCAGGTTCACCTCCTGTGAACTGACCGAACGCTGGACTTCAGAGTCCGGTGCATCATCCGGTCACTCCTTTTCCAGCAAATCTTCAAAGTCCTTCATGCTGCTTGTTCCCAATCAAGTCCCAACTTCAATAAGATCCAAATAAACACCAATTGGGACTGATGTAAGAGACCTCTCTCAAACCCTCAAAATTCTCAAAATATTTTGCCTTAGGCTATAATTCTTTTTAAAAAAATAGGCAATAAGAGGGCAATTGAAGATAAACGACAAAATAACATTCATGCATATGCAATGCAATGCTTGAAAGTAAATTTAGTTGCTTGTCAAGTTTGATCCAAGGTTAAGCTTCTTCACATGCTTTACGACGGTTATCTTAACCATGTTAGACAAACCTTAAGTGCATTACCATAAAGTAAACATGTTGTATATTACAATGCAATGCAAGGGACAACACAAGCTCATTTTCTAGTGAAGTTGGTAAAATCAAGAACATTGAGCTCATTCCGTAATCTACAAAATGTTGCCTCATCTAGCGGTTTAGTGAAGATATCCGCTAATTGATCCTCGGTTCTTACACCTTCTAGTGAAATATCATTCTTTGCAACATGATCTCTAAGAAAGTGATGGCGGATATCAATGTGCTTGGTGCGAGAGTGTTGAACTGGATTATTTGCAAGTTTTATCGTACTTTCATTGTCGCAAAAGAGAGGTACTTTTTCTAGAACTACACCATAGTCTAGCAAAGTTTGTTTCATATAAAGTATTTGTACACAACAAGCACCCGTGGCAATGTATTCCGCTTCAGCAGTGGACAAAGCCATATTATTTTGTTTCTTGGAGGACCAAGACACAAGTGATCCACCAAGCAAATGGCACCCTCTGGATGTGCTTTTTCTATAAACTTTGCAACCGGCATAATCCGAATCGGAATAGCCAATTAATTCAAATCTAGCTCCTTTGGTATACCAAAGGCCAACGCTTGGTGTGTGCTTAAGATACCTAAGGATTATTTTAACGGCAATCAAATGACTTTTCTTAGGATTAGCTTGAAATCGAGCACACATATACACACTAAACATGATGTCGGGCCTATATGCGATTAAATATAACAAGCTACCAATCATAGAGTGGTAGAGAGTTTGATCAACCGTGTTACCTCCCTCATCTTGGTTGAGATGTCCATTAGTTGGCATTGGTGTCTTAATTGACTTACATTCATCCATCTTGAATCTCTTAAGAAGATCATTTATATATTTCTCTTGAGAGATGAAAATCCCTTCTCTCATTTGCTTGACTTGAAAACCAAGAAAGAATGTAAGCTCTCCAATCATTGACATCTCGAACTCCTTCGACATCAATTCACCAAACTTTTTGCAAGAATCTTCATTTGACGATTCAAAGATGATATCATCAACATACACTTGACAAATGAAGATATGTCCATCAAACTTCTTGGTAAATAGTGTGGTGTCGACCTTCCCAATTGTAAAGCCCTTTTCAATGAGGAAGTCCCGAAGGCGTTCATACCAAGCTCTTGGGGCTTGCTTAAGCCCATATAGCGCCTTGGACAACCTATAAATATGATTAGGATATCTAGGGTCCTCAAACCTAGGAGATTGATCAACATAGACTAGTTCATTAATAAAGCCATTTAAAAATGCACTTTTCACATCCATTTGATATAGTTTCATTTTATGATGTGATGCATATGCAAGGAGGATACGAATGGCTTCTAGTCTTACAACCAGTGCAAAGGCCTCTCTAAAATTCAAACCTTCAACTTGAGAGAACCCCTTTGCAACTAGTCTTGCCTTGTTCCTCACAACTACGCCTTGATCATCTTGCTTGTTGCGGAACATCCACTTTGTTCCAATGACTCTTGCACCTTTTGGTCGCTCCTCAAGAGTCCAAACTTCATTGTGAGTGAAGTTGTTCAACTCTTCATGCATGGCATTTATCCAATCCAGATCTTAAAGAGCTTTTTCTACCTTGGTAGGCTCAAAACAAGAGACGAAAGAGTGATGTGCAAAAAATTAAGCAAGTTTTTATGAGCGAGTCATTACACCCTTTGATGGACTCCCTATAATGAGATCTTACGGATGATCTTATAGTAGAGGTGTATTTCTTCTATTAACCACTTGAGGGGGAGGTTGTGGAGCATCAACATCTTATGCTTGCACCACCATTTGCTCATGGGAGACATGAGTATCTTCATTTTCTGCTCTCCCATCTTTTTCACCATCTTATGGCACATTTGATGAAGGTGGATCAATCACGTGTACATCATATTCATCATCTTTAGGCTTGATGTCTCCAACCGGAATGTTCTTTATAGCCTCCCTCAATGGTTCATCACCTACATCATCAAGATTCTCATGTGCTCCTTGGGAGCCGTTAGATACATCAAATTCCACATCATATGTTTCTTCAACTAAGCCAGTGGCATGATTAAATACTCTATATGCTTTGCACTTTGATGAGTAACCAACAAGAAAACCAATATCACAACATCTTTAAAACTTCCCTAGGTGTTGCCGCTTCTTATAGATGTAGCATTTGTAACCAAACACCCTAAAGAAGGAGATGTCCGGCTTCTTCCCATTGAGCAACTCATAAGGTGTCTTGCCAAAGAACTTTTGAAGGAATAGCCGGTTGGATGCATAGCATATGGTGTTGATAGCTTTCGCCCATAGAGCTTCGAGGGTGTTGTACTCATCTAGCATTGTTCTTGCAAGAGTGATCAATGTCCGGTTCTTTCTCTCAACTACACCATTTTGTTGAGGGGTATATGTTGCGGAGACCTCATGTTTGATCCCAACTTCATCACAATAGGCTTCAATGTTTGTGTTATCAAATTCCTTCCCATTGTCACTTATAATCTTTTTGAGCTTCACTTTAAATTCATTTTGTGCTCTCTTGGCAAACTTCTTGAAGCAAGATGCAACTTTAGATTTGTCATGAAGAAAGAATACCCATGTATACCTTGAATAGTTATCAACAATCACAAGACAATAAAGATTTCCTCCCAAACTCTTGTATGTTGTTGGTCCAAATAATTCCATGTAAAGGAGTTCTAGCACTCTTGTGGTTGACATGAAAGCTTTGGTTGGATGAGTATTTGTAACTTGCTTGCTGGCTTGACATGCACTACAAAGCTTGATCTTCTCAAACTTCACATCCTTCAACCCTCTCACCAAATCATTCTTCATTAGCTTCTTGAGTGAGCTCATCCCAACATGAGCAAGTCTTCTATGCCATAGCCACCCAAGTATTGTTTTGATGAATAGGCAATTCTTCAAGTTAGTATCTTCGGAGGTAAAATCCACTGGATATAGGTTGTTGTATCTAAATCCTTTAAATATCACTTGATCATCATCCTTCTTAGATACAACGACTTCCTTCTCGGTAAACAAGCATTGGAAGCCAAGATCACACAATTGTCCAAAGGATAGCAAGTTGAAGCTCAATGAAGCAACATATAGCACATTTGAGATTGAATGATCATTTGATATTGCCACTTTGCCTAATCCTTTGACTTTGACCTTTGAGTTATCTCCAAATGTGATTCTTTCTTGTCCATCTACTTCTTCATCTAGTGAGGTGAACATACGAGAATCACCGGTCATATATTGTGTGCAACCACTATCAATAACCCAATGACTTTCACCGGTCTTGTAGTTCACCTACACATAAGAGATCAATCTTTAGAAACCCAAACTTGTTGAGGGCCCTTCACCTTCTCAACAAGTGACTTTACTACCCAAATTTTCTTAGGTCTATTCTTGTTAGGAGGTCCTAAGAACATGACTTTCATCTTCCCACTAGAATCATTTCTAAGCATATAATGAGCATTAAAGGCAAAAGGTCTAGCATGCTTGGGCAAGGGTTGTTGTGGTGGAGTTTGGCATTCATGGGCAAAGTGACCTTCTTGTCCACACTCAAAACATCTCTTTGGCTTTGGCTTTGATTTATGTTGTTGTTGAGCATGAGCCTTCTTCTCTTGGTTTGCCAAGTACCCAATGCCACTTCTATCCATCTTTATGACGGTGTTCATTAGTAGCTCACTTTGAAGATGCTTGCCTCTTGTGAACTTGCTCAATCCAATCTTGAGATGTTCTTTCTCCAACTTGAGCTTCTTGTTCTCTTCCTTAAGTGCATCATTGTTTTTCCCTTCCTTGAGCTTCTTGTTTTCTTCTTTGAGCTTCTCATTCTTAAGAATCAAATCACCATCATGATCAAGAGTTTCTAGCATAATAGTGTTGTGGGTTTTGATCTCTTCAAGATCTTTTTTGAGCTTTTCATTGTCATTCTTGAGCTTGACAAACTCATCATAATCATCGGCCTCAACCACTTGCTTGCCCTTACTATTAGAACTTTGCTTAATGCTCTTAATGACCAAATCATCACATGATGTAGCTATATCAATCTTAACAACATTGTTAGTAGCATCATGTGGCTCATTGGATAGAAATTCTTGAGCAATGACAAGATTATCATGATTAATCTTAAGAGTGGTATATTCTTCTTTTAGCTTGTTGTGGCTAGTGATGAGCTCTTTATGCATCCACTCAAGTTTATCATGTTTTTCTTTAAGCTCTTTCTTAGAAGATTTGAGCTCCTTAAGTTTGGATGATATAGCATCATTTGCTTCTCTAAGCTCAACATTAGCCTTTTTCGCTACATCATATTTAGCTAAAAGAGAATCATTCTTAGCTTCTAGTTTGTTATTCTTAGCTCTAGTCTTTCTAATGATCCTAGTATATTTGTTTAGCAATTTGACAAGTTCATCATATGAAGGTGATTCAAATTCATCATCATCACTATCACTATCACAATCATCATTGTTAGCATGATCATCACTACTACTATCATCATCATTTGATACCTTTCGTTCACCCTTGGCCATAAGACATAGGTGTGTAGAGGATAATAGCGGTGGTGTTGGTGAAGATGATGAGGAGTCAATCACAATGGCAGCCACCTTCTCATTATCACTATCATCATCGGATGAGCAACTTGATGAATCAATGTCCGTGAGCCAATCACCGACGATGTATGCCTTTTCACTTTTCTTCTTCTTATGGAAGTCCTTCTTCTTGCCATCTCTCTTCTTGTATGGCTTGTTTTTCTTCTTCTCATCTTCTTCTTCATTGCTTGAATCATCTTTCTTGCCCTTGTACTTGTTCTTGTACTTGTCTTTCTTGGGCTTGGTGCATTGGTGTGCTAGATGACCAAGTTCTCCACAATTGTAGCAATCCATCTTGTAGATTGGCTTCCTTCTAGAGCTTGTGAAGAACTTCATCTTCTTGCCATCGAACTTGATGCCACTCTTGTTGAGCTTCTTTAGCATCTTGGCGGTTCTTTTCACCATGAGAGCAAGACTTGCATCATCAATTTCATCATCACTTGAGCTCTCATACTCAAGCCTTGCTTTGCCCTTCTCTTGACTAGCTTTGAATGCTAACTCCTTGTCTTTCTTCTTAGTAGAGGATGGGTCATCTTGTGGTGTGATGTGCATGTACATCTCATGAGCATTGATCTTTCCCAAAATTTGTGTCGGTGTAGTAGTGGAAAGATCACCTTGATGAAGCACGGTCACAAGATGCCATATTTGTCAATGGGGAGGACACTCAAAATCTTTCTTACAACATCGGATGGTTGCATTTGAGTGAGTCCAAGCCCATTGACTTCCTCTACAAGAACAATCAAACGTGAGTACATCTCATTAGCACATTCTTTAGGAAGCATGTCAAAAGAGTTAAGCTTTTTTTGACAAGATGATAGCGTTCCTCACGCTCACTCTTTGTTCCCTCATGTAGCGCACAAACGTCCGACCATAGTGCATGGGCGTCTTTGTGGTTCCTCACCTGGTTGAACACATCTTTGCAAAGGCCTCTAAAGATGGTGTTTCGAGCCTTTGCATTCCATTTCTCGTAATT
Source organism: Miscanthus lutarioriparius (assembly GCA_904845875.1). Classification (NCBI taxonomy): domain Eukaryota; kingdom Viridiplantae; phylum Streptophyta; class Magnoliopsida; order Poales; family Poaceae; genus Miscanthus; species Miscanthus lutarioriparius. Next base: position 91,956,044 of record CAJGYO010000009.1, read on the forward strand.
TACCTCATCACCTTGTAGGTGTGTAGCATCCCGAGGTTTTTGGAAGCCTTGTGAGGCGGCTCTAAGTATTCCAACATCTAGAGCTTCTAAGTACGCCTCCATGTGGATTTTCTAATAAGGAAAATCATCCCCCTCAAAGATAGGAGGAGGTCCATCCCCGTGAGACATCTTTCTCTAGGTGGTTAAGCCTAAATACGTGAGCACGAGGCTCTGATACCAATTGAAAGGATCAAGATGCCCAAGAGGGGGGTGAAGTGGGCTAATTCTAAATTTCTTTGTAATAAATAAACCCTACGGTTAGCCCAATTAACTCCTTATACCTAGAAAGTGTTTCTATTGATCTAATGCATAAAAGTTTAGCAACCTATGTTCCAATCCTATTCTAGCATGGCAATTCTATGAATGTAAATGACAAGAATTGAATTGCTCAAAGTAAATGCTAAAGTAAAGAGAGAAGGAGGAATGCGGCGATGTTTTGCCGAGGTATCGGAGAGTCGCCATTCCCCACTAGTCCTCGTTGGAGCACCCGCGCAAGGGTGTAGCTCCCCCTTAATCTACGCAAGGATCAAGTGCTCTCTACGGGTTGATTCTTCGATACTCCGTCGTGGTGAATCACCCACAACCGCTCACAACTTGAGTTGGATCATCCATAATCTCCGCTGGATGATCACCAAGCTCCTAATCACCACCAAGCCGTCTAGGTGATGACGATCACCAAGAGTAACAAGCACGAACTCTCACTTGATCACGATAAGCCTAATGAGAAGGGTGAATGCACACTTTGCTACTCTTGCTTTCACTAATGAGGGCTCACTTTGGGATTCTCAAATCTCAATCACCTCACTAGGACCTTGCTCTTCTTGGCACTCTCAAGGGTGTTTCTCAGCTGTTGGAATGAGCAAAAGTACCCCCACACAGGAATGGAGGAAGTATTTATAAACCCGGCTGAAAAACAAGCCGCTATGTGCCTCTGTGGGGTGACCGAACGCTCCGGTCATGTTGACCGGATGCTCCAATCAGTTTACCCCAAACTCCAGTGTTTAAGTTGTGACCGGACGCTGGACGGCGTCCGGTCAGCACTGACCGGACGCGTCCGGTCGTAATTTTCCCTCTCTGGAACCTTACTGGAGTCGATCGGACGCTGGCCTTCAGCGTCCGGTTACTCACCTCTCAGCATCCGTTCACTTCTAGATGACTTCACCTTGATCAAATGAACTGACCGGACTCTGCGCCAGCATCCGGTCACACCGGAGCCAGCGTCCGGTCAGTATTTGACCCTCCATTCACTTCCAACTCTCAATCATAAGTGAATGAAGTTTGCTCCAATGGATCTAAGGGCTTTTTAGGAGCTACCTAGTGCTAGATTTAGCAAGTGTGCACCACACCTAACCCACTAGACTCACCTAGATCAAGCTACCCGTCCATACCCCCCTTAATAGTACGGCTAAAGGAAAAACAAAGTCCTAAACTACTCTAAGTGTCTCTTCAACTCCAATCGACACTTAGAACTAGTCCATCCTTAACCTTGTCGTCCATCCTTTGAAAACCAAAATGATTTCCATCGTAGGGGCATGACCACCATGATAGCCCAATCGATCTCCATTACCATGACCTAACTTAATTGCCTCTGCAAAACACACGTTAGTCACAATAATCACGTATTGTCATTAATCACCGAAACCCAACTAGGGGCCTAGATGCTTTCAGCGCCCCCGCCCCACGAGATGGGGCCAGCATTGGCCGGCAAGCCCGCCCCGCCGCCGCGTCCCCTATCGGAAGCTCGGCCCGCCCCGTCCGTTGCCGCGACCCCTGCTGGACCCGCGCGTCGGTCTGCCACCATGGGGAGACCTCGGTTGAGGGACCGACGCCTCTAGCTGAAGGAAGGGTCTCGTGATTTCCTAGGCGCCGGCGGCCGACGGCTCCTCCGCCCCATCCTCATCTCCTCCGGCTTCCATCTAGGGTTTTGTTTTTTTTCATAGGAAGAGAAGACTGACGGAGGAAGAAGGGGAGCGAGCGTGCGAGTTTCGCCCGTAGCGACTGCCGAGCAGGTGTGTGCGATCAAATTAAATAGAGGGGTATTTTGGTACTTATCAAGAAAAACTGGCATGGTCTAGGAAGTCAACAAACGGATGGATGGCCAAAATGGACGAAAGTGCCATATACGGAAGGCATTTTTAAGTTGATGCTAGATAAGGAAGTTTAAAATTTCCAGTGCCAAATATAGAAGAGTGATTTATTTCAGTGCCAGATACAGAATTCTCCCTTTGCTCAACCGGAGGCACCCCTTGGCCCTTGCCGGCTCGCTGCCCCTCCTCTCTACAACCACGCCTAACTACCGGTGTCGCATCGACACGCGCCGGTAGTAGATCCACCGCCACCAGCCACCATGGCCTGCCTTGCACCTTTTAATTTGCACCCTGCCGCGCTCCTCCCCGGGCCATCTTCTGATTATCGAATGCTCTTTATTTAGCATTTTTCTATCCTTGATGTTCTATATGTTTGAGCAATTCAAATTGATATCATTATTTGTGTTTTTATTACTGCCTCCATTTTAATTTATAATTCGATTTGTCTTTTCTAGATATTCAACCTTTATTATGTATCTAGAAATCTATATCTATATCTATATCTCTTTGTTGACACCGTTTTTTGCACGTGTCAAAATGATCAGAGTGGGCTAATCAGCAGGAGGAAAATTACTGTATACGCTGACAGCCGATGAAAATCAGCTTGTAAAGATGGTTGCCGATGAATGGTGGTGATCGGTGGAAAGGTTGATTTAGACTCGGGCGTTGCCGATAAGGTTGGAGATGTTATTGTCGATGCCGATGAAGGAAGGCTTGAAAACTACTACCGATGAAATAGGAAGTATGCCGATGGAAAGGAGGTCGGTGAGAATTCCATCGTAATTGAGGCGGACAGGGAAATAGATAGGAGTTGATTTCCTTTTCTATATTTGTTAGAGTATGATTCATGTAAGAGTCACGTGTTTCCTTAGATATGGACTTGGTGTCCTAGTCGTATTTGGTTATGTCTCTTTAGATCAGGGTATAAATATAGATTGAGGGGCAATGTAATATATATCAATCAATATTAAAACTAATTTTTACTCCTATTTGCATCTACTTACTTTTCGGTGACTTCGTCAATTTGCATATTTTTCCTTTTTACGAGTTCTCATTGATTCGGCGAGTTGCATCGTTTCAGTGCAACCTTCGACGATTCTCGAGTTCCGCGTGAGTACCTCTTGGCCGTGACTTCTGGGCGTATCGCTGTTGTCAGGACCAAAGTGCTCGTATCTTCATCCTTGTCGATTAACAGGTCAAATCGACTGGCACGCTTTGGATATCGATTCGGGTATTAGCCCTTTGTGTTTGTAGATCCACTTTTGCATCAACACATCTTTTGGCACGCCCGGTGGGACAAATCAATCCGATCAATATGTTCAATCCCGAGATCGATTTAGGGAACATTATCGCGGTATCAGAAGAAGATCTTAAGGAAGAGCAGAGGCAGGCTATGGAAAAGGCTATAGAAGAATACAGGCAGCTTTGTCTGAGATCGTTTAGCCTGAACAAGAGTGGGCAAGTCATCCAGAAGCAAGATTTGTCGTTGCCTCGGTAGGTTACCTTTGACTCTAATCCTGGTAAACTTCAAGAGATGGTTAATTCTGTAGTAAATCATGCTTTGATTAATCATTCCAATGTGCTGTCCAATACTGTTCATAATGCTATGGTTCGAACTCTCAAAGAAGGACAAGCGTCACCGCATTACGTTGGGCTTGCCTATCACCAACCAGAGCCGGCATCTGTCAATACTCCATCGGCTCCCTCGGCCGTTGTGGGTACAGAAGTTACTTCTCCTCTAGTATCGGCAGGCTTACCTAATATTCAATCTACACCGATATGATCAGATCCGGTACTACCAGGAGGATGAGTTTAGCTTAATACAGATCTATCGGCATCAGCTATGTCAGGCCCTGTGTCTCAGAATAGCCAGATTCCTGCTAATTGGTGGGGATATGGTATGCCTCTGGAGTCATCTGCTTTCAATCCTGGGTTACCTCAATTGTTTGATGCAGTAGGAAAAGCTCCTATACCATCGGCTGTTTCGCCGATGGCTCAAGTGCCACAATATGCCACAAAGAACATCTTGTGCAACCAACTCCGTGAGGTTTCCGGATGCCTTTGGTTCAAACACCCAATTCAAGTTCATCGGCAAGCTTATCGCCGATGCAAAGAGAAAAGCCCTCGCTATGAGTCAAACCGGGTTCAGTTCATGCCTCAAGTCGTTATAATTATCCAACAATGTCGACAAATTACCACCATCGGTAAGTTTTGTACCGATGAGTTCTAATAATGGTTGGTCGGGACGATTACTGCTCAACATACAATTTAGCAAAATCAGCAGTTGCGAGGATTCAACAAGGTCATATCCAAGCCGGTTTCAGAATCAAGCGTCGGCAACTCAAATAGATGAATCCTTTCCAAAGAGTTAATGGACCACAAGTAACGGCAAATATGCCGATTCTTTGGAGATCGTGGCCACAAAGATATGTGGAGGGATATCGGCAGTACCTCTGTAGAAATTAGCCAGTTCATCGCCAGGAGGCTCGATGCTTTTTGGGCCGATAAGATAGCGTAAATTATGAAGGATCGGTTTGGGATAAAGCCCAAGGTCAATACTTATTCTTATCGGACTCCATACCCTCCTGCGCATATGATTTAATTCCTCTCCCAATCGGTACAAGGTACCAGATTTCACTAAATTCTCTGGGCAAGATGATACATCAACAATGGAACACGTCAATCGCTTCATTATTCAATGTGGAGAGGCAACTAGCGAGAGATGAATTAAGAGTTCGATTATTTTCATCATCTTTATGCGGATCGGCATTTACATGGTTCATTTCATTACCACCAAATTCTATTATTACTTGGGCTGATCTAGAAAAACAATTTCATAAGTATTTCTTTCTTTGGAATCCATGAAAAGAAGCTTACCGATTTAGTAAAATTGAGACAACAGAATGATGAATCGGTAGAAAGCTTTGTGCAAAGGCTACGAGATGTAAAAAATAAGTGCTACTGACTGGTGTTTGGATGATTGGCGACTTGCCGATCCGGCTTTCAAGGGTTATTGCCACATCTTAAAGATGAGATATGCTTCTCGGAGTTTGAAAGCCTCGGTCATCTTGTGCAAAGGATCTCCGATCAAGATACTAGGGTTTTGAACCTAAAAAGAATTGGAGTAAAAAGTATCATTTGTTGAAGAAGTAGGAGATTCGATTCGATGAAAAACTAGTTATCGGCTTAGTGAGTGGGTTAAGAATAAAAAGTCGATATCTTGTCCCTTTGGTCGAAAAGAGCCGTAAAGTTTACCTTTGATATCACCAAGGCCGACAAGATATTTGATCTTCTTCCTTCAAGAGGGCCAAATTAAGTCATCACACCTAATCATGTGATCCCATCGGCGAGAAGAGTTGAAGAAGATCTTGTCTTTGCAAAATGGCACAATGCAACTTCACACAAGTACAAATGAGTGCAAGGTGTTCAGCAACATTATAATCGGCTATTGAATCTGGGAGAATTAAGTTTGGTACTTCCAAGGCCCGAAGCCGATGAAAATTGATCAACACCCTTTTCCAAAAATATGTTGGAGGCCAAAGGAAGACCAAGGTATTGACGCCGAGGTCACTTTGAAAAAACGCATCGTTGGATCCCCAACATCGGATAACTACCGATGATGCAAAAAGTAAGGGTTTCTTTGGGAGAAAGCGAGAGTTCCAAAAACCCTCCTCGACTGGCATTGTAATTACCCATCGAAGGCGGCAGGAGGGTTGGTGTCGGTAAGGAGACCGATATCGACAACAACAAGAAGAGAGACGTCGGGAAGAATGGTATCGGCATAAAGATCATTGGAGGTGCCTGTTTTTCATCCATTGTTTGGGAAGAAGGTATTAAATTGCCAATCGCTGAAAATTGCCACGAGTGCAATGGTTATTATGGGGTCAATCGGTCGAAAAGGAGGTTTCAACCTCGCAATCGGGGTTTATTTATCAATGAGCCGATCGGAGGCGAAGCATCGGTGCATGATCGGTCAGGGCGAACTTAGTGTACATGAGAGGCTTGGTAAACGCTACCGGATATTTTCCAAGGAATCAAGAGGAGCTTGAGGAGATGGCAAACGCAAGAGTTCCCGATGAAGAAATATTCTACAGGGACCCTAATATACGTCGTGTAGAATCAACTAGGACCTGTTATCAGCCGGTTTGGAAAACCAAGTTTCCTCGATGGTGCCCGGAGGGTCTGACAAAGACACAGAAAAGGAGGATGCAACGTGAGCATCAGGAGGATTTATACCGAGAGGAAAATTCCTCCAATGAGAGGTCTCGTCATCGCTAGCAAGCGGTGTAAAACACAAAATATAAGGGTCCATCGGCAGATGTTAATATGATATTCATGTTGCCGATGGAGTTTTTGGCACTATCTGATAATGAGGAAGAAGTTGTTCTCTCTGATCAAGTAGCTCAGTTGACACTAGATCCAATGATGACTGTTTTTGAGAAACCTACCGATGACGAGAGATAGCATCTTAAGGCTTTGTTTGTGAAAGGCAGAGTTGATGGGCAGCCTGTATCTAAGATACTTATCGACGGAGGGGCTGCGATTAATATTATGCCTTATGTGATGTATCGGAAACTTGGTAAGGGAGATCAAGACTTGACCAAAACCGATATGATGTTTGAAGGATTTTGAAGGCAATGTGTCACCGGCTAAAGGCGCGATATCGTTGAATTGACCATCGGCAAAAAAACCTTGCCGACGACGTTCTTTGTTATTAATGGCAAGGGTGCATATAATCTGCTTCTAGGGAGGGGATTGGATTCATGTTAATTGTTGTGTTCCTTCTACAATGCATCAATGCCTCGTCATGCGATGGATTGGGGATAAGATTGAGTTTGTCCTGGTGATTCTTCTTATATCATCGCATCGGCGTAATCGGATACTTATGAGCGAACTAAATGCATATCAGGAGAAGTTTGGGAAAAAGAGTTCCTTAGAGTTGCTGATTATGAAATTCCACCGATCCAAGCAGTCGGTTCTGAAGAAGAGTTTTAATGGATAGGTTTGCCGATGATGGAAAATTAGGTCAAGGGTTCACATCGGCAGATGATTTAGTAGAAGTAGATATTGGTGATGGCGATAGGCCAAGACCTACTTTTATTAGTGCTAAGTTAGATTCCAAGTGTAAGCAAAGAAATAACTGATTTGTTAAAAGAGTATAAAGATTGTTTTGCTTGGGATTATACCGAGATGCTGGATTAGACCAATCGATAGTTGAACATCGGTTACCTATCAAATCTGGATTTCGCCACGCGTCGCCCCGGTAGCTACCGATGCAACCCTAATATACTTCCTGACATTAAGGCCGAAATAACTAAATTAATTGAGGCAAAGTTTATTCGGCAGTGTCGATATGCAGAGTGGATCTCTAATGTGGTTCCTGTTTATAAGAAAATGGAAAACTTCATGTTTGTATTGATTTCGTGAATCTCAACAAAGCCACACCGATGGATGGCTATCCAATGCCGATTGCTGATTTGTTGATTGATCTTCATGCATAGGACATCAAATTATCGACTTCATGGATGGTAATGCAGTTACAATCAAATATTCATGGTCAAGAAGATATTCCCAAGATCGCTTTTAGATGTCCGGGTCATGTAGGGTTGTTTGAGTGGATAGTCATGACGTTTGGTTTGAAAAATGCCGGCGCTACTTATCAAAGAGCTATGAACTTTATTTTTCATGAATACATCGGCACATTAGTGGAGATCTACATTGATGATGTAGTGATTAAGTCTGGAGATATCACAAAACATCTAGCCGATCTATAAAAGATACTGGAGTGCACAAGGAAGCATGGATTGAAGATGAATCCTAATAAATGTGCATTTAGTGTATTGGCAGGTCAATTCTTGGGTTTTATGGTGCATCAGCGGGGCATCGAAATCAGTAGGAAGTCTATTGATGCAATTAACAAGGTGGTTGCTCCCGCCAATAAAACTAAATTTCAATCTTTGATCGGTAAGATTAATTTCATTAGAAGATTCATATCTAATCATTGGGTAAGATCAAGGCTTTCACCATTACTTAAATTGAAAGCCGATCGAGAATTTGTATGGGGAGCTGAAGCGGCGATTAGCCCTAGATGAAATTAAGAAATATTTAACAAATCCTCCATTACTAGTTCCACCTCAACACGGAAACCTTTCAGTTGTATTTGTCAACCGATGATACCGTTATCGGTTCAGCTCTTATTCAAGAATTTGAAGGAAAGAACGTGTTATTTATTATTTGAGCAGAAAGATTAGTAGATGCTGAGACAAGGTATTCGCCATCGAAAAATTATGTCTGTGTTTATACTTTTCTTGTGTCAAATTAAGACATTATTTGTTATCCGCCGAATGTACGGTCATATGCAAAGACGACGTAGTCAAGTATATGCTGTCGATGCCGATATTAAGTGGTAGAATTGGCAAGTGGATTTTAGCATTATCGTAATTTGAACTACGTTACGAATCGACTAAAGGCGCTTAAGGGGCAAGTTATGGCTGATTTTGTCACTCAAAGATTGTAATACAAATGGACTCTCTCGGAGGTTGCTCCTTGGACACTTTTCTTCGATGGGTCCACATGTGGTGAAGGAGCAGTATCGGCATTGTGTTGATTTCACCTCAAGAAAGGAAGTATGAGTTTTCATTGCCGATTGTTGCTACATCGACAAACAATCAGGCTGAATACCAAGCCTTGATGAAAGGGTTAGAATTGCTAAAGGAGATACGTCTGCCGATCTTTGTTGAAATCTTTGGTGATTCTATGCTAGTTATAAATCAATTGGCTAGGATTTATGAATGCTTTGAAGTGAAGTTTTAATTTCAGTATTATGAAAGATGTTTGCAATTGTTGAAAGGGTTTAGAGATTTTCGCCTTGAACATATTTCTCGATTGCATAATGAGGAGGCTAATCGACTAGCTCAAAGATGCTTGAGGTATCGACCTATTCAGAAGTGCTAACATCGGTTGATCTGATACCGATGGACCGGAGAAAGGAGATTGTCGATTATTTAAAGGATCCATATAAAAGGTTGAAAGACGTATAAGGTTCCAAGCTACCAAGTATGTGCTCCTCGATGATGAATTATATTATCGAACTATAGATGGAGTTTTACTCAGATGTGTTAACAGTGATGAATCGAAAAGTTTGATGGGTGAAATTCATGAAGGAGTGTGTGGAGCGCATCAATCGGCTTTCAAGATAAAGTGGATGATCAGAAGGAATGGATACTATTGGTTGACTATTTTTGAAGATTGTTTTAAATATTTTAAAGGATGTCAGGGGTGTCAAAAGTTTGGTAATATTCAAAGAGCGCCTGCATCGGCTATGAACCCTATAATTAAACCTTGGCCATTCTGGGGATGGGCTATCGATCTCATCGGTCAGATTTATCCGCCATCAAGCAAAGGACATAAATTTATTCTGGTTGCTACCGATTATTTCACAAAATGGGTTGAGGCAATTCATTTAAAAAAGGTGACATTGGCTAATATGATCGATTTTGTGAAAGAGCATATTGTTTACCGATTTGGTATTCCTCAAACTATCACTACCGATCAGGGTACTATGTTTACATCGGGAGAATTTGATGAGTTTGCTGTAGGTATGGGAATTAAAGTTTTAAATTCTTCTCCATATTATGCTCAAGCTAATGGTCAGGCTGAGGCTTCTAACAAAGGGATCATCAAACTCATTAAGCGCAAAATTAAAGAAAATCCTAAGAGGTGGCATACAGTATTAAATGAAGCCTTGTGGTCATATCGTATGTCATGTCATGGTACAACCAAAGTAACGCCTTATCAGTTAGTATATGGACACGACGCAGTATTGCCTTGGGAAATTAAAACTGGCTCTAGGCGAATACGTTCTCAAAATCAGCTGACAGCCGATGATTATGATACTCTTATGAAGGATGAATTGGAAGATGTGGCGGATCATCGGTTAAGGGCTTTAGTTAGCATCGAAGAAAATAAGAAAAGAGTAGCCATATGGTATGACAAGAAGGTGAAGGTAAAGGAATTTGCCGATGGAGATCTGGTCTGGAAATTGATTTTACCGATTGGGACTAAAAGTTCAAAGTTTGGAAAGTGGTCTCCTAATTGGGAAGGTCCATATCGGATAAATCAGTCTATTCCTGGTAACGCATATATTCTAGAAACCCTCGAAGGGGTTGTGTTTCCTAGAGCATTAAATGGAAAATATTTAAAGAAATATTACCCAAGTATCTGGATGGATGCATAAAATTATAAGTGCCGATAACAGTCCTATCGGCTAAAATTATACAAGGATGTCAATGTCTCATAAAGTGCCGATGCAATAGACAAGATTTACAAGTTTAACAAGGATTGGATAGCCAATATCGCACGCAGGCGAATCTGGTCGGCTTCCTTCATTTCTTTGATGTCTTCATCGGCAGCACACTCCACAGGCTTGAGTTTTTTCTTCATGGCCAAGGCTTTGCGAGCCTGGATGTCTCTTTCTTGCTGAAGGGCCTTGATGGCATCGGGTAGCTAGCTTTCTTCTTGTTGGGCATGAGTTAAGGCTGCCTCGACTTCTTTCAATTCAGCCAATAGAGCCATCCTCTTTGCCGATAAATCTAAGATTTTCTGCTTAAGTTCAGATACCGAAGTCTGCGCAAGTTGCCGATGCCTTTGTGCTTCTCATCGGCAATCTGTTTCAGTTAGTAGCATCTCTTCTTTGAGTTGAGCTCGAGTCGCTTCTCTATCGGCAATGCGTTGAGCAGCCCGCTGATATTGCCGCTTGGTGGCTTTCTAAATGGGCTCTTGGGAAGAGTGCTTCTTCAACATCGGCGGGGACACAGCCACGGATTGTTTTGAAAATTACCTTTGCGGGTCCGAGTCATCTACCGGTTGGGTGGTATCCTCTTTGTAACAAGTCCAGAGAGCTTCCAACTTGGACTTAATTTCGCCGATATTGTTCCCAGTGCAAGGGAAGAACTTGTTTCCTCTCCATCATCGTCAGAAACATCAATGGCAAAGGAAAATAGGCTGTTTGGGGAGTCTTGTTCCCGAGAAAAAGAAAAAGAAGTCAGTTAAGGATAAGTATGAATATTATAAATCGACTAGGTCAATCGGCTTACCTGTTTCAAGGCAATTTCCTGTACTTGGCTGGAGGAAGCAGCCTGGAGTATGCCGTGTGGAGGATCGGCTGAGCTTGCCGATGGGATATCCTCTGTGGCCTCATCGGTGGTTGTCCCTTGGGGTATGATGACCGATGGTATGTCCTGTACAGGAGGATTAACTGCTTGCTCAGTTGCATCGACTGATTCTGGCCGGCTTGCAGACGTTGGGGCAGATGTGGGGATCGGCATGGACTTACATCATTTTGGTTTGTGCCTCGGCATCTCGTTAAGGCTTTGCGCTTTGCTTGGGCCTCGAGAACGGTTGGTCAGGGGGCATCGGCACTTGTTGGTTGTGGAGCTTGAACATCCGGAATGCGCTTGCCGATGTACCCATTTGTTGCTACAAAACAAGTGTAAGGTATGATATTTAACAGATAAAATGTAAAATCAAAGGAATACCTCTAAAGGTTTGTCAGAGGTAGTGGTGCTTGATGTCGGAGGAATTGACGATGATGATCCAAAGCAATGGCTCTTACACCTCGATGATTAATGTTAATACAGTTTGTGATCGGCATGAGTAGAAATAAATGAGGTTGTTACCTTGAATGCCTTGATCGGGGTTGTAGCAATGACCAATGGAGTGGCCCTAGTCAGTAGCCAATTTGGACTTGGAGGTGATGGTCTTGGCACGGGTCTTCCGGTGAGTCAAAGCGACTAAGGTGGGGCGCGTTAGCCGATCGGTGATATCGGGAAACAGTCAAGATCGAAGGGTTTCCACTTTTGCTCATAGATGGTGCTTTGGGTTGTTAACCTATCACGAGAAAGTTAGTTACCGATATATGAAAGGAAAAGCGTAAGGGAGTTAAAAGAAACTTATCACGTCATCGGGAATGGCGTATTCGGGTCGATCATGTGCCGATATGTGTGAGCGGATGTTGCAAATAGTTGTTCCTCTCCACTCTCGCCACCATTGCTTATATGATTCGGTAATGAAAGATGTCAAGGCGTCCGGATGGATATATCGACATCTGTAGTATCGGCATCGGGGAGAATGTCATACTACCTGCTCCAATCTGTTCCGCAGGTGATTGTTTCTCTGGGTTTGATCACATCGGCAAAACAAAGTTTGATTGGCAGTTGCCCAAAAGCCAATTGACGGGATACTACCGATGGATTGTAAAAATTCATACGTGATATTGGTGTTTTTCCGCTACAATGAATGTGTTTATGGGATTGCCACAGGGAGTAATGATGGCCATCATGAGTTCATTATCCCGATTCAGAGTGTCATCGGCAAAGTTGAAAAGAAGGGGAATCTGCTTTCTTCGTCAATATAAGGTACCCGAGCCCTATGATCACGAGAAAGACCATTGTAGAAGCTTTGGAAGAATCTGCCGATCCGGTCTTCATTGGCCTCTGCTCTTCGGGGAGGATAATTATGGCTTCACCAAAATTGAGGGGTGCGTGTTGTTGCCGATTCATCATCCCCAAGCACGTGGTCTTCAAAAATTTATCGTGGGAATTATTGGGCAAAGAAGTCCCATTGCAAACGTTTGTGCATATGGGCATTCAACCACATGTTGATAAACCACCACGGGCCTCCTAAGTTGCCGATGGGTTCGCCAAGCAAAAGTTTCTGAGACACTTGATGAAGAAGATGATAAGTGGAGCTCAGAAGGTATCGGCCAAGAGGGAACCTTACACCATTGGCCAAGAGTTCAGCCGTGGGAAGGAAGGCGTTGGTTGGTCCTACTGATCGACCACAGAAGATAAATTTTTCTAACCACATATTCAAGAATGTGGCATGTTCCGTCTCGTTAATCGCTGTCCGGTCCTCCGGCATTCTTGAATATTTCCGTCCAACTGTCGATGTTATGGGTATTCACCCTATATTCAGATTTTCTGCCATAGATGGAGCCTTCATCGGCAGTTGAAATGTCCAAGCCAGTGAGCATGTAGACATCGGCAAGTGTGGGAGTAGCTGGGCCATGTCCAAACATAAAAGTGTTTGTTGTGTCTGGCCAGAAGTAAGCAGCTGCAATCATCATTGACTCGTTCTTTTACATATCGGCAATGGATAGCCTAATGCATTGGTCTAGCTTCCGTTCTGCCCAGTGTACTTGCATCGACCTGTTGACCCTCAAGTACCAATCTTTCCACCCTTTGGTGGTTTTGGGCCAAGATCGGAATGTATCTTTCCATAAATTCAGAGAGAAATTTTGGGCTCTAAAAGGGATTCTGTTAACCTCTGCATTAATCAGATCAGTTGGATCTGGGTTGCCCATTGGTCCTAGGCATTGGAAATGCGGCTGATCGGTTGGAATAACTAATTTGTTGCAAAGTTCCTAAGTTTAGAGGATCCGAAGAACAAAGAAAAAGAGAAAAATTATCAACTGTATGAACTCGCAAAGACCAGAGGAATCGAGGTAAAAAGTAACGGAAGTGGAACGAACCGCAGGGACGTCGAAGTTGATTGCCATTATCTTGAGGTAGATGGGGGCATGAGCTGGAGACTTGAGGTTGATGCTGGAAAAAAGTTCTTGTTGGTTGAGGTCGCGCAGTTGTTCGTCGGAGTCACCGCCGGAAAGAGAGAATGCCAAAGATTGGAGTCTGAGGGTAGAAGACGAGCGTTCCGGAGAAATCTATTTACAAGCCGCTTGGAGTAGGGGTATTCTGGACTTATCTCTATGCCGCGCGCATGTGGGTCGAGGTGGTTCAGATGGATATGGTAACTGTTCGCACGATAATCAAGGGATTGTACAGATGATTTGATGGCAAGTAATCATGACTTGGAAGAGATCTCGGTACAGGATATTTTAATTCTGAAAATGGCGGCATTATTATGTTAGGATCTTGTCGATGGATTATTGTTTCGGTATCTTAACCATAATCGTGGCAAGAGTGGTTGGAAATTGTGCGATATTTAATGAGGAGCGTGAATCGGGACTAGATTTGATTAGATTTGATAACGAGATCAAGTTTTGGCTTGGAGGATGAGTTACGATAATTAGGCGAAGACAAACGTTATCTGGAGTAAATTTCGAGACATTAATGGTTTTATACTCCGAAATTGGGGGCATGTGTTGACACCGTTTTTGCGTGTCAAAATGATCGAGTGGGCTAATCGGTAGGAGGAAAGTTCAGATATCTGTTGACAACCGTATGAAAATCAGCTTGTAAAGATGGTTGCCGATGAATGGTGGTGATCGATGGAAAGGTTGATTTAGACTCGGGCGTTCTTGATAAGGTTGGAGATGTTATTGTCGATGCTTAGATGAAGGAAGGCTTGAAAACTACTGCCGATGAAACAGAAGTATGCCGATGGAAAGGAGGTGAGAATTCCATCGTAATTGAGGCGGACGGGGAAATAGATAGGAGTTGATTTCATTTTCTATATTTGTTAGAGTATGATTCATGTAAGAGTCACGTGTTTCCTTAGATATGGACTTGGTGTCCTAGTCGTATTTGGTTATGTCTCTTTAGATCAGGGTATAAATATAGATTGAGGGGCAATGTAATATATATCAATCAATATCAAAACCAATTTTTACTCCTATTTGCATCTACTTACTTTTCGGCGACTTTGTCAATTTGCATATTTTTCCTTTTTACGAGTTCTCATTGATTCGGCGAGTTGCATCGTTTCAGTGCAACCTTCGGCGATTCTCGAGTTCCGCGTGAGTACCTCTTGGCCAAAAGTGGATCTGCAAACACAAAGGGCTAATACCCGAATCGATATCCAAAGCGTGCGGTCGATTTGACTGTTAATCGACAAGGATGAAGATCTGAGCACTTTGGTCCCGACAACGCGATACGCTGGAAGTCACGCCAAGAGGTACTCACGCTGAACTCGAGAATTGCCGAAGGTTGCATCAAACGATGCAACTCGCCAATCAATGAGAACTCGTAAAAAGGAAAAATATGCAAATTGACGAAGTCGAAAAGTAAGTAGATGCAAATAGGAGTAAAATTGATTTTGATATTGATTGATATATATTACATTGCCCTCAATCTATATTTATACCCCGATCTAAAGAGACATAACCAAATACGACTAGGACACCAAGTCCATATCTAAGGAAACACGTGACTCTTACATGAATCATACTCTAACAAATATAGAAAAGGAAATCAACTCCTATCTATTTCCCCGTCCGCCTCAATTACGATGGAATTCTCACCGACCTCCTTTCCATCGGCATACTTCCCGTTTATCGGCGATGTTTTCAAGCCTTCATCTTCATCGGCATCGATAATAACATCTCCAACCTTATTTAAGAACGCCTCGAGTCTAAATCAACCATTCCATCGATCACCGCCATTCATCGGCAACCATCTTTACAAGCTGATTTTCATCGGCTGTCAGCGTATACAGTAACTTTCCTCCTGCCGATTAGCCCACTCTGATCATTTTGACACGTGCAAAAAACGGTGTCAACACTCTTATAATCCTAAATCCTATTAGAATATTATTTTGACATGCAAGGTGTCCACATCAGCAATCCACTGTCACTTGCAATTAAAGTTGACTAGCACAAGCAATTATGATATCCACATCAACGAGACACATCAACCGCTAACATATATTTAATTAGCCACACCAGTGTGACACACTATCCTTTAATATTAATTTATAATAGTTAATCCCTTTCTAAGAATTGTATGAATAGTTTAATTTCATCCCAAATTAGTAGTTGCTGTAACAACGCATGGGGTATGTTTCTAGTATCATTAAAGAAAAAAGATACACAGTAAAGGCCATACCTAGAAAAAGCAAAGCGGCCTATAATTTGGAATAGATGATGATACTTCTATTATTCCTATTAGTTTCAGCTAGCAAATGTTTTAGTAACTTTTTATATTGTTTAATCCGCTCTTAGTTCATTTTTTTATCCGTCACCGAAAGTCAAGCCAAGTTTTAGCCTGCCATGGAATTTTGGCTGCATTGCAGTCTAAAAATTTGACCGGCCCCTAAAAAATTGACAAGAGCCAACGCCCAACGGCTATCTCTAAGTCTACTCCTGTCCTACGTGATGTGCCACTGCCAGCGCGTCTCCCGTTCCGTTGTCCTCGACATCTACAGAAAATGACACGGGCAGCGGCGCATCCGCTACGCGCACACCAGCCCTGTGCGGTGGCTGTCTGCGCCCACTGCCCACCCGTGTACCACCGCTGGCTCATGCAGCCACTGAGCCACCACGCCACCACCGCTTTCCTTTCCTCTTCGGCTCCTCCGCCTCGCCTCCCCAGTTCCCAACCCCCCCCAGCCCCCAGGCAGAGGCAGGCTCCCCACCACTCCCCATTCCTCCCTTCCGTCGTCGGCTCGCGCACCACCGTCCCCTCCCTCCGATCCGGATGGTGCCTTCGGAATCCCGCCCGGCGCCCTAGCGTAGCCCGGGCTCGGCCAGGCTCCGGGCCCCGCCGCGCCGCGCCGTTCCGCAGTCCAGCTCCAGCTCCAGCTCCAGGTGCGTGCCACACAGATCCGTGCTCCGCCTCCGCCGATTGTAGGGGGGCTTACGTTGATGCGGGTTTTTAGTTTGGTTCACGCGGAAAAGAGAGGTTTTTTAGCTCTTTCCTCCTACCGATTCAGTGGGTTTGGTGGATGCTGATGGATACTAGTAGCTCAGTTTAGGTAAATTTGGCGCGATTTGTGTGAAAAGGCGGCGCTTTTGACTGTTCACTTCGTTATGTTTCGTACAGGATGCGGTTGCTAGAGAAAGATTTTCAACTCCTTTTTTGGGCAGCCTTCCTCGAAGATACAGTAGAATGTAGTGAAACACAATACTAGGTGTTGTTCTACCCCTGCCCGGGTTAAATAATTGTGCCCGTGGTCATTTTCGTGTGGCTTCTGAGTTACGTCTGAACTGCTTCTCTTAATGCAGTCCCTATAGCATTTATAGTTGGGTCTGATATGAGCTTTATTGGTTATATTTACATGTGATGCATATGCTTCTACTATTTTTGTACTGTCTTGTCTTTTTTCTTTTTCTGTAGTGGTTACTAGTGGAAGCTAGGCCTTCTTTAGTTCCTCCCTTAAAGTTTGCTTCCTATCCCATCAAATCTTTGGACACATGCGAGTATTAAATATAGACTAAAAAAATAACTAATTGCACAGTTTGCGACTAATTTGCGAGGCGAATCTTTTAAGCCTAATTAGTCCATGATTTGACAATGTGGTGCTACCGTAACACATGTGCTAATGACGAATTAATTAGACTTAATAAATTCGTCTCGCGGATTACTGACGGATTCTGTAATTTATTTTTTTATTATTATCCGAAGACACCCTCATGTGACACCAATACGACACTAAAACTTTACGCCTGGATTTAAACGAAGCCTTAGCGCACTGCTTCCGTCGTCGTAGTGGGATCCTGACCAAATCGAGTGTCCATCCAACCAACTGTACTGAAATGTCATTGCTTTCAGGATGGTACGGTTAGTAAATTGAGGTGGTGGTGGGTTGGTGGACATACTAGGGGAAGGAACATGTTTGTTCTTTATTGATGGTGACTTTGGCTTGAACCTGAGGGTTTTGCCCTTGATGATAGGTTGTCATAGAATTAGTGGTGTATGATGGTTTAATCACGGTGACTAAAATCTGGATACCAAATTGCTAATAGTAGAAACAGTAGCTATCTAGTGCCCGGTAGTGTTTTAGGGGTGTCTTTTTGGGCTATGCTGATGTGATGGGTTGGAGTCGATATTATGGTGGTTTTGTATGGCATATTGTCCAAATACTACCTATATGAGCTACTTTTTATATTTCATTTTTCCTCAAGGTAGGTTAATAGATGTCAGAAATGGATATTGCTAACTAAATGTTTTTCCTGTTTTTTTTGAACGGAATAAATGTTTTCCCTGTTCCAGGGGTATTTTTGAATTGTTACTGACAGACTAATTTTATCCTCCAGGTCTTTTCTTGAGTTTAAGGGAGATGCTTGCCTTTATCTAGGAGGCTCTTTTTGGTAGTTCAGCAGAGTTCTTGCCTTCTGGAGTAGATGTCATTCCGTAGCATCGTGCGTGATGTAAGGGATGGTTTCGGGAGCTTGTCTAGGAGGGGATTCGAGGTCAGGTTTCTGAGTCATCGCAGAGGGAAATCTCATGGTGCTGTCCATGAGCTGCATGACCCAGTGCCTGTGGTACAGAGCAGCTGCTGGGCTAGCTTGCCTCCTGAATTACTTCGAGATGTGATTGAGAGGTTGGAGACCAGTGAGGATACATGGCCTTCTAGGAAGCATGTAGTTTCTTGTGCAGCTGTCTGCAGAACATGGAGAGAGATGTGTAGAGAGATTGTCAAGAGCCCAGAGTTTTCTGGGAAAATCACTTTTCCTGTTTCCCTGAAGCAGGTAATCATTCAGTTATGTTATTACCTTATTATCCATCTATCCTGATTTGTTAGCTTTGTCAATATTCCTATGTCCAGTATTGTTATACCAATTATATTTTGGATAAACTAATATGATCCTGCTGTTCCTCTTCTGTCTACAGCCTGGGCCTCGAGATGGAACTATTCAGTGTTTCATTAAGAGGGATAAATCTACCCAAATCTACAATCTGTACCTTAGCTTTAGCTCTGGTAAGTTCATTGCTGTGTGGACTATTGGAAGTTTCGATAAAAGTCTGGTATCTTAGATGTATTCAGAACTTAAAAACTTGAGAAATTCTTGATACAATGGTTTTCTTGTTTTGATTCAAAATTAATGTTTTTTGTGTTGCATATTTTTGTACACATGCACAGACAAGCTTTGTGTTGAGAACCACATCTTCTTTCAGCAATCTTGATAATTCATTCTCAGTTTCTTTCTTTGCCCTCCTTGGAACCCATACATAACAAAGTTGAGAACCATTGTCCAGTATTCCAGTATGCCCTTATTTTCAGTTTCTTTGAAAACCATAGGTTCTCAACTTGTAATAATCAAAGCATTAGTATGCACAGTTGCTAATTGTTCTTGTTAGATCGATTAACGGCAGCAAGCATTTTTTATTCTCTCAACTCATCTGGAACAATGCCTTTTTGCTCTTACCTGTATGATCGTTCCAGCTTGTTATAAACTAATCAATTGCTTTGCTGTTATTTGAATGGTCTCTATGTATTCACCATGATTTTATAGTTGTCACAGTATCAGGCCCAGCATTCCATAGAAAAAAGGAGACAGAAATACATGTTTTTCTTGCTCGTCTACTTGATTAATTTTTTATTACCAGTATTGCTATTTAACATGTTATATTATTCATCTCTACAGCTGTCCCTGCCGAAAATGGAAAATTCCTTCTATCAGCCAAAAGGAACTGCCGTCCAACATATACAGAATATACAATATCAATAAATTCTGGTGATATATCTAGGTCTGCCAGTAACAACACATACATTGGGAAATTAAGGTACTGCTGCACTAGCTTCAGTAAACTTTATCTTATTTTCAGAATTAACAGTAATTTAATTTGCCATTTTATTGCTTTTTAAATCTGACGTATGTTGTCTCCTTTTGGATTTCAGGTCAAATTTCCTTGGCACAAAATTTGTAATATACGATACTCAGCCACCATACAATGCAACTAGTCCTGCAGTGGCAGGGAAAACAAGCCAGAGATTCTACTCCAAGCAGGGGTCGACCAAGGTTTCTTCCAGCCGGTACAGCATAGCGCAAGTCTCATATGAACTGAATGTCTTGGGAACTCGAGGCCCAAGGCAGATGAACTGTGTAATGCACTCCATCCCAGCTTCATGCCTTGAGGCTGGTGGCAGTGTCCCTTGCCAGCCAGATAACATCGGTGCCCGCACTGTCGGTGGATCCTTCAGCAGCGTCTCCTTGTCAAAGCCATCTACTATGGACCACTCCATGCATTTCTTCAGTTCCCGGTTCTCCGACGCCGTAACAGGGGACGACATTGTTAGCAGAGGCCAGGCATTGAGTGACGCTGACGACGAAGAGTGCAGGGACACACCTTTGGTCCTCCGCAACAAGGCCCCGAGATGGCACGAGCAGCTGCAGTGCTGGTGCCTCAACTTCCGGGGCCGGGTGACTGTCGCCTCGGTCAAGAACTTCCAACTAGTCGCCGCGACGACGCAGCCTGCTGCCGCCGGAGCCCCGACCCCGTCGCAGGCAGCCCCGCCACCGCCAGCTCCAGCTCCAGGTCCACCTCCGCCGGACCAGGAGAAG
The DNA here is from genome assembly GCA_904845875.1 of Miscanthus lutarioriparius. NCBI lineage: Eukaryota > Viridiplantae > Streptophyta > Magnoliopsida > Poales > Poaceae > Miscanthus > Miscanthus lutarioriparius. The sequence goes on from CAJGYO010000009.1 coordinate 91,976,411, forward strand.
GTCTTACTGCAGTTCGGGAAGGTCGGCAAGGACATCTTCACCATGGACTACTGCTACCCGCTGTCCGCCTTCCAGGCCTTCGCCATCTGCCTGAGCAGCTTCGACACCAAGCTGGCCTGCGAATAAATTCGACAATTGTAGTGCTTATCGAATAATCGAAGACACTGATTGTCAGTGTGTTCGTCCAAGAAGCTGACTCTGTCCTCAAGTTTTCCAGGGACGCCATTCGGCACCAGGTGCTGGTGCCTTGTTAACTCTGAAACAGGCCCCCGAAATGCGTGGGGGGCTGAATCTATTTCAGCAGCTTCCTTGTGATAATCTGTAGCTGCTGCTTTGCTGTTGACTGCTGTTGTATGCTTCATTTCTTTCCGAGACTGTAGCTTCTTCCCCTGTGACATTAGTTCTGTATCCGTATCTGGATGTTTCTTTTAGCCTTCTCCGTTGGATTGTTCACCGGTGATGGCATGTATTAACAGAGATGGTTACAGTTGTAACGAATTGAGATCTGGATAACTTTGTTTTCCGTTGCCATTCCAAAAGAGAGACGGCTGCTGTCACTTTTTCGGAGCGGTAGTTGTAGTAGTATGCTGTGACCACTGCCGTCACCTTCAGCAGGGTCATCAGGGAGGTGCCTGATGAGGTGTTCATCTGTTTGTTTTGCTTCGAAGCGAGGCCTTTTCGCAATGAGTAGTAAATAAATAATAAAGTTGTACATATATATATAAATTGCGGCTGCAGCTGCAGCCAAATCTTGGGGCGCAGCGCAGGTCGAGAGAAAAAGAAGATCCGAAAGGGACCTCATATCATATTCTAGACGCCGAGGCGTGCGTCCCTGTCTAGGGTTTACTCACCACGCGGCGGTCCTGCAACCCACCCCGTCAGTCGATCACGACGGTACGGCCCAAGTTTTACTCGACCACGGCCTCGTTTAGGTTGAAGTTAGGAGTCAGTATACTGTAGTATTTTGTTTGTATTTGATAATTATTGTCTAATAATGGTCTAACTAGCCTCAAAAGATTCGTCTCGTAATTTACAATTAAACTGTGTAATTAATTATTTTTTTATCTTCATTTAATACTCCATGCATGTGTCTAAAGGTTTAATGTGATGAAGAAAGTGAAAAAACTTACAATCTAAAGGCCCAGGGAAAAAAAAATACTGGTGCCCTGTCAGGTCCGACTGTCCGAGGCAAGCAGGAGGCGTCCACGTCATCGGGTACAGTGGGCACTGCGTTACGAAGGGGACAGGCAACAAGTGGATCGGGCGAACCCCCCCCATTATTCGGTTTCGGATAGCAACGCCTCCGCTACCGTTGTTCGTCGCTACTAGCTATACAAGTCACGAAATAATAATAAAACGATACGCCAAATGCAAGCATGGATTCTCTTTCGTCTAGAAGTTATTAGGGGTTTGTGTTTTGGTATTTCCTTTGACCCCGGTTGAAGCTGCAGTTGTTTTTTCTTGTTTCGGTGCCTTTTTGGTTTTCTCATCTAATAAAAATCGTGGTAAATCTTTTACCGTCCTTTAAAAAAAATATACAAACATGGACACTTTTCCCATTCGCTTGCACGCTGCTGACGTGGTGGCCGCCCTTTCTGATCTGTCCGTCCGTCCGTCCGTCGAAGGAAGACGATCGCACTACTAACCTCGCTCAGGCTGCGTAAACTGCCCTTGTAGTGGTACATATAACGTGGTAGTAGTAGACTAGTATATAGTACGTACGTGGAACGCCTCGACCTCGCTGGCCGGATCGATACATACGTACTTGTAACTATCTACTCCTGGTAGGCTTCGGGCCGGGTCGTGTCGGTGATTCTGTGACGCGTGTGTTAGGCTGCCACGTACGCCTTGTGCGGCGCTGTGCTCTCCCTGGAGCAGTCACAACGTACTGTACCCCGTCGAGTTCGAATGCAGCAATAAGGCTAATCGTAACTCTTAATGAAGGGATTTGCTAAAATTCAGGCGTCTAAATTTTAGTTTCCTTCCAGACCACGGTTATTGCATATATTTTATACTAAAATTACAGATTTCGTCTGTTGTGATTTCTGTAAACGCAATCTGCAATTTTGGAACCGAGAATAAAAAAACCCGCTACACAAAACCACAAATCCGACAAAATATGATTTGTGTTGGCACAAAAACAATTAACAATTATTTTCTATAAGAAGACAAGGACAAAATTTGATATGCTATGACATAAAGACAAATAACAAATCATAAAAGTAACAATTTACTTGTACTAGTTAGAGGTACAAAAGTATTGCCTGAAATCATCTTAAAATTCAGGCACCTGAAATATAGGAGAAGTGCTTAACGAAAGTGTTTTGCGATGTTGCTTTTAAGAGAACCATGTTGTATAAAAAAAATGAAACGTCGATAAAACACCCATTTTCAATAAAAACTTTTAATCTATGATTTCATAGATATTTAATTTCATGACTTATAGATAGTTAATAATCGTGCTAAGAGCTTTTTCATCCATAAAATCCTATGTGACAGATTATTAAATGAAATATACACAAAGAAGGACATAAACATATTATTAATGTTGGCCTCCTTAGCTTCCTCCATCTCCTATGCTTCTCCTGATATACTCTTGAACGATGTATTTCCGTTATGTCCTTGATGGAACGGAGTGATCCCTCAGTTTGAAAAAAAAAGAACGACATAACATGAAGCAAATGCTGTAGGCAAATAGCCATCATGTTTAATTCGCTTAAAACACCTATTCTCAATGGAAATTTTTATCCTATGATTTCATAAATACCTAATTTCATGACTCATGGATAATTAATGATCGCGCTAACAGAGTTTCTTCCTCCATACAATTCATTTCTCTCCCTCTCTTTTTTAAAAACGTTACCGCGTGATAGAAAACACATACGTATATGACAGATTATTAAATAAAAATATACACTAAGAATGACCTACTAAACATGAAGCAAAATACTGAGTGTAGGAAAATAGGCTTGTACGGGCCCAGCTCAAGGCAGCATCAGCCACAGGCAGTGAACGGCCGGGCTCTCTCTCTCTCTCTCTCTCTCCGCACGCGCGGCGACGGCACGTGCCACCCCGTCCGGTGTCAAGTCTGATGAACGCACCCACTGGGCACTGCCTTGCGCCCGGTCTCCCTTCTCCCCATCCGTCCCCCACTGGGTCAACCACGAGTAGCGACTAGACCACCACCACCCGCAGCCGTGTCCTTGTCCGCGTGGCCCCCGCTCCTCCCCTTCCCGCCCGCGTCCGCCGCGGTCACAGTACTGCTGCTGGCTGCGGAGCCGTGGATTAGATTAGAGAACACAAACAACTCGGTTTCTTTGACTAATCAATCACCATAACCAAATCCTGCTCCCTGCTGATTGCTGAAGCCAGACCTGACCACCAACTTGACTGGGCCAGCACTGGCCGTGCGAAGGATCTGGACTGTTTCGACTGGTCTCCACCATCCGTAGCGATCCCGTCTGATTACAGATTAAACAAAACCAACACCTTATTATTTCTTCTCTAATAAAAAAGAACCAGACGAGTAAATAATGGCCGCGCCTCCTCCCGTGTCCCGTCGCACGCACGCCGGATCCTTCTTTTTTGCCGATCCGTCCCTGCAGATCGCCGAATTCGCGTTCGTGCGTGCGTCCTGCCCGCACCGCACGATCACGACGCCATCGCGGCCTGCTGGCTGCTGCTGCCACGGATGGGTACGTGGAGCGCGCCCAATTTATCGTCCTCTACTTGTGGTAAGCTCGCAGCGCACATGCGCTTATGCCTGCTCACCCAATTAATTTTCCGTCCTGCTAGTATTTACTTAGTGCTTATAGTAGTATTAATTAATTACTCCTCCGTCTCTGCACGGTTCACGCCTGCCACCTGCCACCTGCCACCTGCCACCTGCCACGTCAACTCTGAGATCAACCGAGGTTTCACAACGAATGGTGCTTCATGCTTCGTTCAATCGAAACATGAATATACAATATAATACTCCTTTCGTTTCAAAATATGGACACGTTCGTTTTTCTTATAATCCGTCTTTTTCAGTTTGTTTTTTTAACTGGAACAGCAAATTAGCCGAAACAGTGTTTCAGGTTATTTTTTCAGCGAAGCGAACGTGGCCTATAAGTCCTCTTGATTTTTCTAAATACGTTGCATTTGCTACGCACATATACACTATGTCTAAATACATAGTAGAATCAATGTATCAAAACGTCTTATAATTTAAAACGAATTTAGTACTAGTTTACTACTATTGTATAGTATATACACACGCTACCATTACACTGATACACAAAAAGCAACATAAATGGTCCAACCAAAATTTTAAGATGTTTTTTTTACTTTTCTAACTTTTGCTATGCATCCAAACATAGGTCTATGTATGGTTACATAGCAAAACTTATGGATCTAGAAAATGACTTATGATAGTTAAAAAAAAAGAAAAAAGAAAACGACTTACGATTATAAATGCAGGAGTGTTTAGGTAACAATCCCTCCCAATCCTTCGGGGCCATTATTAACTCGATGTCACGACACAAAACCCATGGACACCACAACTCATCACCAAGCACTCGTGAGCAATTACAATGCTTCCCAAGGGCCCTTATAGCAAAACCACCCTAATAATCAAAAAAATTCTAAACAAAAACCGGAAACATTCCGAAACCAGAGGAATATTTGTGCCCACAAAAATAAATAAAAGCGCTGCTAGTACTCCACCTCGCCACTAAACTACTCCAACCGCCATGATTAGCCCAGCCGAGAGCTTCCAGCTTCGGACCCTTTCCTCCCAAACCTTCCGTAACCAATAAACTAGTCCCCTCCCCTAATCGCGTCATCCCCACACATATATACGTACCACCACGCCACCACCCTCCCCATCACCATTCACTCATCCACCACCACCACCGGCGCCGCACGCATCCCCCACGCAATCCAATCTCACCGGAAAAACGCCTGCTTGGGTTGAGTCGAGCTGAGCTGAGCCGCCATGTGCCCGCGGACCCGCTGAGCCAAAACCCCCCGCTCCTACCCTACCGGCCGTTCCCTCTCCAAGATCCGCGCTTTGATTCGTCCGCCGACGACAACGAGACCATGCCGGCCACGGACCTCCAGGGCTCCTCCCCGTCGACGCACGCCCACTCCTCCCCGTTCTCCTCCTTCGGCCGTACCCTCCTCTCCCTCCGCCGCGACGCCCCCGCCGCGGCTGCGGCCGCGATGCCGCCGCCGCCCGCCGTCGACCCGGAGCTCGAGGAGTTCCACGCCCACGTCGCCGCGCACCTCGCCGACCTGAGGTCATCCGCCGGGGCCGGTGGGGAGGAGGATGAGTTCATGTCCATCCCGTGGATCCGGCGCCTGCTGGAGGCGTTCCTGCTGTGCCAGGAGGAGTTCCGTGTGGAGGTGGCCGAGGCGCGCCGGCGCCGCGGCGGGGTGACGTCCCCCGCAGCGGAGAAGCTAGTGGTGGAGTTCGGCGAGCGCGCCGTCAAGGCGCTCGACGTCTGCAACGCGGCGCGCGACGGCGTCGACCAGGCGCGCCGCTGGGAGCGCCTCGCGGGCATCGCGGCCTCCGCGCTGCTGCCGGCTCCCGCCGGCGCCGAGGAGGAGGGGCGGCAGAGGCAGCAGATCCACGAGGGCCAGCTCCGGCGTGCGCGGAAGGCGCTCTCGGACCTCTCCGTGCTCCTCATCGACGACGCCGCCGCCGCCGCGGTGGGCGCCGGCGGCGGGCTCGCCTCGTTCCTCTCGTCCCACCGCAACCGCTCCTTCGGCCGGCGCGGCCGTCCCCCTCCCGCGCCGCGTCCCTCGCCTCCTCCTCCTCCTCCTCCTCCACTTCCTCGTTGCGCTCCGCGCACTTCCGCTCGCTCTCGTAGAGCGTGTCCCACACCTGGTCCGCGGCGCTCCAGCTGCAGGCCATCGGGGCCGCCCTGGCCATGCCGCGCGCCAACGAGGCCGCCGCCATGGGCTGCCTGCTCCACCTTGTCGCCTGGGCGCTCGTCGCCGCCGTGCCCTGCCCGGACCGCGCCGCCGCGCTCCAGGCGCACCACCACCTCCCGCCCCCGCCGCCGCGCGCCGCGTTCCCCTGGGCGCCGCCGCTCCTCGCGCTCCAGGAACGCCTCGCCGAGGAAGGGAAGCGCAAGGACCGACGCAACTCGTGCGGCCTGGTCAGGGAGATCCACGCGCTGGAGAAGTGCGCGCAGAGGCTCGCAGAGGCCATCGACGCCGCGCCTGTCCCACTCACCGGCGAGCGGGAAGCCGAGGTGCGGGAGGCTGCTGCTGAGCTCGCCGCGGCGTGCACCGCCATGAAGGACGGGCTGGACCCGCTGGAGAGACAGGTCCGGGAGGTCTTCCACCGCATCGTGCGCAGCCGAATGGAGGGCCTCGATTCACCGATGCTCAATGCCGATTGAGCTCTGTCAAGATCATCATCATCATCTTGGCTTTGATCTCGCAATGTGGCGGTGCTAGGTAGCTATCCTGTTCTTGTTTTTTTTTTCGCTCACTCTTGTGATCAGCTAGTGGTAAGTATAAAATGTGTATCCTTCTGTAAAGGATTACATAAAAGGGAAAGGGAAGGTGTCATCTTTAGGTAAAGATGATTCCTTGTTCCCATGTTTTGATGCTGCATTTGGTGTATATCGTCGCGTTTTTGATAGTGTCACGTCTGTGTGCAGCTAATTCTCGAGCAACTTGTGTCGCTTTAGAAATGTGACTTTCATTGACAATGCTAACAACCAGAAAAAAAAATATATATGTAGTTTAACTTTGCACATTTCTTGGTTCTTATCTTTGGATTATCGTGTTCTGCTCTTTCCATGGTTCATTTTGGAGGTCTACTTAGACTTTTATTCTATCAATGTTATTGTGCAAAGAAATGTGACAATAATGGTGGCAAAAATGCGGGGATCGAATTGCGACACAACAACTACAAAGCCTTGGTGATCAATTTGTGAGAAGCCAGATTTTTCAGAATTCTAAATGGGCTCATGTAATGCGTGTCTCAATCTGGCAATATGTCTATGAGTGGTATATTGTGCATTGTTCATCTGCATTATGAATTGATTGACATGTGTGACATCAATATATTTATTATGAGTTGCAAAGTGAATGGCTCTGTTCGGTTGGTTTATAAGCCACTTGCGCTGATTTGTACGGCTGATTTGTTGGAAGAAAAAAATATTGTACCATAGCTGATAAGCCGGCTTATAATGGCAAGAATAGGACCAACTGGATGTGTCTTTTATATTAAATAAAATTGGGCCTGAATGGATAGCATATTTCAGAATAGAAGCCTCAACCTTCTCGATGGAGAAAAGGAAAAACAAGTTGCAAGATATTTTGAAGGTATCGAAAAGGTCTTGATCATGGAGATAGCGTATCATTTCGTTCAGCCTGGGCACAAATTACCCGAAAACCGATAACCGATAACCGAAATGAAACCGAACCGAAATGTCGGTTTTCGGTTCCTCGGTTCGGTTTCGGTTTTGGATTCTGGGAACTTCGGTCTTCGGCTTCGGCCTCGGTTCCAGCCTCCCACCGAACCGAGACACCGAATAACCGAAGTGATGCAAACAATCTCGTCTCCACCGCTAAACAGTCACAGCCCACACAGTCCCCTCAACTCCGTTCTCTGGCCCACGGTGGAAGCACCCAGCGGCCCAACTCTTCTCCAGTTCTCTCCTCCCACACACAGGCGCCAAAGAAGCCCTCGCCTCTCTCTCAAGACGCGCACTGGGCATACTCCCCAACCTAGCGGTGGCGGCGCCGCGGGCCATGGCGCTGAGGCGGCCCCGGCGGCAGCCGGGGGCGCCGGTGAGGAGGGCGATCTGCTTTCCGGAGGCGGCGGCGCCCGGCGAGGCAGTATCCACCAAGCAGCGGCGGTGAGCAACGAAAGGCGGTGGCGTCCGGCGAAGCGTCGCCGTCGCTCAGCAAGCGAGGCGGAGGGCCTAAGGCGCATCTTCTTGCGATTGCGAGAGCCAAGGCGCTGGCAGGAGGGCCACGCCCAAGCGTGATGGCGAGCACCGGCGGACTTGTACCGCGAGGGCGAGCCAAACGGCTTGGCTCCAGCAGCAGACGACGACCGACGGGCGGCGGCGGCTCCCCAGCAGCGGCGTGACGCGCCGGCGAGGAGGCTGCGAGGCATGGCCGGCGGGCTTCTGAAAGGAGCATGAGGTCCTCTAGTTCTCTCCTCTCTCTTTTGCTGTCCGTTCGGTGGAACCGAGAAACCGACCGATGAAACCGAAACCGATCTCGTCGGTTTTTGATTTTGCAAGAAACCGATCGGCTCTTGTTTTCTCGGAAACCGAAATTTATGTAAACCGAGCAAACCGAACGAAGTCTCGGTTAAAACCGATTTCCCACTCTGACATTTCGTTTTTACGTACTTAATGAATTTGCAGTATTCATTAAGTATGAAGGGCGGGTTTGGTGCAAGTGGTAGACTCTTATCGCTTGTGACCAGAAGGTCTCCTCGTATTGCACAGGCGAGGGTAAGGCTTACCACTGGACCCCGTACAGAGCGGGAGCTCTTTGCACTTGGTACACCCTTTAATGAATTTGCAGTATTTGGGTTTATGCTTTATCCAAATGTCATGCTCGTGCAATTTGTGCAGTATGGGTGATAGAGACCATTTCTGATTCTCGAGTAACTTGTGTTGCAACATACATGTGATTCACTTCGCAGATGTGCCGTTCGTTGGCAATTCTAAAAAGGAGATAAGGCCATCCTTTTTTTTGTGCTCAGATCATTTTTTTTTGGAGATATTGGGCTCCTAGCTCCATTGTTTCAATTTTATGCTACATTGGTCAGTGTCATTCCAGAAGCTTTACTCTGGTTTGTTCTTGGCATCTTGCGTGCAAACTCGAAAGAAATGCGGCAGTCATTGTTGGAATGCATATATAATTCAGTTGAGTCTAAATCTGGCAACATGATCGTGGATTGCTCTACGCATGATGAATTGATTGACTTGTGTGCAACAGCGAGCTATATTTCTGGGATGCAAAGAGAGTAGTATCAGGAGGATAGCAATGGGATCCTACATGTAGCTTTCACATTGAATAAATTGGTGTTACAATACTTCAGAACAGAAGCTGCAACTTTTTCAGTAAGAAGACCTGCATGATATTTTGAAGCCACTAATAATGATGAAGAGGTCGTGATCAAGGCAATAACAATACCATTTTCCGTACCTGATATTTGTGTTTCATCCAAAATCTCAGGCTGTTTGTTGACGCTTTAGAGCGGCAGTTGGATGTGCTATTTTCTTCTCCTACCAATTGTCAGATTGTAGGAAAGATGAGTCCAAAAGCTAGTGTCGCTACCTGAGCAGTATTTAATCAGGTTGGACTAATCCCTCCCTGCTAATAAACTATTGCCGGACTAATCCCTTCCTGTTAAACTATTGCCTTTTTAAGATGGTGCCTGCAGGAGTACGTAGACTTTGGTAACTGTACTTATTCCTAATACTCATCTCTTTATCCCTTTTTTAATAAGATTCTACCTCTCACAGTCTCACTGAAACCTAAATAAACACAAGCCGAATACATACTCTGATCGCTGATGTTCTTTACAGTGTGGTTGTAGCTCAGCTTTGCGCCTGCAAAATGCCATCGCCAGTTGGATGAAGAATGTTTCAGCAGATATAGCTGCACCTGACAAGTGCCGACAATGTACAGAACAGAGGAAACACCAACTGAGGAAAAGATCTTATGGTCTCTCATCGTGGCCCCCTTTTTTTTTACTCATTATGATCTCTGAAAAATGCAGCTGCTGAGGTTTCCAACATCATTAGACGCATGATGATGCATCATCAGCACTGTCATATGCCCTCTGTAGTCTGTAACCTCACTAACCTCTTCCTTTTTGCTGCCAGTAATAAGTATTCCTTCTGTCCCAAAATATCTATCGTTTTCGCTTCCCGATAAATAACTTTGATAAAATATATATTAAAAATATTAATATTTATAGTACATAATTGATATCATTGAAAAGATCTTTGAATCTAGTTTTTAATAAATTTATTTGGAGATACAAATGTTGCACGTATTTTCTACAAATCGAGTCAAATTTATGCCACGAAAACCAAAACCGACAGATAATTTGGGACAGGGGAGCAAGCATTATCATGCTCTGCTGCAGGTTCACCTGCCACACGTTAGCCCTGTTCACAAGAGGCAAGAGGAAGAGGTGGTTTCTGACTTTGTATTTTGCTGCCTGGGCATGGGCATGGGCATCTCCGTTATCGTCATCGTCATTGTCACTTTTCATCGGTGTCTGTCTGTATACAAGGAGGAGGACAACTGATGCCGTGACGGCATGCCCGCAGCGAGCTCTAGCGTTTGGAAGCCTTTCCATGGACCGCACTGCGTTGGACTGATGCCCAGAGCCGCCAGAGCGGCGGTTCTTCGAGTTCCTTCTTCTGCTGTTGGTCGTCGGTGGTCTCCATTGCTGACTGACCTCTCTCGCTTTTTCTTTCCAGCGGGTGCTGCTGCGGGGGAAGAGGACAAGCCTCGTGTGATGCAGCGCAGGCGCAGGTGTGGTCGGCTGGCGGCTGCAGGCGCTCACCTGCCGCCGCTGCAGCGTGCGGGCGTGCGTGCGACCCCGTTGGTCCCGTTCCCACATTGTTGGGCCTGGGCCTGGGCGTCACCGGTGCGTCATGCTGGCGTCACCTCGCCGGGAGGCACGGGTCTCATCTGTCAGTCTCATGCTTGCAGCGCCCGGTGCGTCGGTGCCTTTGGCAAATTTGGTTTTCTTCTGTTGCACAAGGAAGATTTCCGGAGCCCTCTGCCAGAGGTGAAAATCATTTCCATTTCAGATTTCTGAGATATTTACTGCTTGTATGTACTCCTACATATGAGCAACTTAATCAATTCCATTTTTTTTTTCTGAGACGGATTATAATCAGTTCCAATCATATTCGTACGAGGGGGGTAGTCTTAGCCCAACCTTGGCCATGACATAAGCCTTTGAAGGCCCACTAAGGCTGGCAGACACAAAGGCCCACTCAGCATGTTTCAGTTAGGGAAAAAATTCTTTCACAAAAAAAAGTTAGCGAAAAAATTCATTCTAACTCTCTGTCCGGACCATGATTTTTCTCCTTATAAACTCTAAAACCATATATCTATCTTACCCCAAACTCTTAAATTCATTCCAATTATCTCCCGGCCTTGGTTTCAATTGGTTTTGAAGGTAGGTTTCATATTTGTTAGTTAAAAAATCCGGTAAATATTTGATAAGGTTTTAAAAAACTGTATAAAATATTTCTAAGCTTCTAAAAATTTTGAGAAAAATCCTGGACACAGATTTGGACGTGAAAATTCAAAATGAAATATTTAGAGCTCGTGAAAATATCTCTAGGTGTTTAAAAAATAGATTTAACTATAAGAAAATGGAAAAAATATTCTAAAAATCTAGAAAACAACATTCTAATCAATGCCTAAACACGTTTTGAAAAATTTTCGCAACAAAAAACATAATACACAACCAACACAAAGCATAGCGTGAACACACTCAATATTAACGTATGCTGGATCCTTGCTAGTTGCATCTCATATTTGTTTGAAGCTTCTAGAGATATTTTCAATAGTTTTAAATATTTTTATTTGTTTTTTTTCATATCCCGCTATCTCTAAGATTTTTATTCTAATTTTTCAAAAGCTTAGGGACATTTTTTGTGGTTTAAAAATCCTATCAACTATTTAACGGATTTGTTAACTAAAAAGACAAATCTGTTTTCAAAATCACTTCAAACCAAGGCAAGGAGGTATTTCGAATGATTTTGAGAGTTCCAGGGGTTCAGATGTTCAGACTACGATAATAATTCAAGGAGGTGGGATATACGTTGTTCCTTTCACTTATGCCTCCTCCCTCTCCTCTATTATGGCAAGTCCAACCAAAGGCGGTAGCGGCTGCACCTATTTTTGGGTGGAATATGGAAATGTTATCTATATTTCACGAGAAGGTGGTCTTCACGTAACCTTGTCATACAATATAGGACTAGTCTTTTTCCGTGAACATGGGCTCGCTTTAAGAGCGTCCGTAAGAATTAATAAAATGGTAGTTCCAAAATCTTTCTTTCCCAGCCGACCAAAAACAATGGGAGCAAGAAAACACGACCGCCTCAGGATGGCCAGGGGCTAGCTAGGCACTGGTGAGTGGTGAGCAACAAGGTGGCGCGTAATATGGGAGAAGACATGCGTGATTAGGAGAATGGGAGGGCCAAGCGATGTGGAAACTTAACATGTCATGGGGGATTTCTTTTCCTGCCTCGAGATGTGGGGAACCAATGATAAAGGATTTGTTGGAGGTTCGGCGTTTCGTTCTTGGCCAAAAACCCAAATTTGGAATTGATTTAAGGATTTATGTAGATGCTCTAACCTTTTTATAAACTTTTGTAGTTTGTCAAGAACTTGCACGGAGGAGACTTCCTTTTTTTTTCCAATTTTTAATTTGCAGCTTGCTGCAGAGGAGATTTAATTTATTTTCATGTAGAACTATACTCTTCCTAAGTTAAACTTCTTTAACTATGACTAAGTTTGTAAAAAGATGTTTGAATATATCACTAGTAGGAATATTCACTTCTACGACGATAAGCTTTCGTCATTGAATGAGTGAAATTCGTCATAATTTTAGTTTTATGACGAATTTATGACGAAACCGGTTCGTCATAGAAGTCGCGTCACACTTGAAATTCTATATTTTCGCAAAATGTCATAGAAGTGGCTTGATCTCTGACGAAAATAGAACGTCATAGAACTGTTTTGGTATGCGTGGCAGGGGGCTACCACGCTCGTGGGTGCTTCCGTTGGACATGCTTTCCACGTGTACATGCTATAGCCGGTAGCATTGGAGATGGTTCGGGTATGTGTCACCTTCTTATTGCACAACGTGGCCATATTTGGTTCTTGCACATTTTAGGTTTTTACTCGATCACGTGTCGTGTTCCTATTATTCCACATGTCAGTTTTTCGTGGGCACACGTGTCGTGCTGCGGTTGGATCACGTGTCTCTTCTTCATTAGACCATGTGGCGTATTTTTATTGGTCCACGTGTCCGTCTCTTATTCGACCACACGTCACGACACTGTTCGTCCATGTTTTGCATTTTTATTCGGCCACATGGCTTGACGACATCCTTCCACGTGTCAGATTTTTAATAGCCCATGTGTCGTGCTCTGGCTATTTCACGTGTCATGCACTGGTTTCTCCACGTGTTGCATTTTTATTTGATCACGTGGCCTATTCTGATTGTACCGCATGGAGTACAATCTGAGGAAAAACCACCTACCGCTGGTTCGTCCCAAATTAAAAGTGTGGATACGTCAAGGATTTATCTATCTACCGATGATTATGATGGAAGACGTGTCTCGATTTTTACATGGCAGCCCTTGTCGGGGATTGTAGGGATACATTTATTTAGATTGCATTAGATTACAAATTATTCAAGATTTCAATTAACAGATTCATTATGGAGGGGGATATGGCGTGACCTGTCGTCCTACATGTGAGCGTGCGACACCCCCCCTCCCCTCCTCCACTCCCTTTCCATTTTCAACTGGCTGTGACATCACTCTGACGCAAGCTAGTAATAAGCACAATATTTACTATAAATTGCTTTAACTTCAACTATGTATCCATTTTTTATTCCGTCTACACCTGTGTGTTCTATATGACGAGGCAAATAAAACTAAACATCACTTGCATATGTTTCGAAGAATTTTATTCTAGTAGTAATTTATATGTATTAACTTATAACTTGAGCCAAAATTTGAAAATGCAAAAGTTATGAAACACAACTTATGTACAAAAGTTATTAGACATAAAAGAACGAATTAACTTATAATATATGTCAAAACTTGAAACACAAGAGTTATGAAACATAACTTATGTATAAAAGCTAATTAACACAACTTGTGTATATAAGTTATTCTATATAACTTGTTAACGTTGACAAAAAAATAATAATTAAAATAAGGATAAAAAATTTAAAAAGAAAAGGAAACTAAAAAATCACATAAAAAAACTAAGTAAAAATAAAAAATAAATTGAAGCACAAAAGAAAAAAGAATAAGAAAATAAGAAAGAAGCGCGGTGTGCCAGGCCGCATGGGCGTGAGTCACCACAGGCATGCCAGGCCATGTGCGGCAGGGATGGCTTGCTCTACCACGAACGCGACTGCGCGCACAATAACTTTTGGGTTCATTATTTAGTTGAACCATGCATCAACCGATTTAGATTTCATAAGAATAAGTTTTGTTTCTAATCATAACCACATCGGCAATTTAATAGTAATTTTTTTTATTTATTAGGAAAGGTCATTTAAAGGTCCATCATTAACTTTAATGGTGAAATTTTATTTTAGGAAGGGTCAATGGTTCAAAGACCTACAATGTGTTATTTATTATTATCTATTTTTACATTTAACATTAAGGTATAGAAGCATAAATTTGGATATATAAAAAAATAGATTTTAGAAAAGAATAAAAATAAAAAATGCACTCTGCTAGAATTCTGGCGCCATTATGGAAAAAAGAAGAAGCGTAAGGTTGGACGATGGAAAAAATGGACACGGAAGGTTGGAGTAGAACAGAAAGGGAGCTGGCTAGAATAAAATGCTAAGGCCCTGTTTGGATGTGAGTATTTTTGGAGTTTTAGAAAAATACTATGATTTTGTGAAATACTTAGGTTTTAGAGTGGGGTGCAACAAACTTTATAGTTTTGAATACCATAATAATGCTGAAACGGTAGTCTTTTTGGAGTTTTAAGACCTCCTTTTTCTAAACAATGTTTTTGCACATCAATGATTCTAAAACTATAGTTTCTTGATATTATGGTGTCTTAGTACTAAAACATCGAAACAAGGTCTAAATACTCTGGAACTTCACAGTATCGGGACATGGACACAACACCAACATGTACCTTGGAAAATAGGAAAAGGACATGGAAACAGAATACCGTCATATAACCGCGAAAAAAAGAGACACGAGGACATCACGAGCAGAACACAAGACAATTTAGATTAGAATTCCTAGCCTGTGCCTAGACCGTGCATATGTCATATATATAATGAAACCGAAGGGTTATAGACGGATAGATAGAGATGTTTTCATATTCACAGAGTTTGTTGGACGAGGCCAGACAAAAAAATAGGCTAAAATTTTAGCTCTTCAGTACTAAGTACAGATAGATATAGATATAATATGGTCCTAACTTTTTTCGAGTCAGATGATGACAACTCCTACTTGCTCCTCGCTGTAGTACATCTTCTTCAAACCTATGCACTATTAGAAAAAAAAATAAGTAGAGATGATCCTCGTATATAGGCGGATAGCCATGGGTCATGTCACTAGTACACAAACGATTTTTCCTAGTGGTTCTGAATTTCTTCACGTGTGGTTCATAAGGACCGGGCTCCACTAGTGTGAAATATGTGGGCCTGCGATAAGAACCGCCGGTGCAAACGGCTTTATACTAGAAGTTTCACTATGAAAACTGCAAGTGCAAACCCTAGTGTAAATGATCCATTTACACTGACGGCTGTCTTAAGTGAACCGCCATGTACTTGTTTTACACCGGTGATTCACTTAAGGAACTGCTTGTGGCGTATTCGGCTGGTACTGATAAATCAGTTGATAAGTTCAAACGAACGGGGCCTTGAAGATCTCCACCGTTCCTCCTACCTACCACCAAGATACCTACCGTTTCTCTCACGTACCCCCACTGCTCCCACCTACCATCGCTGATTGTGCCTACAGAATCGGCATGGCCTTGCTCACGGCTCTTGTTTGTTCGGCAAGAGCAGATAGCTGCTTTTGTGTTTGGCTAGCTATAGAATCCACATATATGGTCTCCCTGTAGGGGAAAGTTCTTCGCATACAAATTTTATTATATACTCAGCATGATGCGAGGTACTAGAAGAATATTTATGAAGACCGAGCAACGCCAAAGCTGGGTGCTCTATAATTGTTGCATTGATTGGCCTGTTGGTTGTTGGGCAGCTCCCGAATAATCGGCGTGGTAATCAGGCTGTCCTTAACCGGTGCCAGAGGCATGAGTTCAAACTTCTCCGACTATGAAATAAGTTTTAATAGTGCATTTTTTTTGCAATACATATGTAATATATTTCTTATAAATTTTTTGACCAAGTGTATTCGTTATAATTTAGATATATTTATGCGTTGATTTATGATAAAAACCAGAATGACCTACCATTTGGAACGTAGAAAATGGATAATAATAAAGTTATAAATAATCACGAAATACTCATATTGGTTTCAATGGATAGTTGTGAATTCATTACAAGACCGTTCGCAAAAACTACTTTTTTTAGCAGAAGAGCAAAAAAACTACTGTACTTCTGAATTTCTATCTTATTATATTGGGCCTCATAAGTCCACTCTACGACGCGTCAGACAGCACAAATACAAGTCCAATACGCATACGCACGCCGTGTGTGGACGTTTGGGATTATTCTTCAAAAGAAGAACGTACGGGATCAATCCTAACACATGTCATCATGCTAGGGTGTTGCATGCAAGCTCCGCGGCTGCCTAAGCTAGCAGCCATGGACGTGGACGACACACCCTGGTTCTGATCCTCGAGCGGATCGATTCGACCGTCAGCCTCGTCCGCGCCGCGTCATCGCCGACGCCGGCTTCCTCCGCCGCTTCCGCTCTATGCATGCATGGCACCAGTAGAAAACAAACATTTTGTCTCGGCATCATTTTCGGAGTTACTCCCGGCATTTTTTGAACCCGGGAGTGAAGGAGATTTAATCCCGGCTATACCCTCGAGCCGGGAGTAAAGGTCGCTGCCCAATGCTGCTGGCTCGGCAGGCAAACCTTTAGTCCCGGTTGAAGGCTATAACCGAAACTAAAGATCGACATTTAGTCCCGGCTAGAGCCACTAACCGGGACTAAATGTTTAGTCCCGGCTAGAGGCTTTAGACGGAAATAAATATTGCTCTTTGTTCCTGGTTATAACCTCTAACCGGGAATAAAGCTTCCGCCAGTAGTTATTAAAAAAAACAAATAGTTTTAGTTTATTAGTTTCATTTATATTCTTTTCTTAAGTATACTTTGATTTTTAGAGTCTTTTGTTGAAAAAATAGTTTTAGATTTTAGGGGAAAATTATAATTTTCACACATAGGTTTTAAGTTTTATTTTACCGTATTTCGACGCAAAATTCTAGTGTTTTCAATCTATAATTCACCATATTTCGTCTCACGTGGCACAAAGAAAAATGTAATAATAAAAATAATTATCAGAAAAACCTAACATCTTGTGTGGGCCCATATTTTGAGGGTAAATGACTGCCAAAAAAATTTCAAGCCATTTCGACATAGGCGGAGTCGACGTGCTTCACAGAGATATATAAAATCTTTCGTCGAACCGTACCTATACACGTAGGTTCTGTGGGATTCTGAGGTCCATGTGCTTTCCAGTGCCGGATTGGTCTCAAACTTTTTCTCAAAACTGCAAAGGCCCTGTGTGAAGCCACCATCAAGTTCGAAATTTTTCTGAGTTGGTTGGTGCTTTTTACACTTTAATTGAATTTCTGCGCGAATTCATCGATTAATTATACGTTGAACGGAGTCCACCCCCGAAAAGATCCGGAATGGTGCCAAACTTTGCCAAATGGTCTCTTGTGCCCTACGAGACAAATATTTGTGGAGGTTGAAGCAAAATTATATTGTTTTGAATATGTAATTCGCCGTATTTCGTCTCACGCGGCAAAAAGAAAAATGTAATAATAAAAATAATTATTCGAAAAACCTAAGATCTTGTGTGGGGCCATATTTTGGGTGTAAATGACTGCCAAAATTTTTTTAAGCCATTTCGACATAGGCGGAGTCGACGTGCTTCACAGAGATATATAGAACCTTTCGTCGAACCCTATCTATACACCTAGGTTATCTGGGATTCTGAGGTCCATGTGCTTTCTAGTGCCGGATTGGTCTCAAACTTTTTCTCAAGACTGCAAATGCCCCGTGTGAAGCTACCACCAAGTTCGAGATTTTTCTGAGCTGGTTTGGTGCTTTTTGCACTTTAATTGAATTTCCGCGCGAATTCATCGATTAATTATACATTGAACTGAGTCCACCCCCGAAAAGATCCGGAATGGTGCCAAACTTTGCCAAATGGTCTATTGTGCCCTAGGAGACAAATATTTGTGGAGGTTGATGCAAAATTATATTGTTTTTAATAAGTAATTCACCGTATTTCGTCTCACGTGGCACAAAGAAAAATGTAATAATAAAAATAATTATCAGAAAAATCTAGGATCTTGTGTGGGGCCATATTTTGGGTGTAAATGACTGCCAAAAAAATTTTAAACCATTTCGACATAGGCGGAGTCGACGTGCTTCACTGAGGTATATAGAACCTTTCATCGAACCCTATCTATACACCTAGGTTCTCTGGGATTCTGAGGTCCATGTGCTTTCTAGTGCCGGATTGGGCTGAAACTTTTTCTCAAGACTACAAATGCCCTGTGTGTAGCCACCACCAAGTTTAAGATTTTTCTAAGATGGTTTGATACTTTTTTAACT
Source organism: Miscanthus lutarioriparius (assembly GCA_904845875.1). NCBI lineage: Eukaryota > Viridiplantae > Streptophyta > Magnoliopsida > Poales > Poaceae > Miscanthus > Miscanthus lutarioriparius. The sequence continues at coordinate 91,994,941 of CAJGYO010000009.1, forward strand.
TTAATTGAATTTGCGCCCGAACTCACCGATTAATTATACAATGATTAATGAAGAACCTAAAGATTTACGTTACAATTACGTGAAAACTAATTTCCTGTCGAAAACCTATAAATTTAATAATTTCAATTAAAGTCTACATTTTTGCATTAACAAAAATAGCGAGTATTAGTTGCATTGTGTTCAACATTTATAATAAAAAACACAATAGTTTAGGTCACATATTTTTTTTGTGCGGTAAATGAAAATAGAGTTTATTACTTTTTCTAAAAAAATTTATGCCTAGTATTGAATTTACTGCGCAAATAATAAGACTTAAACATTTAAATACAAACATATATAAAATAAACTGATCTGCTTAAAAGTTGACGGGAAATGAAAATGTAGCCCACCTTTAGTCCCGGCTCCTGCCACCAGCTGGGACTAAAGGTGGGCTGCATTTGGTGGTCCGCTAAAAAATCTTTTAGTCCCGGCTCCTTCCAACAGCCGAGACTAAAGGCCCCCTTTTAGTCCCGGCTGGTGGTAGGAGCCGGGACTAAAGGGGCTTTAGTCCCGGGCGGTGGATGGAGCCAGGACTAAAGGTCCCCCCTTTAGTCCCGGCTGGTGGCAGAAGCCGGGACTAAAGGTGCTTTAGTCACGGGCGGTGGATGGAGCCGGGACTAAAGGTCCCTCTCCTATAAACCTCCGCCTTCCTTCTCTCTTCCTCCTCATTGATCGTCTTTGTCTTGGTAGCGTCCCCAGAGCTCCATGATCGTCGATTCGCCTCCCACAGCCACCCGACGCCGCCTTCCTCACCGGAGAGGTTACCCGAGGCTCGCCCACCTCGCCGGAGTAGCCCCAGGCGCGCGCCCCTCACCGAGGAGCCCCGCCGCCCGATCTTTGCTTGCATCATCACGCCGCCCGACGCCTTGCGCCTTCTTCTTCTCACCGAGGGCATCGTCCGGACGCCTACCCACTCGCCGGAGTAGCCCGACAACGCCCGCTTGACCAGAGCCCCGTGCCTCGATCCAACCTAGCCGCTGTCCCAGCTCCGCCGCTCGCCATAGCCGCCGCCGTCGAACCGCTCCGTCGTGCCTAGCTACGCCCGGTAGTGATCGCCTCGATCTAGCGCTTCTCTTTGGCTTGCTCGCATCACTTGAGTTGGCGAAATCGCCCAAATATAACGCATTCTTCCCGTGGCGGTCGAGTTCGCCGCGATCATCTCACCGTGGTCAAGCCACTCCGGTGAGCCTCTCGTCGATTCTTCTTGTGGTTTAGCTTCCCCGTGACATCCTGTTGCTCGTAAGCTCGATCGTTTTCCCAGTCGTAGCCCAGTCACGTCGGAGTGTGTCTCGCCGCCGTGCCCGCACCACCGTGGCCGCCATGGCTGACGTAGAGCTTCCTCCAGTGCGTCTGCTGCTGTTCTGAATGTCGGGGTAAGTTCGCGGGGTGGTGTTGGTCATGCTGGTGCGGTCCGCCTCGCCGGAGCCTCGCCGTCGGCGAGTTTGGTCGGCCAGAGTCGGCAGCACCGCCATGCGCTCTGTTTGGGTCACTGACATGCAGGGCCGGGTCGTCAGTGAGAGAGAGAGGGAGAGAGAACAGGGAGATTTCTTATTTTCTGGATTTTGAATAGTGCAGCAACTTTGGAAATTCATAGGAAAATAATTACAGCTCCAAAAATTCTGAAAATTTGTGTGTAGATTCTGTACATGTTCTATTATGGTTTAAAAATATGAAACTTGAAATTTGAATAAATTTTCAATGTTCAAAAATTCAGTCAATTAATTGATAAATGTAATTTCCATGATTTTTGTAGGCCACTGTATAACTCCAAAAATTATGAAATTTGTTTTGGTACACTAATTTGTCATGAGAAGCTTACATAAAATTTTGAGGTCATTTGGAACAAGTTCGTTTTGAGGTTATTTCCAAATTAATTCAAAAATGGATAAAAGCAAACCCTAAGTGTTAGGTTTAGGGTTTGATCTTATTTTGGTCATATTTCATGCACCATGAAAGCATCATGTTTACATTATCATCATGTTGAAGCATATGTTATTATTTCGTGTAGAATCTGGGAGTGAACTGATTCTAGTTGAGCAAGTTGTGGAAGAATCCCCGGTTGTCTCGGGATTCGATAATTGTGGTACTGATCCAGAACTCGAGATCATCAACGAAGGCAAGCCCCAGTTTACGCATTAAACCATTACCTTGTTTACTTTAAAAAGTTTATCACCTATGTTACCTATTGCATTAAGTTGATTAATTCAAATGTTACCTACTTGATGCATTGCCTACCTTGTTAATTGTTTACCATCCTTGAAGATGATTTCATTTACAAAGACGTAGAATTGCTTAGTATGCTTTATGGTAGGCTTTCAAAGTAAAAGTTTTGATACAATCAAAGATGGCATACTGGCCAAAGAAAGAAAGAAGATAAAATCAATTGTGTTATATTCTGATACCATGTGGCCTATACCCTAAACCCTAAAACACCCTAAACCCTAAACCCTAAACCACTCTAAACCCTCCCCGACCATCGACGCTGGCCGGCCGCCCCGCGTAGGCACCACCGCCTCAAAATGTGTATGAAATGTCTATGAAACCCTAATTGCATAATTATTGTTTTATAATTGTTTAGGCTCTCTATGGCTGACCCGAGAGACGATGACCTGGAGGCGGAAATGATGGATATTATCAACGCCGGCACTGAACATTGTGCCGATGTTGATAATGACCAGCAGGAAGACGACGGGAGTCAATACTTGAGTCTCGATCATGAAGATAATTCCAGCGAGGTATATATTTCTCAATATCTAGCGCTCATTTATTTATTATGCATACATGTAGCCCACTGGATCGACCTTCATTTTATAATACCTTTTGTGTTTCTATGCGTACATAGCCGTCTGGATCGACGACGACGACGGGGAACACAAAGAATGTTCGAGGGGCCAAAAAGCTGTTGGAAGGCCGCTACATCATCTCAGAATTCAACGTGGCTATAGGCGAACCACTAGGACAATATGCACAGAAATTCATGTACCACTGTGGGTACCTTGTAAGGGACAAGCTCCCGATCAGTGCCCGTGAATGAAAAAAATAACAATGCTCCTCATATTAGTTATGTCTTTGATAAGGACAAGGAGCTGATTTGGCAAGATGTTCTTGCACATTTCACGCTCCAAACAGATGATTATTATGAAGACATCACCCACGAAAGGTTGACGGAGCGAGTTAGGCACTGGACAATGAAGAAGGTGGCCACCCAATTCCAATTTTGGAAGAAGCAGCTGTACAAATCATACGTCAAGAAGAACAAGACTCCAAATTGGAACGATAAGGGCCCAATCGCGAATGCAAGGCCCTACTGGGAGGAATTTGTACAGTACAAGACATCAGAAGAGGGTGCGGAACGGGCGAGAAGGAACCAAGAGAATTCCAGACAAAAGCAATACCACCATAACATGGGATTAGGTGGCTACACGACTTCCGTTCCCAAGTGGCAAAAAATAGAAGCAGACCTTATTGCCAAGGGGGTCGTACCTGAATCAGCACCGTGGCCTAAACGCACAAAGCGTTGGTTTTTAGGTCATGGGGGAGGATTGGACCCAGTCACCGGGAAGCTCGTCCATGGCACAAAACTCGAAAGAGCAACAGAAAGGTTGATTCAAATTCTAAAAGCTAGAGATAGTGGACTATTCCGGCCAACAGAGAGAAAGATGAACTGGCATATTCCATCGGGACCGCTGAGCATTGTGGACGAACTAGAGGCAAAGGGGCTGTTCCGTGGGTGCAAGGTTTCCCTGAATGGATCGATTCGTATAGAAGCCGCCAGAGACGAAAGGATGAGGAGGCAGAGAGGATCCGCATCTTGCAGCAATATGTTATTGAGTCACGGGAAGCGGTGCTTGAATCACAAAGGCGAGAAAAATAAATGCAAGCAAAAATGCAAGAGGAAGTCGCAAGGAAAGTGCAAATACAATTGAGTGCCCATAGGATTACAACAGCTCCGGGAATCAACATTAGCCCCCCGATCAGTTGAGAAGCAGTTGTGCTTCTACGGAGCTGCCTGATGCCATAAAAGATGCAGAGCTGCGCTTCCCCGTGGATGATGTCACTGAACCTTTTACATCATGTGAGCTGCACATTCCAAAAGATAATGCACAGTGAAGGTGGCTATTGGTGTTGTAAACCCTATCGATCGTACCAAGACACCAAGAATCCATGGGGCAGTAGTACCAGCTGGATATGCTACCGTCTCAGTGGATAAAGCTATTGAAGGTTTTAGCGATGTGCCTCTTGACATTCATGGAGGTGATGGGGAGAAGAACGTGGGAGAAGCAGAGAAGTCATTCATTGCATGGCGCAAGCGCTACATCAATATTCCTGGGAAGCCGTTGCCGCACAATAGGTACGGATGAAAGTGAACGAAACATTTTTTTTATTAATTTTATATTGCCTCTTAAATAACAATTGACTCATTGTCTTCTGTACGCACACAGCAGGGCCTCCCCCAACCTAAGTCCAATAGTACAATCACCAGACAAGCATAGTGCTCCAAGCGGCGGTTACGATGGGGTAGAAGACACGGCTGCATCCTCACCATCTCCAAGACGGTCTCCACCGCCGCCGCCACCGCCTCCAAGGCGTTCCCCAACGCCGCCTCAAAGGTCTCCAGCGCTTGTTCCCCCACCTCCAAGGCGTTCCCCAACGCCGCCTCGAAGGTCTTCAACGCCTGTTCCCCCACCTCCAAGGCATTCCCAAACGCCGCCTCGAAGGTCTCCAACGCCTGTTCCCCCACCTCCTCCCATGAACTAGGGAAGACGGCTGTAAACAAATAAGCCATCTGCCCACCAGCGAAGACGACCAAGAAGGCCCCCGTGAAACCAAGGCCAATTCCACAGAAATTGCCTGGTGAAATGAGTAAAGAGGAGTTAGATGATGCGGTTAAAAAAACCGTCGAAGCATTCTTCTTAGGCACAAGGAAGAGGAAGCAGCAGGAGAAGAAGCACTTCCAGCTACCTCTAGCTAAACTAAGGCGGATGGTGGAAGCTGAGTAGAAAAAGAGGCGGCAAGCTCGTAAGCCCTCGCCACCATCAGACTTTGACCACACTCTTAGCAAGATAATCAAGAAAGCTGCTAAAGCAGGGAAAACTGTTGCACAACTCGGAGAACAAGAATTGCAATCAGTCCCTCCTCTAGTTATTGCTAATGAATATGGTTCAAACATAGATATGCTGGATATGATGGAAATACCTGCTGATAAAGAAGTGGATATGACAGAACTTGCTAACTTTTATGCTATGAGAGGTATTGACCTTGGCGATTTCCTCTTCGAAAGTGCGCTGGTAGCGGATGAATGGCAGATATATGAGCATGGCAGGAGTATATGGAATCCTAAGACCATCAATGAACTAGGTACACAATTGTTCAAGCTAAACACCTTGTACCTCGACGCGTGTCACCGGAAAGAGTTCTATATTTCTGTCAGAATCAAAGACGACCATTGGTTTCATGGCGATGACGTTATGTACATTGAGTTTGCTGAATTACACCAACTAGTCCACCAGAACTCTCTCGACAAGACTCTCATTAGCTGCTATTGTCTGTAAGTGATTCTTTCTACTAATTAATAATAAGTTGCTACGTACGTACATGTCTGTGTTTATTATCCTCACTCTATATATATGATGTAGGTTTGAGATGTGAGAGTGCAAAAAGAGAGGGTGTACTGATATTGGTTTCATTGATCCACATATCGTATTAAAAAACCCTAAACCCCATCCAACATGGAAAGCAGAAACGGAGGCCAATATCAAGATGTTCTTAGAGAAGCAACGTGACAAGAAATGTATACTCTTCCCCTACAACTTCAGGTAAGTGTTCATAATGTTGACGATCGTGTATCCATATATATATGTTCACTGTACATGTTAGCTATTTAGTGAGTGCTAATGGACATGGCAGTGAACACTGGATATTGATGGAACTCGATCTGGAGAAAGGTCATCTAGGCATCTGGGACTCGATGAGAAAAGAGCAAAAAGAGTTCCAAGAGATGATAGATATTATTCAGATGTATTATGCAGTCTCACTAGCAAAACTATTCCAGTCTCTCTGCATGCAAATTAATGGTCCAAATATTTTTTATGTTATTTGGTAGCTGTTGGGAAAAGGTCTGTCAGGAACACCATATGAAACGCAAAGTGCCATTGAAAGTAGTGCTATACAAAGTAAGTACTATATACCTACCTTAGTTCAATTTCCCTATGCTCGGATGATGACGAATCTTTTTCTCGTAAAGTGGGTTCTGCTACAGCCCCAGGGGACCAATCTCTGTGGATACTATGTTTGCGAGTTCATGAGAGTGTGCTAAAAAAGAACTAGTCTAGAGGAAAAAAGTGTAAGTGTACACATATATATATATATTCTTCATACATATATTTATTTATATATATATATTCGTGATAGATACAATTTATTTATCATTATTCTTGATACATACATATATATACATACTAATATACTTTTTATTTATCTCATATCTCAAATTGAAGACTCGTTGGTTGAAGGAAAAAACCCTGGACACACACCATCTCAAAGCAATCCAAGAGACAATAGGTGGATTTCTGAATGATCAGGTCTTAACTCCTGGCGGTGAGTTTTACTATGACCCAAAAATGTGATGATGAAAGCCAAATTTCATATTGATCCAAAGAACATGTGATGATGAAATGTACAATTAATGCAAACTTTACATGTGACGATGAAATGTAATATTATGTTTTAGTTTACTTTTACTTGTGTTGCTTGAGTGCATTGATCAAGCGAAAACTTTACAGTACGCGCGCGTATACATATATAACTTTGCAGCGAATAATGCGTATTCGAAAACCAAATTAAAACAAAAAAGAATCATCAATTGAAATAAGCAGGAAAAGAAAAAAAGACCCTTTAGTCCCGGTTGGTAATACCAACCGGGAATAAAGGGGCCATCCCAGGCGCTGGCGTGGCTACCTTTTTAGTCCCGGTTGGTATCACCAACCGGGGACTAAAGGTCCACTTCTATTCCCGGCTACTAACCCTTTATTCCCGAACTCCTATTCCCGGCTGCGTAACCGGGAATAAAGGGGGTTGGCAGCCGGGAATAGAAGCCCTTTTTTTACTAGTGTGGACCACCCGTCGCCGGCCACTACTACAATCGCTACTGCATTCATGAGGCAACGAGCAGCACATCATTTGTCCCCTCGTCATCCATTGATGCCCGCCACTTGTCCCTCGACTTCTGTCACACCCGATTTTAAGGATAAAATGAGATGCATATTCTTATGTGCGTCCATATATCGATCACACACATAAGCCGATAAATTATAAATAGTATCGTCATAAGTATTTATTACATCACGAATAATAGGACATAGTCTTCACATAAATTTAGCGGAAGTATAAAGAAAAATATCTCACGGAAGCTCCATATCACAGGGACGTCAACTGGTTGACCACAAGTCTAGTAATCCTCAGGAAAGTCATTATTACCATAGCCATCTGTTACCCATCCATGATTTTTATCCAAATAATAAAAATAAATAAGCGTAAGTACGCATCGTACTCAACAAGTGTAACATAGGGTTCATGAGGCTCAAAAGGCTTGACACAGGTTTAACAGCATTCAGCTTTTAGTTGTCACAATTTTAGCATAAGAGTAGCAACAAGTTATTTCAATCCCAAAGTAAAACACATGATCAATGTAAACATGAATAATGAATAGTATAAATAGATAATTCTTAGTGATCATCTATTCCATAAATGTTCCAAGGCCACTCATGACCGTGAGCACGGCTTATATACCAGTTTTATACTCTGTAGAGGTTGTACACTTTCACTGTGAGTCGTGATACCCATATGCCCGGGTTTATAACTTCCAAAACGCTTCTAAGGTGAGCAGACAGGGTTCACTATGAAGCCTTTTAAAGGTTCGTCTAACAAGTTAGGGCCATTAGATTCACTCGACAAAGAGATGTAGAGCCCCCCTTCCCGGTGGCACATTGATGCGCAGCCTATACACATGGGGACAGAGGCCGCACTATACCCGATTTGGCAATCCAATCTTACGCCAACAAAGGTAACCACTAACAAGCTAGAAAATGTCCTCATACTGAGCCAAAGCCAGAGCCATGTAGCCCTCATAGCTGTACTGTAAGTCCCGGATGATCACTTACAGATAAGTCCTTAGGGAGAGGAATCTGAAGCATTTAGGAAGTAGCTAAACACTGCAGCCTCCTGTTTCTAAGTTGCTAAAAAGTCATGTTTTAATGTTTATTGCATATTCTATTAGTCAAGTTACAAGATCATGGTTTAGTTGAGCACTAGCAAAGCTACCCAATGCATATCCCATAGGAGTCAAGGCATAAGTACAATTCTAGAAAATCCTTATCAACGTGACACATGCAAATATGGATTGATTATTAAAGTGAATAGGTAATAAGGATGATCCCATGCTGTACTTGCCTTGAACAAATTGCTCCTACTGATCCTGCTCGTCAAAGTAGTACTCTTAATCACCCACGAATTGCACACCGTCTATACTCGATAATCATAGCAGCATACAAACATCCAGAAGCAATCATGCATAACAAACAAATGCTATAGATTAGAATAGTACACAAGTAGCATAAAATCAAGATGAAAAGTCTGTAAAACAAATCTACGTCTCGCTATGAACACACAGACGCGAAGATCACGAAAATCGGAGCTAAAACAAGGAAGTTATGAATTAAACAAGATTTCCTTTAATAAAATAATAGATTAAATCTAACCTTGAATTTTGAAAGTTGAAAATATGTTTAACATTAGTATGAACATGTAGATTACATAATTACGAACCTAACGCAAGTTGAACGGGCCAAATCAAAGTTACAACGAAAAAGTTATGGCCTAAAGAAAACTAGTGGCAAAACTGTAAATAGATGTGTATTTTGAATCTAATCGGAAAGAAACTATGTTTTTAAAAGAAGAAAACGTAATCAGGGATTACGTCATGGACTGCAGATTATAATATAGAAAAGTGCAGGGACTCTTTAGCAAAAACAACCCGCGAAGGGGTATCTTAAGATCTGGACTGTTGGATCGGGATCGGACAGCGCGAATTAGATCGGGAGGAGGAGAGAGAGCGGGGTCGCCAGAAAAGAAGGCCAGCGCTGCGGCTGCCATGAACGGCGGCGAGAAGCTCACCGGCGCACATGAATCAAGGCCTACGAACCACCATTTGGTGAACCAAGAGCACGGGGAGAGAGAGAGAGCGACACGACGAACACGTTGGAGGGATTGGAGGGGCCAATGGCGGCATGGTGGCGAGCTCACACACAATTCGACATCTCGGAGCTCCGGCGGAACTTTGGCGACACGACACAAGCGAAAGAAAGTGTAGGAGAAGGAAAAGCATGTACCGGGGCTTGCTTACCTCGCTTAAAAGCTCGGCAAGGCAGTCTCGGAGGCGGAGAAGCGGCGGCGCGGCAAACCGACGGTAGTGTTGGATCTCTGAGCTCACGGCGGCGCTGTTTTAGGGTATCGGGATCTCCAAAGCCAGGGCGCGGTGGCGGGGCGGATGCAGACTCCATGCACGGGACAGTCCGACTCGGTGACGAGAGGAAGGGGATGACCCCAACAGGTGGGTCCCACCAGTTAGCGAGACAAGGAGGTGGGTCCAGCTGTCAGACAGAGACGAGGCGCGCTTGCAGGCTTCCGCTACTGGGCTGGCCTGCTGGGCCGCTGTGGAGAGAGAGCAGGCCACGCGGGGAAAGCGGGCCGCACAGGAAGCCAGGCCGAGCTAGGCTGCTCGGGCCAAAATCAAGGGAGGGAGAGAAGAAAAATAAAACCCCTTTTCTATTTTCTTAACACAATTTCAAATCCAATTTAAACTCAAATTCAAATTCTTTTGCAAATTCCAATCAAACCAAAGCATCACAAAATAAATATACAGCAACATGGATGCACATACATGTATGTAGACCTATATTTGATTTTATTTTTAACAAAGTTATTATTTTCCTAAATTTAAATGCTCAGAAAAGACATAATTAAATTATTTCTCCTATTTTAAAATCATGCAAATTTTAGGGTGTTATAATTCTACCCCCCTTAAAATAAATCTTGTCCTCGAGATTCGCACGATGCTTACTCAAAAAGTTGTGGGTATGTTTTCCTCAGACCCGCTTTTCTTTCCCAAGTAGCCTCATCTTCTGTATACCGATTCCACTGAACCTTACACATCTTTATAACTCGGCTCCTTATAACCCTTTCTGCCGTCTTCAAAATCTTTACTAAAAATTCCTCATATGTAAGATCTTCCTTAACTATAAGTTTCTCTAACGGTATCTGCTCCTTGGGTACACGCAAACACATCTTTAATTGAGACACATGGAACACATCATGTACACATGACAAGCTCTCAGGCAATTCCAACTGATAAGCTACTTCTCCACGTCTCTCCAAAATCTTGAAAGGCCCAATATACCTTGGTGATAACTTTCCTTTCATGTTAAACCTTCTCACACTTCTCATAGGTGACCCCTTCAGGTAAACATAGTCCCCTATTTTAAAAACCATTTCTCTTCTCCTAGTGTCGGCATAACTCTTCTGTCGAGACTGCCACTCTCAAGTTATCCCCAATCATCCTTACTTGCTCTTCTGCATCTCTTAAAACATCTGACCCGAACACTTGAGTTTCTCCCGTTTGATTCTAAAACAACGGGGTTCTACACCTTCGTTCATACAAAGCCTCGAAAGGTGCCATCTTGAGAATCTTCTGATAACTGTTGTTATATGAAAACTCTGCATAAGGCAAGCTCTTGTCTCAACTTATACCATACTACAATGCACATGGTCTCAACATGTTCTCTAATATCTGATTAATCCTCTCAGTTTGCCCATCGGTCTGAGGGTGATACGTTGTACTAAAATTCAACTTTGTTCCCAATGAGGTATGTACTATTTGCCAAAAGTGTGACATGAATTGAGTACCTTTGTTAGACACAATCTTCTTTGGAACACCATGCAGACATACTATTCTTTCCATATATAATGCAACCAATTGGGGTCTAGTATAGGTAGTCTTGACCGGTAAGAAGTGAGCAACTTTAGGTAACCAATCCACTATCATCCAAATTGAATCATAACCTCTTTAGGTGCGTGGTAACCCCACAATAAAATTCATACCAACTTCTTCCCACTTCCACTCAGGTATCCTCATTGGTTGTAGCAATCCTACAAGTCTTTGATGTTCTGCTTTGACTCTCTGATAGGTATCACATATAGCAACATACTCAGCAATATCTCTCTTCCGTCCGTACCGCCAATACTTCTCTTTCAGATCCAAGTACATCTTGGTACTCCCAGGGTGAATAGAGTAAGTAGACTCATGTGCCTCACGAAGAATTTCATCTCGTATAGCCTTAATCTCTGGTACACATAGTCTTTTCCTAAACCACAGAGTTCCATTATCATCCATACGAGAACCTGGTGCCTTGTCAATCACTATGTTCTTTGCTATCTCTTTAAACTTCGCATCCAGTAACTGGCCCTTACGTATTTCTTGCTCCAGTGTGGATTCTATCACCAACTCCACTGCATTAGTGACAAAGCCCAAGTTCAGTTGCTCAAATTCTACACACAACTCACTTGACATAGGTACCACTTGCACATTCTTGGCGTAACTCTTCCTGCTAAGAGCATCGGCAACAACATTTGCCTTTCTAGGATGATAATGTACTTCCAGATCGTAATCCTTAATCAACTCCAACCATCGACGCTATCTCATATTCAGATCCGTCTGAGTGAAAATGTACTTCAGACTCTTGTGATCAGTATAGATGTCACTCTTATGTCCGATAAGATAGCACCTCCATATTTTCAGAGCATGAACCACTGCCGCTAATTCCAAATCATGAGTAAGATAGTTTTGCTCATGCCTTCTCAACTGTCGGGATGCATAGGCCACTACTCTTCCTTCTTGCATAAGAACACATCCGAGACCTTGACGAGATGCATCACAATAGATAGAGAAATTCTTGCTCAGATCTGGCAAAATCAATACTGAGGCCATAGTCAACCTCTTCTTCAATTCTTCAAAGTTAGCGTGGCACTTTTCTGACCACACAAACTTAATATTTTTCTCCAACAAAGCTGTCATGGGCTTGGCAAGTTTAGAAAAACCGTCTATGAACCTCTTGTAGTATCCAGCCAATTCCAAGAAACTACAAATCTCTCCCACATCGGTTGGTGGTTTCCAATTCAACACATCTGTCACCTTGCTTGGATATACTGCTATTCCACCATTAGAGGCAACATGGCCTAGGAAAGAAACTTCCTTCAACCAAAACTCACACTTGCTTCGCTTAGCATACAACTTGTGTTCTCTGAGCTTTTGCAAGACCAACCTTAGATGTTCAGCATGCTCTTCTTTCATTTTGGAGAATACCAATATATCATCGATAAATACCACTACAAACTTATCCAAAAACTCCATGAACACCTTATTCATCAAGTACATAAAGTATACAGGTGCATTGGTCAAACTAAATGACATAACGGTGTACTCGTACAAACCATACCTCGTAGTAAAGGCTGTCTTAGGTATGTCAGTTGCACGAATCTTCAGTTGATGATAACCAGAACGAAGATCAATCTTAGAGAAAACACAAGCATCTCTCAACTGATCAAACAAGTCATCAATTCTAGGCAACGGATACTTGTTCTTGATAGTAACCTTATTTAGGGACCAATACTGCTGATGACTTTAGTTCACAAGTTAGTTGAACCATCGGATGATCTAGATTTTAATAAGAATAAGTTTTATTTCTAATTAAAACTAAAAATGTAGTGGTAAAAATATTTATCTACTAGAAAAAGATCAAGGGTCTACAGATTCATAATATTATATTTATTATTCATTTCTAATATTTATAAGAAAAAGATACTTTAATATAAAAGGAAAAACAAAAAAAGGAACTTACGCGGGAAACACCGACCCCGCGAGCGGGCGGATTAGAACGAAAGAAAAACGGTATTGCTAGCGTCCGGACATCCGGATGGATGCCCGTGGCTGCAGTGTCCGCAGTTCGTTTCTACGCCCCATTCCATGCGTCCACATGGGGCCCATGCTGCCCGGACATCGCCCACCCGCGCCTGCGCCCATGCAGTGGCCTGAGCCATCCGGACGTCACCCACGCGGGGACCGCTCGCGCCCACTCCTACTTCCCATGCACATCCCATGTGCAACACGTGACCTATTTTTAAAATATCTAGATGCAACACTTAAACAAACAAAAAGAAGACAGATAAAACACTTAAAACATGCGTCTGAAAATACTTGCAAAAACACTTGAAAACCATTGCAAACAAACGAAAAATGCAGATAGAACACTTGCAACATATATGTGAAGCATATGCAACATCCAGATAAACAAACTTGCGACATACGTCTGAAAAACAACTAAAACATTGGTAAAGACGCTTGCAACATACGTGTACAACCATTGCAACATATGCAACATCATGATCCACTTTTGCAACATCCATATAAAACTCTTGCAACATACCTTTAAAACATCTGAAACACTTGAAACATAGGCTTGCAACATGTGCTTTCATCGCAATATCTCCTTGTTGCTTGGGAGAATGAAGGTTCGTCAGCGTGTGGCGTTCAACGGATGCAGCGGCCAAGGGCGAGGAGCGGAGCTATGCCGGTGAGCAGATCTTGGCGAAGAGCAGAGAAGATGGCGCTCACATCGAGTTCAAGGAGGTGACGGAAGGATCCCAGAAGAAGGGCAGCCGGCGGTACTCAGCTTCTACCCCAAGTTCTAGGAGCTAGCAGTCCTCAATGGTCCGGGGCGCTGAAAGGTCCTAATATGGCTAGAGGGGGGGGGTGAATAGCCTATTTAAAAATCTACAAATCAACTAGAGCAATTTGATTAGTATGACAAATAGCGTTATGCAAACTTGCTCTAGCTCTACAAGGGTTGCAAGCCACCTATCCAACAATTCTAGTTGCAATGATTACTTAGGCACACAAACTTGCTATATAACTACTCACTAAGAGCTCTCAATCTTGCTACTCTAAAGAGCTCAACTAGATGAATGTAAATAATAAAGCAAGCTCTCAATTCTAATTACACTAAAGAGCTTGTATCAACTAGTTTGCAAGAATGTAAATAAGTGAGTAGGGTGATTATACCGCCGTGTAGGGGATGAACCAATCACAAGATGAATATATAGCCAATAACCGAGAGAATGCCAAAGACAAGAGACAATCGATTTTCTCCCGAGGTTCACGTGCTTGCCAACACGCTACGTCCCCGTTGTGTCGACCAACACTTGGTGGTTCGGCGACTAAGAGGTGTTTCACAAACCTCGTCCACACGATAGGACACCGCAAGAACCGACCCACAAGTGAGGTAACTCAATGACACGAGCAATTTACTAGAGTTGATGGCGATGCTTGCTAGTGCTTTCTTGATTGATTTCTTGCCATCATCACTATCCGATGAGCCATCACTATCCCAAGTGACCACATAGCCTCTACCCTTCTTCTTCTTTTGGAAGGTCATCCTCTTCTCCTTCTTCTCCTTCTTTTCTTTCTTGTCCTTCTTGTGTTTGTTCTTCTCATCTTCATCATTGTCACTATTGTAAGGACAATTAGCTACTACATGATCGGGACTCTTGCAATTGTAGCATCTTCTCATATATTCTTTGCTCTTGGTATGATCTCTTCTTTTTCTTGCACCATAGCCCTTCTTCTTCATGAACTTGCCCATCTTGCGCACACAGAGAGCCATAGCCTCATCATCAATATCACTAAGATCATCATCATCACTTGATTCTTTCTTGGACTTGCCCTTGTTCTTTGATGATGATGAGCTAGCCTTGAATGCTATGCTTTTCTTCTTCTTGTCTTCTTCTTCCTTCTTGTCATCCTTGTCATCCCCTTCCCTTTCCACATGGTATGTCTCTTGTGTCATGACATCACCTAGTACTTGGTTAGGGGTGATATCCTTTAATCCTCCTCTTATGATAAGCAATCTCAACATCTCAAACCTTGGAGGTAGGCACATCAACAATCGATGAGAGACATCATCATCCTTGATCTTCTCTCCCAAAGCCTTCAAGTCATTGACAATCACTTGTAATCGATGGAACATCTCCGGAATGCTCTCATCTTCCTTCATCTTGAAGCTTGCCAACTTGTCCTTGAGAATATACAACTTGGCACTCTTCACCACCGGTGTGCCCTCATATGTTTCCTCCAATCTCCTCCACACTTCATTTGCTCTTTCATAATCCTTGATTTGCTCAAACACCTTTGGATCAATGGCATTGTATAAGGTGTTGAGAGCCATTGTATTGCATTGCTTGTTGGACTTATCTTGGTTGGTGGGATTGTCAGGATTAATGATAGCATAATCATTCTCGGTTACATCCCATACTTGATCATTGATTGAACCAAGATACACCCTTATCTTTCTTTTCCAATAACCATAGCTTGTGCCATCAAAGAAAGGTGGTTTGCCCCCCACATGGTTGAACACAACTTGAGCCATAATTTGACACCGAGGTTGTTAAGCCTTTAATTAAACGGTGACCACGGCTCTGATACCACTTGAAAGGTCCTAATATGACTAGAGGGGGGGGGGTGAATAGCCTATTTAAAAATCTACAAATCAACTAGAGCAATTTGATTAGTATGACAAATAGCGTAATGCAAACTTGCTCTAGCTCTACAAGGGTTGCAAGTCACCTATCCAACAATTCTAGTTGCAATGATTACTTAGGCACACAAACTTGCTATATAACTACTCACTAAGAGCTCTCAATCTTGCTACTCTAAAGAGCTCAACTAGATGAATGTAAATAATAAAGCAAGCTCTCAATTCTAATTACACTAAAGAGCTTGTATCAACTAGTTTGCAAGAATGTAAATAAGTGAGTAGGGTGATTATACCACCATGTAGGGGATGAACCAATCACAAGATGAATATATAGCCAATCACCGGGAGAATGCCAAAGACAAGAGACAATCGATTTTCTCCTGAGGTTCACGTGCTTGCCAACACGCTACGTCCCCGTTGTGTCAACCAACACTTGGTGGTTCGGCGACTAAGAGGTGTTTCACAAACCTCGTCCACACGATAGGACACCGCAAGAACCGACCCACAAGTGAGGTAACTCAATAACATGAGCAATTTATTAGACTTACCTTTTGGCACTTCGCCGGGGAAGGTACAACTCCCCTTACAATCACCGGAGATGGCCACGAACAATAACCAACTCATGCCAATCCTCCACCGCTGCTCCAACAGTCTAGGTGGTGGCAACCACCAAGAGAAACAAGCAAAATCTGCAGCGCAACACGAATACCAAGTGCCTCTAGATGCAATCACTCAAGCAATGCACTTGGATTCTCTCCCAATCTCACAAAGATGATGGATCAATGATGGAGATGAGTGGGAGAGCTTTGGCTAAGCTCACAAGGTAGCTATGTCAATGAAAATGGCCAAGAGAGTGAGCTTGAGCCGGCCATAGGGCTTAAATAGAAGCCCCCTCGAAATAGAGCCGTTGGCTCAATAATTGGGCTGACTGCGCATCGACTGGACACTCCGGTCAGACGCACCGGACGCAGCACCGGACGCCCCGACCGTGAATACCGGACACGTCCGGTCGCTCCCAGGCCACCACGTGTCTCGTTCAAACCCAAGTAACCGTTGTACCACACTGGCTGACGACCAGACTCTCACACCGGACGCTGAAACATAAATAACCGGACGCTAAGCCGCCAAGTCCGGTCGAGTCCAGTTAGCCACCAGGGCCAACCGGACGCGTCTGTTAGAAACTGATCGGACGCTGAGCCTCAGCGTCCGGTCATTTACAGTAAGCACCCACGCTCGACCGGACGCGTCCGATCACTCTGGACCGGACGCTGCCAGCATCCGATCAACTGATTAGCGGAACACCGTTTTTTTGATTCACACCAGACGTGTCCGGTATGGCGACCGGACGCGTCCGGTCGCTGAATTCGTCGCCAAATACCGGACGTGTCTGGTCACCATACCTGTAACCAGCGCGACTAACTCCTTTTCAACTCTATCTTCTTCACCCTTGCTCAAATGTGCCAACCACCAAGTGTATCACCTTGTGCACATGTGTTAGCATATTTTCATAAACATTTTCAAGGGTGTTAGCACTCCACTAGATCCTAAATGCATATGCAATGAGTTAGAGCATCTAGTGGCACTTTGACAACCGTATTTCAATACGAGTTTCACTTCTCTTAATAGTACGGCTATCAATCCTAAATGTGATCACACTCGCTAAGTGTCTCGATCACTAAAACAAAATAGCTCCTACAATTTATACCTTTGCCTTGAGCCTTTTGTTTTTCTCTTTCTTCTTTTCCAAGTTTAAGCATTTGATCATCACCACGCCATCACCATCGTTGTGATCTTCGCCATTGCTTCATCACTTGGAGTAGTGCTACCTATCTTATAATCACTTTGATAAACTAGGTTAGCACTTAAGGTTTCATCAATTAACCAAAACCAAACTAGAGCTTTCAATCTCCCCCTTTTTGGTAATTGATGACAACTCTTTCACAAAGATATGAATTGTAATTTAATCGAATCCATGTTGCTTGCCCAAGCATTTTTACCATGTGTAAAAGAATATGGACAAGTTTCATGAATCCCATATGGTAACAATTGCTCCCCCTACATATGTGCTAAGAGTTTAGATTGTAGCTAGCACATATGCTTAGATAGGAAATATAGGAGACAATTTCTACCAAATGATGCTAAGGTATAAGAGATGGACCTTTGAAGCGTGATACCAATCGGAGTGCACCAATATACCATCCTTAGCACCATTTGTAACTAGACATTCACAAAAAAAACTAGAATACCTCATGAGATCAATATTACAAGCAAGGGTCTAGTTTCCATATGATGAACATAAGTCTAGTTACTTTAGTTTGATACCACTTGGAAATAAAGTCACTAGATTACCTATGCATGCTAGTTTTTCATTTCATCATTTAAGCATATAACTAGCATACACCACACAAACATGGATATTGAGATTTTAAAACTTGTGCCATGCAAGCAAATGTATGAAATGCACATTCAAATGCAACATACAAGTTTATGAGCTTGCTCCCCCGACTTGTGTGCTCAAAATTTTAATTGATCCATTCTCTTTATCATATATCTCATATCTCTCCCCCTATGTCATATACTCCCCTATCACGCATATCTTTGTTTCTCTCCCCCTTTGTCAACAATTAGCACAAAAGGTGAACTCAAATTATAGATAGGTTGGGGTGAAACCATGTGAGATGAGGATCATTTTCCCAATTTAGTTCAATCTAGATTACTTGCAAAAGATATTTAACTCGATTTGATCCAAGGACAAGCTTCTTCACACCTCCAAATAAGGGTTATCTTGTACCATGTTGAGTTAAACACTTATAACTCATTTTATAGATCAAACACTAGGTTTACAAGCCCATAAACATGTCATATGCTACCACTAGATCATTTCACACATACAAGCGATAGTGGTACCATACAAGCATCAAATTCATTTGATTTTCATGAATGAGCCTATTCAAATGTGAAATATGTCTAGATGCACTAATCATGTCCTTAGCAAGGATGTATGCCATGCCAATCAACTTTTACCTTGGATTGCTCGAAGGAGAGGCATGTTATATAAGTTGGGGTGCATCATCACATATTGGAGAAGTCAAGTATGTTCAATTCATTCCTTAGCTTGCAAAACCTCTTCTCATCAAGTGGCTTGGTGAATATATCGGCAAGTTGATCTTCGATGCCCACACTCTCAATGCAAATGTCCCCTTTTTGTTGATGATCTCTTATGAAATGATGGCGGACATCAATGTGCTTTGTTCTTGAATGTTGAACCGGGTTATTGGTGAGCTTTACGGCACTCTCATTGTCACATAGCAATGGCACGTGTTTGAATCTAATTCCAAAGTCACTCAAAGTAGCCTTCATCCAAAGTAATTGAGCACAACAACTACCGGCTGAAATGTACTCCGCTTCAGCGGTTGAAAGTGCTACACTATTTTGCTTCTTTGATGACCAAGATACAAGTGATCTTCCTAATAGTTGACATGTGCCCGATATGCTCTTTCTCTCAACTTTGCATCCCGCATAATCGGAGTCCGAATATCCAATCAACTCAAATCTTGCTCCTTTGGGATACCACAATCCAACATTTTGTGTATGCTTCAAGTACCTCAATATTCTCTTTGTTGCCTTCAAATGACTTTCTTTTGGTGAGGCTTGAAATCTAGCACACATGCAAACACTAAACATCACATCCGGCCTTGAAACGGTCACATAGAGTAGGCTTCCAATCATAGACCGATACATCTTTTGATCCACCATGTAGCCACAGCATCACTATCCAAGCTTCCACTCGTTCCCATTGGTGTACGAATAGCTTTACTATCATCCATTCCAAACTTCTTGAGCATGTCCTTGATATACTTGCCTTGACTCACAAATGTGCCATTCTTCATTTGCTTGATTTGAAGACCAAGGAAGTAGCTAAGCTCTCCAATCATGGACATCTTAAACTCACTTGCCATCATCTTGCCAAACTCCTCACAAAAATCTTGATTTGTTGACCCAAAAATAATATCAACATAGATTTGCATTACAAACAAGTCATTTTCAAGTTTCTTGGTGAAGAGAGTGGTGTCAACCTTTCCCATCTTGAATCCCTTAGAGAGTAGAAAATCCCTCAATCTCTCATACCATGCTCTAGGTGCTTGTTTCAATCCATACAAAGCCTTTCTCAACTTGTAAACATGGTTGGGTTTCTTTTCATCTTTAAAACCGGGAGGTTGCTCAACATACACAAGCTCATTGATGTACCCATTGAGAAATGCACTTTTCACATCCATTTGGTACAACTTGATATTGTGAGCACAAGCATAGGCTAACAAGATCCTAATTGTTTCCAATATTGCAACCGGGGCATATGTTTCTCCAAAGTCAAGACCTTCAACTTGAGTGTAACCTTGAGCCACTAATCTTGCTTTGTTCCTTATTACTATCCCATCTTGATCTTGCTTGTTCCGAAAGACCCACTTGGTTCCAATCACATTATGATCCTTAGGCCTCTCAACTAACTCCCATACTTGGTTTCTTGTAAAGTTGTTTAGCTCTTCATGCATATCATTGACCCAATCAACATCTCTCAAAGCTTCATCTATCTTCTTTGGTTCAATGGATGACACAAATGAGAAATGCTCACAAAATGAAGCCAATCTTGATCTAGTTTGCACACCTCTTGAAATATCACCAATTATAGTGTCCAATGGATGATCTCTTGCAACATTGATTGGTTGAAGCACTTGCACTTGATTGCTTACATTTGATAGATCACTTGGTTGAGATGATGAACTAGCCACTTGTTGTTGATCTTGCATTTTGTCATGACTAGTACTTGCTTGAACTTGATCATGAGAACCACTAGCTTGCACATTTGAGTTAGAGAGCACTTGAATCTTGTCATCTTCAACATCAATCACCTCTCTAGGCCTTATATCACCAATGTCCATGTTCTTCATTGCATTGACCAATTGAGTGCCTCTAACATTATCTAGATTCTCATCTTCCTCTTGGGAACTATTTGTTTCATCAAATTCCACATCATGAACCTCCTCAAGAGTACCACTAGCCAAATTCCAAACTCTATAATCCTTGCTAGTAGTGGAGTAACCAAGCAAGAAACCTTCATCATATTTCTTTTCAAACTTGCTTAATCTAGTGCCTTTCTTCAATATGTAGCATTTACAACCAAATACCCGAAAGTATGCTATGTTGGGCTTTCTTCAATTCAATAACTCATAAGGTGTCTTCTCCATCATAGGGTGACAATAGAGTCGGTTGCTATAATAGCAAGCCGTATTGATTGCTTCGGCCCAAAATGAATGACTCACATTGTACTCACTCAACATTGATCTTGCCATGTCAATCAAAGTTCTTTTCTTTCTTTCAACTAGCCCATTTGATTGAGGAGTATACTTGGCCGAGAATTGATGTCTAATTCCAAATTCATCACATAACTCATCAATTCTAGTATTCTTGAATTCACTACCATTGTCACTTCTAACTTTCTTGATGGTTGTTTTAAATTCATTGTGAATGCTCTTAACAAATGATTTGAATGTTGCAAACACATCACTCTTGTCAACAAGAAAGAATACCCATGTGTATCTAGTGAAATCATCCACAATCACAAATCCATATTTGTTTCCACCAATGCTAGTGTATGTGGTTGGTCCAAACAAGTCCATGTGCATCAACTCAAATGCCTTAGATGTGCTCATCATGCTCTTCTTAGGATGTGTGTTTCCAACTTGCTTTCCGGCTTGATATGCACTACATAGCTTGTCTTTCTCAAAAGTGACATCTTTCAAGCCTCTAACTAGATCATGCTTGACCAACTTGTTCAATTGTTTCATTCCAACATGACCAAGCCTTCTATGCCATAACCAACCCAAGCAAGACTTAGTGATCAAACATGTTGACAATTGAGCTTCTCTATTATTGAAATCAACCAAGTATAGATTCTCATATCTAAATCCTTTGAATATCAAGTTAGACCCATCTACACTTATGATCTCTACATCATCCACACCAAATATGCACTTGAAACCAAGATCACACAATTGAGCTACCGACAATAGGTTGAAGTTCAAGCTCTCTACTAGTAGCACATTGGAAATGCTCAAATAATTGAATATTGCAATCTTACCAAGCCCTTTGATCTTGCCTTTGCCATTGTCACCAAATGTGATACTATCAATCTCATTGCTCTTGTTTTCATTGATTGAATTGAACATTCTTGAATCACCGGTCATGTGTTGTGTGCACCCACTATCAAGCACCCAATGCCTTCCTCCGGCCTTATAATTTACCTACAAAAGAAGATCAATTTTTTTTAGGTACCCAAACTTGCTTTGGTCCTTGTAGGTTAGTTACCAAGGTCTTTGGTACCCAAATGGCATTCTTCTTTGGGCCCACAATTGGTGTACCAATAAACTTAGCATTCACGCCATTGGCACCCTTATAAAGCATGTAACAAGAATCAAATTTAATTGAGGATACATTAGGTAGCTTGTTCTTGTAAATCTTGCAATATGGCTCTATATGCCCAACTTGCTTGCATCTATTGCAAAACGGACCATTGCCCTTCACAAAGTTAGCTTTGGGAGTGACAAAGGCCGCCTTGCCTTTCTTGGAGGTATAGCCTAATCCCTCTTTGTTGAGAGAAAACCTTTGGCTACCCAAGCATTTTAGCAAGCGGGCTTCTCCACCATAGGCATTGCCTAAGGCACGAGTGAGCTCATTCACCTCCTTCTTGAGGGTCTCATTTTCCACTACTAGTGATGCATCATTCTTAGGTGGAGTGGAAGTGGTAGTGCTACAAGAAGTGTTAGTGGGAGCAATAGCAATAGGCTTATAAGAATATTCATCAATAAGATCACATGTTAGTCCCACATCACATGTAACTATCACTTGCTCCTTCTTGGCTTCCTCCTTCTTGACTTGCTCAATGAGAGAGGAGTGAGCTTTGCCAAGCTTCTCATGGGCATCCATTAGCCTCTCATGAGTGGCATTGAGCTCATCAAAGGATTGCTCAAGAAATTTTACTCTCTTGCGCAATTCTTTGCACTCCTTTCTCTTTATCTCATTGCAAGCGTGCACTTGCTCACACATGTCCATGAGCTCCTCCTTAGAGTACTCATCATCGTCATCATCATCATTATCATCCCGACAAGAGTCACTTTCACATTCATCATCATCACTCTCATCATATTTTACCTTGGTAGGCTTAGCCATGAGGCATGTTGATGGAGTGTCGAAGATGGAGGGCTTGTTGTTGATGGCGATGCTTGCTAGTGCTTTCTTGATTTATTTCTTGCCATCATCACTAGAGTCATCACTATCCGATGAGCCATCACTATCCCAAGTGGCCACATAGCCTCCACCCTTCTTCTTCTTTTGGAAGGTCATCCTCTTCTCCTTCTTCTCCTTCTTTTCTTTCTTGTCCTTCTTGTGTTTGTTCTTCTCATCTTCATCATTGTCACTATTGTAAGGACAATTAGCTACTACATGATCGAGACTTTTGCAATTGTAGCATCTTCTCACATATTCTTTGCTCTTGGTATGATCTCTTCTTTTTCTTGCACCATAGCCCTTCTTCTTCATGAACTTGCCCATCTTGCGCACAAAGAGAGTCATAGCCTCATCATCAATATCACTAAGATCATCATCATCACTTGATTCTTTCTTGGACTTGCCCTTGTTCTTTGATGATGATGAGCTAGCCTTGAATGCTATGCTTTTCTTCTTCTTGTCTTCTTCTTCCTTCTTGTCATCCTTGTCATCCCCTTCCCTTTCCATATGGTATGTCTCTTGTGTCATGACATCACCTAGTACTTGGTTAGGGGTGATATCCTTTAATCCTCCTCTTATGATAAGCAATCTCAACATCTCAAACCTTGGAGGTAGGCACATCAAGAATCGATGAGAGACATCATCATCCTTGATCTTCTCTCCCAAAGCCTTCAAGTCATTGACAATCACTTGTAATCGATGGAACATCTCCGGAATGCTCTCATCTTCCTTCATCTTGAAGCTTGTCAACTTGTCCTTGAGAATATACAACTTGGCACTCTTCACCGCCGGTGTGCCCTCATATGTTTCCTCCAACCTCCTCCACACTTCATTTGCTCTTTCACAATCCTTGATTTGCTCAAACACCTTTGGATCAATGGCATTGTATAAGGTGTTGAGAGCCATTGTATTGCATTGCTTGTTGGACTTATCTTGGTTGGTGGGATTGTCGGTATCAATGATAGCATAATCATTCTCGGTTACATCCCATACTTGATCATTGATTGAACCAAGATACACCCTTATCTTTCTTTTCCAATAACCATAGCTTGTGCCATCAAAGAAAGGTGATTTGCCCCCCACATGGTTGAACACAACTTGAGCCATAATTTGACACCGAGGTTGTTAAGCCTTTAATTAAACGGTGACCACGGCTCTGATACCACTTGAAAGGTCCTAATATGACTAGAGGGGGGGGGGTGAATAGCCTATTTAAAAAACTACAAATCAACTAGAGTAATTTGATAATATGACAAATAGCGTAATGCAAACTTGCTCTAGCTCTACAAGGGTTGCAAGCCACCTATCCAACAATTCTAGTTGCAATGATTACTTAGGCACACAAACTTGCTATATAACTACTCACTAAGAGCTCTCAATCTTGCTACTCTAAAGAGCTCAACTAGATGAATGTAAATAATAAAGCAAGCTCTCAATTCTAATTACACTAAAGAGCTTGTATCAACTAGTTTGCAAGAATGTAAATAAGTGAGTAGGGTGATTATACCACCGTGTAGGGGATGAACCAATCACAAGATGAATATATAGCCAATCACCGGGAGAATGCCAAAGACAAGAGACAATCGATTTTCTCCCGAGGTTCACGTGCTTGCCAACACGCTACGTCCCCGTTGTGTCGACCAACACTTGGTGGTTCGACGGCTAAGAGGTGTTTCACAAACCTTGTCCACACGATAGGACACCGCAAGAACCGACCCACAAGTGAGGTAACTCAATGACACGAGCAATTTATTAGACTTACCTTTTGGCACTCCGCCGGGGAAGGTACAACTCCCCTTACAATCACCAGAGATGGCCACGAACAATAACCAACTCGTGCCAATCCTCCACCGCTGCTCCAACAGTCTAGGTGGTGGCAACCACCAAGAGAAACAAGCGAAATCTGCAGCGCAACACGAATGCCAAGTGCCTCTAGATGCAATCACTCAAGCAATGCACTTGGATTCTCTTCCAATCTCACAAAGATGATGGATCAATGATGGAGATGAGTGGGAGAGCTTTGGCTAAGCTCACAAGGTAGCTATGTCAATGAAAATGGCCAAGAGAGTGAGCTTGAGCCGGCCATGGGGCTTAAATAGAAGCCCCCTCGAAATAGAGCCGTTGGCTCAATAATTGGGCTAATTGCGCATCGACCGGACGCTCCGGTCAGACGCACCGGACGCAGCACCGGACACCCCGACCGTGAATACTGAACGCGTCCGGTCGCTCCCAGGCCACCACGTGTCTCGTTCAAACCCAAGTAACCGTTGTACCACACTGGCTGACCACCGGACTCTCACACCAGACGCTGAAACATAAATAACCAGACGCTGAGCCGTCGAGTCCAGTTAGCCACCAGGGCCAACCGGACGCGTCTGTTAGAAACTGATCGGACGCTGAGCCTCAGCGTCCTGTCGTTTACAGTAAGCACTCACGCTCGACCGGACGTGTCCGGTCACTCCGGACCAGACGCTGCCAGCGTCCGATCAACTGAACAGCCGAACATCGTTTTTTTATTCACACTGGACGTGTCCGGTATGGCGACCGGACGCGTCCGGGGGTCCGGTCGCTGAATTCGTCGCCAAATACCGGACGTGTCCAGTCACCATACTGGATGCGTTCGATCACTCTGTAACTAGCGCGACTAACTCCTTTTCAACTCTATCTTCTTCACCCTTGCTCAAATGTGCCAACCACCAAGTGTATCACCTTGTGCACATGTGTTAGCATATTTTCATAAACATTTTCAAGAGTGTTAGCACTCCACTAGATCCTAAATACATATGCAATGAGTTAGAGCATCTAGTGGCACTTTGACAACCGCATTTCAATACGAGTTTCACTCCTCTTAATAGTACGGCTATCAATCCTAAATGTGATCACACTCATTAAGTGTCTCGATCACTAAAACAAAATAGCTCCTACAATTTATACCTTTGCCTTGAGCCTTTTGTTTTTCTCTATCTTCTTTTCCAAGTTTAAGCATTTGATCATCACCACGCCATCACCATCGTTGTGATCTTCGCTATTGCTTCATCACTTGGAGTAGTGCTACCTATCTTATAATCACTTTGATAAACTAGGTTAGCACTTAAGGTTTCATCAATTAACCAAAACCAAACTAGAGCTTTCAGGCGCGGGGGAGCAAGCGTGGGCAGCGCGACAGCTGGGCGGGGAGGGCGTCGCAATCCCAGGTCAGAGTAGCGAGGAGGCGGTGGGGGCACGCGGTTGTTGGTTGCTGGCGGGGCTACGGGCGATGGCGCTACGCCAAGGTAGTGCAAGCTGCGCGCAGGGTGCGACGTCATTGGGAAGCAAGAGGACCACAAGGCAGAAAAACCAATTTCTTTTTTTTTACAAACTCCCGAGCTGATAGGAGGGGGTAGTTAGCTAGCATCGCGGCCTGCCAACGGAGCGCCCGTTTCGCAAACGGACGCCCGCTTCCCAACATTACCAAAAGAAAAATGAAAAGAAAAAGGACATGGAGGCCGCAAAGAAAAACTGTTATAGACGGTCCGGCTCGGATTAGAATGGTATTTTTTGCGAGCCGACGGTGAAGCCATTCCAAGATTCTGCTAGACGAAAAGTTAAATGCAGAATTTTTTGCTATTTAATTTTAGGTATTAATATAAGTAATTGTCTCATCGAGATAGAATGATCTGCTATAAATATAGTGATTTAGTGGTGTTGAGTTGATAATAATTATCGCAAAAAAAAATGATATATAACTGCTCCATATATTTAGAGTTAGACTAGGGATACTACGCTTTTCATCAAGAAGAAAGGTAGAATTAACAAATTAGTCAATGACTAACTGAGCACATTAGGGGCTGTGAGAACAGGATCGGTCTGTAGGTCCTAGCCAACCACACCATCCCGGCTGTGACGATTATCTGCAAGTCTACTCCGAGGAACAACACCATAACGCCAACGTCAGCTCACCCAGGCACGCATAGGACAACAGCGGCGCTAAGGACATCTCATCTCTTTGACGAGTCAAATTAAGTGTAAATTAGTTGTAGTTAATTAGGTGTTTCTGTCGTAAGTGACCCCCAAACGACAAGCAGAGCTCCATCCCTGCACTCAAAACTCATCATAAGTTAAAAAAAGAAGAAGCAGAAGCTTGGTGTTTAGTTATGAAATCTTCCGCTGTGTTATGTGCTGTAGACTTCAGAACATACACAATGGTTATTTGCTTGTTTACATCAAACATGGAAATAAATGGAGCCAATGTGCTGGTTTCGAATAAACATCATTACTAGTAGGTCTTGGAAGAAAAATAACATCATTACTAGTAGCAAACAGATGAAACAAATCAAACACTAGGAGATTCGAGCAGTAGCTGCCAACACGGCGTAAGGTCCTCTTTGTGGCACGCCAAGACCTGCAGCAGCCGCGTACAGACTACAGAGAGAGGCTATGGGCACAGCCACACAGGCAGAGCAGCAGGCAGCAGCATCAACTAGAAGCGGGCTGGATTTCACTGCAGACAAGCAGAGAGAAGAATTGTAAGCATAAAAACATTATTTGCGTTGAAAAATTAGTTCTGCTGAAAATAAACGTAACGAGAAGGTAAAGCTGCTACTGCACAAGGTTCGCTGACCTTTGTGTCGTCGTCAGGAATGGATTCTGTGGCTTCCACCTCCACATTGGATCCTTCAACGTCTCCCAGGTCATGCCAGTTTCGGTCCTTTGACAGCCGCAGGACAGGACGATTCGAGTGTGCGTTCACTTCCTCTTCCAGCATGCGGAGCCTCGCCACCCTAGATGAACTGAGTGCAATCACCTTGAGACTTGGAAGGTGCTTGACACCAATAATCCCTGACTCCAAATCTGAGCTCCTGATGTCTATACTTTCCATCTGAGGGGAGGTGTCCTCCTCAAATCTAATCTCTTTCAGGTGGTCCATATCGCCCCAAATCTCAAACTCAAATGCCCTGAGGTTCAGGAATGCTCTGGTTCCAAACACTAATTTCTCTCCAAGGTATGCACCGCTGTAAAACTTGAGGCGCATGAGTTTTGGCAGCTTCCCAAGTATCTCCATGGTTTTATCTTCCATTAGCTGGCAATCTATAAACAAAATCTTCACCAAGTGTGTAAGATTCATGAACCAGTCGGTCATCTCTCCTATATATCCACACAAACTGAGGCTCCTCAGGTGGGGAGGAGGGGAGGTAGAAGAAATCAACCATCCAAGTCCTCTATCCTGGTGTTCGCTGGCCCACACACTGAGAGAACGAAGGGAAGAGAGCTTCTCAATGGATGCACAAAGTATCTTACACTTTTTCTTGGAAGCCCCGTATGTTCCTATGGCTAATTTTCTTAATCGGGTCAGCTCCCCGAGCTCTTTAACTGCTTTGCTGCTAGTTCTTCTAATGTCCACAGACTCTAATATCTCCAACTCTTTTAGGTTTCCAATTCCTCTTGGAACCCTCACTCCATCTCCATCAGTCCTGGACCAACCGCTAGAGCAGCCCATGTGTAGATCACCAATTGCTCTGGCACGTCTATATGAATCACCACTAGAACAACCTATTAGGATTATTGGCAGGCTCAATGTGGCAAACAAACAACGCACTGGTTCTTCTGGATCCAAAAAATAATAGCCTTTCCTATTACACCGGATGACACGGAGATCTCGAAGTTTAGTGATCTCCGTTGGCAGAGTTGTAATATAACTGTTTCCCATGTCCAAAATTTGCAGGCCTTGCATATTTCCTATGTCACTCGGAACTGAATATATATTTGCTGACAAATAAGCCCTGACTTTCAGATATTTCAAGTGACACAGCAGCACTATCTTATTTATACCATCTTGTGTGATTCTAAAATTTCCACCCACAACATCCAAAACTCGTAGCATCCTCAACTTAGGTGTAGAAATTGAAGGTGTGAGATCCAGAGTCCAACCACAACACCCCTCAGTAAAAAAAGTTAATGATCGAATATGCCTCCAATCCATGCCTTCCTTTTGGCACTTGCTGTCGTGGTATGCAACATGACGGAAGTTTTCCTCTGGTACATTAATTCCATTACTGTGGATTAAGTGGACAAAATTTTCTTCTCTAGAAATTGAGACTATGATATCACGCATGATGTCATGAACTCGACAAGTTTTGACACTTCCCTCTATACCCAATCTTGATGATTGAATCATACTCCGGCTGATTAGCTCATCAAAGTACTCTTTCCCAACCTCATCAATGGTTGTCCCAACCTTTGCTCTTACAAACCCTTCTGCTATCCATCTACCAACCACATGACTTCTTTTGATTTCATAATCCTCAGGGAAGATGCTGAGATATACAAAACATGGCTTAAGATGTGAGGGCAAGTGGTTGTAGCTGAGGGTCACCACCCTACGTACTGCTTCAAGGCTTGGGTTACTTTCAAGCTCTGAAGGCAGCTTATTATAGAAATTTTCCCACTCTGCTATCTTCTTAGTGGCTAGAACACCTCCAATTGTGAGTATTGCCAATGGTAAATATCCACACTTCTTTACTACTTTTGTAACTAGTGTTCTCAGGTTCTGATCATTGTCCATGTCATCATGTGCTATTTTTGTCTTCCTTTGTAGCAACTTTACGGCGTCATCTATTTGTAGAAGCTCTAGGTGGTAGATGTTTTCTAAAGTACAGTGCCTAGCCAAACCAACATCTCTGGTAGTAACAATTATCCGACTTCCTCTGTTATTTGACCTAGAAAGTGCAACATCACTAATCCAGTTCCAGTGATGTATTTCCCATAGGTCATCAAAAACAATAAAGTACCTCTTATCCTGAATCTCTCTTCTGAGATAGCTAGCAAGGCCCTCTTCCAACACTTTTCCTGCAAGTTCTTTTAAGATCTCGTTCAGTGCATTAACACCAAAAAATTGACTGATCATGTCTTGGAGCATCGCCCTCCTGGAAAATGATTGTGACACGGTGATCCAAGCATTATAAGGAAAGCTCTTCAGAGTATCCTCCTTGCTTTCATAGGCTTTCCTTGCAAGAGTAGTCTTCCCTAAACCACCCATGCCAACCACACATATCACCTTAGCTGGACCGTTCATAGCGGTGACATCAATCAGAGCAATCAACTCTCTTTTAGGTGAAGCAAAGCCCACAAGTTCTGCTTCATCAATGTTGCTTGCTGAGTTATTGCGGATATCTTCCATGTTCGAATCCATATCATCAGATACGTTGGAGGATTCCGTCTTGATTAACTTGTAGCGCCTATTCCTGTTGCTCACTTCTTCGATTCTTGATTTGAGATTGCGAATCTGGACAGCTATTCGATGACGATCTTTGAGCTTCAACAACTGTTTTGACAAGCTATGGCTCGCCACATGGACCATAAACTCGTCAAGGCAATCTTCAATGTCATAGGACAAATCTCGTACTTGCTCTGCCCAAACCTTCACTAGTTTATCCTTTTTCTCTGTTACTTCAGGAGCTTGCAGGAATGCTTGCATGGTTTTTAGCTCATCTTTGATGAACCTGTGAAACAAAGTTCAAAATAAATTCACATCCACATTTACAGAAACGAGATAAATTTGTCTTGTATACATGACGACCCAACTCTTTATCCAGCAACCTTCCACTTGGCACATGCAGCCACACCTTGATGGAAGGAGTTTTAAGGCACATGGAACTATGAAAGGAGTTGCACAACTTTAAGCTAATCACTCTATAGAGCCTATATATATTTTAGGATGGCCAAATTAACACGAAAATGGTGTTGGATGTTGATTCCAGGCCTCAATCACGAGCCTACTTAGTCTTCATTTATTTGAAGCATGAAAAAACATCTAGACACGTTTGGTTTTTGTTGTGAATGAATCAGCTGGGAGTCGGTTTACAGTTTACACAACGTGCTTACCACATCTCCTTCTGCACGCCCATCAGCAAGCTTATCTCAGTACTGGCGGCTGATGCCGCCTTGCTGACCGCGCTGCCCAGGATCGACTTTGCAAAGATGAGCGCCGCCTCCGCCATCTCCGGTTACTCTCCAAAAAATCCAGCTCGCAGTTCTCCCTGATCACATCCGGAGGCTGAAATCATCAGTAAAAAAATGAGATCCAACCTGAAGGAACTAAGTGATTTTTCATTAAGATTCATTAAGAAAAGAAATAGGCACCCAATAAATTCAGTCAATAGAGGATTTGAACCTAGGTAGTTGGGTGTATGACCACACCTCTCACCCAACCAGTTGAGCTAGGCTCACTTTCTTAAATCATCAGTACGACAACTGAATATCTTTCTATATCTACTTCTTGTGGCATTTCTCGAATTTTTTTCTTGTACAAGTATTCTAAAAAATCTATAATAGGGACTTCTTATGGGGAAGTCCCTCATAGTTTTCTGCCAATAAGGGACGGACAAATTAAAGCAGATGACGTGAAAAGATACAGGTAGAAACCAAAACAAATATCAGATCATCTAGAGAACTGCAGGAAATGGGTTTCACTTACTCGGCAAGCACCCTATGGGATGATTTCTGATTCATGAAACTTGATGTCCGAATTGGAACCCAGAGTGCTCTTGGAACAGCCAAGCCCACACACAGAGTACCACGGGCTGATACTGTGATAGACAGGTATCACTTAATTCGAAGCATTTGGCTTCAAGTTTAGCTCCACTACTTGGATGGACTGCACTGGATCTGGATCTGGATCTCCGTCGGCGTAAACTAATGTTGTTGATAGCTACAGTCCTCGTGACGACTGTAAGTGGCAACGTGCTTTGGCGAGGCTGCTGAGGTCGCAAATCTAGAGGTGGATCAACTTGCATTTTATTTTAGCACCACGAGATGCAACTGCAAGCAGTGGAGTTATTCTTTTGTTCTCCCTGCTACGAGTCACACAATTCTTTTTTCCTTGGTAAAGGAGTCCTAGCATAGATATAGCTCTGTTTCTCTAATTTTTATTAGTCTTTCTGACATTTTTTAAGTTTATTAATTTATCATTATTATTTGGTGGTTGATGGATCGGACAAACTAATTAATTTAGCTAGTACGCAACAAATGGCAAGGGAATACTTTTCACCCAAATTATGATAATGCGTCATCGGCATACTAGAACTATATGTAGACTGTATTTGCCCTCTGTTGGCTAATGGGCTACGATGGAGTATACTTATTTCCTAAATTTAAAAAATGTTAGGGGTTCATGCTATTGCAGGCTATCACAAAAAATTAATTATGCATGTAGATTAGTAGATAGACTAATCTTATCGAGAACTGCAGCCCTCGTGAGGATTTTCAAATGGTTCTCGTGAATCTAGAGGAGGATTAAATTAATTATGTCTTGTTTTTGGCACTGGCACCATCTGCAAGCAGTCATTCTGGGAATCGGAAAGCCGCCACGAGCGTGATGGGCTCCGTCAGAGACGTGAGCACGCGTAGGGTTCCGCTACCTGAAAGACGAGCTGAGCACCATGGACGCCGTGCTAGCTGCAGCCTGTAGAGGTTCGCCGTTCGCATGACAAGTAGGATGATCAGATCGATCCACTACCACTAGTCGAATATTCAGACAGTTCCTTTTATGCAGAAACACTGAATTTGCGTCGTTGCCATTCTTGCATGTGCTGTCTTTAAGGACTTCTTTTTTCTTGCAAACAGCAAAGGCAGAAATGAGAAATTCCTCCATCATCCCTATCAGACCTTCCATACCTCCTACCCAGCTGCAGGGCTTAGGAGCTCATATGTGTGTCCACTCTCAGGCCAAACCAAAAACCTAATAGCCAAATGGGATAAGGCTATCAATTTTTTTTCTTTAAGGATAGGCAAGAAACTGCCAATTATAATTTCTTAAAAAGATCTTACTGATTTAGTTTTTGTTGGCTTGCGCTCTAATATTAAAGAAAAGCTAGAGCACTTTGAGTTTCTCTCTGTTAATCAATTGCTACAAAAAGCTTTGACCGTCAAAAGCCGAAGTAATATTGGAAATCTCATAAATTACATCTCCCTAACATACATACTATTGAATACCATTAAGATGGCTTGGACGATGAAACTACTAATTGTTTTATTACTAAATTTATTTGGCCAGCACAAGCTAAATCAGTTCCTTACTCTTCCCTCTAGCCAATTCACAAGAATCAGCATGAGATGATGAAATTTATATGATGAATCCAAGTGTGATCGATTTTTTGATGAGATGTTAGAAAACGGACACATTAAATTATTGCATCCTTTGCCAGCACTTGATGAGTTGAAATGTCGTGCATATTGAAAATGGCATAATTCTGCTTCTCATGTTCCTAATGATTGTAATGTCTTCCAGAGGCAAGTCCAATCAGTCATATTAGTGAAGGCCGATTGAGTGTATCATAGATGTTGATTGATAGGATGCCCTTCCCATCAATGCTTTTGAATTGAAGAATCATGTTGTCTTGATTCAGCCTAATCATGCATCAACTTGAGTCTGCTGCTGGAAAAACAATGTGATAATTGGAGATCCCAAGGAAGACAGCAAGATTGAAAAGACCTTGGGCCGTGAAATCATGTTCGGGAAGTCATTGGATGGCCAAGAGAATATTAAAATCACCATCAAATCTTCTGGGCTTATGGGGCAAGCAAAAGCTCCTGTTGGAGAGTAAAAAGGAGATGACATTGCTATTATCCAGGGTGTTAAACGGCGAAAAATGCCAAGGCCTATTTCTTTAATCAGTCTAATTAAAATGGATCAAAGACCCCCCACGCACCTACAAGCCAAGGCATCCGGAGATTAAAAATTGGAAGGTCAATAAAATCAAGAATTCCAGCAAAGAACTCCTTTTTCTTGCAAACAACAAATGCAGAAATAAGAAATTCCGTCACCATCCCTATCAGACCTTCCATATGTACATCCTACCCAGCTGTAGGGCTTAGGAGCTCATATGTGTGTCCACTCTTAGGTTAACCCAAAAACTAAAAAGCCAAATAAAATCAAGAATACGATGTTGCATCAACATTACCTGGGAAGACAAGCGTCAAGCCAACACACCATCACGGTCGCTTACACCGTCATTACCGATGTTGCCCCACATTGATCCAACCCTTGCCATGTAGGGCTAGCCACCATAGTCCACTGCATGCCAAGCACATTTCACTCCATCGAGCCTAAGAGGGGGGAAAGGGGAGTATTGAATTAGGCTTTCTAAAAACTCGTACTCTAAATTATGGCATCTAATTCAACTTATGTAAACCTATGCAAAAAAGTAATCCATCTAGATATGCAACTAAGGTTTTGCTAAGTTTGTTATTATTTCTACTGCAAAAGAGTTCTACAACCTATGTAAAACTTGGAATGGTGTCTCAACACCCCTCTATCTTCAGCACACTCTAACATGCACAAATGAGTCGACCATAAGGGGTTTATATCAGCAGTGCACCGAAAAAAGGTTAGGTGCTATTGCTGAATTGATCTGGTGAGCACCACGTCTGTAAGGAAATGGACCATTGGCCCATTTAGTTTGGATTTTTGTGTTTGATGATCAACATGACCATTTGGACTAACTTTACTTGCTAGTGTTTTTTGATATAGTTCAACATGATCGGATGATCAACACCTCAAGCAAGACATTAGAAGCATTGTTGAAGACCTATAAGACATGCAAAAGTCCAAGACACAAAGATGGAACAAAGCCAGACACAAAGATCGCAAAGAAACAAGTTGAGAGAAGGAGTTGTGGATCGTCGGACCCTGAGGGGCCGTCAGACCAATATGGGAAGCAAACCCTGGCAGCAGCAGCGTTCAGGCAGGGCATCGGACCAAATGTCGTTACTATTCATAGGACAGAGAAGACACAGAGGCATCGGACCGAGGCAACAGTGAAAGCATCGGACCAATTCGAGTAGAGTCTGACGGTTTCCAGTAAGGTTCTAGAGAGGGTTTTAGGGCGTTGTTGACACCTGTGGGTGCAAGCAGAAAAATCCACAAACGCACGGATATCGTAGTAGCTTTTCACCCAAAGTGTTCTAAGTATCGTATCCACAGGGAAACGTATGAGATTAACTACAGTCTAACTTAACCAGGGATAGCAACACGGTTAGGATAAATAGGAGTGTAGAGAGGACTTTGATGGCTTTTAACTTCTAACTTAAGTTAGCGTTGTATTCTAGTGTTCACCAAGGGACATTACTAAGGAAGAGTATAGCTAAATATGCCTCTTCCGTTGCAACCAGGTCCTACTAGTCCTACAAACAGTAGGTGGGTTACAAAGGACCAATGTACTGTAACTTACGCGGTCTACCACATGTTTTAGAGTGCAGGGTGCATCTATGTTGGTAATTCTTAACGTATGCAAAAGAATCCGCAAGCGCATGAAATTACCGCTGTAGCATTTCACCCGGTGGTATTCAGGGTATCATATTTCCACGAGGAATGATAGTGTAGAAGTCTCTTAGCTAGTTCACCTAAGATAACAAGAAGGAGAGTGGCTCGGGTAGCGATGTTTTTCTAAGGATCGAGTTCTTAAGCTAAGATAGCTTTGGTCACTACAGACTTGCTTCGGGCACCGGCTTATACTTGGTCTGCCAAGTACCTCCGGCCTATAGCTCTACGCCAAACCCAAATGTGGTGGATTACAAGGGACGGACAGGGCTATCACCACATGCCGCCTACCCCTCAACTGTGGGCATAAGGCAAACGAAGGTAACCTCTAGCCTAGACACCACGTCTATGCTATTGACTACTACTCTAGCGTCAATTAGGGTTATCCGTCTTCATCAGGGCCCTCTACTAGAATATCCGCTACGAGAGCGGACGACGAACCCAGAAGCAAATAGTAAACAATACTAACTTTACTTAAGAACTCATCACCGTAGAAGGACACGAACCTTGTACTCCAAGCAGCACAAGGTCCGTCGAGGTACAAGTGTAGAGGGAGCCGACATCTTTGGTACTCCTCTCACTCTTACTCACTCACTCCCTACACTAGAACTAGCTAAAGAGCTAAGATAGGAATGGAGCTCTTCTCTTCTTGTCACATTGTGTCTTCTCTTGTGTTGTGTGGAATGAGATGTCCCATGAGGAGAGGAGTGGCCTCCTTTTATAGGTGGAGAGGAGGGACTGATCCTTGGAATATTCCTTGTTCCCCTCATAAATTGTCCAAACCGCCCTCTAGGTGCACTAAACCTGGACCGACCCTCGGCACCAACGTTGGGAAAGGCGTTAAGTGTCTCCTCATGAAAGATGGGCCCGAGGCGCGTCCAGAGGGGTGCGGGTGCACCACATGTAACATCCTTGATGTTAAAAAGTGATTAAAAATTTTATCATGATCATCATTATGCATAATCATCAAGCATCAAGTCATTAATGCATTTCATGTTTAATTTATAGCATGTAAATGTTGTTTATGAAGTGTTTTATATGTTTCATGAAATGATGTCAATAATAGTAATTAAGAAACTTTGTGAAATTTTGGTGTGAAAATCTCCTAAACAATTAAAATTTTTCCTTAATACAATTTGAAGTGCTAAGTTGATACTTTACATTAGTATCAAAGATATGTTGTGTTTTTGAATCAAACATGTTCAAATTTAAGCTCAAATATTGAATTTAATAACTACTTCTCAGACAGCCATTTTGACTGTCCTTGTTTCAACCGTAATGGAGTTCAATTTTTGGGGAATTATTAAATCAATTTTCACAAATAAAAGTTGAACAACTTTTGTTTCATTGGTTGGTATGATGTTTAAGTTTTGGTAATGTGCCATTAGTGGTGATGATTGATTAATGGTTGTTAACTAATTAATTCCCAAAAATGCTTAAGCATAACTGTTTTCAAAACCTCAGGAAACTGAATTCAGAGTTGCAATTTCAAGTTCCTGTGTTCAAAATTCAAAATCTCTCAAACCTTTGATCTTTTGACGTCGGCCTTTAAACAAAGTTGGATATCTCGGGAAGATTAACAACTTTTGTTAATGGAGCTAATCAAGTTTATGTTTTGAATTGGGAGAAAGAAAGAAGGGAAAATGCTCTATCAGTCGGCTATAGTACCACCGGCAGTAGCCTACTTGCCTCATCACCGCCAAGCACCAATTGGCCACCCTCACGCTGCTTCTCATGCCTAGACGCGCGGCTGTCTGCGTGGCTGAGCTCGCGCAGCCGCTAGCACGCCCAGAAGTCTTGCTGCGCCCTTTAAAAGCCAAGCGTTGGCACCGTCTCTCTTTTCTCTCTCAGCACCGCCGCTGGCCGAGCTCTCTTCGACGGCGAAATTCATCGCCGACGATCAACCATCACCCAATAGCTCGCTCACCCAGCTTAGCCTGTTCCTTGCACTTCTATATCATCCGGTTGCGCCACCTCTTCCGACCAGAGTCGCCCATTCGCCGGAGTTTCACCGCGGCTGCTCGCCATCGCCACAGCGAGTGACCTCTCCATGGCCAGCCCACTGTGATGCACCAACCTCCCTCTTCCCGCTTGATTTGAGTTCCTAGTGCTCCCCTATTGCTCATCGTCTAGTTCGTTTCGTGTTTGGTGCACAGGGCACGTCAGAACGCCATCGCGCCACTGGTTCACGCCACCACGTTCGTCCTCAATGATGGCAAACCACCTCTGCTCCTTCTCTACTTCGTCTAAGTGGTCAACCAAGTCATGGTGAGCATCCTGATGCTACCTGTGCCCTCCGTTTAATCGTTACCACACTCGAGTCACCGGCGTAGTGCCACGCCACCATGTCGAGCGCCGCCGCGACCACCATGGCCGC
The DNA here is from genome assembly GCA_904845875.1 of Miscanthus lutarioriparius. Classification (NCBI taxonomy): domain Eukaryota; kingdom Viridiplantae; phylum Streptophyta; class Magnoliopsida; order Poales; family Poaceae; genus Miscanthus; species Miscanthus lutarioriparius. The sequence continues at coordinate 92,032,574 of CAJGYO010000009.1, forward strand.
GGGCGAGTTCGCTCTGAGTCCTTATTCGCCCATCCGACCCCTTAGGCGAGTCCGCGAGGTCAAGCTGAGCATGTATATGTAGTTTCTGTAGCCGTTGATCTCGCCGTCGTCAAGCTCCGCCACGCCGGAGATCCACCGTGCCGCCATAACCGCTGCCATGCTCGCCGTGGTGTTTGAGGAGATGAACCAATACCCTGAGCGCGTGCAGGAGGTTACGGGGAGTCAGTAGGGACCGACCTTGTCGCCGGCGAACTCGCCGTCGGTGAGAACCCGCCGGTCAATGGCGGTGTACCCGCGGTTGTGCGCGGGGGCACTATGCCGATGACCCGGACCCCCCTGTCAGCGTCTGTGGGTAACAGAGAGCTGAGTGAGAAAAGTTCCAACCGGTTTAATCTTTTTAGAAAATAATTAATAATGTTGATTCTTGTTTAATTCATAACTAATTATAGAAGTGTGATAAAAATATGAAACAAATTTTGTTGCCTTTGTTATGATGTGCTCTAGTTATGAAAAATATAAGTTAGCCATTTTCAGTAATTTTGCTATGCTTAAAAATTCAATCTTTTAATGGAAAATGCTAGGTTTCTGATTTGTGTAGGCCAAATTAATAATCCTTTAATCATGAAACTTTTTTGTGTAAATGTCATATGTTGATATCTGTCTCCTCAAAAAGTTTGGTATTGTTTTGATATTTCTAATTTGATTAATTAATTTAGGGTTGTTTAAATACCTTTTCCATGTTTAAATAAATACTAAAATATGGTAGAAAAATGAGTAAATGATTTTGGTGACTTTTAACTATTGAGTGAAGTCCTTGGAACATCAAAACCCTATTGTTCCTTGGCAACTTATTCAATTGCTTGTTGTAGCCATAATCGACTTGTTAATGACAAATAAACTTGTTTTGTGAGTAATCAACTTAGTTGTACCGTGAAGGAAAGTTGTACTCCACTTTCTAAAGTTTGTTTAAGTTTATCCATGCACTTTGTATGCCTCTCATCATGCATCATGTCATGCATTCCATCATGTTAAGCATGCATCATTATTTACATGTAGTGCACGTGAGTGAGAAGGCTCGGCATGATCAAGTTTCGCAGAAGGTTCTTCCTCCAGTGATGTTGATGCCAAGTTGGACTTTGGTGATCCTTTTGCGATTCTGACTTTCCCTGCAACACAGTCAAGCCCCGGAGCATGCAACTTTTCCTTGTTGTATATAAATACTTTTATTACTTGAGTCCTATAGTATGTGCATTAAGTAAATAGGAATTGGTTGAATACCAATTGCTGCATGGCTTACCTTGGTATTCCAATACCTTTCCTTGGCACCCTTTAGAAGTTATAGGTTAGTTGATGCTTAGCCATGCTTAGCTCCTAGATGTCAGAGGATGAGTTCATCATTCGAGCCGATACTCTTTCTCAAGAATAAATTAATGGAACATGAGACAGATAATACGAGACCGGGTGGGTTAGCTTGCATTGAGAATGTAGTCTTAGTGTAGTGCTTCGCCTGTGTCAATTGAGGACCGTTCGTTGTAGACCTGTATGATCAAGATTGAAAGTACTTAACTACATGCCATCAGTAAGCCTGAGTACCTTGGCTATTCCATTATGCGAATTGATAACACACACTGGGAGTGGAGAGATGGCGGAAGTAGCGTGTATCCACCCTACGATACCATCCGAGATGGCCTAGGGTGGAGGAGTACTGTGCTCCCGGGTGGTGCGATCTAGTTCATGTTTTGGAGGATCCGAGGGAATGGTTGATATATGTAGGTCCGGGACCTACATATGTCGTGCTGGTTAAGGTTTAGTCTAGCTGGATGTATATCGATTTGAATTACCGTCTCTCCCGGTGTTGGCACCAAAACATGTTGGCACATAGCAAGCCAAACGGATCTGCTTAGGATGAGCCTGGAGATCCGCCTGGCTTCAATGCAGGGTTAACCGATCCTACGTATTCCTCCCAAGACATGTCAGTCAATTTGACCCTGCAATTGATAAGGAGATAAAGTTTAACAGTAATTTAAGGTGGAACATGCCGGTCCTTGCCCAGACAGTTCCAAGTGTGCCGCTTCGGGAGCAGCCAGAAGGGAAAATCGACTAAATAGCCGATATGCGATGAAATCGACTGTTACAGACAATAGAGCTTATGAATCGTGATTGATTTTATGTTGATAAGTACAATGCCCACAGATGTGAGTGAAATCATCGCCTAGGTGGATATTACCAGTGTGAATCATTGAGCCGATGAATCTAATCGAGAAAGGATATAACATGCAAACAAATCGACTGTCTAGCATAAATGGATCTACAAACGCTCTGAATCTAATCTGTTACCATCAATAGTGAGGTTCGACCGGATCGATGGCAGCTATGATGATAATAACAAACCAAAATCGAAGAATCCGCAAAAACATCTATACTTCGACAGGCTTTCTGAAAGACACGCTATACGTGAAGGCTCAGACGAATCGGCTAAAATAGCCGATTCGGGTGAAAGGGGACTACAGCGTGTGGATAATTGACTATTTCACGTAAACAAACCTATGAACTCATCAGACCTAACCTGCTATCTCTAATAGTGGGGTTTGACCAGATCTATGCAGCCGTGATAAAGACAATAAATCAAACCTTTAAAGTAAACATATCTATTCAAATTTAACAGAATCATGGAGACACACTGTAGACGTTAAAGCATAGGATCGGCTCTTTAGCCGATATAGGCATAGCAAACAGTTAAGATCATGTCAGATCGAGAACAAATCTACCAACTAGCGTCCTCCGATCTAAAGTGCTATCAGTGGGGATCGATCGGATCATTACAACCATAATAGTGAAATGTAGACCAGATTTAACTAGCCAGCAAACCTCTTCAAGATCATACGTGCCTTAACCGTGTACTATGCACGATCAAGATCAAAGTAGAACAGCCAATAAAACACGATCCGTCACTTAAAGTAGGAATCATCGTGTTGTAACAAAGCAAACGACGGACTCAAAGGATATGAAGCCGATCTAGTTCGATCTCGATCGGGCAGATTGATATTGCTGCAAACTAATAACAATGAGAACATTAGCAAGATCGGCAACTTAATGAATCTACCCAAAGGTTGCCACTCTTAGGTAGAGCCAATAACTTGACCTTAATCTAATTCGAGTAGTGGAGGTCGACCGGATCAATGCAGCCGTACTTGAACTAGACAAGATCGATAACTAGCTTATACTAGAGTTCGCAGTGGAGGCCGACCAGATCGATGCAGCCACACAAACAGAAGTATAAGCCATGACGGTACTTATAAATAAGCCGAAGGTCGGTCGGACCGATGCAGCCCTGCTTGCTGAAGAACTCGCCGAGATCTACTCTACTCCTACTCCTAAGGATTGGCCGGAGCCAAAAAAGTAAGTAACTTGTATTGATTGATTGGATGTCCTATACAATAGCCGGGGTCCAATATTTATACCCGGAGCCTAAGCATGAATCTTACTCAAGTACGACTCATTACAACCTTTGGTATATAAGAAAACATTCCTAACTTAAGATAACTTGGACCCTAATCTTTCCTTTTTGTAGAGTCCGATGTGTATTTTCTAACGCCAACCATAGCTCATTGTCGTTATCTGCTGACATCATCTGAAGAGAGCCGATTCCAGTGTCGCATCTAAATTAGCTAATATCGATCCTCATGCAATCGATTCCTTGATTGACGCAATCTTGGAAGCTTCAAGTTTTCACGTTCTTCTTCCCAAATTTTGGTGTAAACACGTGCCCCCCAATTTTGGGATAAAAATGTTTTTATTCTAAAATTTCTATTTATCTGTTTACCACGTTGCAACCGTTCTATTCTGAGATATATGCGTGACGCCTGACTTCCTGGCCTGGGTCTTATATAATATCCTAATAGTATCTTTTTCAACTCACTCGGCCTGTTTGCTTTCCCCTTCTTTCTCAAGCAAATCTTAACGGCCGACGCTGCCATCACCAAAGCCTCAACCCTAGAGAGTCCTCTACCTTATCAAACTTTTATTCAAGTAGTCTTTCTCAGATTCAAATCTATTTTGGCTGCAATGGCGATCAGTGACCATGTCCCTGAGGTAACTTACCATTTCTTTTTTCAAAAAAATATTTGATGAATTCTCCTGCCAATTGTTCTAACAAACTTTTTCAGGACACCGAATTTGATCCTCCAAGCTTGGACAGGAAGGGGCATTGTTGACACAAAATGTGACGCACTGTGCCTCACACACAGCAAGCCGGAAAGCGTGGCTTCAATCGGGTTCCCGGGTGCTTCGTGACCGGAAGCGTGCCGGTCGGTTTGACTGAAAAAAGAACTAACAAGGGATAAAATAAGTTAAATTAAACCGGAACATGTCGGTGAGACCAGATAGTTCCATATATACTGACCACGGGCCACTTACACAACGACATACAACTATAGGAAGTCATGCGCCCAATAAGTTTATAAACCATTCGCTAATCGTAAGATGAACACACGTAAAGATCCGATTACCAATGCATGTGCATGGGAAGACATGTTTGAACAAGTGAAATTAATTATGAATTAATGCATAACCAAGCTCAAAGAATCCAACCGAGTTGGGATCCATGAAGAAGGAACGTGCAAATAAACACGATTAAACTAATCTAAAACACGCATCCGCGCATACGACACCTAGTTCCATCAAAGCTTAAACGTAATTATCATGCATGAACCCACAACATGTAACAATCTAGATTAAAATAATTCAGCCATTATGAGCATGTTATCTATTTGCGAGAGGTAATATGACAAGAATGATCATTGAAGCACGAATAAAACCACAAGAGATGGCGAATAATGTCAATCTAGATTGGGCAAAAAGTGTGTTACAAATATATGAAATATTTAAAACATGCAATACAGGATAACTTAATGAATCTATTTAGATTTTGCCGTATCTAATAGAGCCGATAACTGCATCTTGCTTTCACTAAGCATATTGAGCAAAACGCACCGCATACGGTATCTACTCAATAACAAAGCATAAGCAAAGACTTCTTGATTGTCAAGCAAAGATCCGCCGCATACGATCATTGAAAACAAACAAGACTACTTGCATCACGTCTAAATCCACCGCATGATACTAAACATGATAACAAGGTTGTCGGAACTTACGGAGGTCGACGGATCGATGACTCCTCTCGAAGAACTCGACGACACGACAAAAGGACTCGAAAGTTGGCACGGGGCTGGTTGTATTGATTTGGTTGTGTACCTCTATTACAATGGTCGAGGGTCAATATTTATACCCTAGACAAAACACGAGTCCTAGAAGACTACGATTTACAAAGGAACTTCTAAACAAACTTGGAAACTTACGATTCCTTACCCTAAACTCTCAGAGTCCTTTATTATTACAACTTTCATCTTTTCGATCGGCCTTGCCTGCCATCTTCTGCTTTCCCGAATGGAGTCACCGCCTTCTGGAGTAACCGACCGCACAAGCATTTAGCCGACCGCTTGTTTTGTCTGCCGAATACCCTTCTTCCCGCATGCGGGTCCACCTGTCATCCTCCAGAATCGACCAAAATCCAGTGTTAACACATGCCCCCTCAATTTCGGGATAAAAGTTGTTTTTATTCTGAAATTGACCACAAGCTCCTTCTTCTTCCTAGGTCAGCACCGTTCAACACCGCAGCCGCTGCCCAAAAATTCAAGTTTTCAGCGCAACCTCGGACCTACTTCGAATCTTCAATGGCGACCCAGGATGAAATCCCAGAGGTAAACTTTACTTATATTCGCAATTTTCATTTGATCCTCCGTTCCTCTTTTGGCTTATTCCTCTTTGATTTCAATCACCTTCTAAAGGAATACAAGAACCAGATTTTGATCCCCTATGCTGCCAACCTCGATTCCTATTTCCTCGGCCCAATGGGAAATCCTGACCCTTCCGAGATTATCGAGAAGGAAACCCAAAGAATCCCTTCAAATGGGGATCACCTCGCCAAACCGATGGCCAAACACGTTCAAGAATTGGCCATTTCCCCAATCGCGGGATGGCGGAATTGGTACAGAGAATGCTAGAGAAAAGCGGCAGACCCTTCGGGAAAGTCAAGACATCAGGTCATTGTTTGGAATTATCCTTAGCGAAACACCCGAAACGATTCCCTCTTGATAGCGACTTCCCATTTTGGTCCGACACCATTAATGCCTTCATCTTTGGTCATGGTATGATGACCATCACTCTAGCCGACGTGTTCATGATGACCGGCTTGAACATGTCACTACCAAGATACCCCTATAAGTACAAGAGCAAAAGTAATCAAAGAGCCGTCGATTACGGATGTGGATGGGTCAAACACATCCGAACTACATGAATGCATCCGCACTCGCCTCTCGACAAAGACTTGAAAGCTTTCATGAATATGTGGCTATGCAGATTCATCTTTTGTGGAAAATCCAATGAACCAACCCCGAATCACATGGTGATGGTGAGGACTTAGTCATGCGGAACTCTCGGATCCCACTAGGCAAATATCTCTTAGGGTCTGCATTTATCATATGATGCATCGAGTTACTCTTCGATGCGCCAAGGTGAAGAAATCTCTTGTGTGAATGGTCCCGGTGGCTAATTCAAATGTGGCTCCAGCTATATATGCATCGAGATAACCTCTGTGAGCCTCCTCAATCTAAGTTTTCCTTTAGTTAACTATGCTTGAGGTAGTACAAAGAAAGGTTAAGGCTTGTCGACTTATGGGGAAGCAAAGAGCATCTATCAAAGCATTGACATAGACATTGGCCATTTCTTCAAGCTATTTTTCAAAGGATTCGACAATGTACTCTGGTTCCCTTACAAAGAAAATGAAAATTTGACTTTGCCACAGCAAGTTCAAATATGAAATTGGTTGTTCAGTCAAGAATCCACGGAGATCTTCAACTCCTTTATCAAACCTTGCACTCTGCCAAATTAATTTCATCATGGGAGGTTAGTGCAGTCCACCTATGAATTCTACTATCCAAATATGGTGGCCGGACAATTAGGATGTGGCCACCGCCCCAAAATTCCTCTTCTCAACAATCATGAAGCCAAGGGAAGTAATAACGAAAAGAATGGAAGCCAAGAAAATCTTTGAATTAGGATGGGAATTGCCAACATACTGAACCATCTCCATTTGGGCTAATAGATGTTGCTCATCCCTTCTTTGTCTCTTGGTGGCAAGAATGGCATGCTCATATCTTCAATATATCAGTTCATCCTTTATGCAAAAACTTGCGACTGACTTTGCTTCCGATAGTGAGGTAACTCCATTAGGCTCATCATTTCCTCGCTTTTGAATTCACTTCCTATTTTAACATCTGGTTATGCACATGATTTTGAGCCTACTTCCCGGCCAAAGCAATCCAAAGATTATTCGGCCGGTCCCAATCTCGCTCGATTTGATGCTCCAAAATTAAAGGAATTCATGAAAATCCTCGCAACTTTGGATTCAAGTACCTTTAAAGGCACTCATGAAAACTCCTGCTACTTCGGTCACATCTTCAAGAGGAAAAACAAAAGGAAAACACTGAAAGTTTTCTCTTGCCCAAGAAACCAAGGACCAAGAAAGCCAAATTATCTTTTGAGGTACGAACCCTTTATTCTCTCTCGTTAACAACCCCACTTAGCGATAAACTTTGACCACCTCTATATTCATTACTTCCATCGTAGCCATAAGTCGAAATTCCCAGACTAGACAAAGACCTCGGCAATTTGCAAAACCAACTCCTGAAGTTTCTACCGAAAATGAAGAAATTCATGACGTTGAAGCTTCAGAGACTCATGAAGTGAAGGTTCAAAGGCTCATAAATCTGATGAAACTATAGGTAACATCGTTCGACTAATTTTCCTTTTCTCCTTTCTTTTCCTTTTTTTTTAATAACATCTATCTCTTATGCTCATTATCATTTACTTTATTGAGGATAGATGAAATCTTAGATGAACCGGCAAGGAAACTTCTCCCGATCAAGCTCCAAACTCATCCCTTCCGAACCTTGACCCAGTTCTCCAAAGAAGCTGTATATAACCCATCCCGATGATCAATCACCTCGGCAGTAATGCCTTGTCTTACACTATATTTTAGCAAAATTACCCAATCGGCTAACACCTCCTTTCTTCTCTTTTCTTTAGAAGAACATCACTAAACCGACCACCAGCCACTCTCCTTCTCTATTGAGGACTACATCATTGATAAAAGTGAAGAGATTACTTCTCATCAAACCTTATCATTTGGAAAATCGGGCTCGGCTAAAAGAGATGATCATTCTGCTTTGAACAAGGATACCATTAGTCCGGTTCGGGATGCGAGACGGATAAAAGACCTCCTTGAACTCATTGATCAAGATATCCCCTCTGCTCTCAAGGCCCCCTAAAATCTGCAGCCCATCTTGATGACCACTTTGCTATGGTGAGAAGGGCAACCAAGAACATATCTTTGAGGGTGCTTTCTGCAGAAGGATAGATCTTTGAAGAGAAGCTGGAGATTAAAGATCTTCATTCTCATATCCAGACTGCATAAGAAATTCCTTGACAACCTTGGAGCTGAGCTGAAAGCCATGGAGGATGAAAAAAGCAGATTAGAAGCTCAACTAGCCGAATGAATGCCAAAATTCAGTCTCACAGGCCCATATAGCTAATTTGCGAAGAACATAGAAGCGACTTCACTAAAGATAACTTCACCATCAAAGAAGACCAGCAAATCAAAACTAAGTTATCCAAAGATCCGAGCTCAAGATGAAGATCAAAAAGTGCTAGATAATGTTAGCTTAAATCAGATCAAGCCATAGAGGCAATCAATCATCTTCTGAACAAGTAGACATTGGGCTTGTAATAAACTTAAATGTGATATCCTTTTTCCCTTGATCAACCAACTTTATGTTTACATATTTTTACTTGTTCAAAAACAGAAGCAATTGGTCATTTTCCCTTAGATTACTCGATTAGAATGTAGCCGATTGTCTCCATTCTTCCAATAGCCGAACGAATCCTAATCCAAATGTTGTGAGGGTATAGCCGAACAATGCTGGCTCCAACAAATCAGGGAGATAGCCGAGTGACATCCGATTTAACCCATGCACGCCCTAGCCCAAGATGGCGGCCCAAATTAAAGGAAAAACCCTACTCCACCGTTCGGCATTCTCGCCCACGACTCCGTAGAATTCGCCACGACTCTTCGCTCCCGGCTTATAAATAGACCCTCCGTTAGCCTTCATCATCGCTATCTCCGCTTTAGTGTTCTCACATCCGTCTCCTCCACTTCCTTTGTTCGATTCATCCCGTAGAAAACCCTAACCTCCACCAAAGTAAATGGCGACGATGGCGGCCGTGGCAAGCGTCCTGCCGACGGGGAGGCTGAAGGAAGCAGAGCATCACGCTGCCGGCGCCGTGGGTACGATTCGCTTTTTTGCCCCCTTGCAATTTTCTTGTTCATCTCTTAGTTTTAATTTTTCTTCCTCATTCATCGGGATAAGGGTCATCCGAGTTCCGGCCAATATCATCTCCTTCCTCCCATGACAAAGAACTCCAACCAGAACTCCATCATCCGGCTCTTCCACTCTTCAAGCTCCTATCATTCCAATCCTTGGGGCCCCATGGAACCGGCCAGATGCACACCATCCATATTCTCACGAGGAGGCGCTCAAGTTTCGCCAGAGAGGGATGAAGCCCGGAGGAGCTAGGCGATGTCTCCAAGAAATTCGACATCGAGCAAGCCGAATGGGAGGACCAAATGAAGCAACTCGTGGACGCCATCACCGGTTTGATATCTTCATTTGGTTTTAGCATCCTCGGCTTCCCTCGCTTGCAGACCCATTTTCCTTTTCGCCCGACTCTTTACGTGGAGAATGACCGCCTTAAAGCGGCGGCGAACAAGATCGCCGACAAAGTGAATGCCTGGGGAGACATCCGAGGCACGCCTCGATCTTTGTGGACGGCCGTGTTGATCGTGTCGTCATCCAAGGTGTGCACCTCGGTGTTTCTCTCTCGTGGCGGCAATGACCTCCCGAACCAACGAAGACTACTCCTTCCACCCGGTCGGCTTTACGGAGGACGCCTTGGACGAGATCGACGACATCGATGAGCGTCTGGAGGTCTCGATGATCATGCCGTCGCCCTCGCCGAATCCACATCCCAAATCCGTCCTCAACAAGTTATTTGAGGAGTAGTTTGTATTAGGATGGACTTCAGTAAATAAACTTGTCTTTTGGAAGAATACTTATTTCTTTGATCCCTTTTGGTAAAATTACTGCATGTCGTCGGAAAAATGCTGAAAACAACCCGGTCTTGCATAAACATTCTTGTGCTAGAGGCGACGCAAGTCTGCATCGGCTATTTTGTGCTAAAGGCGATATGAACAATATCGGCTATTCTCGATCTTATATCTGATTTTTTAGGCTAAAGGTGATTTTCTTTTATCGGCTTTTCCGATCTACATTCATGAACCAACCTCAACACTGGGGGTAATACTTCTTAAGAAATCTTCCATTGATAGCTCTCGTAAACTCCTCTCCAAATAAAGTCCTCAATATGTATGCATTACCGGTACACATTCTACTATTCGGAAAGGACCTTCCCAATTTGGAGACCATTTGCTTACGCTCTATCCTTTGTTCCAACTGGCAATATAGTTTTCCAAACCAAGTCTCCTTCTCGCGAACTGCCTCATTTCTAACCCTTTTGTTATAATACTTGGCAACGAGTATTTTATTTTTCTCAATATTTTCCAATGCCTTGAGACGAATCAAATGTAAATCTTCCAATTCATCCATCATCGATTCTTATAATCTTCTTCTACCAATTCTTTACGTAACACAACTCGCCTTGAACTCCGACGTAATTTCCATGGTAGTACAAAGATGATGCCCATAAACCAGTTCATAGGGAGACATTTGAGTGGACCCATGACAAGCCATTCGGTAAGCCCACAATGCTTCATTAAGAACCAAGTGCCATCTCCTTGGTTTTCATTAATCTTCTTCTGATGATTTTAATCATAACCTTATTTGATGCTTCGCTTTGACCATTAGCTTGTGCATAATAAGGAGAAGAATTATATAACTTAATCCCCATATCTTTGGCAAAATCACAGAATTACAAGAAGTAAACCGAGTTCCTTGATCATTTGTTGTTATAGTTTGAGGAATCCCGAATCTGTGAATTATATGTTCCTTAACAAAACGATCATATTCTCTGACGTTACCTTCTTCAAAGGGATAGCTTCAACCCACTTGGTGAAATAATCCATGGCCAATAGTACAAATTTGTGTCCCTTACTAGAAGGAGGATTGATCTGACCAATTAAATCTACACCCCATCCTCTGAACGGCCAAGGCTTGATTATGGGATTCATAGCAGATGCTGGAACTTTTTGAATATTGCCGAATCTTTGACAATTATGACACCCTTTGTAATATTCAAAACAATCCTCCAACATAGTCGGCCAAAAATAACCAGTTCTCCTAATTATCCACTTCATCCGATAAGCTGACTGGTGTGCACCACACAATCCTTCATGAACCTCATACATCACTTTCTTGGCCTCTTCTTGACTTAAACATTTGAGCAATACTCCATCGATGGATTTGTAATATAACTGATTATCAAGGAACACAAATTTGAGAGCTTTGTATCTGAGTTTTCGGGAAACTTTTTGAGATGGATCTTTCAGATAATTGGTAATTTCGTATCTCCAATCACCATCTACTTGATCAGTATTTAAAACACCTTCTTCTATAGCCAAAACTTCCCGACTCTCTCGATATCCGAGCGACTTGAGCTAACTTATTTGTTTCTTCATTATACTCTCTAGGGATATGATGCAAGGTTACTACCGTAAATTCTTCAAAAGTTCTCTACACTCCTCATAATATTCTCTTAACACATTGTTCTTGCATTCATACTGACCACTCAGTTGATTAATCACCAACTCAGAATCCCCAAAGATTTCAACAGCAACAGCCTTTACTTCTATAAGAAGCTGAAGCCCTCTAAGCAACGCTTCGTACTCTGCCTGATTATTAGTAACATGAAATTCAATAGGAACCGCATACTCAAAAGTTTTTCCTTGTGGGGAAATCAAGAGAATACCAGCTCCACCACCTTTGTTACAAGATGATCCATCGAAGAACAAGGCCCAAGGCACAATGCTTATCGCCTCAACAGAAAGATCCCGATGTTGGGTAATAAAATCGGCAATAATTTGACCCTTTACCGCCTTTGCCGATTAGTACCTTAAATTAAATTAAACAACGCTAAAATCCATTTGCCAATTCTTCCATTCAAAATTGGCATCGATAGCATATGTTTGATTACATCAAAACTAGAAACTATCACGCATTCGGCATTCAACAAATAGTGCCGAAATTTGGTACATGAGTAATACACACACAAGCAAAGTTTTTACAGAGTCGAATACCTTGTTTTCGGGTCTAGCGACTTCGGCTAATATAAGCTACGATTCTTTCTTTTCCTTCAAATTCTTGCATAAGGGCCGATCCTATCGTTAGGCTATCGGCCGCCACATACAACAAAAAGGCTTGTCAAGTTGTGGAGGTACCAAAGACAAGTGGCGCTTTCATATATTGCTTGATCTCATCAAAAGCCTTTTGTTGTATGTCACCCCATACAAATTTTTGATCCTTCTTGAGCCTTAATAAAGGAGAAAAGGGTAAAACTCTCTCGATAGATTGGATATGAATCTTCTTACAAAGTTGATTTTGCCTAACAATGATTGCAATTACGTGATATTGGTTGGCGGCACAACTTTGTCTATTGCTTCCATGCTCTTTTTCCCAACTTCAATTCCTCCTTTATGAACTAAAATCCCAAAAACTCACCAAATTAAAACTCCAAAGGCACATTTGTTTGGATTCATCTTCAAGCCATGCTTTCTTGTGCACTCCAGAGTCTTTCTTAAATCGGCTAAATGTCCTTCACGGTCTCTAGACTTGACCACTACATCATCGATGTAGATCTCTACAATCTTGCCGATCAGCTCGTGAAAAATATAATTCATAGCTCTTTGATAAGTTGCACCGGCATTCTTTAACCCAAATGTCATGACTATCCATTCAAACAAACCAATATGACCAGGACATCTGAAGGCTGTTTTTGAAATATCTTCCATTGCCATAAAAATTTGATTATAGCCAGCATTACCATCCATAAAACTAATGACTTCATAACCTGCTGCTGCATCTACTAGTAAATTGGCAACTGGCATTGGGTAACCATCCATGGGAGTGGCCTTATTAAGATTTCTGAAATCTATGCAAACCCTCATTTTTCCATTTTTCTTGTATACCGGTACTATATTTGAAATCCACTCTGCATACTTGCAGGGCCGAATGAAGTTTGCTTCTATTAATCTTTCAACCTCTTTCTTCACATAGGCCAATACCTCCTCTTTGTATATCTTCCGTGGAGGTTGTTTGTAAGGACAAAATCCAGGTTTAATGGGTAATCGATGCTCAACAATGGAACGATCCAATCCAGGCATCTCCGTATAATCCCAAGCAAAACAATCTTTAAACTCTTTCAATAGGTCTATCAACTTTGATTTATATTCTGGGTCTAACTTTGCACTAATATACATCGGCCTCGGCTTAGAACCATCACTAACATCAATTTCTTCCAACTTATCAGCCGACATAAAACCACGTCCCAACTTTCCTTTGTTGCCATCGACAGGATTTCCCATTAAAAATTACTATGAGAGCCAACTGCTTGGATCGGCTGTTGGCCCTCGCTGAAAACATTTACAGGATCTTCTTTCCACAGTTTTCCAGAGAAACAATCGACGCCTTCATATTCCCAGTAGGTAGATTCTGTGGCAGCAACACTTACCGAATCGTCAGCGTGTACAACTTCAACATCATCTCCAATCCATTGAATGAGAATTTGATGCATGGTCGAAGGAATGCAGCAATTAGCATGGATCCAATCTCTGCCCAAGAGTAGACTATATGCCCCCTTGCCATCAATGACAAAAAAGGTAGTAATTAGAGTTTTAGACCCAATAGTTAGCTCGACATGGATAGCACCTCGGGTATCAGAAGGGTTGCCGGCAAAGTCCCTAAGCACCATGTCAGTTTTCAACAATTCTTCATTAGTCATCCCAAGCTTTCTGAAGGTAGTATAAGGCATGATATTGATAGCAGCCCCTCCATCAACAAACATCTTAGTTAAAGGCTTGCCATTGACATATCCCTTTAAATAGAGTGGTCTCAAGTGACGATTCTTGATTGGTTTGTCAAAAACAGCCTGCTGTGTTAATACAAGCTGGGCTATCAACTCCTGACATTCACTTTCATCAAAATCAGAGTACACCTCTTCTTGGACATATTGGCTTTCGGGAGCTATAAACTCTAATGGGAGGAAGAAAGCCATGCAAGCATCAGCCGAAGGACCACATCCATCAGGCTTCTTTTTAGGACGCCATATTTGCTTTGCTTCGGTAACTTCCTGTTCCAACTCCCTATTTCTCAGTCGTTGAACTCTTCTTTTCTGACTTTTCCTCAGGCCTGGAGGACACCACTGTCCTTTTTGCCATACGTATCTATAGGAATCACCTTCTTCATCCTGCACTCTATCATGAATCCAACCTTGACCTGCAAATCTTTTCCTTTGCCGATTCTCAAAATCATCTATTTTTAAGCGTCGATCATCTTCAGGAACCTTCTTTCCAAGTCTTTCGTAGATGGGACGGCGGTTGACTCGAGATTGTCTATATTCGGAGTACTGGGCGCTACACTCCGGACAATTATTTCTTGTAGGCAACCTCAAGCCTTCATTCCAACAATGCCTAAAGAATGAACAACCCCAATGAGACTGCTCCTGTTCTGTCACGTATTCTTCTTGCTCCCTTCGGTATACTTCTTCCTCATACCTCCGGCATTCTTCAATAAACCATTGCTTCTTATAGTATTCCTTCTCTTGTTCTCTCTGCCACTTGTTTAGCAAAATACGTGATGTAACTCTGGGTTTGGAAGTTTGACCTTTCTCGGTTCGGCTATTCTGAAACCGAACTCGTTGCTGCAGCTCTCTACTGGTGACTTGCCGATCCGGGTCAACAGCACCACTTTCCTTTGCTCTATCAGAAGTCAACACCTTCATCTTGCCTTTACCTTTGAGATCATTGGCAGAGACCATATTCACAGAGAAAGAAATCATATTTTGTGGAAAAGGCTGATCATCAATTTTCATCTTGCCATCAAACTTCAAATGTCCCTCTTGGATAGCTTTCTGGATTCGGATTCTGAACACCCGGCAATCATTAATAGAGTGAGAATTAGTGTTATGGAAGCCACAATACTTTTTGTCTTTCACTCCTTCAGGACGTAGCATGGGATGTCCTTCTGGCAGTTTGATGCGTCCTTCCTTTATCAACAATGCAAAAAGCCTGTCTGCCTTAGTAACATCAAAATCATAGGTTCCCTTTTGTTGTTTCAACCAGCGTTGACTAACTTGAGTGGGTTCCTTTGCCCAATTCAACTCAAATTCACCTAGACTATCTCATCTTCATCAATATACTCAGTCGCTTCCTCCAGAAAACCTTGATACACCTCATTAGTGGCATTGTTCTTCTGAAAGCGATTATCTCTCCTGAATCCTTGGGCCTGATTACTCATAGCTGCTAAACGCTGCGCAAGTTGGCCAAGATCATCAAACTCCATGCCGAACAACTTTTCCCTGATATTCGGCAACATTCCTGCTATAGCCATTCCAGGTAGTTGATCATCTGGTAAATTCAGAGAATAACACATATTCTTGGTCTCCCTAAATCTACGAAGATATTCCAATGGTGTCTCATTTGTTCTCATCCTCAGACTCATGAGATCAACCAACTTTTTCTCATTAGTACCCGTGTAGAAATATGAATGAAACTTCTGCTCTAGCTCTGCCCACGTACCAATGGAATGAGCTGGCAAAGACGTGAACCACGTGAAAGCTGGTCCTGTAAGAGACAAAGGAAAATATCAAATCCTCCAAGCTTCATCTGAAGCAGCTTCTCCAAGCTGCATCAAATACCGGCTGACGTGCTCTATGGTACTAGTATCATCTTGACCGAAAAAACTTGGTCAAATCTGTTGGAGGCTTCACCCTTGGAGGTAACGCCACTCTGTTATACCACTCGGATAAGGAGACTTGTATGAATAGGATTGATTTTTGGCTTCAAACCGAACTGATTACGCATCATGTCGACCATCCTGCATCAAAACATCAATGCCTGAATCCTGATTTCCTTGCACTTGCACTCCAGAAGGCAATCCTGAAACACTCCTATACCCTGGATTTGGCACAGCATTGATAGCACTGTAATCAGTAAATTCTTGATACCCATCTCCATACATATTCTTCTGCAATCTGTTTGATGCTGGAGAAACTCTATAAGTCAAGGTGGCACTTCTCCCGTGGTACCAAATGTCACCGTCCATAGGTGGGATGTGATTGCTTTTCAGTGTGAGTCAATCCACCTATATTTGAAGTCGACGCTACTTCTTTTCCAACAGGCTTCTCTTGATGCTTTGGAACATTGAAAAGCGTCGGTCCACTGAGTGGTCCAACATTTTCTTCAAAGTATTTATCAACCATTGGACCAAAAGTACTGATCATGATTGCCCGAAAGGTTCGAAAAAAGTCGTGTGATGGTTTGTCATGGTTTCTCCCATAGCTTTATAGACCAGGGCTGCCATCTTCGAGAGCATCCTCCTCTTGATGTAATCAGGTTTGATCGGAAGAAGAACCCTTGGCATTGACCGCTTTTGAAACACTTTATTGCTCTTGTTTTTGGAAAAAGACATCAAACACTTCCGTTGGTATTGCTCACATGCTTGTAGCACCAAATCCTCAGAATTATCGGCAATTCTGCCATGCTCACATCCGAACATGATCATTGTTGATCTCGGACGCCATCTTAAACTAACAGATGGTCCCACCGAGCGTGCCAAAAAGTGTGTTGACACAAAATGTGACGCACTGTGCCTCACACACAGCAAGTCGGAAAGCGTGGCTTCAATCGGGTTCCCGGGTGCTTCGTGACCTTAAGCGTGCCGGTCGATTTGACTGAAAAAGAACTAACAAGGGATAAAACGATTAAATGCCAAACCGAACATGTCGGGTGAGACCAGACGGTTCCATATATACGACCACAAAGCCACTTACAACGACATACACTATAGGAAGGCATGCGCCAATAAGTTTATAAACCATTCGCTAATCGTAAGATGAACACACGTAAAGATCCGATTACGAATGCATGTGCATGGGAAGACATGTTTGAACAAGTGAAATTAATTATGAATTAATGCATAACCAAGCTCGACAAATCCAACCGAGTTGGGATCCATGAAGAAGGAACGTGCAAATAAACACGATTAAACTAATCTAAAACCCGCATCTGCGCACATACGACACCTAGTTCCATCAAAGCTTAAACGTAATTATCATGCATGAACCCACAACATGTAACAATCTAGATTAAAATAATTCAGCCATTATGAGCATGTTATCTATTTGCGAGAGGTAATATGACAAGAATGATCATTGAAGCACACTAATAAAACCACAAGAGATGGCGAATAATGTCAATCTAGATTGGGCAAAAGTGTGTTACAAATATATGAAATATTTAAAACATGCAATACAGGATAACTTAATGAATCTATTTAGATTTTGCCGTATCTAATAGAGCCGATAACTGTCTTGCTTTCACTAAGCATATTGAGCAAACGCCTGCCGCACGGTATCTACTCAATAACAAAGCATAAGCAAAGACTTCTTGATTGTCAAGCAAAGATCCGCCGCACGATCATTGAAAACAAACAAGACTACTTGCATCACGTCTAAATCCACCGCATGATACTAAACATGATAACAAGGTTGTCGGAACTTACGGAGGTCGACGGATCGATGACTCCTCTCGAAGAACTCGACGACACAACAAAAGGACTCGAAAGTTGGCACGGGGCTGGTTGTATTGATTTGGTTGTGTACCTCTATTACAATGGTCGAGGGTCAATATTTATACCCTAGACAAAACACGAGTCCTAGAAGACTACGATTTACAAAGGAACTTCTAAACAAACTTGGAAACTTACGATTCCTTACCCTAAACTCTCAGAGTCCTTTATTATTACAACTTTCATCTTTTCAATCGGCCTTGCCTGCCATCTTCTACTTTCCTGAATGGAGTCACCGCCTTCTGGAGTAACCGACCGCACAAGCATTTAGCCGACCGCTTGTTTTGTCTGCCGAATACCCTTCTTCCCGCATGCGGGTCCACCTGTCATCCTCCAGAATCGACCAAAATCCAGTGTTAACAGGCATCCTATATATTATCAGCCACCATGCGAGTTTCAAGAATAGGATCAGTTGCACCTCCATTGAAGAAGCTGATGAAAACTCATGCCACCCCCACGATCGTAACATATCAACCTTCAAAGCGCAAGGCGGCCCAAGGGACAACCTAGAAAACCGTTACTAGGAAAAGACTCCGTAGAACGAGACCATCAGCTACTCAGGTAAACAATCCATCTTTTCCTCAAAATGATATTCAACTTCTAATCCTCTTTCTTCGCAGCTATCAACCATTGCATCCCAATTGATTCTGGGTGCGGAGATGTTGTCCCAATCATTCGATTCGGCATCAACTAGACCTTCATCAGCCGATCCCCAAGAGGAGCCAATTTTGGTTGAAACAACTGATGCTTCCAAGGCAACAGAAGATGTGAGTCCTTCTATTTTACCCTTGATGCTGCCGAAGTATTTTCTCAAAACTTCTAATTTTATTCAATTTTTTATCCTTCGTCTGACTTCTTATCATGCCAGATACTTCCTGAGGAAACACCTATGCAAGAGCAGGAGTTTGATAGTCTCCTTATTGAAAACGATCCTGCTATTGCTGACATTCAAACTGTTGATTCCCTAGTCCAGCAGACAACTGATGGTAAGACAGTCATATGCCTAGTTTATTTCTCTGCAACAAACATGAACTAAAAATCTTCCCTGATGTTTGCAGATGTCAATGTTGAGAGTTCAGAGCCAATTCAACCAGATATCATTGGTGCATCATCAGCTGCTCCTTTTCCCCAGATAGAGACCACCATAGAAAAGGTACTGTATTCACTTCACTGTTTATTTTATCATAGGCTGATTCAATCCTCCTAATCAAGATTTTCTTATAGGCACTTAATCTTCCAGCTCCAAGCTATTCTTTCAAACTTGAAGAGTACTTTGATGAAGATGAAATTAGCTCGTCAGCCATCTCTTCCGAAGAAGCTCTATCAGAAGAGACCAGAAATTGGCTAAGAGATATGCTGCCAATGCTTGAGAAGAATATAACCGATTTGGTCCGAGATGCGGATTTAATGCAAAAAATCTCCTTGGCCTTTAAAGGTAATTCATCCCCGGTTCTTACCAAGGTCTTGTTGTCTTTGTCCGTCATTGAAGATCAAGCTCCAAAGGTAAAAAGGCTCAGAGGAGACTGTCTAACCGTGAAGCTTTACTGGCCGAGAAGAACTCCAACAGACAAGAGGCCAAAGAGTTGACATAGCTGATCGATGATTTAAAGAACTCCTCTCTCAGGATCGATCTAGAGCTGACCCAACTGGAAGCCAGGCGTGCAGAACTTGAGAAGGAACTAGAGAATGTGAAGGCTACCATTGATCGCCACAAGTCCAATCTGGCTCAAACACCCATTGCCATTAAATAGAAGAAACGAGAACTACTGACCAAGGTTAGAGAAGGCAGGGTTATCTGTAGCAGCCTTGAGCATATTCCTGGATCAGCCGAAGAGGACGAGCAACAAATCACAGAAGTCAATGCCATCCGGCTAGAAGTACAGAAAACAATCTAGGATGATCTAGACTTGTAATATGTATAGCAACATGTAAGTTTTGTGGAATCAATGATAACCATATCTTCTGTCGCCTTATTGTGTTTCTTGTTTCGGCTAAAGAGCCGATTTGAAAATAGCCGATTCCAGACTTCCACCCTTAATAGTTTAAGTCTAAAAACACAGCCTTTACCAAGAGAACCCCCTCGATCTTCTATCCTTAGTCACCAGCGCCGCATTCTCTTTGGCATTAGTGAAGTGGCGCTTTGTCTTCTATTAATTGCAGTCACCTTCTGCATGTCCCGAGGCATCCGCCTCCTCTCTCTGTGGCTTCAAATACCGGCCGAGGGCTCTGGCCTCGAACACATCTACACTCGCAACCATTCCTGTTCCTTTGCATTTCTCCGCCCTTGCAGACTCTGTAGCGGTTTTCTTCCCCCATCTTGTAGATCCAACTAAACTCCATGGCCGGTGAGGGCAACTGAGCCAAACGTGCGGCGGAGGAGATTCCAGAGAAGGACATGCCGGTGAACCAATGCCTTCGACGGATGAGGTAAGATTGATATCTTCTGCTTATGGCGATGAACTCTTCTGACTTTGTTTATAGGTTCGTCTTGAATGACAGCCTTCGTCCTCTTCCCAGGGCTAGTGAGCCCTCTGATGCTGCATCCTATGCGCCAGCCTCGTCGTCGGATTCCTCTGACTCTTATAATGGCGATGACGCCCGGCGTTTCCACCGAGAGTGGAGGGCAGCCCAGAACCGTTATTCCGAGGCAACTCAGAAAAATGGCTAGCTTGAGATCTACCTCGGGGTCTCTCCAGCCGCCCTTCACGCCGTCGAAGAAGAGGCCAGCGTTGCTCGGGTGCGATTGGCCGAATCCGATGCCATGGTGGTGGGTAAGATAGATTCCAGGAACATCTTTATTTCGATTTCCATTGTCTTTATCTTGATTGCTCTTCTATTTTTGTTATCGCCATCCCTGACGGTGTAGTTGGAGTCCCTCCAACTGGCGGCGAACACAGCCGCGGATGCCGTCAATGCTCGAGGCCCCCTCATCAATGCCCACCTCCATGACATCTCGACCCGCATCCAAGAGATCGCCCTTCATGGCGTCCATCATGGCGCGTCGGTGGCACTGGCCACGACGTAGGTTCAAACCGGGCATGAACTCCACACCATGGAGACTGGCTTCTCGATGGGCGACAGCCTTGAGGAACACGAGGACCTGATTGCGGAGTTCGTTGATGCAGTGGAGGCCATCGTAGACATCAGATCCGCTCAGGATGTGGTGAACAAGGTCTTCGATTAGTTTGTGTTCAGGGCAAACTAATTAATGAATCAAATCTTCTGCTCTTTCATGATTGTGTCTCAGTGCAATGCCCTTGTATATGTCACAATTGTCTTCATTTTGTTTTTGTTCTATAAGCGATACACATCGTATCAGCTCTTACTCCTTTGGGTTTATTTTTTGAACTAGAGGCGATACCCTTCTGGTATCGGCTATTAGAGCCAATGACTGAATGAATCGGCTGTCAAGCATCGATCTAAATGCTAAGATAATACTCCTTTAATAACTTTCCATCGATCGTTTATTGACAGGTTGCACCATAACTCTTCAGGACAAAGATTAAACAATCGACCGATCCAGACCAAGCATCTCACTGAGCAAAATAATCTTCAAATTCACTTTAATAAATCCATCAACTCTGGCTTGTACTCAGGATTTGACTTAGCACTCACATATGTTGGCCTAAGCCTATCTCTAGGACCAATGTTTATTTTCCCTTAATCCAACGACCGACGCGAAGCCATGATTATCCATTAAAACAAACTCTCAGAGCCGATTTCTTGGATCGGCTGTTGGCTTTCATCACTGATCTTAATGAAGCCTCCTTCCCATAGTCTACCAGAAAAACACTCGAAGTCTTCTAGCTCCCAGTACACTAGATCGGCTGTTGCGATACTCACAGATTCATCAGCGCGAACCAGCTCAACATCATCTCCATGCCACTGAATCAAACATTGATGCATGGTCGATGGCACACAACAATTTGCATGAATCCAGTCATGACCAAGGAGTAGACTGTATGAACCTTTTCTATCAATGACGAAGAATGTGGTGAGCAAAGTTTTACTTCTGATTGTCAATTCAACGTTCAATGCCCCCCGGGTCTTGGACGTATTACCCCCAAAATCCTTAAGCATCATGTCGGTCTCGATCATATCTCCTGGTCCTTTGCCAAGTTTATGAAAAGTGGTGTAAGGCATAAGATTGATAGAAGCATCTCCATCCACCAACATCTTGCTCATCGGCTTCCCATCAACAAAGCCTTTTACATATAAAGCCTTTAAGTGCCGATGCTTGACGGGCTTATCGAATATAGCCTATTGTATAACTGTCCACTTGGCAACTATTTCTTCATACCCTGATTAATCAAAATATGAATAAACTTCTTGATCTGCTGGAGCTCTAAATTCTAACGGTGATAGAAAAGTCATTTGAATATTAGCCGATGGTTGCCCCCATTAGCTGTTTGGTTAGCACGCCATACTTGAGACCTGCCAGTTGCCTGAGCCTGTTCTAGCTCCCTGTTCCTTAGGCATTGCACTCTTATTTTTTGGCTTGTTGTCAAACCCCCTGGACACCATTGGCCTTCCTGCCCAACATACTCTTCTTTATCACTTTCTTCTGCATAATCTGCCCAGTTTTGATCAACAACTCGCTTGCCAA
Organism: Miscanthus lutarioriparius; assembly: GCA_904845875.1. NCBI lineage: Eukaryota > Viridiplantae > Streptophyta > Magnoliopsida > Poales > Poaceae > Miscanthus > Miscanthus lutarioriparius. Next base: position 92,055,152 of record CAJGYO010000009.1, read on the forward strand.
GCCGATCATGAACACTTCTATTTTTTAAGCGCCGATCCATACTATCAAGATGATACTCTTCTCGAGCGTGGATAGACCAGCGGTTAGTTTGAGATTACCTAAATTCCCAATATTGTTCACTGCACTCTGAGCAATTATTTCTGGTAGGCAATTTCAAGCCTTTGTTTTAGCAATGTCTGAAGAAAGGACAATTCAAATGTGATTCAGCTTGCTTTCTTTTATACCTCTCTTTCTCTTGTTGACACTGGTATTCTTGCTCTTCTAACCAACGCTGATAATCCTTTTCCTTCTACCGCTGCCATTTATTCAACAAAATTTGAGATGTAACATGCGGCCTTGTCGCCCCAACCTTCGACGTCTCTCCCTGCTCATATCATCTCTTTTGCTTGTCATGACGCCTTCTAATCTCTCTATATTCATCAGCCGATATCTGCATTTTGGGATTGACTGTTCTAGTTTCTCATGATATAGTCGATGTCAGAACCTTAGTCCTTCCTTTTGGCAGCCTAGCATCTACCATGTTCTGATCTCTTGGGAAAGGATTATCATTAACTTTTATCTTTCGAGGTGTATCGAATTTGAGCCTCCCTTGCTGAATAGCCCTCTGTATATGTTGCCAGAAAACTCTGCACTCATTAGTAGAATGAGAAGTGGCGTTGTGAAATTTACAGAACTTCTTGTTCTTCAACTGATCTGGGGCAACATAACATGATTATCAGGCAACTTGATATGTCCCTTCTCTAGCAGGAAATCGAAGAGCTTGTCTGACTTTGTGACGTCGAAATCATAGCTCTCTTCGACTCCTCTTCCCCAAGGATTTGGCACCATTACTGTCTTCTTACCCCAATTCCATTCAGCCGTAGCATTCTCTTCTTCTTCATCGTCTTCATAGCTGTCATCAACTGAATATGGATTATAGGCTTTGGCAATTGCGGTGTTCTTCTAGAATCGGGTGTCTCTGCGCATATTCTAGAATTGGCTATTGAGTGCCGCCACTCGTTGAGCCAACTGACCCAAATTGTCAAATTCTTGTCCCAGCAGCTTCTCTCTCCACGTTGGCAACACTCCTTGCACGGCCAAAGCAGCCAACTGATCATCAGTCAAGTTCAATGAGAAGCACAAATTTTTGGTTTTTTAGAACCTCTAAAGAAACCCGGTGCCTGATTCATTAGTTCTCTGCCTTACAGTTGTCAGATCGGTAATCTTCTTTTCTCCTATCCTAGTGTAAAAATACGTATGAAACTTCTTCTCTAGGTTAGCCCAATTGGCAATGGAGTTAACTGGCAGCGATGAAAACCAAGTGAAGGCTGGTCCTGATAAGGACAAGGAGAAGAAACGGACTCGATGGGCCTCTTCAATAGATGCTTCGCCCAACTATGTAATATACCGACTGACATGCTCTATTGTACTTGTGCTATCTTGGCTAGTGAACTTAGCAAACTCTGGGAGCCTGTAATTTGTAGGAAGAGCGACCAAATCATACCACTCTAGATATGGGCGTTTGTACGAGAATGTCTGCCCTTTTGGCTTCAAACCGAACTGATTCTTCATCATCTCGGCCACTCTCAGCAACAACTCATCTGCATTTGAATTTGGATTTCTTTGCAATTGCTGACCCATCTGTGGATTAAAATTTTGGGTACCTTGATACCCTGGATTTGGAATCATGTGGAGGGTGTTGTAATCAGTGCCATAATGATACCCTTGTGGAATTTCTATTTGCTGGTTCTTTGCTGGTTTGCTGCCTGAAGTCTCTGGTTATAGACATTAGGATCTATATCTCTATGAATCTTTTGTTGGGTTCTTTGCTGGTTTTGCTGCCTGAAGTCTCTAGTTATTTTTTGAGCTGACGATGGTATTTGGCCTGATGCACCAAAATTGATCATCTAGTTCTAACATTGCCCCGTCGGCTGTTGCACATGCTGCACTGATGATCTAGGATTATATTGTATCTGATTGGTGGTGGTACCCTAAATCTGCTCAGATGAGCTCTGAACTACCTGGGCATCATCATTACCAGCTGGTGTCGCTTCTTGATGGCTAGTACCAGCTTGATTAGTCCCCTGAGTTGACGGATGTGGAATGTTGTAATAAGCCGGTCCAATCTGATCAATTGGATATCCGTGAAACACCTCCTTCATGGTATTGTGGAACGTATTCAAGAAGACTTCATTATGGTTTGACATGGCATCATGAACAAATTTGTTTATAGCTTCTACGAAGAAACGCCTATCTTCAGCTTCATCTGCATCTGTCTGCCCATGCAACAGAACTCTTGGTAGTGGATATTTCTGAACAATTTTATTGTCACGTGTCTTGGTGTAGGACAACAAACACTTGTTCTGAAATTCTTCTATAGCTTTGCTGATGACATCTTTATCTCCATCAGGTAGGTCTTCATAAGGCACCATAAGGATGTCATTGTTGTTGTAAGTCACCATGATGATTGTGGGGTCCCACCGGGCATGTCAGAACGTGTGTCGGCACGAAAACGTGTCAGCACATAGCAAGCCGGAAGGATCTGCTTAGGATGAGCCCGGAGATCCACTTGGCTTCAACGCAGGGTTAACCGATCCTACGTATTCCTCCTGAGATGTGCCAGTCAATTTGACACTGCAATTGATAAGGAGAGAAAGTTTATCAGTAATTTAAGGTGGAACATGCCGGTCCTTGCCCAGACAGTTCCAAGTGTGCCGCTCTGGGAGCAGCCAGAAGGGAAATCGACTAAATAGCCGATACACAATGAAATCGACTGTTACGGATAGTAGAACTTATGAATCGCGATTGATTTTATGTTGATAAGTACAATGCCCGTAGATGTGAGTGAAATCATCGCCTAGGTGGATATTACCAGTGTGAATCATTGAGCCAATGAATCTAATCGAGAAAGGATATAACATGTAAATAAATCGACTATCTACCACTAATGGATCTACAAACGCTATGAATCTAATCTGTTATCATCAACAGTGAGGTTTGACCAGATCGATGGCAGCTATGATGATAATAACAAACCAAAACCGAAGAATCCACAAAAACATCTATACTTCGACATGCTTTCCGAAAGACACGCTATACGTGAAGGCTTAGACGAATCGACTAAAATAGTTGATTCGGGTGAAAAGGGACTACAGGGTGTGGACAATCGACTATTTCACGTAAACAAACCTATGAACTCATCAGACCTAACCTGCTATCTCTAATAGTGGGGTTCGATCAAATCGATGTAGCTGTGATAAAGACAACAAATCAAACCTTTAAAGTAAACATATCTATTCACATTTAACAGAATCATGGAGACACACTGTAGGCGTTAAGGCATAGGCGATCGGCTATTTAGCTGATGCAGGCATAGCAAACAGTTAAGATCATGCCTAATCGGGAACAAATCTACCAACTAGCATCCTTCGATCTAAAGTGCTATCAGTGGGGATCGACCAGATCATTACAGCCATAATAGTGAACCGTAGACCAGATTTAACTAGCCAGCAAACCTCGTCAAGATCATACGTGCCTTAACCGCATACTATGCACGATCGAGATTGAAGTAGAACAGCCGATAAAACACGATCCGTCACTTAAAGTAAGAATCATCGTGTTGTAACAAAGCAAACGATGGACTAGGATATGAAGCCGATCTAGTTCGATCTCGATCGGGCAGATTGATGTTGCTGCAAACTAATAACAATGAGAACATCAGCAAGATCGGTAACTTAATGAATCTACCCAAAGGTTGCCACTCTTAGGTAGAGCCGATAACTTGACCTTAATCTAATTCGAGCAGTGGAGGTCGATCGGATCAATGCTGCCGTACTTGAACTAGACAAGATCGATAACTAGCTTATACTAGAGTTCACAGTGGAGGTCGAACGGATCGATGCAGTCGTACAAATAGAAGTATAAGCCATGACGGTACTTACAAACAAGTTGGAGGTCGGCCGGACCGATGCAGCCCTGCTTGTAGAAGAACTCACTGAGATCTACTCTACTCCTACTATGCATTGTCTGGAGTCGAAAAAGTAAGTAACTTGTATTGATTGATTGGATGTCTTGTACAATAGCCGGGGTCCAATATTTATACCCGGAGCCTAAGCATGAATCCTACTCAAGTATGACTCATTACAACCTTTCGTATGTAAGAAAACATTCCTAACTTAAGATAACTTGGACCCTAATCTTTCCTTTTTGTAGAGTCCGATGTGTATTTCCCGACGCCAACCTAGCTCATTGTCGTTATCTACTGACATCATCCGAACTGAGCCGATTCTAGTGTCGCATCTAAATCAGCTGATATCGATCCTCATGCAATCGATTCCTTGATTGACACAATCTTGGAAGCTTCGAGTTCCCGCGTTCTTCTTCCCAAATTTTGGTGTAAACACCCGGATAGTGAGAAACTTGATCACTAATCTGCATCATAGTTAATCAATGGAACATGGTACTTATGATCGCAAATAAGAGATGTGATGCTTAATCAAGTGCTTGATTTAGATTAGGAGCAAATGGGATACTATCAATGATTTAATGTTAGGTTAAAATATTGAAAGTAAGGATCCATAAGTAGTAAGCTTTTATGCAAAAAGCTATTCTTGATTCTTGCTAAACCCCCTTGTACCCCTTAAGCTTGCATACCCTTGGAGTCTTTTCTTTAGTCGGGTAAGTCTTGTTGAGTACCCTCATGTCAAGCCGAGCGAGTATATGTAGTTTCTAGAGCCGGTGATCTCGCCGACGTCCAGCTCCGCTACGCCGGAGATCGACCGTGTCACCATAACCGCTGTCGTGCTCGCCGTGGTGTTTGAGGAGATCAACCAATACCCTGAGCGCGTGCGGGAGGTTACGGGGAGTCAGTAGGGACCGACCTCATCGTCGACGAACTCACCATCGGTGAGAACCCGCCGGTCAATGGCGGTGTACCCGCGGTTGTGCGCGGGGGCACTGTGCCGATGACCCGGACCCCCCTGTCAGCGTCTGTGGGTAAGAGAGAGCTGAGTGAGAAAATTTCCAACCAGTTTAATCTTTTTAGAAATGATTAATAATGCTGATTCTTGTTTAATTCATAACTAATTATAGAAGTGTGATACAAATATGAAACAAATTTTGTTGGCTTTGTTATGATGTGCTCTAGCTATGAAAAATATGAGTTAGCCATTTTCAATAATTTTGCTATGCTTAAAAATTCAATCTTTTAATGAAAAAATGCTAGGTTTATGATTTTTGTAGGCCAAATTTATAATCCTTTAATCATGAAACTTTTTGTGTAAATGTCATATGTTGATATCTGTCTCCACAAAAAGTTTGGTATTGTTTTGATAATTCTAATTTGATTAATTAATTTAGGGTTGTCTAAATACCTTTTCCATGTTTAAATAAAAACTAAAATGAGGTAGAAAAATGAGTAAATGATTTTGGTGACTTTTAACTATTGAGTGAAGTCCTTGGAACACCAAAACTCTACTGTTCCTTGGCAGCTTATTCATTTGCTTGTTGTAGCATAATAGACTTGTTAATGACAAATAAAACTTGTTTTGTGAGTAATCAACTTAGTTGTACCATGAAGGAAAGTTGTACTCAACTTTCTAAAGTTTGTTTAAGTTTATCCATGCACTTTGTATGCCTCTCATCATGCATCATGTCATGCATTCCATCATGTTAAGCATGCATCATTATTTACGTGTAGTGCACATGAGTGAGAAGGCTCGTGTTGATCAAGTTTCGGATAAGGTTCTTCCTCCAGTGATGTTGATGCCAAGTTGGACTTCAGTGATCCTTCTGCGATTCTGACTTTCCCTGCAACACAGGCAAGCCCCGGAGCATACAACTTTTCCTTGTTGTTTATAAATACTTTTATTACTTGAGTCCTATAGTATGTGCATTAAGTAAATAGGAATTGGTTGAATACCAATTGCTGCATGGCTTACCTTAGTATTCCAATACCTTTCCTTGGCACCCTTTAGAAGTTATAGGTTAGTTAATGCTTAGCCATGCTTAGCTCCTAGATGTCGGATGATGAGTTCATCATTCGAGCCGATACTCTTTCTCAGGAATAAATTAATGGAACATGAGACATGGATAATACAAGACCGGGCGGGTTAGCTTGCATTGAGAATGGAGTTTCGGTGTAGTGCTCCACCTATGTCGATTGAGGACCAATCGTTGTAGACCTGTATGATCAAGATTGAAAGTACTTAACTGCATTTCATCGGTAAGCCTGAGTACCTTGGCTATTCCATTATGCGAATTGATAACGCACACTGGGAGTGGAGAGATGGTGGGAGTAGTGTGTACCCACCCTGCGATACCGTCCGGGACGACGTAGGGCGGTGGAGTACTGTGCTTCCGGGTGGTGCGATCCAGTTCATGTTTTGGAGGATCCGAGGGAATGGTTGATATATGTAGGTCCGGGACCTACATATGTCGTGCTGGTTAAGGTTTACTCAGCTGGATGTACATCGATTCGAATTGCTGTCTCTCCTGGTTAGTGAGAAACTTGATCACTGATCTACATCATAGTTAATCAATGGAACATGGTACTTATGATCGCAAATAAGAGATGTGATGCTTAATCAAGTGCTTGATTTAGATCAGGTGCAAATGGGATACTATCAATGATTTAATGTCAAGTTAAAATATAGAAAGTAAGGATCCATATGTAGTATGATTTTATGCAAAAAGCTATTCTTGATTCTTGCTAAACCCCCTTATACCCCTTAAGCCTACATACCCTTGGAGTCTTTTCTTTAGTCGGGTAAGTCTTGTTGAGTACCCTCATGTACTCAGGGTTTCTTAACCCCTGTTGTAGGTTTTCACTTATGCTGCTAATCAAGGTCATGTCAATGGGCTCGACATGATCTGATCATCCCCCTATCTTAGGTATTGTACTTAAGATGCTTTCTGTAGTTCTACTTATCTCTTCGAACTTAAGTTCTTACATAAACGGTACTTGAACTTGTTTTATAACTTATGTTGTAAATCTTCTGCGCTTTACTTTGATGAATAATATTTGTATCAAATGTTGTAATGTTGTGGTAACTCCATTGCTGATCCTGTGTGAGCTATAAAATGTGGATGATTCGGGGTTCCCCGAGGACACCCGACAGACTACCGGATTATCTGGCTCCTGTGTGCAACAGTCAGAGATCTTTAGGACAATGACAGGTGCATGTGGGCCAACATAATTTGGGTGGTTCTACCACACTACACCTAGGCCCAAATGAGCCCAACTTCGCTCGGTGGCCTTCTTTAAGCTTCTTGGATGGGCCTATGGAGTTTGGTGCTATTTGGAGAAGGTTTGCTTTGGTTTTTGGGCTTTTTCTCCTCACGACTGGGCCCTGATTTGCCTGGTGTGTGGACCTTCTCCCTTAGGCTCGTGTCGGGTGTTTGTTTTACTGCGTTCTTTGTATACTTTTAGCGTGTTTCTTGTGTTATCCCGACATCTCCTCCTGCAAATGAACAATCACCAAAACTTGTGGAATTTGTTAGTTATAAGCCCTAATTCTAAGTTTGGTGTCCATAAGAGTTCATTTTATGTGAAAGTTGGTGGTTAGAAGTAGGAGTTAAAGACCACCAACAATCCATAAGTAGCCGAGAGCCTAAGCACCATGCTTACACTAACGATTACTACCTTAATCTCGTAGCCTAGGATTAAAGCACTCAAGCGAGTTGTGATACTGATGAACACGAAAGCATAAAACTATTTTAAATTAGAAATCAATTACCAGAGTTGTCTAAAATGTAGGCTCGAAGAGAACCTGCATCCGCCAAGGTACAAGTCGTAGAAGTAGCACCAACAAATTCAGTACTTTCTCCAAACTCTTCCCTCACTATTTTCTATGTACAAAGAATAGATCCTAATCTAGAGGACTACTCTTCTCTTCAATTGCAATATGTGCCTTCCTGAGGGGGTCTAGGGGTCCTTTTATAGGGGAGATGGAGTAGGGAGCAAGTCAGTGCCACATCATCGATCCACGTCATGGCTTCCTCTCGCCCCTCGATTCAAACCGACATGGAAGCACGGTGGATATTGATCCTCAAAGGCGGTGGAGGCTCCACGTCGAAGGGGAGGCCGATAGGCGGGACCCACTAGTCGGCCGACCTAGTAGTTGGGTTGGCTGACCCCCCTATCATCCTCTCACCTTATCTTTGGCAGTTTGTCTTAGATAATGGTCTAGAGGCCCTTTTAAGTCGATTCCGTTGCGGATCATCTAAATTACTTGACGTATTATAGCCCACTTTGGCCCGTACAATGGCTATATCAACCTGCATGCAAATACTCACCAAGACTTGTTGAATTCATTAGTTTAAAGCCTCTAACCCTATGGTGATGTTTGATTTTAAGGATTTGAGCAGGTAAAGTTGACGGTTTATTTTTGCTGTAGCGACCGTCAACAAGTTCCCCACACTTGTTCTTTGCTCATCCCGAGTAAAGATTCAAAATGAAGTAAACATGAGTATAACATCTTCAGATATACAACTAACATAAAGGCTATTCCAAAACATTTCTTACACATGTGGGATATGTGGCATTGGCTAGCATATATCCTTGTGCGGTCGAAGAGTGGAACAACTCTCAAAGCGAAGTCATCTTCCTAAATTCTTATCTTAGCAACTTGGAGTTTTTAAAGTTTTCACAAGAAAAACATAGCTCACTTTATACTCCTCAAATGGTAGTCTCAAATCACTCAATGGTGTATGATTCCTTACCAAGGCATATCATTATTTTGCCTTCTTTTTGTATCATCCTACTTCTAAAAGGTCTATGTGGAGTTCAGGTAGGGATAATTATGAAAGCATACTTGCATCGTGCATATTGTAAAGTCAAAACAAGGATCCAATGGAGAAAAATGTCATACTCTTAGATCAAGATGTGCATGTGTGTGGATATATGGTGGATGTATACTCTTTTTGTAGATATGATCTCTCTCTCTCTTTATAACTTATTATTATTTTGAGACATGGCTATCTTTCTTCTTTCTTTCTTTTTCTTACTAGACATGAACCTTCATGTGTCCATATTTTTTCTCATACTTTTGCATAGCTCATGTCTGTACTACTAAACCATATATTTAGAGAGAGATCACTATCTCTTATAACATGGAGTATTTATTTGGTGGAACCTAACAAACATCTTTTTGTCTACTCCTAGTGTAGGAGTAGAACATTTTTGGGTAGATCTAAATGAAAAGCATGTTTCTGCGTACTTCTAGTGTAAAAGCAGCACATATATGTGGCATGTACATGATCTTGATCTTGGGAGCATGATAAATTTCTCAACACAGATCATAATGGTTTGACCAAACTCAACACAACAACATGCATCATATGTAGAAGGTTTAAAAGTATGTAAGAACATCATATGGCTTTGGTACAAATTTTTCACCATTGAGGAGTATGAGACACTATGGTTTTATTATATTTTTATCATAAACAAAATCTCCAAGTACCTTGATTAGAAACGGTAGGATTTCAAAGCCAGAACTATATCACACTCCACAAAAACTTAGTCAATATGACTGTCCTATAAAGATATTTTCCCACAAGCATAAGTATATGTATATGGAACAATCTTTATGCAAGCTTCTATCTCAAAAATGTCGTAAACATGCCATTTTTTCAAAATTTTAATCGAAGTGTGGTCTTGGTTCATTTTAGATTGCATAAAAGCATGCCAAACTATTCACACATGTACCAAGAAGATGGGAAGAATTGTCAAACTAGCATTTTGAAGTGAAGCATTAGTAGTGGAAGCTGGCAGCATCTTGTTCATCATTGTTGTAGATTCAGAACTTTCACTTTCAGGTCCATCAAATTCCCCCCCACACTTCGTTTGAAGTGTGTCCTGGTCATAGAGACAAGGTAGAGATTAAGTGCATGAGCTCTATTGGTGGAAAAACACCAACAGAACCAAAACTTTATTCATTTTTCTCTAGCCTTAGGCACGTTGAATATGATAAGGTTGATGTTATGTGCCTTGTTCATTCTTATAACATGGATGATGTGATCAGAAGAATGAGTATGAATGTAGTATTTGAATACATTTGACAAAAGGGGTTGAGTTGCTTAACCTATGGTTGGATTGTCCAACTTTACATAATGTATCAAACTTTACATGATCAAGACTATCATCTTCCAGAGATAAGATGTGCAACATTTTAGCTCATTTGGTTAAGACTATAAGATGAAGAAAGAGGTGCTATGAACCAACTTTAAAGAACAAGACATGTTGAGTTAGTCAGGTTGGATCTAGTAAAGTTGTAATTCAAACATGTTTGTTTCTTCATTTATGTGCATACCAGAATCAAGGAAAAGCTTTTAAATAATAACCACTTACCTTAAGATGTTACCTTTGTCCTTGGAGTGTGATGGCACCATGTGACGAAGGGTAGATGACTTGTGATGGACCTTTCCTTCTTCTTGAAGCTTTCTTTGCTCAGCTAGTCTTCGCATCTTGTTCATGAGCAGCTTGTCTCTGATATTGTACTCCTTTTTTCTCATTCTTTTGTCATGCCATTTTTTTATTCTTTCTTTGTGAATCATGGCATTGTGTTCGGACCATTTATTCCACGCATTGTTTCTTTCCTCAAACCTTGATTTGTTTCCACGAATCATCTCCTGCCGGCGAGGGCTTATGATTTTAGGTCCGTTGAGCAGGACCTCTCCTTGTATTTAGCTTTTCTTTGCACCATCTGATCTAGGAGATGAGGATGCGAACAGTTACATGTTCTTCTTTCGTCAATCTTTCTTGATTTTTGTTGATACTTAGTTGATGAGTTGGTCTTCATTGGAGATGAAAACTCGAGTTCCTCCTCGATTATCTTCTAGCGGCATGGCAGAGAGTTGTTCTTTTCTGTTTGTTAGCATTATGCTAGCCATCTTGATGGTTGAGGGAGGAACCTTATTGGTTTTTGTATGAAAGCTTCATCTCCAATGACTTTGGGATGTCATCTTGTGACCATGGTCGTTCATGGTCTCACGAGACACAGTCGGCAGACCACTATTGAATGATGATGTTTATTGACACGAGGATGGTCGCCATGATGTTGTGGCATCTCATTGTCCCGATCTTTGCTACCGACATGCGAGTTGGTCTGTTCGAAAATGATGAAAGCAGGCATCAGTATGGCTAATACGGGGTAGGTTGCACCCTGCTTATCATCACCATCCTAGCTTGAGTCTTGGGAAGGCTCAATGCTAGGTTGTCTTCGATGTTTCTTATAGCCAATTGATTTGTTCATCCACTTCCTATGAGTTAGTGCTTTTATTGTAGATCCATTTTATGGCACTCGTCTTCTTCCTCTTTGTTCCATAGCTGCAGTGGTGATTTGGTTTGGATATATCGTGAACAGGCATAACTTATATTTATTCATCCCCGCAAAATGTTAGTGGACACATACCCGAGAGAATATAACAAATTTGAAATATGGATTGTTGTCCATAAATTATGTGAATTACATCTATGCTAATGAAAAGATGGTTTAAGATTACTTTAGCATAGATTTTGTTTATCATGTTTTATATAAAATAATTCATTTGTTTGCCACATTCTAGCATGGTTCAAGGTAAAGGTAACTTGCAGTAAAAGTGAATAAACTTTGATACTTATAGTTCTTCCATCCATGATGAATGAGCTTTGTCTTCTTTGTGCAAAGTTTGTTGGAGTTTATTTGTCTTGCTTCATCTCCGATTTGAATTCATCTCGGGACTTTCCCAAATTAAATTTGAGAGTTTTCTAGGGGTTAGTCCAACAAAATAATCATTGTCTACACAAGCAATTTTTAGTTTAAACCAAAATATACTATGGCAGGCAAAGGTAGCATGAAAGTACTACAGAGATTTACTCAAATGGAGATGAAAGAGCATGATTGTTACTTAGCAAATTGAGCATGGCCTAAAGGTAGAGACAACCAAGACAAATTAGCAACATGGCATGAGATGATTTTAGAGAAGTCTATCCCCCACACTTGAATTTTGTAGTACGCAAAATCAAGTTTGGATGGTAAAATTCTCCCATGAATGTGATTCAATGTTGCATGATGATTGGTTGAGTATACCTTGTGTTTTTATCCTTCATTCTTTCTGCTTCAAACCTGAAATGGTTAGTGACAAAAATACCCGAAGGAATAATTTCACAATTATATCTCTAAGCTCATTCCACAAAGGCATCATTTCTTTCTTTTTTTACAAAAACAAATATATATTATAGCAAAAGGTGAAAGCTCGAGTTATCTCCCAGAGGTGCTTGTTTTAGGACAAAAGCTCGTCCTTGGGAAATTTCAAATTGTATCTCATGTTGGTGAAGTGGTTTCTCCTCCAACACCAACCTTCATGTACCTGTCTGAAGATTCATGCCAACATACAATGGGATTTGCAAAATTTATGATAAACAAACACATCTACAACCACCCTTTCAGAGTTTTTATGGATAGGAAGTATGAGGGGGTTGAAAATCTCATGTGCGATGGTAGAAAGACCAATTAATTCAGGAGATTTCTCATGTGAGCATGGATTTGATGAGGTGGTGATGAAGTAGCTTCCATGCTCATTGATGTCATCTTGCTTTTCAAGCTCCAAGATTGATTTCTCATGAATGTCCAAAATTTCCCTCGGATTGGTGCCTTTTGGATTGATCTTGCCCAAGGCCTCCTCCAAACTTGGATGAGTTATATTAATTAAAGAGATTGATTTAAGCTCACCGTTTGGATGTAAAATAGGTTTAGGTTCTACCCTTAAAGCTTTGGCCTCATCCAACCATTCCTTACTTACAACGGCATATGAATTCTTGATATGCTCCCGTTGTTGTCGTTGCTCTTCTTGGTTAGATTTGTGGCCTTCATGACTCCTATGCTTTGGGTGTCTTAATGGATTTCCAGAGTTAAGGATAGGATTATCATAAGATTTAGGGACAAGGATAGGTTTAGAGATGGGTTCAAAGCATATGTCGGTTGTGGGCATAGAGGGAGAGAGGTTAGAATTTGTTTCTAGATAACTTGGTTCTCCTTCTATGGGCTCACTTAACATTCCATCCTTGGATTCTTCCTGATGTTCCTCATAGGAATTTGATTTGGGAGGCTTTCTAAGAGATTCTTCCTTGAGAGGATTTGAATTATGTTCCCTTGAAGGTCTCTTATGTAGCTGGAAGTTTAAGGTGTTTCCAAAATCAGCATAAAAAAGGTCATCCTCGATTTCCAGTATGAAATCTGAAAGTGGAATTTCTTCCTCCTTCCATGGCTCAGGAGATGGGATAGTTGAGGTTTGTATTGGACTTTGTATAGGCTTGGGTTCAAACTCAACTATCTATGGTTCCTCCTTGAGTAGCTTCTCTTTCACTTCTTTAGGGAATTCGTCGTGTACGCTGGTGTAAGGGGTGTTCTCTAGGATTTTGTCAAGAATATTCCTTGCTTCACTAGCAGACAAATGAAGGAGAGCTCCTCTAAAGGTTAAATCCAGGAATTGCGTAGATTCCTTGCTAAGTCCCATATAAAAATGTTGAAGAAGGATATGGTCTTGAATAGCAAGGTCAGGATCAGTGGAGGTAAGACTATTAAAATGAGCCCATGATGCGCCAAGTGATTCTTTTTGTTTTTGTTTAAAGGTTAGAACCTCTATTCGAAGGCTGACTACTCTAGAGATGGGAAAGAAAGATAAGAAAAAGCTAGAACATAAAGTTTCTTGATCTCCTTCCATACTTCCTACGGTTTGTCTATACCAATGTTTAGCTACTCTCGTCAAAGAGAACAGAAACAACTTCCATCTTAAGGTCTCGTCTAACATGCCAGCAATATGCAAGCATGCACAGGTCTGATCAAACTCTCGTAGGCAAAAGTATGGGTTTTCATCGCCTTCTCCTGAGAAGGATTGTTCCTGAATCATTTTTATTAGACACGGGCACAGCTCATAGCCAGGTGTTAGGATAGACTTTGAAGATTTTGGTGGCTCTAGGCGTGCGCTCGTAGGTGCAGCATATTGATATATATAGGTGTGTTATCCATGCTAAAAAGAATTAAAACAAAACAAAAGATACAAGGTTAAGCTAGGTTCGTAGTTAACACAGCAACCGTTTCCCCCGGCAATGGCGCCAGAAAAGCTTGTTGACACCTGTGGGTGCACGTAGAAAAATCTGCAAGCACACGGATATCGTAGTAGCTTTTCACCCGGAGTATTCCAAGTATCGTATTCACAGGGATACGAGTGAGATTAACTACAGTCTAACTTAACCAGGGATAGCAACAAGGTTGGGATAAATAGGAGTGTAGAGAGGACTTCTAAGGCTTTTAACTTCTAACTTAAGTTAGCGTTGTATTCTAGTGTTCACCAAGGGACATTACTAAGGAAGAGTATAGCTAAATATGCCTCTTCCGTCACAACCAGGTCCTACTAGTCCTACAAACGGGAGGTGGGTTACAAAGGACCAACGTACTATCACTTATGCGGTTTACCACATGTTTCGGAGTGTAGGGTGCATCCACATGTAGCCGAGAGCCTAAGCACCACGCTTACACTAACGATTACCACCTTAACCCTGCACCTAGGATTAAAGCACTCAAACGAGTTGTGATCCTGATGAACACAAAAGCACAAAACTACTTTAAAATAGAAATCAATTACCAGAGTTGTCTCAAATGCAGGCTTGAAGAGATCCTGAATCTGCCATGGTACAAGTCGTAGAAGGAGCACCGACAAATTTAGCACTTCCTCCAAACTCTTCCCTCACTATTTTCTATGTACAAAGAATAGATCCTAATCTAGAGGACTACTCTTCTCTTCAATTGAAATATATGCCTTCTTGAGGGGGTCTGGGGGTCCTTTTATAGGGAAGCTAGAGTAGGGAGTAAGTTAGTGCCACGTCATCGATCCACGTCACGGCTTCATCTCATCCCTTGATTCAAACCGACATGGAAGCACGGTGGCGATTGATCCTCAAAGGCAGTGGAGGCTCCACGTCGAAGGGGAGGCTGACAAGTGGGACCCACAGGTCAGCCGACCTAGTGGTGGGGTCGGCCAACCCCCCCCCTGTCATCCTCTCGCCTTGATCTTTGGTGGTTTGTCTTGGATAATGGTCTTGAGGCCCTTTTGAGTCGATTCCGTTGTGGATCATCTAAATTACTTGACGTATTATAGCCCACTTTGGCCCATAGAATGGCTAAATCAACCTACATGCAAATACCTACCAAGACTTGTGGAATTCATTAGTTTAAAGCCTCTAACCCTATGGTGATGTTTGATTTTAAGGATTTGAGCAAGTAAAGTTGACAATTTATTTTTGCTGTAGCGACCGTCAATAGGCGTTGGACCGGTCCAAGGCTAGGCGTCTAACTATACCCTCGATGAGGTCCAGTTGTCAGTGAAGCGAACGACGGCGGTCGACAACAGCTAGTTAAAGGCTAGCTACGTGATAGGGCATTGGACGGTCCGACGACCCTTTCTTTGGTCGATCTAACGACTGTGCGGAAAAGCTGTGCTAGGTTCCAACGGATAGTTTCTTTGGGGAGCTATTTATACCCCCATGGTCGGCCATTTGGAGGTTGTTGGAGTGTGCTGAAGATATAGGAGTGTTGAGACACCCCATCAAGTGCTCTAACCGCCACAAGTGCTTAAGAGAAGATTAGGTGATTAGTGTAGGTGCTTTGCGAAGTGCTTAGGCTAGTTAGACCTGTTTAATCTCACTTGCTCTAGGTTTAGGCCTAGTGTTTAGTGAGGTTTGCAAACCTTGGAAAGCTCAGGGCTTGCACGCACCATTGTTGTACACCGGAGGGGATTGTAGTCTTGCGAGACCACACCAACCATGTTTGTGGTGTGGCCACCACCGTGTACCGGAGGGAACGAGGCTCGTGGTGGTTTGGCCTAAAGCTCGATAGTGTAGGCGGCGGGGAGCGGTTCGGGTGAGGCATTCCGGTCCAGAAACCCACTTGCGCATGGGGAAGGCCCGATGCTATCCACAAAGTTACCTGATTGGGAGATCGGCCCTTGCGAGGGCTTCCTTGCTAGGGGCTACAACGAGGACTAGGGGGAAGCTTGCGCGCTTCTCGATACCTCGGTAAAAATACTGATGTCGTCAAACGGGAGTTTGCATCTCTATCGCCCTTTACCTTCAATATTTACATTGTGTGCCTTGGTTGTGTGCTTTACCTTCCTAGCATAGGTGATAGGCTAGTTGAAAGGATTGGAACATAGGTTGGATAATTCTTTTGCTATAGAATAGCAACACACCTAGCAAAACCGTAGTTGCATATTTCGATAGTTTATCTTTGCATAGGTTTTACGTAGGTTGAAATTAGAGGCCATTGTTAGAAATAGTTTTTAAGTTGCCTAATTCACCACTCCTCTTAGGCGTCACAATACCTTCAAGTGGTATCAAAGTAGGTTGGCTCAATTTGGACCTTTGGCTTCACCACCATTGAGTAGACGCTATTTAGAGTGGAAAGGATGGATACCTCTAGGCCTCCACACTTTAACGACACTAATTCCCACTATTGGAGTGCTAGAATGGATTGCTACCTTGAGACGGTAGATTTGGGTGTTCGGAGAGTCACTCACGACGGGATGAAACCCCTAAAGAATCCCAAAAAACCAACCATGAGTGATGAAAAAGAAATTCATCTAAATGCAAGAGCAAAAATTTGCTTGTTAGAATATTTGAGCATGGGAATTTTTAACTAAGTGTTCACCCTATCTAAAGCAAATGAAATTTGGTTAAAATTGCATGAGCTCCATGATGGCACAAGTAATGTCCATGAGAAAAAACATTGCCTAGCTAAACAAAGTTATGATTCCTTCAAAATGCATGAAAATAAGCTTGTTCGAGATATGTATTCACATTTGAATCTAATTACCAATGAGCTCAATTCCATCGGATTGACAAAGCTAGGTGATGCGGATATTGTGAGGAAGATCATCTCAGTGCCACCACATAGCAAATATGCAAGCATCATCACCATCCTTCACAACATGGAGGACTTGAGGAACATGACCCCAGCACTTGTCATTGGCAAGTTAGTGGCATTTGATATGTCATGGAAGATGGGTCAAGAAGAAGCCACTTCATCAAGCAAAGGCATTGCTCTCACATGTGATGAGCACAAGAAGATGAAGGGCAAGAAACAAGCATCAAGCTCAAGCTCCTCAAGTGAAGAAGAAAATGAAGATGATGATGATGATAATGATGATGATGAAAGTGATGATGATCAAGCCTCCACCTCCTCCTCCGATGTTGATGAAGAAACAATCAAGCTAATAGATAAGGTGTGAAAAATATTCACAAGTTGAATGTCAAGGGTGTGCCCATCCAAATTGAAGATTGCCTATTTACCAACCAAAGAAGAGAGCAAAGAACGAAAGGATGCTATGGTTGCGGCAAAATGGGCCACTTTGTGAAAGATTGTCCAATCAAACCCACACCCAAATAAGAAGGCATCCAAAGCCAAAGCCCTCACCACTATCAAGACTTGGGATGATTCTTCAAGTGAAGAAGAAGTCTAACATAACCACTATTCACCTAAACGGCCGTTTAGCCCGTTTACACATCGTTTAAACGCTACACGGTGGTACACCGTTTCCGTTTAATCGGTTGTTTTGACCGTTTAAACGGCCGTTTTCCTGTTTAAACACCCGTTTTGCCCGAATAATGGGCTAAATGGTAGGTGACCGACTGTTTACCATTTAGCGTTTAGGATAACACTGAACATAATAGGCGCGGCCGCAAGCATTCATCATCAAGCCCATCTCATGTATGCCTTATGGCACGAGGTGATGAAAATTCTAACTCAAGCTCTAGTGAGAGTGATAGTGATGACGATGAAAAACCTTCATGTAAAGAACTTGTGGAAAAAGTCCAATTCTTTCATGAAATGAAGGACCAAAAACAGGAGCCGTAAAATTTCTCGCAAAACTTTTAGCCGCTGTCCCAAAATCACTGCCAAACACCCAAAGCAAACATTGTGATGTCCTCAACCCAAATAAGTGAGTGGATGTTCCCTAAGAACATAGTGGAACACCACAATAAAACCCGAGACCAAATGCGAACCAAAAATCTAAAAAGTGGGCACTCAACTCCTATGAAAAAAAGTAAGTTTTTGAATCTAAAATAAGCCAACTGATAACAAGAGTACCTGGATAAGTTCATTGGATCGATGGACACCAACGCAAAAGACAGGAACACAAAACAGAGCCCAAACGCGAGAGATGCGGACAAAACAGAGAGCAAGGGAGAGAGACCGAAATTTCCGAGGGCTGGGAACCAGAATTTCCAAGGAAAAGACGAAACTCAGAGAGGAAGACCGAACACGGTAGCACTAGTCTGCAGGGCCCAACACCGGTCCAATCGCTGGTTAGCACCGGTACCCCACTACCAGACAGAGCTAGCGCACGTGCTCTCTGGAGCGCCTGTCCGCAGGGCCAGCTGGTGAACCACCGGTTCTCGGTGTAGAACGCAAAACAGGACAGAGAGAGAGAGCAAGAGACCGCAGGCAGGATTTGGCGCACGCACTGTGACTCGGGCACCGGCTGCGACAGGAACCGAACCGGTGAAGCAGATCGGTGTACACCAGTGACTAAGGAGGAGGATTCGACAGCAGCCGGCGAATCAGGGTTGCGCAGACCCGCATAGCAAGCTCTGGTCAAACCGGTGCAGCGACCTGTCACCGCGATGAAGGGTACTTATTTGATTTTAGGAAAAGGTCTACTTAACCCCACCTTTCATACATGGTCTACTTCACCTTTAACTATGAAACCATCTATTTTACTCTATGAAATTTCCAAAACCGTTTATTTTACCCCCGGTGGTTTGCTACAATACCGGTGGTTTGAATTTCCTTTTTTTTATTTATTTTCGGTGAATTTTTGAAAAATCATAATAAATCATAGAAAAATCATAAAATAAAAAATCTAATTTTATTGCACTCCACATGAGTAGATCTACACAATGAATATATAATACGGTATGCTTTAGTACAAATTTTTTTATAGCTTTAGATTAATTGGAAAATCCAATTTTGTCTGTAATTAATTAGAATTTATCTATAACTAAGTTATACATAGTTCAATGAGTACGAAATTTTTACTATAGCTCAAGCATACAATAATTAGCGTAGCATAAAAATTTCACCACAATTGAACCACAGAAGCTGCAGCTATGAATTATTCCAATTAATTACAGATAAAATTAGATTTTTCAATTAATCTAAGGCTACAGTAAAAATTTTGTACTAAAGTATACCGTATTATATATTCACTGTGTAGATCTACTCATGTGGAGTCCAATAAAATTAGATTTTTCATTTTATGATTTTTCTATGATTTACTATGATTTTTCAAAAATTCATCGAAAATAAATAAAAAAAAGGAAATTCAAACCCACCGGTACTGTAACAACCACCGTTACTGTAGCAACCCAATGTTACTGTAGCAAAGCCGCTGTCAAAAACCGCTCGGGGGGTAAAATAGACGGTTTTGAAAAGTTTATAGGGTAAAACAGACGGTTTCATAGTTGGAGGGTGAAGTAGACCATGTATGAAAGGTGGGGAGGTTAAGTAGACTTTTTCCTTTGATTTTAGTAACTGAGTCACAGTCTAGGTGGACTAATATGTGTTTAAGTGAAATACAAAGATAATTTGTCCACATATATATTGGTATGAGCAACACATGCCATGAAGATAGAAATGGCTTTGAAATATTGCAAAGCTCACACATGATATGAAGGAGCTCATTGCTTATGAGACATGACATAGATTCATGTGACTAGGTTGAGAATGTTAAGACAAGACTTGGCTTGATGCATCGGTTGTAAGTGTGAAGGGAAAGTCAGAGGCTTTGAAGCACTGGACAGTGTGGCGGGATGCTTGAACAAAGACTTGGCGCTGATGGACCAAGGCAACGGTGAATAGCAAGTGAGGTCAAGATCGATGAACCAATAAGATCACATGATGATATGAAGTGGATCATATCATATGTTGATCGAGGTTGGTGCATGTGTTGCATCAACATCGGAGAAGATGGAATGAAATACGCAAGGCAAAGGTATAACCTATAGGACATTTCATTTAATCGGTCATATGTGTGTAGAGAAGTTTATGACCAGATTTAGGATAGATGGTTATACTATCAAGAGGGGTAAACTTGTTTGCATATCGGTCATCTAGTGCCACTCGAGTGATCTAACATTACGATGTTGCTAGATCGAGTGGCGTGGTAAGAGAAAGTGAAAATCCTTTGAAAAATAGTTATGAAAATGCTAACACACTTGCACATGGTGATGTACACTTGGTGGTGTTAGCACATTTGCAAAGAAGAAGAATTTTGAGATGAAAGGGAGAAGAGAAGAAAGGTCACTGTAGTGATCGGACACTGTCCTCGGGTGGACCGGACACGTCCGGTAGCAAACACTGGGTCTCGGCCAGTTTGCTGGCTCGACCGGACTCTGCGACCGGATGTGCCAGGAGAGGCTAGTCAGTGTCCTAGGCGTGGTCAGTCATGCGGTACCTCGACAGAGTGGGCGCGGCGACCGGACGTGCCTGTGCCACTGTTCGCCATACGACGCAGAGGTGACCGGACGCGGCGCAAGTCCGGTTAGTGGTGACCGGACGCGTCCGGTCGGCAAACATCGTCTCTGGGAGTTCTCTGGACTCGACCGGACACTAGAGGCGAGCGAGTCTAGTTAGGTGACCTGACATGTCCAATCGGGTGGCAGCGAGCGCGCACAGGTTAGCCGTTGGGCACCAACGGTAACTTTCAAATGGTCGATACTCATGGCGTCCATTCGACGACCGGACGCTGGTGACCGGACGCTTCCGGTCAGTTGGCCCAGTGCGTTCGGTCGATGCACACTCAGCCCAATAAAGGTGTATAATAGCTCTATTCTTTTGGGGAGCTATCAAATGAGTGTGTGGCCAGCCTTGGCTGGTGGTTTGGCACCCTTTGGACTTAGTGTCCATGCTTAGAGAGTGCTAGGAGAGCCCTCTAACTCACTTGTGCTTGCAAGAGTGCGAATCGATTGCGAGTGAGTGATTCTAGTGCGTTGCATTGCGAGATTGCATTGAGTGGCACTTGGTGTTCGAGTTGCAAGCTGGTGGTGCTTGTTACTCTTGGAGGTTGCCACCTCCTAGATGGCTTAGTGGCGTGATCTCCGTCGAAGCCCGCAAGAAGCTTGTGCGGTGCTCTAGAGAAGAACTTTGTGAGGGGTGTTGTGCTCGCCCTGCGGGAATCGCGAAGAGCAACTCTAGTAGAGCGTGTCATTGAGCTACCCTCACTTGTGGGTAGGTTCTTGCAGTGCCCAACGTATGGGCTTGGCGAGTGATGCAAATTAGCCGTCGAACCACCAAGTGAGTGGTCAACACAACGGGGACTAGCGTGTTGGCAAACACATGAACCTTGGGAGAAAAATCATCATGTCAACCTTGTTCATCTTGTTGGTTTGCATTCCCCATACACAAGCTTGTATTTACTTTCACATACATTGTGCTTGTGTAGTTGTACTTATAATTAGTTAGCTTGTGTAGCTTGCTAGATACCTTCTTGCTTGTGTAGCATAGAGGTAGCTCTATTGCGTGACTAATTGGCTTGACTAGCCCTGTTAGTCACTTTGATTAGTTTGTGTAGCTAAGTAATTTGAGCTCTCTAGTTTGGCTTGTGTAACCTTGCTATTGAGCATTGCTAGTGAGCTTAGGCTTTGTGCACTTTGCTTCACTAGTTTGTGTAGGAGCTACCCAGTTTGCTTAAAGTACTAGTTGCATAGGTTTGTGTGACCTTGCAAGCTAGAATTATCAAGTGAGCTCTATCTAGCCCGACACTTTTGTTACTTAATTAGGATCTTTGTAAGGTGCTTGAGAATTTAGATAGAGGGGTGTAGTCTTGGCTAGACCGATAATTTTAATTCCGCATTTGTTTCTGTTAGCTAACGCGATTAATTTTAGAAAGGACTATTCACCCCCTCTAGTCCTCCATGTTGACCCTTCAAGTGGTATCAGAGCGAGGTCTCTCATTTGTGGTCTTCACCAACCCGAGAGCTAGATGATGTGTGTGATACACATGTTTTTGATGGCACACACTTTGCATGGTGGAAACAACATATGTTTGATCACTTTCATGCAAAGGGGGTTAAGTTTTGGTGGATTGTCACTAGTGGTCTCACTCATGTCTTGGATCATAAAAATCTAACCAAAGCTCAAAAGGTTCTCTTTGAACTTGATGCACATGCTTGTTGTTTTCTAATGGATGCTTTGAGCTTTGAGTTGATGAAAAAGGTGAACTACAAAGGAACCACCAGTGAGATATGGGAGTCAATCAAACACACCTTTGGTGATTCCTCCACATGGGATGATGGCAAGTTCAAGGAGGATGAGCCCAAGGAGGAGGGGCATGAGGATGTTGAGCATGACCACAACATGGTGATTGTGGAAGATTGCTCTACCTCATGGTCAAGTGATGATGATGATCATTCTACCACAAGATCACTTGACAAGGTTGATGTTGATGATAGCCCAAACTCAAGTGGTGCAATTGATGATTCTAGTCCAAGCACACTTGATGTTGATGATGACAGTGTTCGCCTAAACGGATTAAACGGCCGTTTAAACGGCCAGTAAACGGTAAACAGTGGTAAACTGTTTTGTTTAGGGGGTAAATGGAAATTAAATAGTTGACCGTTTAAATGGTCAAAAAACGGGGAAAAACGGTCTAAACGGCCTAAACGAAACGGAGATAAACGACATTAAACGGGCTAAACAGCTGTTTAAACGGCCGTTTAGGCGAACACGAGGTAAATCTAGTTTAATTTTGTATGGATAAATTTGTATACTTAAGTTTATTATATTTATAAATGTGTACACTTGATATGTTACATGCATAAATATCTATATTTGGTTCTTTTCACATGCATAAATATATATACATACCAAAATAATTGATTTTTACTCGGATAAATATGTATAAATGCTAGAATATTTGATTTTTTACATGCACATATATAATTATATGTATTTTTTTATAAAAAGTTCAAAACCGTTTAACTTTGTTTAAACACCGTGTAGACAGCCTAAACGCTAAATGAAGGGCGACCGTGTAAAGACCGTTTACCATTTAGGAAAACATTAGATGATGATGATGACTCATGCTCGGACTATGAGAGCGATGTCTCTACAAGCTCTCCTACACCACCACATTGCTTCTTGTCACATGGTGACGCTAAGGTATCCGTTGCTAATGTGGTTGGTGATTGTGATGATCCAAATTTTGAGCTTGTATGTAGACTCACCAAAGCTTTAGAAAATGAGATGGCTAAAATAAAGAAATTGAAAAATAAAAACTTATTTCTAAAGAACACATGTGAACAACAAAAGTATCTACTTTATGTTACTTGTTCACATGAGGAGCTAAAATTGGCACATGAGGAACTTAGTGTTGCTCATGATAACTTGGTACAAGATCATGCTTTTCTCACTAACAAGCTTTCTAATGTAAAAACTAAAACTAGTGAGAGCTCATCTCATGGGTCAAATGATCAATCACATATTGTTGCTAACCCTTATGATGTAGGCAAGAAGCATGTATTCACCTCTTGCAACGATTTATTAGATATGCCATGTTCTTCACAAATAGATGCTTATTCTACTTCTGTGTCTTGTGAGACTAATCTTTTGATGGAGAATAATGAGCTCAAAAGAGAAGTGAAGAAATTGAGCAACAAGATAGAGAGGTGCTATAATTCTAAAGTCAACTTTGATCATATGTTGAAGACTCAAAGAAACTTTGGTGACAAGAGTGGCATTGGTTTCAACAAGAACAACATCAAAGGCAAGAGAAGAAATAAAAGAGAGATGAAGAAGCAAGAAGAAAAGAAGCTCTCTCATTTCGTGTGCTTCAAATGCCATGAAATGGGTCACCTTGCCAAGTCTTGCTCAACCAAGAAGCCAAAGATGAGGCCACAAGATGAAAAGAAGAAGCCCCAAGAGCAAGTCAAGATCAACCATGAAAATGGTGATTTGGGGGACAAAGAAGAAGATGAAGAAGACTAGAAGAGGAGGAAGAGCAAGGCATCCAACGCCTAATCAAGATGCCAAGATGATGAGCAAGAATCAAGATGAGAAGAGAAATTTGGCTCACATCAAGTTCTACAAGTGCGAAGATATAGGACACTTTGCCTCGAGGTGTCCCACCAAGCTTGAGAAGAAGGCTCAAGTAACTCAAGAGAGGCAAGGCAATGAGAATCAACACATGAGCAAGGAAGAGAAGGCCCAATCCACAAGAAATTACTACTCATGCCGGGAAAGGGGACACATGGCTAATTCATGTCCCCTAGGTATAACTCCTGGTTTTAAAGACAAAACCAAGCTCGCCATATGTGTGCCTAGGAAGTCCACACATACAACAACAGAAAAGAAAATAACATAAACAATGTTATATAGTGGAAATATAGTTTTATTAACACTTACATTAGAATATAATGGAATGGTTACTAATCTTTTCTTTAGGCTCCAACTTCATAGGGATGGCCAACTGGGGGTAACATACGCCTAGCACTCCTTAGCAACGTAACCAAGATCCATCTTCTAAGTAGCTTTTACTAATGACTGGATGAGGAGAAATTGCAAGAGTGAGAACATGTCGTACTCAGCAAATATAACATGGGCGAATGAAGGCTCAAAAGGCTAGACACTGATGAATTGCAATAGGCATTTTTAGTAGACCAAGTTTTAACATTAAGAACCTGAGTTGCTAAGTTATGCTTAAGCTCCAGTTCCCACATGATCATAAACAATGGCCATATGACAATAATGATTAAACATGAGCACCAACATCATAGAATAACAATAAGAACCAATTATTCCATTAGTTTTTCAAGCCACTCGTGACCGTGAGCACGACTGTTATAATAGTTTTTAACACTCTGCGGAGGTTGTAAATCTTTACCCATGAGCCGTGATTTACCCTTTCGCCCGAGGTGATCAGCCTCTTGACCCACTTCCAAGGAAGGTTGGTAGGGTTCACTATGAAGCCTTTCAAAGGTTCATCTAACAAGTTAGGGCCGCTAGGTTTCTGGGCCCAACAAATGTAGAGCCCCCTTCTGAATGGCACAATGACATGCAACCTATACACAAACGAATAAAGGCCGCACCACAACCAACCCGGAACACACCCCTCTTGCGCCATAAAGGTAAACTCTAACAAGCTTGAAAAGGTCCTCATACTTGACTAAAGCCAGAGCCATGTAGCACTCATGGTTGTTGTGGAGGGTACAACCTCGGATACCCACGGCAAACCACATGGGCTGCGCCCCTAGGGGCAGCCCAGCCCATAGGAAAAAGCCTTGCGAGGCACGACTCTACTCGGCGCCTCCCGCCAGACACCAGGAAGATATCCTGAAGATACTATGAGATCTGTTAGGATATGTATGATCCCAAGATTCATGTAATCAGTTATTACTTTCTGGTTATCTCTCAGATCTAACCAACTTGTAACCCTGCTCCCCAGACTATATAAGGCGGGCAGGGACCCCCTCCAAACTGACGCAATATCATACGATAGCTAATACAAACCAACAGACCATAGGAGTAGGGTATTACGTCATACTGACGGCCTGAACCTGTCTAACTCGTGTGTCTCTGTTGCTTTCTTGTTCTTGATCACACGCCTCTCTGTCGATCAATCTACCTTCGTGGGATACCCCTCGGAGGACTACCGATGATATTCTGTCGACAGTTGGCGCGCCAGGTAGGGGTGTGCGTGTTGTTTCCTTGTCGAACAAGATGGCTTTTTCCGCAGGCTCTTCGTCCCTCCCACAGCCCGGCCAGATCTTCACGGTCGGATCCATCTCATGGATCATCAATGCTGATGGAGTCAGAGAGCTCCTCGAGCCGGCACAGATCAATTCTGCGCCGATCACCCCCGCACCTACGACTGTAGATTCGATCTCGAAACCGCCTCGATGACTCACCGCCTGCTTCCTCACTACCAGAGGAGGCAGATCAACAATGACGATCTGATCACATCCATCGATCGGGTTGGTCTGAAGCTCACCAATTGTCTCTCCATCGCCGAATTGGCTCTGGACACTCTAGTTCAGCGTCGACCAGCCCCTGATCCAAATCTATCAAAGGCTGCTCGAGAAACTCCAGGGGTTACGGCCCTACCCTTCGGGTTCACCAACGTTGCCGCCTCTTACCAAGATGCCCTAAGGGGCAAATTCGCCGACCAGGCTAGAGATGTCCATCCTCCCGCTGACCAGCTCACCGACCGGCTCCCGCCAGCCGTCAACATGCTGCACATCGACCGACGTCCTGGAGCATCCCTCCAAACCATCCTGGAGGAGAATCCAGGATCTGAGTCCCAGGGCTCTACGGAGACCGTCGCCGAAACCACCACCGAACTACTTCCACCTCGGTTCCACGGTGGCACAATCTTCAACATCAGTGTCGACAGCCCCCCTCGAAACGGCGAAACCGAGGAGGTCGCACCGCCCGCGAGAACCAGAACGTCAACCATGCGCAGCGCCGAGCAAACGAGATTGCTCTCACGATGGCTGAGTAGCAACTTGACTCGCAAGGAAGGCCACTCCAACGCAACCTCGACGACGAGTTTGTTCGCGTTGACGGCCACGATGTCTACAAGACACCAAGCACCAATCTTGCAGTCACCGCCAACGAACTCGCCCGGCTCCCGTAGACACCCAAGGTCAGCAAGGTCACCGCCATGCTTAAAGCGGCGCATTGTCAGGTCAATGAGATCCGCCAGAATCAGAGACCTTCATACTCCACAACCTCGATTCGTCGATCAGTCGCCACGAGAACCGATTGCCGCCCAAGTCGCTTCACTGAACAGTACCGCAACGATAGGCAACCCCTCCAGGGGGGAGCTAGGGGCAACCACACCAAACTTCACCGCCAACACGACTTGGAGGTCGACCATTAACGTCCGAGTGCACCTCAACAATCACCGAGATGCACGATGACGTATCGACGAACGCCGCTTCGGTCGCCACGAAGAAGAAGCACGCCGCCGCCAGGAGTACGAGCAAGAGTACGGAAACCTAGACTCAGCTCTCGAGCTGATCAACGCCAGCAACGCTGCTGATCCTGACACCGACCACAGTCCTAAAGGGCCCCTAGCATTCACGAGGGTGCTCCAAACACTTCAGTGGCCTCGTGGTTTCAAAATCACTAGGGTCGAGCCCTACAAGGGATTGATGAATCCAACATAGTGGCTACAGGATTACGCCACTGCTGTCCACGCCGCCGAAAGAGACACCAGTGTCATGGCGAATTATCTTCCCATCATGCTCGCGCCAACTATCATGAACTGGTTCACAAGCCTTGCCCCGGACTCCATCGGATCCTAGGAAGAGCTTAAAAAAGTCTTCATCGACAATTATATGGCTACGTGTACTCGGCCAGGCACCAAGCATGATCTCAACCGCATCAACCAGAAGCCATCCGAGCTCCTCCGCAACTACATCCGACACTTTTCCGAGATGAGGAATTCTATTCCCAACATCACAGAAGCTGAGGTTATCACCGCCTTCATCCGAGGAATCCATCACAGCGAGCTTCACTCCAAGTTCAATCGCAAGCCGCCAACAGGGTTTGGCGAGATGATCATGACCGCCAATCAGTACGCCAACTCCGAGGAAGCCGAGGTGCGCTTCAACGAGGATGCGGGCACTCATCGCCCAACATGCCGCTATGACGACCGCCCCGACGACCGATGCCACAATGACCGCCACCATGACGACTGCAGTTACCATCGTGACAGCGGCCGTGATCGTCTAGAAGGATCCAAGCCCAGTCAAAATTGCCACCGCCGGCTAGACCACTTCGTCGCTGCCGTCAACGAACCTAGCACCAAGCGCAACTACGACGAGCATTACAAGATCCTCGATGGCCCATGCCCTCTCCACAAGAATGCCAAGCACAGGATGAAGGACTGCCTCGGCTTAGATAAAGAGTTCCAGGACAAGAAGCTAGACGACGACACCAACGACGGAGCCGGAGGCCGCCGACCACCTGGGGGGAATAACAATGCCTTCCAGGATCACAACAAGGTGGTCGCCACCATCTTTGGGGGCCTCACCTCCACCGAAAGGAGAAGAGAACGGAAGCTCGCCACAAGGCGGGTGCTCATCGTCACTACGGAAGACGCCGCTGCCAACCCCAGCTATCGCCCATGGTCTGAGGTCCCCATCACCCTTAGCAGGGCTGACCAATGGGCGGACATCCCCTACATAGGGCATTTCTCCCTCATCCTCGATGCAACCATCCAGAAGGTGCTTTTCAAAAAAGTGCTCATCGACGGTGGGAGCGCTCTGAATCTCCTCTTCGCTGGAGCCCTAAAGGAGTTGGGCCTCGGGATAACAGATCTCACACCCTTAGAATCCTCCTTCTGGGGTGTGGTACCTGGTAGGGCATCCAAACCACTTGGAGAGATCACCCTACCAGTATAGTTCAGCATGGCAAGCAACTACCGCGTCGAGCATATCAACTTCTACGTCGCCGACTTCAACACCGCCTACTACGCTATACTTGGTCGGCCAGCTCTGGCCAAGTTCATGGCTATGCCGCACTATGCTTATCTAGTGCTGAAGATGCCCTCGCCTGCAGGAGCCCTGGCTCTACGGGCCAACCTCTCCATCGCCTACGCCTGCAAGACAGAGAGTCTCGCCCTTGCCGAAGCCATCGACCTCTCCATCCAGATGGCCAGCGTGGTCACCGAAGCTAAGTCGGTGCTCACCGATGACATGGAGATCCCATAGCTAGAGCCTCCTCGCGCCTCTGCCAAGTCCAAGGAAATAAAGGAGGTCGGCCTCGGCCTCGATGACCCCTCCAAGACTATGAAGATTGGGGCTCACCTTGACCTCCAATAGGAAAGCGCGCTCATCTCCTTCCTACGTGCCAACGCCGACGTGTTTGCTTGGAAACCTGCAGACATGTCGGGGTACCACGAGAGAAGATCGAGCACTCCTTGAATGTCTCGCCGACCGCCAAACCGATCAAGCAGAAACTCCGCCGATTCGCGCCAGACAAGAAGGAGGCTATTAGGGTAGAAATAAAATGGCTCTTAGCTGCCGGATTCATAAAAGAACTGTATCATCCTGAGTGGTTAGCAAACCCTATTCTCATTCGAAAAAAGAATAAAGAATGGAGAATGTGCGTTGATTACACTGATCTTAACAAACACTGCCCTAAAGACCCCTTCGGTTTGCCTCGTATAGATGAGGTTGTAGACTCCACCGCCGGCTGCGAACTGCTCTCCTTCCTCGATTGTTACTCTAGCTATCACCAGATCTCCCCCAAGGAAGAAAACCAGATCAAGACATCATTCATCATGCCCTTCGGTCCGTACTGCTACACCACCATGTCCTTCGGACTCAAAAACACCAGGGTGACTTATCAAAGGGCCATCCAGATGTGGCTCAATTAGCAGATCGGCCGCAACATCGAAGCTTGCATCGATGATGTGGTTGTCAAGTCCAAGACCGCCGATGATCTTATCGCTGACCTCAAAGAAATGTTCGCCAATCTGAAAAGGTACCGATGGAAGCTGAACCCTTCAAAGTGCATCTTTGGAGTTCCATCCGGTATACTGCTGGGCTACATTGTCAGCGCACGTGGCATCGAGCCCAACCCTTACAAGGTCTTCGCCATCACTAACATGAAACGGCCAACATGCGTCAAGGATATACAGAAGCTTACAGGCTGCATGGCTGCTTTAAGCCGCTTCATATCATGCCTCGGCGAAAAAGTTCTACCATTCTTCAAACTCCTCAAGGCTTCCAAGCATTTTTCCTGGTCGGAGGAGGCAGATATGGCTTTCGAGCAGCTCAAGCTATTCCTAACAAGGCCTCTGATCATGACGGCACCATGGCCAAACGAAACTCTTCTGATCTACATCACCGCTACCTCTCACATCGTCATCGCAGCCATTGTGGTCGAATGCGAGGAGGTCGGGCACGCCTATAAGGTGCAACGCCTGGTCTACTTCATCAGCGAGGTCCATAATGAGCCCAAGACTCGTTATCCTCAGGTCCAGAAGCTGCTATATGCCATCCTCATTATGTCACACAAGCTCCACCACTACTTTGAGTACTACAAGATTGCCGTAGTCACCGAGTTCCTTCTGGGGGACATTCTCTACAACAAAGAGGCCAACGGCTGCATCATCAAGTGGGCGGTTGAGCTCGGCACTTACTCCTTCAAATTCAGAAGCAGGCCCACCATCAAGTCTTAGGCGCTCGCTGACTTCGTCGCTGAGTGGACCGAGATCCAAGAGCCCATCGTCGCTACTTGCCCTGAGCACTGGGTGATGAACTTCGACATCGCTCTCAACATCAACGGTACTGGTGCGGGCATTTTGTTCATCATGCCGACTAAGGATAAGCTCCGGTACGTTCTCCGGATACATTTTTCGGCCTCTAACAACGCCGCCGAATATGAAGCATGTCTCCACGGACTCCGTATAGCCGTCAAGCTCGGCGTCAAACGCCTCATGGTATACGGGGACTCCGCGCTGGTTATCAACCAGCTCAATAAAGACTGGTCCTGCTCCAATGAAAAGATGGATACCTATTGTGCCGAAATTAGGAAACTTGAAAGGAAGTCCTATGTTATCGAGTACAATCATGTGGTACGCGATCAAAATTAGGTCGCCGACCACTTATCCAAGTTGGCCTCATCTCGCGCCGCGATTCCACCGGGGGTCTTCGTTTAAGATCTCCTGTATCCATCAATCAAGGAAGATAAGGAAGTTGAGGAAGTTCCCCCCGCCGAGCAGCTAGTACTTACGGTACCTTCATCGGCCGCCGATTGGAGGGAACAATTCATCAAGTAGCTCTCCAGCACCGAAGTACCCGCCAACAAGACTGAAACCGAATGCCTAATCCATTGAAGCAAGCATTACGTGCTGGTGGATGGCAACTTGATGAGGAAAAGTGACAAGGAAGGGATACTGCAAAAATGCATCACCCAAGAAGGAGTGAAGCTACTTCTCAAAATTCACTCTGGTTCCTGCGGCAACCACGTGGCCTCGAGAACCCTGGTCGGCAAAGCTTTCCGAGCTAGTTTTTACTAGCCCACGGCCATCTCCGATGCAGAAGACCTCGTTCAACGTTGTGAAGGATGCCAATTTTTCGCCAAGCAAATACACGTGCCAACACAAGAGCTGCAGACCATCCTAGCTTCCTAGCCCTTTACATGCTAGGGACTGGATATGATTGGGCCTTTCAAGCTAGCGCCAGGTGGTTTCTGGTACGTCTACATCGCCATCGACAAGTTCTCCAAGTGTATCGAGTATAAACTGCTCGTCTTGGCTACTGCAAAGAAAACAGTCAAGCTCTTCGAAGATATCATCCACAGATTCGGTCTCCCGAATAGCATGATCACCGACCTCGGAACTACGTTTACTGGCCATCACTTTTGGGACTTCTACGAAGACCGGTGTATCTCCGTCAAATATGTCTCTGTTGCCCATCCTAGAGCCAACGGCCAGGTCGAACAGGCGAACGGCATGATCCTTGATGCCCTCAAAAAGAGGTTATATCAGAAAGAAGAAAAGCATCCGAGCAGATGGCTCAAAGAGCTGCCAGCTATGGTCTAGGGATTGCGCTCTCAAGCTAGTCGCAGCACCAGTGTGTCTCCATATTTTTTGGTCTACGGCTCAGAAGCCATACTACCAACGGATATTGCCTTCCAAGCACCTAGGGTGGAAAATTATGATGAAGAGCCAGCCGCAACTGTTCGGACAGAGGACGTCGACAGGGCCAAGGAAGAACGCCTGATCACCTGCGTCCGCACAGCCAAATACCTAGAAGGCTTGCGGAGGTACTACAACCGCAACGTCAAAGGTCGTTCATTTGCTGTCGGCGACCTCGTTCTCCACAGAAAACAAAAAACTGAAGGGATGCACAAGCTCTCCTCCCCCTAGGAAGGGTCTTATATCGTCAAAGAGGTTACCCGACCAGGCTCTTACCGCCTATGTGACTTAGACGGCATCAATGTCCCCAACTCATGGCACATCGATCACCTCATACGTTTCTATCCTTGAAACGCCCCAGATATGTATTATCCACCTTATGATGAATAAAGTTTTGGTCTCCATAATTTGTCTTCATTATTTCTCCACTATGTTTTGTTCTCCACTTACGGTCGCCGAGCTCTAAGCTACTCCATAATGAACTCCAATACGAAATCGCCATAATATCGCCGACCATGTTTTCTCCAAATCTCGAACGTTTACGCCGAACGGTTTTCTCCAAATCGCCGAACACGTCTCTCCAAATCTCCAACGTTTACGCCAAAAGGTTTTCTGCAAATTGCCAAACACATTTCTCCAAATCTTCAACGTTTACGCCGAACGGTTTTCTCCAAATTGCCGACCACGTTTCTCCATATCTCCAAGATATTTCGCCGATCACCGAGCATCATATGTTCTGTCATGTTCTCTATGGAAAAGACCTAGTCTCCGATCTCTCCCTACACGTGCTACAGGCTCTGGGCTCTGCGTTATGGGTGGTCGGCTGCGGTTCCTTGGTGACTCCTGTTCCTCCTACACGTGCACGGGCTCCGCGCTTGACGTTATGGACTATGGGCTAGCCAAGGCCGAGAGTTCAGTAAGGAACTAACTGCTCGGTCGCCACTTGTACTACGTTCAACTCCAAGTTATTTTGCCAACCGCCGAGTAGAACACGTTCTGCTCTACGCTCTATGGAGAAGACCCAGTCTTCGATCTCTCCCTACACGTGCTACAGGCTATGCGCTCTGTGTTATGGGTGGTCGGCTGCGGTTCCTTGGTGACGCCTATTCCTCCTGCACGTGCACGGGCTCCGCGCTCGATGTTATGGACTATGGTCTAGCTAAGGCCAAAGAGTTCAACAACGAACTAACCGCTTGGATGCTACTTATACTACGTATAATTGCATTAGTGTTATTACTACAATGATTTTTCACCGAAATACCAGCAAACTGCATACACATGCACCTTATAACATTTATATACATACATAAATGTTCTTTGCACTTTCGCGCTGACTACACTGTCTAGATGTTACAGATGATAATTTCTAAGTAGATCACCGAGCTTCGCCATCACCGTCCGTCTCACTAAATAGGTCGATGTCATCGGCCAGCTTTTTTGTCGCGTCCTCCACCTCATCGTCCAGCTGCTGGGTCTCCGCCTCGCCCAGCCCTTCGATGAATCCGGCCCCTATCGCCTGAAGGTCAACGGATGGATAGTGGGACCGAACCACCGCAAGGACGTGAGTAGCGGCAGTAGCAGTGGCGTCACAGTTGAAGCTCTTGAAGTTCTTCCATGCTGCCTTGCACCTCTGGATGATGGTATCCAAACATTGCCGCCTGCCGTCGGGCTGAGGAACCGGTTCCAGGTCGATGCAGTCGAGCACCGGTGTAATTGCGGCGACTACAACATCGAACTTATCCCTTTGGGTCCTGGCCTCCTGCACTAGCACATCAAATTGTGCCTTGGCTTTATGACGGTAGCCTGCAAGCATTACAATGTTCCATCATACAAGAAAACTTCTTCAACAGTAACTCCGACCAGGAAGTATTCACCTTTCAGCTCCTCGGCCAGTTTGTCCGCTCACCCTGACTCCTTCGCCTTCTCCTCCCGGAGTTGCTCGACGGTTCGGCGCAGCTGGCCGAGCTCTGCATCTTGCTCTACAAAGCACAACAGTCACCACCAACGACATAACTATTCTGCAGTACAAAATACATTCGCCGATATACTATACCTACTTTCTGCTCAGATACGCTTCTGAGCTACTTGGATTTCTGCTCCAGTTGAGTGGAGGCACTCGCCAGCTGCTCGGACTTGCCCCATAGCTACTCGGACACAGCCGCCAGCTGCTCGGTTAGGATCCCCTTCTGGTATTCCAGGTCCCGCGTGTTGGACTCAGCAAGGTCTCGCTCGCGCTAGGCCCTTTGCATGTTTTTCTCCATCAGCTTCATCGCCTCTTTGAGTTTGTCATTCTCTTCGGCGAGGGGCTCCATCCTCTTGATCAGCTGGTGTCGCTGCTTGGCAGTCCGAGTTATCCCTTGCAAACGCACAATGACAATGTCGAACTCCGATCTGCAATGTAAAAAAGCGAGTACTCCATATGCAGCACTAACCTCGATTTGTTTCACCACTCCGGCAAGGGCAGACTTTAGTCTCCTCATCTCCCTGGTGGTGTCCTCCTCCTCGACAACTACCACCTCGTCACCATGCTTGCGGAGGATTCAGATAGATTAGGGTTGAGGTTCTTCACGCTTGATCTCCTCCACCTCGTCCTCCTCCACCGCAGCTGGAGGCACCACCTGGGGGCTCGGTGGCCGGATAGCATGTCCGACCACGCCCTGCGATGCCCTAGGGAGCACCGTCTGCTCCTCCGGCGCCATAGGCTTCTCCGCTCTAGATTTCGGCGTGACGCTGGTGACTCCAGCCTCTATTCCCAAGGACCTGGCAGTTCCCGCCATTGCCCCAAGCGCTGTCGCTGACCCGTCCACCATCGACGCAAACCGTTCGTTGCCTCCAAGTCCGAGCACCCGAAAAATCTAGGATGGGGTCCACCGGCATCTCATCCGCCCCAGGGCCAGCTTTCAGTGGCTCGTCACTCTGGACGGGTGGGGCTGGATCCTCCGTATGCCTCGCTCTGCATCAAATAAGTTCATCAATCGCCAAAATAGGATAAGGAAATGACACCGAAGGAACTCCAAGGCAAAGGTACTTACGGTTTGGTCTGTCGGTACAACTTCTTGAACCGGCGCGGCCTACCCGAACCTCTAGCTGCGGCCTTGGGGTCGACACTCGTGTCTTGGGGTGGAGGTCCCATAGTCTCTGCCGTTGGCCATTTCTCTACCCGCCGCTCTAGAGCTCCCCTCACCTGCTGCTCGGGGACTTCCTCCGCTCGCCGCTTCGGAGCTCCCCTCGCCTGTTGCTCGGGGACTTCCTCCGCCTACCACTCCAGGGCTCCCCCTACCTGCTGCTCGGGGACTCCCGCCGCCTGTTGTTGGGGAACTTCCTCCCCTCCCATCGACTGTTCCTCCATGCGCGCACTGCGTGGGGGCGCCTTCATGCTCGGTGGAGGAGCAGCCGAAACTCCATTGTCATCCGACCACTCGAATACCGCGGTCCTTCATGTCCGAGTGGTGTGGTCACCACCAAGCGAGATGCTGCTCGGCTTGAGGGGAGCGGCGTTCGCTGTCTTTCTCTTTCTTTTGAGCCAGTTCGTCTGTCGCTGCCCTCTTCCCCCGGATTTTCTCCGACACTGGGGATGGACTCTCCGACGAGATGCTGATGGTTTCCTCCTCGGGCTGCGGCGGTGGCCCAGCGTCTACTCCCTTCGGCCAATCGCTCCTTGGCATGCCCAAGAAGTACACCGCTCTTTCCTACGAATGGATCTTCGCATGAGTAAATCGGTCAGCTGCTCGGCAATGACAAAAGATTCAAAAGTATCAGGAACATACAACCGAGATATTTACCTGAGGAGGCAGATTTCTACAGTGAAAGGGTTTTGTCTGCCCTGGCAAATTGAATGAGGCAAGTGGAGCGAACAGCTCTGCGGCCTACTCCTGCACAACATCCCTCGACAGCATCTCCGACCTCTCTCGAGTATCGTCGGTCTCCCCCTTGAACTCAAAAGAGGGGTGGGCCCTCTCCTTGCCGGGCTGGATACAGCGCACTATGAAGCTCGCCGCCACTAAACCACCATTGGTCTTCACGCCCTTTATTAAGCCAAGGAGCTCCTTCACTTGCTCCATGTCAGCGCTGTTTGGCGTCTCCGACCAGCTCCTCTGGCTCTCCGGTATGTGGTTGGTGTTGCAACGGATTGTAGGGTGGCTCTGCTTCATGTAGAACCACCTGGTGTTCCATCCTTTCAGTGATGTGTTTAGCGGAACAGTAAGGTATTCCCCCGCCATTCCATCGCACAACTGAAGATATACTCCGCCGACCACCCTAGAACCACCGCCGCCTCTCTTCTTTAGCCAGAACAGGTGACGAAAGAGATTGAAGTGTGGAAGGATTTCGAGATACGCCTGATAGAAGTAGATGAAGATAGATATGTGCAGTATGGTATTTGGGTGGAGGTTGCACAGACTAACCACCCAGAGCTCCAACAGATCCCTTAGGAAGGGATGAACAGGAAAGCCCAACCCGCACCAGAAATAGTCCTCAAATACTACCACTTCGTCGGTATGAGGCATGGGGAAGGTCTCACCGAGGGCCGACCGCCATCCGGCGGTGATGCGGTCAGGCAGAATGCCCACCTCCACCAGTCTGTTGAGCTCCGCCTATCCCATTCACGATGGCGCCCACTCTTCATCACGCCGGACTTCGGCGCTTGCCTTCTGGGGGCTCGTCTTCTTGGGTTTTCCTGCTCCCTTCTTTGGCGCCATCTCCCAGATCTGATTAGGGTGTGGTGGCGGAAGCAGGTGTGGATGTGAATCTAGAAATGCGATGGCTGAGGAGGAAGATGAAATGGCAAAGGGGCAAAAGTATGAGTGCGGCGTGCAGCGGTGCAGTTATAAAGCACTTTCCCCACCCTTTCGCATTCAAGGGTTTTTGGGGAACCGTTCCCACGATTTGCGCCTCTCCGAATTCTCCGACGTGGATTAATGGGCCGCTACCTGGGCTTTCGCGCAACCGCAGCCCACGTCGCTCATTTATCGCCGCCATGGGTTATCACTTGCCGAATAATCGCTGACTTCTCCGCCATTTACTAAGGCTCAGTAACCGTTACTATACAGCTGTTACTCCGGTTTTTTCTCCATGGTTAGATTTTCTTCGTTATCTCCGCTTGTCGCTCAGGGACTACGCCACCACTATGACTTGGTTCCCCATCACGCGGGGAATTTTCTTCTGTTGACTGTTGTTTCTGACCCTGGCACCACACGACTACGTCACCTACTATCAGTCTCGGGAACTAAGTGGGCACACTTCACCTTGCGGTGAATGTGCTTTTCGGGGCTACGCCTAGGGACTAGCTGCCTGCTCGGCTGGTCTTCTATTTTTCTTCTACTTAGGACCTTGGCATCATATGACTGCATCATCTACTGTTAGGCTCGGGGACTAAGTGGGCACACTTCACCTTGTGGTGAATGTGTTTGCTTTATTCTGGAAGACTCCGCGAACTTGAAGCTGAAGAAGACTATCTCCTTTCCTCATGGTCAGACTCTAAGTGGGCACACTTGGTCCACTGCGAAGAAATTTTCGATTCTGAACTTGAGCTCCTTACACCCTTATGGCAAGCCATACTTGGGTTGCACTGCTCGGCTACAGTTCACGCTGCTCGACAGCTGCTCACAACTACTCGACAACTCATTACGGTGGTCGGACCAAGAGTCTGACTGCTTGGCTTTCTTCGCGCCTGCTCGGACAAGCTCAAGACGGCGTTGCACAACTGGTACAAGGCGCTGGGGGACTAGCTGTGGGGGGTACAACCTCGGATACCCACGGCAGACCACATGGGCTGCGCCCCCAGGGGCGGCCCAGCCCACAAGATGAAGCCTTGCGAGGCACGACTCTGCTTGGTGCCTCCCGCAAGACACCAGGAAGATATCCTGAAGATACTATGAGATCTGTTAGGATATGTATGATCCCAAGATTCATGTAATCAGTTATTACTTTCCGGTTATCTCTTAGATCTAACCGACTTGTAACCCTGCTCCCCGGACTATATAAGGCGGACAGGGACCCCCTCCAAACTCACGCAATATCATACGATAGCTAATACAAACCAACAAACCACAGGAGTAGGGTATTACGTCATATTGACGGTCTGAACCTATCTAACTCGTGTGTCTCTGTTGCTTTCTTGTTCTTGATCACACGTCTCTCTGCCGATCAATCTACCTTCATAGGATACCTCTCGGAGGACTATCGACGATATTCTGTCGATAGTTGTACTGTAAGTCCCGGATTTTGCTCACAGATAAGTCCTTAGGGAGATTCCATGTTGCTAAAAAGAACATTTTAAACATCATTGCATTTGCCATTAGTCAATTGTAAGGAGCTTTCATTTAAATAGAGCAACTAGCAACAACTACCCATATGCATAAACCCCATAGGTATCAAGAATCAAGATAAACAATTGCTAGGATCATCCTTAGTGGTGAATCAAATTAGACCCATGCATGAATGTAGTAGCATTAATGGTTAATAGGTATCAAGGAAAGCCTCATATTATACTTTCCTTATAAGCTTGCTCAAAATTCCTCATATTTTGCTTCTGGTTATCACATTCTGATCTTTTGCGCTCACAAGCGATTTCGTTCTACTCGTAGCAAACACCACGCATAGGTAAACAAATAAAAGCAACTAAGAACAGTACACCAGACAAGAGAGAACAACATACTAAAAGAGATCTAGCTACTACAGTTACAAAAGAAACATCGAGAACGAAGCTACGGTTGAAAAGAGTTTTATTATATTATAAAAGAGACAACTACAAGCTTGATTTATTTTAATTAAACAAAATCATGAAAAAGTTGTTAATCCATATTAGACAAATCATATTCAAACATAAAACTGAGTTAAAGCTAATCATATTTTATCTTATAAATAGTATCACATAATTTATTAAGCAGGTTAAACTTTATTTTTGCAAAACAAAAATAAACAGTTGAGAGTACCTATACGAGTCTATTATACATGTAACGTGTTTGAACTAAGCAAGATATATTAGAAACAAATTTAAGTTGATATATATCATATTAATATTTATTTATAAAAAGACACAGTGTAAAACCTATGTTTGCTTTTAATTTGAAATCATTAGTTACAT
This sequence comes from Miscanthus lutarioriparius, assembly GCA_904845875.1. Lineage (NCBI taxonomy): Eukaryota > Viridiplantae > Streptophyta > Magnoliopsida > Poales > Poaceae > Miscanthus > Miscanthus lutarioriparius. Next base: position 92,093,901 of record CAJGYO010000009.1, read on the forward strand.
GCATATTAATTAAATTAATATTTAATTATATATGGAAAAACAAGCATCATAAAAAGCATTAACGCTACTGCATAGAGCGCGTGAACACGAATCTAACACAACTTGAACGAACCAAATTGGAGTTAAGATGACTAAATGGCAGAGATTAAGAACCAGTGGCAATTTCGTAAATACTTTATCCTTACCTTTGTTCATCTCCCACGTGAACGCAGCGATGGCTGTCTGCTGCTGCCTGCTCGCGTGGGGAGGGGGGCCTGGCCGGGGCTCGTCAAGATGGCCGGGCGGCGCGGAGGCACCAGTCCGAGGCGGTGCAGCACTGGGCCCACCCGCTGCACGCGAGCCGAGCGTCTCGTACGGGCGGAGCCCGAGAAAACGGCGGCTGCCGACGTCGGCCGGCTCTACGGCCACAGCAGGGGGCGCGGGAAGGCGGCCGTGGGCCCGTCAAGGCTGCGGGTAGGGTCCACGGGCCCGCAGGAAAAGGCGGCCGGCTGCAGGTGATGCGGGATGGCTGGAAAACAGTGAAGGAGCGTAGCCATGGAGGTACTCGCCAGAAAGTTCATCGGAGAAAGAAAAACGAATGGGAAAACGGTGATGGATTCGAGAAAAGGAAGACACTGCGGTGTAGAGAACAACGAGAGCTACCTTGGTGGAACCAGACGGTTTGGCCAGAAAATCTTGCCAGAAAAATAGAAAACAAGGTTAATCGATCAAACGGCGATGGATGCAAACAAGATACTATGGCATAGAGCACAAAGAGACGAACCTCTTAATGATGGTGACGCAGAAGATATGTTGGAAACGACGCACTAGCCAAAGGAGGGAAGAATCAAATTTAGGGTAGTCACGGTGTGTTTTACCTAAACAGTTGGTACATATATATGGGGAAAACAACTCCCCACCTCCACATCAACTAGCAATATGGTACTAATTAATGTTACGCCATTTACATTTACTAATGGACCTAAATAATCATTAAAACCCATTAGTAAATAAAGACATGACCTTTAAGATTTATTAGCATTATTACACATGGGCTTTGAGGGTTGGAAAAAAATGAGAGATTTATTATTTTCGGAATTAATTAATTTAGAATAAAATAATTCTAGAAAAGTCCAGAATTGATATTTAAGCCGTGAAAATACTCCGAAAGCTCCAAAAATTCGGAGAAAATTCTGAGAGACATTTTGGAACATTAGGAACCCAAATAAAGTATTTGTTCCACATGAAAAGATATTTTGAAGCATCTAAAAATTAGATTATGCTTGTAGAAAAGTGGAAAAAAAGTCTAGAATAAGCCAGAATAATTCCCGGAAAGATTTTTGAGATATGTTGATGAACGATGAACTCAAATGAGTGATTTAGAGCAGAACAAAAAGGTCATGAGAAACTCCATACGAAGGCTTAGCTGAGAAACAAGGAATATGATGATAGAAAAAGATGGAGAGAAGACGGAGAAAGATAAACTGACTTACTAAACGCTTTTGAACAATTTTGCACACTTGCAACACAAAGTCAAGCAACAAGCAATCATCACATCAAGCAAAAGCCCATCAAATTAATTTAGAAAAGTTTGTAAATTCACTTTTTCCTATACTAAATTTGTGTAAACTTGAACTAATCTTGGAAAGTTTTATATAAATATAAAAATCATTCGATTTATTTAGTTTCTCTATTCACAGCCCAAAATCAAAAATTTTGAGGTGTGACAAATACTATGCTTAGTAAGGATGGCAATAATACCTCATTGGTTGCAAATGTTAAACATCCCGCTACTCATACTAAGGCTATGCCTAAGTATGTTGCACCTAAGTTGAGAGGACCCAAACTAGTCTGGGTACCTTCAAAAGTGGATGATTGATTGTAGGTACCATGGCATTGGAGACTTGGTTCAAGTGGTATTCATATTGTTGATCATGTGATTGAGCCAAGTGATAAAAGAATGATCATTATTATCCCAATGCCATGTAAAGATTAAGTGAAGTCCAAGAGCTACAATATACAAGTGCAAAATCAAGTTGTGGTAATTTATTGGATATATTTTAAGGCTTGCAAATAATTGAGTTGAAAGCTTGCTAATTGGATGTTCATGAGCTACCAAGGTATATCTCTTGTTCATCAAATTTGTTTGGATGCATATGAGATGATTGAATTGGATATATACGCATATGTTGCTTGCTATAAGTGGTTTGAATGGATATAATGTATAGAAATCAAGTTTGGATTCATTTGAATTGGATAAGTTCATAAGATACTTTTAGCAAGTGGATTGAATAGATATATGTCTTGTGAAAGTATTCAAACAAGTTGATTTCAAGTTTGATTCACATTGGATGAAGAATAGCTCAAGTATAGAAATCTGTCCATAATTGAAAATCTGAGCTAGCTGTGATGATAGCCATGTCTGAGTAATCAAATTTATTTGGATTGGCTTCAAATTTGGTATAAATGCTCTACACTTATGGTATTAGTTGTTGTACAAATTTCATGAGAATTGAATAAGAAATGCTTCGGTTTTGGAGTGAATCTTGTCAGCTATAGTGCAGCAGTTTTCAGCATATAGCAGTGTTGGAAGATGTGAAATCCGGTATTGATTGAGAAGTCAAATTAAGTTGAAATATTTTTTTCTTGGAAGAATACTTATAGAAGCACATCTCCACCAAATTTCATGATTATTGGAGTTATAGATTGAGAGATCAATTCATATCTTTAAAGAATACAAAATCTGCCAGAAAAATGACAAATATTGGAATATTGAGTCTCTCTTTGATTAAAAGGCCATTAAGTTGGAAACATGATTATAAGTGGTTGAGGGACCTAAGTTTGATTTTGAAATGATCTAAAATCGTGAAAAGTAATGGGTATAAGGTCATTTGATTGTGGAGTATATTTGACACATATTTGGTACTTAAATTGAAGATCAAGATCAAAGTCAAGATGAAGATGAAGCTTAAGTTCTAGTGACAACTAAAGATCATTTGGTAGAAAAAAAGGACTTAAACAAAGAAAAGTTGGACTCAAGCAAGGATTCAAGGTCATTCATCAAATTAAGTCCAACAAATGGATCAATCAAACAAAGTCAATTCAAGTGAGTATCAAGGATGGTTCTTTGGAGAGAGGTCACTTCGCCCTAGTGTAGGGACTTGCTGCTTTTTGTAGGTTAACCAAGAGTGTCTTGGAAGGATAAAATCAAAGTGGTGATCTAAGGAACATTGGAGATGATTAGTTGAAGAAATCAAAAGGATTGATCAAGAAAGCAAGCAACACCCAAAAGAGAGCTAGTCATGAAAATTCAATGTGGTATTTTCTCAAGCAAGCATTGGTAGATGATGAAGCAAGCCAACCACAACAAGAAGTGCACTTGATCATAAGTGATTTTCAAATCATATGGGTGAAGAATGGATTTCTCTATTGATGATTGGTCTTTACCAAGTTTTTTTAAATTAGACTTCACATTGCTGTTGGAGAAATGAATTAGAATCTATATGACTATCCTCTTCTCCAACAAAGCAAAGGTGAAATTGTTTGGCATATGCATACATATATTGCTAAGGACACAATAGTGCATATAGTCATATATAGGATTCACTTATGAAAATCAAATGGATTTGATGCTTATATGATGCCACTATTGCTTCTATGCTTGATATGATCTAGTGGTAGCATATGATATGTTTTTTAGCTTGTGAACCTAGTATTTGACCTAGAAAATGAGCTATCAAGTGTTTAACTCAACATAGGCAAAATAACTATTGAAAGATGTGTGAAGAAGCCTGTCTTTGGATCAAACCGAGTTAAATGTCTCATGCAAGTTGACTAGATTGAACTATATGAACAAGTGATCCTCAACTTTAAGTGATCAAATCAAGAGAGCTTCCCTCACAAGAGCTCAAGTTTATCAAGTGGTATGACACATGCTTTGACATAGGGGGAGAGGCCCTACAAATTGGTATCACGGTCAAAGATCCTACATGTGGTACCTAAATCCTTCACACGTGGTATCCTACATGTGGTATCTCAAGTGCTTTACAATTGGTCATTCCAACACATATGGTGGTGTCCATCAAAAATATGTAAGATTCAAGTATCATCCATCTACCCCTGGTACCACCCTTTGTGCAAAAGGTGCATACCTTTTATGGTTATTGATGACAAAGGGGGAGAGAGTGCTACAAAGATATTGCAATTGAAAGATTGCATGACAAAAAGGGAGTTTGCATGGTATTGGACATGGACATGGACCAAGAGGGAGCAAGATTGAAGAATGGAAGAGGATCAAAATTCTTGGACAAGAGAAGCACACAAGTAGGGGGAGCAAGCTCATGAACTTTGATTGATTGCATTTGATATGTTCATATTCATGTGCTTGCTTGCATTTGCACAAGTTTTTAAATTTAATGTGCATGCTTGTGTTGTGTATGCTAGTTATAGAACTTGAATGATGATTTGAATACTAGCATGCATAGGATGATAGCTAGATATATATGTTTTATAAGTGGTACTAGAACCTTGCTTATAATGCTGATCTCATGAGGTATTTAGTGTTTTTGATGTATCTAGTTAACCATGATGCTAAGGATGAACTAAAAGGTGCAACTCCGATTGGTATCATGCTACAAAGGTTTATCCTATATACCTTAGCATCACTTAGTAGTGCTAACACTCCCACAAATTTCATATTTATGCATGTGTGCAAGCTTGAAACCAAACCATTTGAGCACACATGTAGGGGGAGTTATCACTACCAAGTAGGGTTTTATGGTGCTTATCCAAATCTTAACATAGAGCTTAAATGTTGGATATGTAGCATAAAATCTAAATCAAGTTAGCAATTTACACTTGTGTGAAGTGCTAGCTTGAAATGAGCATAATTTCCATATCTTTGTAGAGTTGTCATCAATTACCAAAAAGGGGGAGATTGAAAGGTCCTTGTTTGGTTTTGGTAATTGAGTGACAACCTAGGTGGACTAATATGTGTTTAAGTGAAATACACAGGTGATTAAGTCCATAGGTACATTGGTGTGAGCAACACATGCCATGGAGATGGAAATAGCTTTGAAATATTGCAAAGCTCACACATGAGATGAAGGAGCTCATTGCATATGAGACATGACATGGAGTCCTGTGACTAGGTGGACAAGGTCAAGACAAGACTTGGCTTGATGGACCGGTTGCAAGTGTGAAGGGCAACTCGGAGGCTTTGAAGCGCTGGACCATGTGGTGGGATGCTTGAGCAAAGACTTGGCGCCGATGGACCAAGACAACGATGAAGAGCAAGTGAGGTCAAGATCGATGAACCAATAAGGTGACGTGATGATATGAAGTGGATCATATCATATGTTGATCGAGGTTGGTGCATGTGTTGCATCAACATCAGAGAAGATGGAATGGAATGCGCAAGGCAAAGGTATAACCTATAGGGCATTTCATTTCACCAGTCATAAGTGTGTAGAGAAGTTTATGACCGGGTTTAGGATAGATGGCCACACTATCAAGAGGGGCAAAGTTGTTTGCATATCGGTCATCTAGTGCTACTTGAGTGATCTAATATTGCGATGTTGCTAGGATCGAGTGGCATGGTAAGAGCAAGTGAAAAGCCTTTGAAAAATGGTTGTGAAAATGCTAACACACTTGCACAAGGTTTTGTACACTTGGTGGTGTTAGCACATTTACAAAGGAGAAGAATCTTGATGAAAGGGAGAAGAGAAGAAGGGTCACTACAGTGACCGGACGCTGTCCCCGGGTGGACCAGACGTGTCCGGTAGCAAACCCTGTGTCTCGGCCAGTTTGTTGTCTCGACTGGACTCTGCGATCGGACGCGCAGAGAGAGTTCGTTCAGTGTCCTAGGCGAGTCAGTCACGCGGTGCCTCGGCAGAGCAGGCATGGTGACCGGATGCTGGCACAGGGCGCGACCAGACGCGCCTATGCCACTATTCACCATATGGCGCAGAGGTGACGGGACGCGGCGCGAGTCCGGTTAGTGGTGACCGGACGCGTCCGGTCGGCAAACATCATCTCTAGGAGCTCTCTAGACTCGACCGGACGCTAGAGGCGAGCGAGTCTGGTTAGGTGACCAGATGCATTCGATCGGGTGGCAACGAGCACGCGCGGGTTAGCCATTGGGCGCCAATGGTAACTTTCAAATGGTCGATACACGTGGCATCCATCCGGCGACCAGATGCTAGTGACCAGACGCTTTCGGTCAGTTGGTCCAGCGCTTCTGGTCGATGCGTAGTCAGCCCATTGAAGGGGTATAACGGCTCTATTCTTTTGGGGGCTTATAAAAGGAGTGTGTGGCCAGCCTTGGCTAGTTCTTTGGCACCCTTGGGACTTAGTGTCCATGCTTGGGGAGTGCTAGGAGAGCCCTTTAACTCACTTATGCTTGCAAGAGTGTGAATCGATTGCGAGTGAGTGATTCTAGTGCGTTCGATTGCGAGATTGCATTGAGTGGCACTAGGTGATCGAGTTGCAAGCCAGTGGTGCTTGGTACTCTTGGAGGTTGACACCTCCTAGATGGCTTGGTGGCAAGATCTCCATCAAAGCCCGCAAGAAGCTTGTGCGGTGCTCCAGAGAAGAGCTTTGTGAGGGGTGTTGTGCTCGCCCCACGGAGATCGCGAAGAGCAACTCTAGTAGAGCATGTCATTGAGCTACCCTCACTTGTGGCTAGGTTCTTGCGGTGCCCAATGTGTGGGCTTGGCGAGTGATGCCAATTAGCCACCGAACCACCAAGTGAGTGGTCGACACAACGGGGACTAGCGTGTTGGCAAACACGTGAACCACGGGAGAAAAATCATCATGTCAACCTTGTTCATCCCATTGGTTTGTATTCCCCATACACAAGCTTGTATTTACTTTCACAAACGTTATGCTTGTGTAGTTGCTCTTATAATTAGTTCGCTTGTGTAGATTGCTAGTTACCTTCTTGCTTGTGTAGCATAGAAGTAGCTTTATTGCGTGACTAATTGGCTTGACTAGCCTTGTTAGTCACTTTGATTAGTTTGTGTAGCTAAGTAATTTGAGCTCTCTAGTTTGGCTTGTGTAGCCTTGGTATTGAGCATTCCTAGTGAGCTTAGGCTTTGTGTGCTTTGGTTCACTAGTTTGTGTAGGAGCTCTCCTGTTTGCTTAAAGTACTAGTTGCATAGGTTTTATGACCTTGCAAGGTAGAATTGTCAGGTGAGCTCTATCTAGCCCAACACCTTTGTTACTTAATTAGGATCTTTGTAAGGTGCTTGAGAATTCAGATAGAGGGGTGTAGTCTTGGCTAGACCGATCGTTTTAATTGCACATTTGTTTCGGTTAGCCAATGCGATTAATTTTAGAAAGGACTATTCACCCCCCCTCTAGTCCACCATCTTGACCCTTCATGCGAGCAGAGACCATGCACCCTGAAGCCAGCGATGGTGCGATCCAAAAATGGACATGATTCGATCAAATCAAAACCACTTGGACCCAAACTTTGCACAAGGGATCTCCAATGGAGTTGGTAAGCTATCCCAAAAGGATCATGGCCCAATTTGAACTCACACTTCAGGAATTGAGAATTTTGTGCAAGAACATGACTTTTCCCCCCAAAAGGAAATTGGTTCGATTCTTCATGCTCGTGTTGATTCAAGCAAATTCACTCATAGAGGAGCATCAACACATGTCCCCGCATGAATCTAACTGACCAAAAACACCCCAAAAGCTCGAATCAAACAGATCAAACAAGAACTAGGGAAGGGGAAAATAGGGAAGAGAAAAACTACAAGAATGGGAACAAGAGCACCAAAATGCGAGGAACAAAAACATGAACACAAGATTGAATCCCAGAAGACAACGTGAGGTAAGCGCCTCACTTCCCGATTCAAGGATTCATTGGAGTTTTTACACAGATGAATATTTCTCTACAGACCTCTACAGTAGCTAGGGAGAGGAAATTCTAAAGGAGAAAAGGAAAACTAAAGAGGTGAGGGCTGTTTGGGGCAGCCCCCTCATTCTTATTGAGGCTATTACACATTTCCAAATTGCCCCTAGATATTTAGAGCGAACCACCTAACCAAGAGGGTATTATGGTCCAACTCCGAGATGCGCTGATCCAATGGCCACGTGCCCTTCACTACTTAGCTTCGCCACAACGCAAGCCTCGCGATGACGCCACGTGCCACCTTCGATTCCCATCGGAACTGCACCCAGGTTTTGAGGCCCAAACCTGAAAACCCTCCACTGATGGTTTTGAGGCTGAACCCACCAAACCGCTCGACAGATGTCACCGTCGTCCTCGACCGCCCGGCCGTCAAGTCTTCTAGAGCCTCTGCTCGACTTGCCCGTCTGCCGTCTTGACTTGGTCAACATGGTCATCTCCCATGTACTCTTGTGCTTATCGATGTCCCCAGGTGTCAGCCACCGCAGTTGATCACCCGACCCCTCTGGTCCCTCAGTCCAAGCCCAGCATCCGTTCTTCCCCGCTCTCGGTCTATTGGCACGAACCTGCATGACCTTTACCTTCGTCGTCGATCATCGCCTCCAAGCTCCACACCTGCGCACCACAAGCCAAGTGACATGTTGCACAACACCAACTCACGCCATGGTTAGTTCAAAGACTCAACCCAAAGCGCCAGCTCATTGACAATCACTCATCACCATCGAACCACATGGGCACATATCAACCATGTGTTCTCAATCTCCCCCTTGATGAGTGCATTATCAACACCAACACACAAAGCTGAGCGAAAGAAACAGAAGAAGAGGAAGAAGAAGAGAGCTCACCCAAATGACCAAAAGCCAATGAAAAGACAACGGGGTCATTTGAGATGAGCAAAACTTGTTCCCCAAAGACATGGGCAATGGCTTGACACAACCAAGCAAAACACAGCTAGTCCTCAAGAAGAGGCAGAAAGGGCTCAACACCACTAGCAAAGCTTGAAAACTACTAGTCCCTCTAGAAAGAGTCAAAGGCTCAACACGACTAGCAAAGAAACTCAAATGCAACTCCCCTGAACAAATGCAATCTCCCAAATGAATGCATGCACTCTACAACTCTCTTTTTAGATGGATTTGTGTGTGATTCTCTCCCCCTTGTTGGCACATGCACACATCAAGCTAAAACTCAAAAACTACAACTCCCCCTCAGAAGATGCTATGGATGCACAAGAATGCAGAAGCTTCAAGAGTACAACAATCAGAAGGAAAAGATGCTCTAGTTGGTGCTATTATGTGGGTGTAGCCACAGAGACAAGTGCTAGCAAATGCTCAAACTGATCAAGTGAAATGAAATATGAATGTTAATCATATTTGAGCAGTTTTAAGCAAATCAAAAGAGGGTTCACCACTAAAAGTAGCACATAGCAAATGTAAGCAGGAAATCAACCTAGTGCTAACAAGTATATACAAGGTGAACTACCCCAAGCAGCGGTCACACATCATGTCAAAGACGAACCTAACACTTGCATTTAATCAAAATTATCAAGATATTTCAATTTTCAGATTATTACAAGTATTAGTCAAACATGTGTGTGCAAGAGGTTGTAAGTATTGTCATGCCTAACTTTTCAACCATGCGGAGCCTATGTCATACGACAATCAGGAGCTCAAGGCAACGGTTTCGGTCATCCACTACAAGGCTCAGGTTCATCCTAAGTGCAATAGGAAGTTGTCTCGATACCTTATGTGGGACAGTACAAACCCATCTCGATCTTTTCATATCACTTAACTTGGATTTCAAATTTTAGCACAAGAGTATCGGAGTTGTCCAAGCAAGTGAATGACTCAAAACATGAGACATAGCAACCTAGCATACAAATTAAAGCAGTAGGGATTTCAATATATCCTACACATGCTAGTTGCCAATCTCAGCGGTGAATAGATTTTCATGTTTCATCATTAGTTAATCATGTTCATAAGTGATAAAAACAAGCTTAGCTCATAACATGTATCAGGTGATCAAGGAGAGCCTAAGCTTCAAGCACTATCATGTACGCACAGAACATACCAAGTAGAGCATAGTTTCATTCTAACAGCTATATTCATGAAGCTCAAAAGATGCTCTATCATACATGATGCTCTGCAATGCAATTATGATACAAAACCAAAAAACAAAACTAAACTAAAAATAGGAAAGCCAAAACTAGAATACAACAACTAAAAGTGTCCCTCCTCTAAAATGGGAAATAGACACCCAGTTCCCCTCGCAAGCATGCAAAAGAGGCTTGATCAAGGGGTTTGGTTAGGATATCGGCAAGCTGGTTTTGGGTGTCAACATGGCTCAAGTCTATATCTCCTTTCTCATCATGATCGCGCAAGAAGTGAAAGCGTACATCAATGCGTTTGGTTTTTGAGTGGAGAACTGGATTTTTGGCTACACTTATGGCACTCGTGCTATCACAGAGCAAGGGCACTCTAGTGAACTCTAAGCCAAAATCTCTCAAGGTGGCAATCCAATGTAGCTGGGAGCAACAGCTAGTGGCAGCAACATATTCAGCTTCTATTGTGGATTGAGCAACGCTAGATTGCTTGCGAGAGGACTACGAAACAAGCAAAGAACTAAGAAACTAACATGTCCTAGATGTAGACTTTCTATCTAAGTGGCAGCCAGCAAAATCTGCATTAGAATAACCGCAGAGAGAAAGGGACGAAGAAGCAGAATACCAGAGCCCAAACTCAAGAGTGAATCGAAGGTACCACTTGATCTGCTTCACTGCCTAGCGATGAGAAGTGCGTGCTGAAGCCTGGAAGCACGCACACAGACACACAACGAACTGGATGTCCGGTCGCGTCACCGTTAGGTACAGCAAAGACCCGATCATGCTGCGGTACTCCTTCTGGTCCATCGCTTCTCCTTCTTCATCAGTGTCTAGAGCTATCATGGTTGACACGAGCATCAAAAGAGGCTTCGCCTCGCCCATATCAAACTTCTTCGGCATGTCCTTGGTGTACTTGCCTTGGTGCACGAACATCCCTTCCCTGGTTTGCTTGATTTGTAACCCGAGGAAGAAGGTCAACTCGCCCATAATGCTCATCTCAAACTCCCTGCTCATAAGATCTGCAAACTTGGCAACAAGTGCATAAAAAGAGCCACCGAAAAAAATATCATCCACATAAATCTAAAAAAATGAGAGTCTCAATGCCTTGCTTGAGGAGAAAAAGAGTTTTATCAACAGAACCCATTTTGAAACCCTTTGCAAGAAAAAACGTTTTCAAACGCTCATACCAGGCTCTAGGGGCTTGTTTGAAACCATACAAAGCTTTCTGAAGTTTAAACACATGGTTTGGAAACTTGGGATTTTCAAAGCCAGGAAGTTGCCTCACATAAACCTCTTCCTCTATGTACCCATTTAGAAAAGCACTTTTGACATCCATTTGAGAAAGCTTAAAATCCTTCAAGGCTGCAAAGGCTAAAAGGATCCTAATGGCTTCTAAACGAGCAATAGGGGCAACAGTTTCCTCATAGTCTATACCCTCCTTTTTACAGTATCCCTGAGCTACCAACCTTGCCTAGTTTCTGACCACTACCCCATCCTCACTCTGTTTGTTTTTGAAAATGCACTTGATTCCTATGGGATGGCAGTCTTGTGGAGGTGGTACTAAAGCCCAAACATGGTTTCTTTCAAAGTTTTCAAGCTCCTCATGCATGGCATTAACCCAATCAGGATCAGATAAAGCATGTCCAACATCCCAGGGATCAAAACAAGCAACAAATGCAGAATGAGCGAAGGGAGAGATTTGATATGACTTGGACCGCATGACTCACTGGTCAATGTTGCCTAACATCTATTGAGGTGGATGGCATCAATGAATGTGCCGAGGTGCCTCCCTTGCTGAAGTCACCTCCCCCTCAATAGCAGCTGGTGCTTCCTCAGGTGCAGCCAGCGCAGGCTAAGGATGCTGCTCGTACGGTCCCCAAGTAGTGGAAGTTGAGGGGTCAAGACCATGAGCTGAAGTAGTCGAAGCAGGCTTGATAGGGGCAGATGGTGGAGTCAGCTCGAGATCACCCCAATCGGGACCTTCTTGCTCCTCCTCCACAAAAATGCTTTCACCAAGCTCCTGCTCACCTGCACACTCAAAGATAGGGGTTGAACAAGGCATTGTTTCATCGAATGTGACCTCGTAGGTCTCCATGATGCGGTTAGTTTCAAGGTTGAGAACACAATAAGCTCAAGAGTAAGAAGCATAACCAAGAAATATACCGTATGAAGACCTGGACTCAAACTTGTCCAAATTACCTTGTTTCAAGATGAAGCACTTGCATCCAAACACCCTGAAATGGCTTACCTTGGGTGGATGACCAAACCACAACTCATAAGAAGTTTTCTTCATGAAAGCCCAAAGGAAAATGCGATTGGCAACATGGCATGCAGTGTTGATTGCTTCGGCCCAATATTTTCTAGGAGTCCTATGCTCATCGAGCATCGTCCTAGCCATTTCAACCAAAGTCCGATTTTTGCGCTCAACGATGCCATTTTGCTGAGGAACGTAAGGTGAGGAAAACTGGTGTTCGAGACCCAAAGAAGAGCAGAAGGTTTTTGTCGACGAAATCTGGTCGGCAGTCTACTGAGGGGTATACCCACGGTAGTAGATGAATCGGTGGGGGTGCATGTGATATGAACTAGATGGTAATACAAGCACCGAGACACAAGATTTAGACAGGTTCGGCCGTCAGTATGACATAATACCTACATCATGTGTTCTGATGTATTGCGTTGAGATGTATGTAGATGTCGACTAGGGGACCCCTGCCTCTCCTTATATACTCTGGAGGGGTAGGGTTACAAGGAAAGTATCCTATTTGGTACTATAGAATATCTTGCGGTGCACGTCGACTAGTGCCATGCATGCCTTGATCTTGTGGGATGGGCCACCTCTGATGGTGTGGCCCATGTCTTGTCTTGTGGATACCGGGGGTCACATCCCCCACAGCTTGTCCCCGAGCGCCTTGTATCCTTTGAGCAACACTGTCTTGAACAAGTCTGAGCAGTTTGATGTGAAGTCGATCAGTTTAACTGGTGATCCGAGCAATGGAAGTCGAAACCGACTAGTTTAACTGGTGACCTAGGCGGTGAAAGTCAATGCCGACCAGTTTAACTGGTTAGGAGACCTTGGACTTAGCCAAGTAAGGGTTGCTAGAAGGATGTAAGGGGCTCAAGATAAAATTTGAAAATTCTTCCAATTAGGAGAAGTGTAGCCACTTAGACTCCATCAATAAGGAGGGTAAATCAAGAAATAAGCACTACATTCACTGCCAGGTGAAGTGTAGCCACTTAGTCCCCGAGCCTGCTGGAAGATGAAAAATGAATCTTGTAGCAGGGTCAAAGAAAAGAAGTCTAAAAGCTCGCCAACGTCATCTGACATGCGCGTATCAAGGCCCTAGATGTGCTACCCATGATCAGCACGCCGATCCGAATAGCATGGAGCAGCTTGATAGCACACCGATGAGACGTAGCAAGATCCGACCACCAAGGGAGTCCTCAGCTTAGATGGCGTCACTTGCATGAAGAATCCGAACACTAAGGAGTCCCCAACATAGCTGGCAATGTCCGAGCACCGAGGAGTCCCCAGCGTAGCTGGCAATGTCTGAGCACCGAGGAGTCCCCGGCGTAGCTGGCGATGTTCGGGCACCGAGGAGTCCCCGGCGTAGCTGGCAATGAAGCATGAGCGACAAATAGTCCGGTCAACTGGTCGGCGGTGAAGTGAGCATTGAGTAGAAGCGACCGATGAATAGTCCGATCAACTGGTCGGCGATGAAGTCCATGAACCTAGCGGTCCGACCAGTTGATCGGTGGAGAAGTCCGAGCACCAGGTGGTCCGATCACCTAGACGACGATCCTGCAATACAAATATGTAGAACGGGTAGTACATGATGTAAAAATATATGAACTCTGGAGAAGAATCAGCAATGGTGATGAAATAGCATATGCAGCTCGGCGATCAGTTGGTGTGAACACTTAGTGTTATTCTGAAGATGTATTTATATTTAATATAAACCTCCCGACCAATTAGTGTGTAGCTGAGTCTCCAGCCCTAGCTAGCCCGTTAACCATAACACGGAGTGCGGAGCCCGTGTGCGTGTAGGAAGAATAAAGCGTTGCTAAGGAACCGCTGCAGACCACCCATAACACAGAGGGCAGACGCTCGTGCAAGTGTAGGGAGGAGCCGGAGACAGGGCCATCTCTGGGGACATCCGAATGTCAACATGATTGTTCAGGGGTTCGCCTTAGACTTAGTTGTATGTCATCTTTAAGATGGTATACATGAAAGAAAATCGTTTGGTGAACAAACATGGAGAAAACAGCTCGGAGAAACATTATGGAGATATATGAAGGTTGGAGAATATTTAGAAAATATTAAAGCGTGACTTAGCTTTAGACAGAACATTTGGTCGGCAGTCTACCGAGGGGTATACCCATGGTAGTAGATGAATCAGTGGGGGTGCGCGTGATACGAACTAGATGGTAATACAAGCACCGAGACACAAGATTTAGATAGGTTCGGCCTCCAGTATGACGTAATACCTACATCCTGTGCTCCGATGTATTGCATTGAGATGTATGTAGATGTCGACTAGGGGACCCCTACCTCTCCTTATATACTATGGAGGGGTAGGGTTATAAGGAAAGTATATGTCGATGTTTGACCACCGATAGCCTGCCACGGGGGTCCCCGGGGTAGTATTGTTCGGGCTTCAGCGTATGCGGAACTCGACGGTGAACGCAAGAGACAGTCGATTTATCCTGGTTCAGGCCCTCGACTGTGGTCGAGTATTAGCCTTACGTCCAGTCGACGTTAGCCTTTGCGTTGGATTGATTGTGTCGTAGAAATCCTGATCTCCCATCTCTAGGAACCCTGCCCTCCTTTATATAGTCAGGAGGTCAGAATCCTAGTCGGTTTACAATGAGAGTTCCTAGTAGGATTACAAAATAATACTACTACTAAGATTACATGAGGAGAATTCCTAGTTAGACTAGATCTTCTCTCTTCCTTGCGGGGTATCCTGTGGGTCCCGCACCGACAAGCCCCCGAGCACTTCATGGTTGAGCTCTGGAAGCCTCGTCTTGTTCCTTCAGGTCTTGCCGAGCAGGAACAAGCGTCGTCTGAGTGGTTTCTTGAGCGAAACCTGTAGCGCTTCGTGAGTTCTTCGCGTGGTGTGTACTTTTTTGAAGAAAAAAGTACTTCCATTTGAGTGTAGCCCCCGAGCCTCTTGCTGTTTGGTACAAGGAGCTGGAGGATCTCGTCTTGAACTTTGTTGAAAGGTTTCCGAGCATGTACCTGGGTTCTTTATCAAAAAGAACTCGGGTATAGCTCAGTTCGGCTTCTTTTTGTTGTGAGTCCTTGAAGTAGTTTTGTCTTGAAGAAGTCTTCTTGGTGACGTGCGCTTTTTCGAAAGAAAAAGTGCACTCACTGAGTGTAGCCCTCGAGCCTCTTGCTATTTGGAACAAGGAGCTAGAGGGTCTTGAATCTAATGCTGTTTAAAATCGCTGTCTTGAAGAAGTCTTTCGAGTGAAGTGCGCTTTTTGAAGAGAAAGTGCACTCACTGAGTGTAGCCCCCGAGCCTCTTGCTGTTTTGAACAAAGAGTTGGAGGGTCTTGAGTCTGATTTGTTCGAGGAACTGAGATTTTCTCTTGTTGTAGCCTCTGAGCATTTATCTGGGTTCTTTGATTTTCAGTAAATGTTGCCTATTCACGGGTTGTACAGTGTTGGCATATTCTCCCGAATATGCTCGTCTTCGAGTACTGTGCCTGAGTCTTCCATTATTGAGTCCTGTCTTTTCACTGTGTCCTTTGTAAGGCTTGTTTCGTTGGTACTCCTAGTCCATGTGCACCACTCCTTCGATCTATAAATACCCTCCCGGAGTGCTTGTTTTCATCCATTGAACATCTTGAATCTTCGTAGTCATGAATATGGTAGTTTGTGAAGTAGAGCAGCCCCGGGCGTATTTTGTAGTTCCTGTGCGTCTTGTCGTAGCTGGAGGAAGTCTTGTGAAAGGGGTTAGAGGTAGACTAATCCCGCAGCGGCAATGTACCAAGAAGTATGTGGCGGAAGTTGGAGGAAGTCTTGTGATGTTGGCTTCGTTTCTTCATCCGGCAGTTCTGGGTTGATCCTCGCCGTCTGTCTTGAGACTGTCCGGTGCAGATCAATACCATATCCGGTATCACATCGTACTTGGGTAGACAGATGTCTACAGGCTCCTCTTGGTCCACGTTGTCTCACCGTGCTGCTGATTTCCGTCTTGGATGCACTGTGTCCGTCCTTTGAAGAAAACAGTGTAACCGAGCACGGTTTGTTCTACCAAGTAGCAATCTGGAGCACGTAGTCGTTCCAGAGCCTAGTTGTGTCCGGGCTCCTTTTTGCTACTTTGCTTGTCATAGTACCGAGTTCATTGGGTCTTGTAAGATGTGTAATCTTCTGCTTTTTGAAGCCACTTGTAATGGAAAGAATCTTGTCTTCTGAGTTGTCGTTCATTTTTGTGATGTAATCCTGGTTGTGCATGAGACTCCTGAGTTCTCTCTTTATTAACCGGGTTCTTTCGTTCCTTGCGAGGTAGTCCTTCGTTTCTTCATGAATAGCGAGTTGTTCTTGTAGTAATCTGGTGACTCTGCCGTTTTCCTGGATGGATAAGTCCGAAATCTGTCCGTTGAACTGTACCGTTGTGTGGATTTGTGCCTTCCGCCATTTTAGCTGTGTCAGTAAATGGACCGTTGCGTTCCCACTCCGTGCTTTAACGGGCCTGGTGGGCCGTTTTTATCGCTGTAAGATCTATTTAAAGACCTTTTATCTTCCTTTTCTTTACTTCCCAGCTTTTGCCTTGAAACCCTAGTTTTCAGGAATCCGTCGCCGCCATTGTCGCCGTCACCCGAGCGCCGCCATCCTAGGTTCGTCTTCCCCAGTGCTTTTTTGCTTCCGCTAGTTCATGGGTAAGAAGAAGACCGCAAGCAAATCCCAGGCAGCCTTCGTGGACGAGGAGTCATCCCTTTCTTTGATCGAGAATCAAGAGTTCGTGGCCATGAGGGCTGCTCAGAAGGTTTGGCCGGCTCCAACAACAACCGAAGACCAGCTCCGTGAGCTCGTCAGCGACGGCTTGATCCAAAGCAAAGACATCGCTGAATGGAGAGTTCTAGGCGAGCACCGGGTTCCTGCTCCAGGTCCTGGTGAGATTGTCCTTTTCGTTTTCTTTATCCGCGCCGGACTTTGCCTTCCTGCTTCCGCCTTCTTTCATCAATTTCTTGGTTATTTTGGGGTTAGCCTGAACCATCTAACCCCTAATGCCGTCCTCCATCTTTCTGTTTTCGTTCACCTCTGTGAAGCTTTCCTTGGAATCCCTCCTTCTCTATCTCTTTTCCGCTACTTCTTTCGTCTGAAGCCCCAACCCCGCCATGAAGAAACCAATGTTCTTGGCGGCTGTGGGATCCAGTTTTGCTAGGGTCTTAAAAGCAAGTTCTTTGACTATGACCTGGTTGATTCTATGAGGGATTGGCGTGCTGATTGGTTCTATGCTGCCAATTTGATTCCTTCTCTTTCCATACATTCTGGGTCTGGTCCCTCGGTTAATGACCGGTGGGATAAGAACCCCGTGTCGCCCGCTGAGGTCCAGGCAATTTAGCCACTCCTTAATAGGATTAGTATGCTGAAACAGCAGGGTTTAATCGGTTTTGGTATTGTTTCGAGTTTCCTTCGTCGCCGAGTTCAGCCTTTGAAGGAGCGGGAGCACCTTGGCTTCGAGTACTCTGGGGCTGAGGATCCTTCACGTATGGTCCCAGCTCTTGAGCTGACCGATGAGGAGGTACTTGAGCGTCTCCAGAAGATGCTGAAAGGAGCAAGCGTCGTCCCGCTTACTGTCTTCGAGTTCTCTGCTAACAACTCACCTCCAACTATAAGTTGTTTATCTCTTTGTCCGGGTACTTTGTGTACTCTTGTTGTATCCATTTTTGTTTAACTTTTCTGTCTTGTTGTTTTATTCTTTTTCATAGGAGTTTGGGCGCAACTTTGTTGACCCAATCCCCCTTGATGTTCTCCCTGTTGTGGCAAAAACTAGGGAGAAACTTGTTGGAGCTTCCGCAACCAGTAAATTCCCGTTCTCCACAGCGCTTCCTGGAGTTTCTTCTGGATTTGTTGATGTATATGAAGAATATGTTCCTCGTCTAGTCCCTCGTGGTCCTCGTAGTGTCCCGAAGAGGGGGCGAACGGATGGGTCTTCATCTGGCCTGCCTGTTTCCAAGAAGTCTCGCAAGCCAAGTACTTTTCCAGGTACTCTAGTTGTAGCTAGCATGCTCTTAGGTGAGCATATTTAATACTCTTTGTCTCTTTGTTTTCTCTTTTCTTTTTATCTTGAACCGAGTACTTTTATTCTTTTTTCAGCGGGTGGTCTGGTGGCCTTGGTTGAAACAGAGGAGGAAGAGGACGATGAAGTACCCCTCATCATGCGGCGGTGAGTGGTTTTTGTATTCCCCTTCCTCTGAATTTCTCCTCTTTGTATTGATCTTTAGTCTTGATCTTTTTGAAGTAACCGAACGTCGGGTACGAGTTCTTCTGAGGCTCCCGCACCGGCTTCTTCTGAAGCTCCGGTGTTGAGTTCCCCGGTACCGAGCTCTTCTGCACCTCCGATGCTGAGTTCTTCTGCGGCTCCAGCCCCGGCTTCTTCTGGGGCTCCAGTATCAGCTATACCGCTCCTGTCGCCAAGTGGCGGGGACGTTTTTGCCACCGTTGTTCCCCCTCCAAGGTCTTCTTTGTGTTTTACAAAGAAGAAGATAGTCGGGTGAGTGACTTCCGGCTTCGTCTCTTTGTATCTGTTTCCCTTTTCTTTTGTTCTTATTGGCGAGTTCCTCTGTTAACTTTCAGGCCTTCGTCTTCTCTTGACCCTCTGCCGACTTCTTGCCAATTTTTTGGTGTGCCACCGAGTACCGAGCCTCAGGGCTCGGAGCGCTCGGTCGGTGAAGCGGTTGTGGAGGAGACAAGGTTTCCTGGTGATGACGCTGCTGCTGGCTTGGTTGCTTCTGAAGTGACCATGGCCATGGCGGCGGGTTCATCTGAGGGATTGGCCTTGGCTTCCCGTGAGGTTGCTGCGGTCGTGCCTTCTTCGCCTCGGCCGGCTTCTCCTTCTCCTTCTCTTGCCTCCGGTGGTCTGCCTTTTGCCGATGAGGTGGTGCAGCAGTTTGATGCCACTCATCGTCTATCGGAGTTAACCGCCACCTGGGAAGCTTATCGACTCTTGCGACTTCTTTTGGAGAAAAGCTCTAGGTAAGTTTTTTCTGTCACTCCTTCTTTGGACGCTCGTTTTTCTTCTATCCTTATGTCTTGTTTTTCTTTGTCTCTTTTTGCTCAGTCTTTCTCTCATGATCATACTGGCTTCTTTTTCTCATCTGAAAATGAGAAAAAGTTGTCTTCCGAGGTGAGCGCTCTGAAAGCCGATCTTGACCTCCTCCGGGCTGAGCTGGAGACTGAGCGTCAAATGCACCAAAAGGAGGAGAAGTCCCTTTGTGCCCAGGTGGTAGAGACGGAGAAGCAGAGGGATGCCGCGGTGGAGTCCGTGAAGAACGAATGCAAAGGTATCGCGGGTTCTGCTTGTTTCTTCTCATATTTTGACTTCTTTTTTCGCTGACTATTTTTTTGGTGCCTTGTCTAGCTCTCCGAGTTGAAAAGCAGAAGCTCTCGGAGAGTATCGATGAAATGAAGACTCTTGTCCGTTCTAGTCAGAACAAGGCTGAGGAGGTAATTACTCATGCTGAGGAAGAACTCGCGCTTGCTAAGTTGATTAGGCGTGGAGCTGATAGAGATCTTGTGCAGGCTCAAAAAACTATTGAAGACTTGTCTGGCAAGTTGGCGACGGCTACCGAGAACTAGAAAGCTTTATGGAAGTCCTTTCGTTCAGTAGTCGACGCTCTCCGAACTCCAGCGGACGATGGGCAATCTTGGGCTCAGATAATCCCCCGAATTCCGACTCATTTTCAAGAGTTCGTGAAGAGATGCGCCCATCTATGTACCAAGAATGTCCTGGCTCAGGTCCGGGTTCTTGCTCCAGAGGCACCTTTGTCCAAGATAGCAGAGGAAGCCGATAGTCAAGAGTATATTGATGCCGTTGAGAGGATGGAGCCTGAGGTCGAAGACTTAGCCAGTAGAGTTGTAGATAATCTTAATATCGTTATCTCTTCTCCTGATGATGATGCTTGAATGTAATAGGCCTCCGTACTCTGGTTTTTGTAACAGAATAGTTATATTCTTTTTTTTTGAATGAAGATTCTCTGTTGATGCCTCCTCTGCTTGGATGCTTTGTTTATTCTTTGGATGAGTTGTCCAAGCGATCAGTGTTATTTGACTTGCCGATTGCTTTGTCTTGCTTTCGACTTTGCCATGTGAATAACTTTGCATGTTATCCTTGTGTTTGCCGAGTACATTGTCGGTGCCGCATAAACAACTCGGTGCGGATTCTCGAGTGTCCTCAGTGTAGCCCCCAAGCCTCTTGCTTTTTGGAACAAGGAGCTGGAGGGTCTTGACTTGATTTTTTCCTAATTCATGTCCAGGCTTAGTCATTTTATTTTTTGTTTTGGGTGTTAGCTTATTAGCTACCTCATCGGCTGGCTCAAGCGTCTTTTTAGCTATTTTGCTCTCGGCCGGTAGGCTCAGGCATGTTTCCTCA
The DNA here is from genome assembly GCA_904845875.1 of Miscanthus lutarioriparius. Lineage (NCBI taxonomy): Eukaryota > Viridiplantae > Streptophyta > Magnoliopsida > Poales > Poaceae > Miscanthus > Miscanthus lutarioriparius. The sequence continues at coordinate 92,114,497 of CAJGYO010000009.1, forward strand.
TCGGCTGGCTCAAGCATCTTTTCAGCTATTTTGCTCTTGGCCGGTAGGCTCAGGCATGTTTCAGCCATTTTGCTCTTTGGTTCGGGTGTTAGCTTATTAGCTACCCTCATCGGCGGGCTTAAGCATCTTTTCACTATTTTGCTCTCGGCCGGTAGGCTCGTGCATGTTTCAAATTTTTGCTCTTTGGTTGGTGTTAGCTTATTAGCTACCCTCATCGGCAGGCTCAAGCATCTTTTCAGCTATTTTGCTCTCGGCCGGTAGGCTCAGGCATGTTTCAGCCATTTTGCTCTTTGGTTCGGGTGTTAGCTTATTAGCTACCCTCATCGGCAGGCTCAAGCATCTTTTCAGCTATTTTGCTCTCGGCCGGTAGGCTCAAGCATGTTTTAGCCATTTTGCTCTTTGGTTTGGGTGTTAGCTTATTAGCTACCCTCATCGGCGGGCTCAAGCATCTTTTTAGCTATTTTGCTCTCGGTCGGTAGGCTCAGGCATGTTTCAGCCATTTTGCCCTTTAGAAACGACTCGGGGTTAGCCATCATGAGACATATGCTGCCGAAAAAACCATCTTTATTGATCATGATCGTTTGATAAGCTAAAATACATATTTTGTCGAGGGACATCGTCTTTATTGGGCATAAACGTTGATCTCTTGTTGTTTGTACATGTATCCTCCCTTGAGTTGCTTTCATGCGTAGATTCTTCTTAGTTGACTGATGTGCCATGTATTGCTGACTTCTTTCTCATCTTCAGTTATTAACTTGTACGTGCCTGGTCCAGTGACTTTTGAGACAATAAAAGGACCTTCCCATGGACTGAGTAGTTTATGGCGTCCGTCAGTTTTTTGTATCCTTCTTAGCACTAGGTCTCCGACTTGTAGTGATCGAGGCTAGGTATTCTTGTTGTAGTGGCGTCTTAATCCTTGGAGGTATCTTGCTGACTGGAGGGTAGCGTTTACCCTGACTTCTTCTGTAATGTCCAGTTCTAATCTTCTGGTGTGTTCTGCTTCTCCTTCGTCATACTATTCTATCCTTGGAGACGTCCAAATCAAGTCGGCAGGTAGTACAGCTTCTGATCCGTAAACTAGGAAGAAAGGCGAGTATCCGGTAGCTCTGCTTATTTGAGTCCGTAGCCCCCATACTACTTTGGGTAATTCTTCAATCCACTTCGATCCATAGTCTGCTAGCTCTTCATACAGTCTTGGTTTCAAACAGGCTAGTATGAGTCCATTGGCTCTTTCTACCTGTCCGTTGGCTTCTGGATGTGCGACTGATGCGTAATCTATGCCGAAGCCACAATCCTGCGCCCAACTTTTGAACTCTGTGGCTGTAAAGGGAGAGCCTAAATATGTGATGATTCGATTGGGCATGCCGAAGCGATGCATAATGTCTTGGATGAATTTGACTGCTTTGGCTACGCTGTATTTTGCGAGTGGTTTGTATTCGATCCACTTGGTGAACTTGTCAATTGCCACGAAGATGTATTCGAAACCGCCCTTTGCTTTCTTGAGGGGTCCTACTTGATCCAGCCCCCAGCAGGAGAAAGGCCAAGCGGGAGGGATGCAGATGAGGTTGTGAGCTGGCACATGAGCTTGTCTTGCGAACATTTGACAACCTTTGCATTTTCTGACAAGTTCTTCTGCGTCTTTCAGAGCTGTTGGCCAGTAGAATCCGGTATGGAAAGCTTTGCCGACTAGTGTTCTTGAAGCGGCGTGATTTCCGCAGCAACCTGAGTGTATTTCGTCTAGGATTTCTCTGCCTTCTTGAAACGAGACACATTTTAGGAGTACTCCTGATGATGCAGCTCTTCTATAGAGTTTGTCTCCCACTAGGACGTAGTTTTTGCTTCTGCTAACAACTCGGGTAGCCTCGTCCTTATCAGCTGGCAACTTATTCTCTTTGATATAATCAATAAAAGCTTGTGTCCATGAAGTGTTGATTACCAGAATCTGGTTGCCTTTGGCTGAGTTCTAGGGTTTTTTCACCGGGTTGTTTGATAGAAGGAGCTGATAACTCTTCTATGAATACGACGGGTGGGACCTTTGCCCTGTCTGATCCGAGCTTGGCGAGGACATCTGCTGCAATGTTGCTATCGCGCAGGACATGTAGAATTTCTAACCCTTGGAAATGTTTTTCGAGTTTTCGGATTTCAGCGCAGTAAGCGCCCATGTTTTCTTTGGTGCAGTCCCAATTTTTATTGACTTGGTTGATGACTACTGCCGAATCACCGTATACGAGTAATCGCTTGATTCCGAGAGCAATTGCTACTCGTAGCCCGTGAATGAGAGCTTCGTACTCTGCTTCGTTGTTTGTAGCTTGCCATAATATCTGAAGGACATACTTGAGTTGTTTTCCGTCTGGAGAGATTAGGAGAACGCCCGTGCCGGCTCTGCCTAGCTTGAGTGATCCATCAAAGTACATCTTCCAATGGTCAAGGATTGTATTTGATAGAGGTTGTTGAATCTCTATCCACTCGGTAACAAAATCGGCAAGGGCTTGAGATTTGATTGCTTTCCGCTGGGTGAAATCGATGTTAAGAGCACCGAGTTCAACTGCCCACTTTGATATGCGCCCTGTTGCATCTCTGTTGTGTAAGATGTCTCCGAGCGGGAAGTCTGTCACCACGGTAATCTGGTGGCTTTTGAAATAGTGGCGAAGCTTGCGTGAAGTGATCAATAGGGCGTAGAGTAGTTTTTGCACATGCGGGTACTAGATTTTTGATTCAGACAGTACTTCACTGATGTAGTATATGGGTCATTGTACTTTATACACGCATCCTTCTTCTCTTTCCACGACTATCGCCGTGCTGACCACAGCAGAAGTTGCCGAAATGTATAGCATCATGTCTTCGTATTTCTTTGGAGGTGTGAGAACTGGTGAGGATGTGAGGTATGCCTTAAGTTTCTTGAAAGCTTCATTGGCTTCTTCTGTCCATTCGAACTTATCTGTCTTCTTTAGTAGTTTAAAGAAAGGTAACCCTTTTTCACCGAGCCTTGAAATGAAACGATTGAGTGCCGCCATGCAGCCCGTTAGCTTTTGCACATCTTTGATGTTTCTAGGTGGGCCCATCTCTGTTATGGCTCTAATTTGCTTGGCGCTTGCTTCGATTCCTCGATGACTGACCAAGAAACCGAGTAGTTGTCCTGAAGGAACCCCAAACACACACTTGTTTGGGTTCAATTTCCATCTCCACCTTTTCAGGTTCTCAAAGGTTTGTCTTAAGTCTTCAATCAGTGTATCCGGGTTCTTTGTTTTTACAACCACGTCGTCCACGTATGCTTCTACATTTTCGCCGATTTGATCACCAAGGCATGTTTGGATAGCTCTTTGGTAGGTGGCTCTAGCGTTTTTAGTCCAAATGACATGGTCTTGTAGCAGTAGGCACCGAACGGAGTGATGAAAGATGTCTTGCTCTGGTCTTGCTCTTTTAATGTTATCTGGTGATACCCTGAATAGCAATCAAGAAAGGATAATAGGGCGGATCCTGCTGTTGAATCAACTATCTGATCAATAAGTGGCAGCCCGAACGGATCTTTCGGGCAGTGCTTGTTGAGATCTGTGTAGTCAACACACATGCACCATTCGTCCGTGTTCTTTTTCTGTACTAGAACTGGGTTTGCTAGCCAATCTGGATGAAGGATTTCTCTAATGAATCCGGATGCCATTAGCTTTGTGATTTCTTTTTTAATCGCTGTCTTCTTGTCAGGTGAGAATCGTCGTAGCCGTTGCTTTACAGGCTTGGAGCTTTCGTTAATATCAATTCTGTGCTCAGCCAACTCTCTTGGGACACCCGGCATGTTGGCCGGCTTCCAAGCGAAGATATCTTTGTTGTCCCGAAGAAAGTTGGTGAGCGCGAGTTCCTATTTTGCCGAGAGGTGGGCATTGATGGTTGCTGTCTTGGAGGGATCACCAGTGCCCAGGTCGATTTGCTTGACGTCGGCTTCTTTTGGTGGTGCGAGGATGCTGGGCTTTTTAGCCGGTATCTCTAGTTCTTCTTGGCTTATTTCTGCGGCAATAGTGGCTATTTCTTTTCTTCCATTGTCGGCTTGTGCTTTGGCTGCGATTTGGATTGCCTGAACATCGCAGTCAAAAGCGCGCTTCAAATCACTTCAAAGAGAAAGGACACCGTTGGGTCCTGGCATCTTAAGCAGTAGGTACGGATAATGTGGTATTGCCATGAATTTTGCTAGCACTGGGCGTCCGAGGATTGCATGATATGACGAATCGAAGTCTGCAACCTCAAACTTGATGAACTCTGTTCGGTAGTTCGAAGGAGTTCCAAAAGTAACGGGTAGAGTAATTTGTCCAAGTGGCATGGCTGCCTTGCCGGGTACTATGCCATAAAAAGGTGTACTTGTTGGTGTAATCATCCCGGCGAGTTGCAGTCCCATCTTCCTTAGCGTTTCTGAAAAGATGATGTTGAGTCCGGCTCCCCCGTCGATTAGTACTTTGGTGACAGTCATACCGGCAATAGTTGGATCTAGAACTAGTGGATAATGGCCTGTGTTTCCCACGCTAGTCCATTGGTCTTCTCTGGTAAATTGGATTAGATACTGTGACCAATTGAGATATCTTGGAGTAGCCGGTTCTGCTGTCATGATAGTCCGTAGTGCTAGTTTTTCTTGATGTTTGCTTCTGCAATCTGGGGCCCCGGAGAAGATCACTGCTACCGTCCCCTTGGATTTTTGGAATCCTTTGTCTTCATGGTTGTCTTCATCTTTTTTCTGATTGTCTTCTTTGGTGTTCTCCTTACTATCTTTTCTTGTGTATCGATCATTGAAGGTGTAGCAATTTCCGATGGTGTGCTTCCCATTAGGGTGCAATGGGCAACGTATGTTTTCAATGTTGTCATATCTTCTGGGTTTGGAAAACTTCTTTCATTTGTCGGCCATTGCCATGGTGTTGTCTGGTCTATGTTTTCTTTCCTGATGTCTGCTTTTTTGATGATTTTGCTTGTCCGGGTTGTCCTGGTTGCTTCTATCCGGGAACCTCTCTCGTGTCTTCTCTTCTGCAGTAATCATCTTTTCTACTGTTCGTCTGAATTCTTCATTGTTTCTTGGATTTTCTTTGTAGAAGTCTTGAAATTGCCACCTAGCCATGATTCCGTGAGAGAAAGCTTCAATTACTTCTCGTTCGGTGATGTCATGCACTTGAGCCTGTAGTTCGCCGAATCGTCGATAGTAATCTCTGAGACTTTCGCCTCCCTTCTGCTTGAGTCCTTTCAGTTCTGCATGAGTGATTGGGTGTGTAATGATCCCTGCGAAATTTTCACAAAAAGCTCTTTGCAAGTCCTCCCAATTTCTGATTGATCCTGGATTTAATTTGTCGAACCATTGGAGAGGCATGGCTTCCAGGGCCATAGGAAAGAACAGGGCCTTGATATCATCGTCTCCTCCGGCTAGTTCAATTGATTGTGAATATATTCTGAGCCACTGCCTTGGTTCAGTTTTGCCATCATACTTAGAGTGGTTGGATGGTTTGAACTTGTGAGGTAATCGTATTGATGCAAGTCTGTTCGCAAAACAGGGGAATCTATCGTGCGTTCTGGCTTCTTTGAATTATGATTCGGCACCTCCTTCTGGCCAAATGTTGTTTTGATGAGAGTAATTCTGCGAGGCCGTCTGGGCAGGCGCCCTACTCCTAGTATTTCTTGGTTGTTCAACTCGGTGGCCTTGACTATGGTCCCTTCTACTTTCTCTGTTATGACTTCCACTTGGCCCAAGTCTTTCGAAAGTGGACTTCCTTTGATTTTGATCTTCTTGCCTGTGGGTCGTCGATCTGGCGGGTAGTCTTGATTGGGCTCTTTCTTCATGCGTTCTCGGGGCCGTTGACCAAAGCAAGTCCTGGAGCTGTTCATACTTTTCACCGGGATGTGAGGTTGCTCTGAGTTCCTCTAATGCTTCTCGGATCTTATCATAGGGCGTACTTGCCGTGCATCTTTCTTCGACTTCTCGTTGTGATTTTCTTCTATCGTATTCGGCCAACTCTGACTCGTATTTGATCCAGGCTTCCCTACACTGCCTAGCACGGTGTTGGCGCCCTTGCTTTAACTTGTTTTTTCTTTCTCTAGCTTGTTTCTGACTCTCGATTTCACCATCGTAGCCCTGGGCAAAGGGTGATATGTTGGATTCTGATTCATCCGATGACCTGACATCGGGCACTTCTGGGGGAACCAACGGTGACCAAGGATGACGGACCATGAGTACTTCCCGTGCGTGAACTATTCTGTTATTGGCGCTAGTTTCCATACTGTCAGAGTTGCTAATGACTTTAGTAGAGGCCTCGAGGTCGCAGATTGAGTCTCCGTCTTGGTAAGGTAGAATAGCCGTCATCGTCGTGTCGTCCAGTCGGGTACTGCTATCCTCAGGAACAGAGCCCGGCCAGTGGACGATGCAGTCTTGAGATGTTATAGTCAATACGAGACCTTCCTGAGCTCCCTTCAGTGGCATTCTCAGTACTAGATTGAGGACTCCTCCGAGCCGTGCCTGATAAGATGTTGCCATGTTGAGGAATCCGAGCGGAAAAAGATCCAATTTCTTGAAGAGATTCTACGTGTACTTCGAGTTGTATTCTTGATAGGTCAGGGCCGCGTTCTTAAGTCCCATAGGAAAAGAACTCGGTTTCCCAAAAGAACTCGGATAAGACTCTAATTCGGACGCGGAGCTTGAATTTGAGTCGGATGCGCAAGGCCACGAAACCTGAGTTGAATCGGACATCATGAGCTGTGCGAATCTTTCGGAGATTTGGTCTGTCGTAGTCGTCAGAATAGAATAGTCTTCAAGGTGTTTCGAATCTTCGAGGAGACGACTTTGGAGCTTGCCATTGTTGTCCGCCTCGCAGATCCATGAGCCAAAATGAAAGTTGATCCCGTCGAGAAGATCATGTTGTTGAGGTCCATCGAGATCTCGGATGCAAATTCACCGAAGACCCCTACCTGGCGCGCCAGCTGTCGATGTTTGACCACCGATAGCCTACCACGGGGGTCCCCGGGGCAGTATTGTTCGGGCTTCAGCGTATGCGGAACTCGATGGTGAATGCAAGAGACAATCGATTTGTCTTGGTTCAGGCCCTCGACTGTGGTCGAGTAATAGCCTTACGTCCAGTCGGCGTTAGCCTTTGCGTTGGATTGATTGTGTCGTAGAAATCCTGATCTCCCGTCTCTAGGAACCCTGCCCTCCTTTATATAGTCAGGAGGTCAGAATCCTAGTCGGTTTACAATGAGAGTTCCTAGTAGGATTACAAAATAATACTACTACTAAGATTACATGAGGAAAATTCCTAGTTAGACTAGATCTTCTCTCTTCCTTGCGGGGTATCCTGTGGGTCCCACACCGATAGTATCCTATTTGGTACTATACAATATCTTGCGGTGCACATCGACCAGTGTCGTGCACGCCTTGATCTTGTGGGCTGGGCCACCTCTGATGGTGCGGCCCATGTCTTGTCTTGTGGATACCGGGGGTCATATCCCCCCACAATTTCAAACTGAGTATTATTGAATTCAGTGCCATTGTCACTACGTATAGCTCTTATGGCATTCTTTGGCAACTCAGTCTGTAACCAAATAATGAAGTCTTGAACCAAACAAAACGCCTCGTCCTTACCCTCCATGAAAAACACCCAAGAATACCTTGAAAAATCATCAACAACCACAAGCACGTACCACTTCCCACCCACCGAGTGTACCCAAGCAGGCCCAACAGTATCCATATGCAACAGCTCACCGAGTCGCATTGTCATCACTTGATTTACCGGGGGGTGTGAAGCAGCAACCATTGCCACGGCGACAAGGGTGGCAAACCAAATCTTTCTCAATCTTCAATTTGGGCAATCCTCTGATTAGATCAAGTGAACTCAACCTAGCAAGTAAGTCAAAGTTCAAATGACCAAGTCTACTATGCCACTTCCACAATTCTGAGGAAGATCCGGCCACCAAACATCGAGAAGAGCCCAAAGAGTGTGAATAATCAACTTGAAAGACATGGCCAAAAGGGGTAATCTGACAAACAAGATCCCCCTAAGAATTAAGAACTCAAGAAATGCCTTTCTTAAAGTGCACTTCGAAACCGTCCTCAAGGAGTTGTGAAACCAAAAGCAAATTGAAATGGAAATTGGAAACAAAAGCAACATCCTTGAGAACAAAGCTCTCATTGACCCGAATGGTACCATGGGACACCACCTTACCTTTGTTGTTATCCCCAAAAGTGATGTACTTCTTGTGTTGCATGGGGTCGAGGCTGGAGAACCATTTGGAGTTTCTAGTCATGTGGCGTGAACAGTCGGAATCGATGAGCCACATGTTCTCCAGGCCTCCGTCCTACTCAATAGAAAGACATGGGGTAAGCAAATGGCACAACAGTGGGGTTAGTAAACTATAAAGGATACCAGTGTTGAGTCATTTGCCCTAGAAAAGTGTTAGGAAACACACCAAGCATACCATGTCCCTTTTGAGAAAAGCTATCACCACGATGGGAAAAACGTGGTCCGCTAAAGCTAGGGGACTAAAAGCCACCGCCATGGACTCAGGGTCGTGAGCACGACTAGAACCTTGCCGGGCACGACCACTGTGTGGTCTCGTAGCTTGAGGCCTAGCACCTTGAGGCATTGCACCTCTTGTCCTAGCACTATGCCTCTAAACAGGCGGTACATGTACGCCATGGGGAGGACGGTACATGTTCCGGTTGTTCAACTCGTACTCTTGCCACTTATCTCTCTTCCTCCTAAAGTAGAACTCCTCAACGTGACCATCCCTATGGTAGTACTCACAGTGATACCTCACCTCTCTCTTGGGTGGCTAGTTCACTCTCTTGCGGGCATGGTTCACTCTTGGTGGTTGTTTGGCTTTAGGAAGGGTATCCTCAGAGATATTGGGTAGAGTGTCAAGTGGGTTCCTGAGATACTTAGGTTTTGGAATCCACACTTATTTCTGAGGTGGAGCTTTTGGAGGTTCTTCATACACTCCATCCTTGATGGTGGGTGGAGTTGGCTTAGGTGGAGTGATTTTGATCAATTTAGGAGTGGTGGTAGGTTTCTCACTTGGTTTCAAGCCACTGCACTCACCAACCTTACCATAGAGATTTTCACCCTTCTCACCTAAAGTAAAGCCTACTCCCTGTCCACCAATTCCCCTTCTGAATTGGTTGACCATCTTGCCCAACTACGGCTCACTGCAAGACACCTAGCTCAAGATGGTCTGAAGATATGTGTTTTCTTCCTCGGTTCTCATCTTGTCGTGTTTACAGGACTCAAGCTCAAGCACCAAAGCCTCACAAAGCGAACACTGTTTACGGTGAAAATGTCATAAATTTACATACACAAAACACCATCAACAACCTCAGAATCAAAGGGGGAATAACGTATCATGAGCATATTTTATCAATAATAAGTTCCACTTGTACCTTAAGGTATTTTCTGTAGGGAATGACAACAGGAGAAATCTGAGCCTATGGGACACCATAAGGGGGTCTGCCGACCCAACTATGGGCCCACCAAGCTGTGCCAAGTCACATGATCCATGTCAAGGCATCCAAGGTCATTTTCCACCCTTGGATCACACCTGTGTTCTCTCTCAAGGGTGGAGGATCAACTCACATGGATTCATGGGCCCACAAGGATGCAAACCAACATCCCATGGTGAAAAGTGTTGGCGGTCCTTAACTCCTATTTTCAACCACCAAATATCCACCAAAACGAATACCAAACATAGAGGTAGGGTTTATAAACTAATAATTTCCACAAGTTTGGTGATTATTCAGGACATGTCAGAATAACACAGGAAATGAGCTTAAGTTTTACAAGAAACACAACAAAACAAACACCCGACAAGAGCCCAAGGGGGAGAAGGCCCACTACCAGGCAAATCAGGGCCCAAAACATGTGGAGAATAAGCCCAAAACCAAATCAAACCATCTTCACTCGGCGTCAAACATCCATGGACGTGGCCCAGACAATACCAGAGGCCCAACAGACGAAGGCGGTGCTGAGACAGCCAAGAAAGGGTGCGGCCGCACCCAGGGGGCGGCCGCCGCCCTACTAGCATGCCTCAAGCATGTCTTCACTGTGGCGGTACATTCAATGCACCAAAGGGAGGTGCAGGGTGGATCCTTGGAATATTCCTCTCCAAACTGCCTAACCAATTGCTATAAAAGGTGGAGGAGCCCCCCCTCAAAAGATAACACACATGAGCAAGAGCACCACTCCAAGGGCTTAGGCCCTAGCTAGCTAGAGAAAAGTAGTAGGGAGAGATGTGAGGGAGAGTTCAGGGAAGTGCCAGACCTGTCGGTAGTCTCCCCAAGCTTGTACCTCGATGAACACCTGCTTTGTACCTCGACAGATACTTTACCTAAGTGTTTGTGATTCTTATGGTATTAAGTCTTTTGGTTAGTTAAGCTTCACTCTTATTTGCTTGTGGGTTCGTCGTCCATTCTCGTAGCAGATACTCTAGTAGAGGGCCCTGATGAAGATGGATAACCCTGTACGATGCTAGAGTAGTAGTCAATAGCGTAGACGTAGTGTCTAGGCTAGAGGTTACCTTCATTTGCCTCGTGCCCCACGGTTGAGGGGCAAGCAGTAGGTGGTGATAGCCCTATCCGTCCCTTGCATACGTTAAGAAATACCAACAAAAAGATCAACACATACCCATTCTACTTCAACTAGGGACACACCACAACAGAGGAGATGGGCCTATATGGCAGAGAGGGGGTCGATCGACCTCCCTGTGCACCCACCGCCTTGGTGCATGCTTCCATGCACTTAATCCATCTACGCCCTTGATCAATGGCGGTTCCAAGGTCGGTTTCATCCAATGGCCATGGTGGAGAGGCACATGGATCGATGACATGGCGCTAGAGTACCCCCTACTCCACCTCCACCTATAAATAGGGGCTCATTCCTCCATCTTCAAGCAGTGCCTTCAAGCTCCCAGTGAAGAGTAGTGTAGTTCCACTCTTTCTTAGTCGTGGAGTCTAGTCTAGGAGTTAGAGTTGAGTCGAGCTTGCTTGGGTTTCCGGAGTTTTCTTATTGAAAGGTCCTAAATGGCTCGAGGGAGGTTGAATAGCCTCATAAATGTTTTTACAAAACACTTAGAGCAACTAATTAGTCAATTAGATAGCGAAGCTTTTTGCTCTAGCTCTATTAAGTGTTGCAAGCCACCTATCCAAGCAATTCTAGTGAATTATAGTCTCTATGGCACACAAAGCTAAGTCACTACTAAACACTAGTGAACTAGCAAGACTAATCAAGATACTACACAAGATACTAAATATGAAAGTAATGCACACAGGATAGATAAGGTTACCAATGCCGGCAAGAGAGAATCAATCAATGAATATCAAATGAACCAAGGAGACCAATTGACACAATGATTTTCTCCCGAGGTTCACGTGCTTGCTGGCATGCTAGTCCCTGTTGTGTCGACCACATACTTGGTGGTTCGGCGGCTAATAGGTGTTTCACAAACCTAGCCCAACAATTGGGCGCCGTAAGAACCGACCCACAAGTGAGGGTAGCTCAATGACATGAGCAATTTACTAGAGCTACCTTTTGGCTTCTCCACCGGGGAAGGCACAATACCACTCACATATCACCTAGAGATGGCCACGAACAATCACCAACTCATGCCAATGCTCATCCACTGCTCCAAGCCGTCTAGGTTGCGGCGACCACCAAGAGTAATAAGAAAACCGTGGCAACAACGATCCCCAAGTGCCACTAGATGCAATCACACAAGCAAATGCACTTGGAATCATTCAATCTCACTTTGATTTGAACTATCAAGCAAGGAGATAAGTGGGAGGCAGTATGGTTAGCTCAATGGGATGTCAAGAATGTCAAAATGCCAAGAGAGCTCCCCCAAAGACGGCCAACTTATATTTATAGACCCCCCAAAGGTTACATACCCGTTGGCCAACTTAATGTGCTGTCTGCTCATCAACCGGACGCGCTGCAGGGTGCATCGGACGCGTCCGATCACCAGTGTCCGGTCATCCATAGGACGCCATGTGTCCTAGCCATTTGAAACTATCCGTTGGCGCCCAATGGCTAACTTACGCGCGCTTCATGTCCTCGGACCAAACGCATCAGGTCGATTGACTGGACGCGTGACTCCTCAGAGTCTGGTCCAACTTAGAGAGGTTCCAGAGATGGTTTTTCCCGATCGGACTCCATCAGCGTCCGGTTGTTCTCTGTCAGCGTGAGTGCGAGCCATGGTATGGCACAGGCGCATCCGGTCACTTCTAGGAGGAAGCTCCCAATCACCTTGGCCAGCCAGAGGCTCGAACACTTTACCTAGGGTTTGCTACCGCACGCATCCGGTCCCACGGGGACCGCGTCCAGTCACAGCGTCCAGTGCTCCACAGTGAGCACCTCTTCACCATTTCTTCAACCCCCTTTGCAAATGTGCCAACTCCACAAGTATACCACCATATGTGTGAGTGAGTTAGCATTTTCACAAACATTTTTCAAGGGTATTAACTTAGCACACTAGGTCCTAATGCAAATGCATGTATGAACTCATATAGTGGCACTTGATAACCACATTAATCGAGAGTCTCCCCTCTTAATAGTATGGCTATCAATCCTAAATGTGATCACACTCTCTATAGTGTCTTGATCACCAAACCAAAAATGGCTCCTATGGTTATACCTTTGCCTTGAGCCCATTTTTGTTTCTCTTTCTTCTTTTCAAATGTGGAGCACTTGATCACTTGAACTTGGCCACCTCCTTCACTTGAGTTCCATCTAGCTCCATCACTTGGTGCGTACCAACCTATCTTACATAACACTTATGACAAAGGTTAGTACACCTTAGGTTTCATCAATTAACCAAAACCAAACTAGGGCTTTCAATCTCCCCCTTTTTGGTAATTGATGACAACCTTTTCACAAAGATATTCAATTAAAATCTTTTGGATTCATGTTGCTTGCCCAAACATTTTACCATGTGTAAAGGATATGGACAAGTTTCATAAACTCAAATTGGTAGCATTAGCTCCCCCTACATATGTGCTAAGAGTTTGGATTGAAAGCTTGCACATATGCATGGATATGAATTGTGGGAGAGTAAATGACTACCAAATGATGCTAAGGTGTAAAGAATAGACCTTTGAAGCGTGATACCAATCGGAGTTGCCAATATACACCATCCTTAGCTAGATACCACTTGTAAAACCACTTGTAAAATAAATACAAACTAGAAACCTCATGAGATAAACTTTTAGAAGCAAGGCTCTAGTACCATTTGTGAAAGCAACAACATATCTAGCTACCAAAGCATGCTAGTATTCGAAACATCATTCAAGTTCTACTACTAGCATACACCACACAAGCATACATCTAGAATTTGACAACTTGTGCAATGCGAGCAACCATATGTAAGTGCACATACAAATGCAATAAAAAAGTTTATGAGCTTGCTCCCCCTACTTGTGTGCTCAAATTTTAATTGATCCCCTTCTTTTGTCATATCTCTCCCTTTGAATCTCTCTTCCCCTTGAATCTATCTTTGTGACTAATCTCTCCCCCTTTGTCATTAATTGCCATAAAAGATATGGCTCAAATTTTGGCTTGAGATAATCAATCAATGGGGTGAGAAGGATCATTATTCCAATTTTGGTTCAATCTAGAGTACTTGCTTAAGATATTTAACTCGGTTTGAATCAATGACAAGCTTCTTCACATCTCTTGTAAGGGTTTTCTTGACAACGTTGAGTTAAACATTTTTAGCTCATTTTCTTAGACCAAACAATAGGTTCACAAACCCACAAACATGTTATATGTTACCACTAGATCATATTAAGCACAGAAGCAATAGTGTCATCATATAAGCATCAAATTCTTTTGATTTGGGTGAATGAGCTTATCAAATGCAAGATATGGATAGATGTTCTACACATGTCCTTAGCCAAGTATGAATGCATGTCAATCAACTTTTACCTTGTCTTGCTCGAAGGAGAGGCATGTCATATATGTGCGGGTGCATCAACTCATATTGGAGAAGTCAAGTATGTTCAATTCATTCCTAATCTTACAAAACCTTTTCTCATCAAGTGGCTTGGTGAATATGTCGGCAAGTTGATCATCGGTGCCAACACTCTCAATTGCAATGTCACCTTTCATTTGGTGATCTCATATGAAATGATGCCTTATGTCAATGTGCAAAACCGGGTTGTTGGTGAGCTTGATTGCACTTTCATTGTCACATAGCAATGGCACTTGTTTGAATTTTACTCCAAAGTCATCCAAAGTAGCTTTCATCCAAAGTAATTGAGCACAACAACTATCGGCGGAAATGTATTCGGCCTCTGTGGTAGATAGTGCTACACTATTTTGCTTCTTTGATGACCAAGATACAAGTGACCTTCCCAATAGTTGACATGTGCTCGATGTGCTCTTTCTATCCACCTTGCATCCCGCATAGTCAGAGTCCAAATATCCAATTAACTCAAATTGAGACCCCTTGGGATACCACAATCCAACATCTTGTATATGCTTCAAGTACCTCAATATTCTCTTTGTTGACTTCAAATGACTTTCTCTTGGTGAGGCTTGGAATCTTGCACACATGCATATACTAAACATGACATCCGGCCTTGAAGCGATCACATAGAGTAGACTTCCAATCATTGACCGATATAACTTTTGATCCACCATATTGCCACTAGCATCACTATCCAAATGTACATTTGTTCCCATAGGTGTGCTAATTTCTTTGGCTTCTTCCAATCCAAATTTCTTGATCATGTCCTTGATGTACTTGCCTTGACTTACAAATGTGCCATTTTTCATTTGCTTGATTTGAAGACCAAGGAAGTAACTAAGCTCTCCAATCATGGACATCTCAAATTCATTTGTCATCATTTTTCCAAACTCTTCACAAAACTCTTGATTGGTTGATCCGAATATGATATCATCAACATAGATTTACAACACAAACAAGTCCTTGCCTATCCTTTTGGCAAAGAGAGTGGTGTCAACCTTTCCCATCTTGAACCCTTTAGAGAGGAGAAAGTCCCTCAACCTCTCATACCATGCCCTAGGTGCTTGCTTCAAACCATACAATGCCTTCTTGAGCTTGTAAACATGGTTGGGCTTCTTGTCATCTTCAAAACCGGGAGGTTTCTCAACATACACCAACTCATTGATATATCCATTTAAGAATGCACTTTTCACATCCATTTGATAGAGCTTGATGTTGTGGGCACAAGCATAAGCTAATAGGATTCTAATTGCTTCTAGTCTTGCAACTGGTGCATATGTCTCACCAAAGTCAAGACCTTCAATTTGTGTATAGCCTTATGCTACCAATCTTGCTTTGTTTCTCATAACTATGCCATCATGATCTTGCTTGTTGCAAAAGACCCATCTAGTACCAATCACATTGTAGTTCTTTGGCCTCTCAACAAGTTCCCATACTTGGTTATGGGTAAAGTTGTTTAGCTCTTCATGCGTAGCATTTACCCAATCAATGTCCATCAAGGCATCTTCTATCTTAGTTGGCTCAATGGATGATACAAATAATAATGTTCACAAAAGGATGCCAATCTTGATCTAGTTTGAACACCACTTCTAATGTCACCAACTATTTGATCTATGGGATAATCTCTTGCAATACTGGTTGGTTGGACCACTTGAACTTGATTGCTTGTACTTGCTTGATCATTGGATTGAGATGAACTAGCCATATGTTGATCTTGCCTTTGAAAACCACTAGCTTGCACAATGGGAGAAGTAAGCACTTGATCTTTGTCATCTTCAATCTCAACCACTTCTCTTGGCCTAATATCACCAATATCCATGTTTTTCATTGCGTTGATTAATGGTAGACCTCTCACATCATCATGATTCTCATCTTCATCTTGAGAGCCTTTGGTTTCATCAAATTCAACATCATGGACTTCCTCAAGTGTACCACTAGCCAAGTTCTAAACTCTATATGCTTTGCTTGTAGTGGAGTAACCATGTAAGAAGCCTTCATCACATTTCTTTTCAAACTTGCTCAATCGAGTGTCTTTATTCAAGATATAGCATTTGCAACCAAACACTCTAAAACACACTCTAAAATATGCAATGTTGGGCTTTCTTCCATTCAATAGCTCATATGGTGTCTTCTCCATCATTGGGTGACAATAGAGTCGGTTGCTACAATAGCAAGCCATGTTGATAGCTTCAGCCCAAAATGAATGACTCACATCATACTCACTAACCATAGACCTTGCCATATCAATGAGTGTTCTATTCTTTCTCTCAACAAGGCCATTAGATTGTGGAGTGTATTTAGCCGAGAATTGATGTTTGATTCCAAACTCATCACAAAGCTCATCAACTCTAGTGTTTCTAAACTCACTTCCATTGTCACTTCTCACTTTCTTGATGGTGGTTTCAAATTCATTGTGACATCTTTTGACAAAAGATTTGAATGTGGCAAATGTATCACTTTTGTCACTAAGAAAGAAAACCCATGTATATCTTGTGAAATCATCCACTATTACAAAGCCATATTTATTTCCACCAATGCTAGTGCGTGTGGTTGGTCCAAATAAATCCATGTGCAACAACTCAAATGGTTTGCTAGTACTCATCATGCTTTTCTTAGAATGGGTGTTACTAACTTGTTTGTCGGCTTGACAAGAGCTACAAGGTTTGTCCTTTTCAAGTACCACATCTTTCAAACCTTTAACTAGATCATGCTTAATTAATCTATTTAATTGTTTCATTCCAACATGACCAAGCCTTCTATGCCATAACCATCCCATGCTACATTTGGTGAATAAGCATGTTGTCAATTGTGTCTCACTAGCATTAAAATCAACTAGATAGAGGTTCTCATATCTAAAGCCTTTGAAGATCAAATTTGAACCATCTATACTAATGGTCTAAACATCATCTATTCTAAATATGCACTTAAATCCAAGATCACATAATTGAGCTACGGATAGTAAGTTAAAGTTCAAGCTTTCTACTAGCAAGACATTTGATATGCTCAAGTCATTGGATATTGCAATCTTACCAAGTCCTTTGACCTTGCCTTTGCTATTGTCACCAAATGTGATACTATCATAATCATTATTGCCACTTGAATTGATTGAGTTGAACATTCTTGCATCTCCGGTCATATGTTGAGTGCACCCACTATCAAGCACCCAATGCCTTCCTCTGGTTTTATAATTGACCTACAAAATCAAATCAATTTCATTTAGGTACCCAAACTTGCTTGGGTCCTTGAAGATTAGTCACTAAGATTTTGGGCACCCAAATTGCCTTCTTCTTTGGGCCAACAATGGGAGCACCAATGAACTTAGCATTCACACCATTGGTACCCTTAGTATGCAAATAACAAAAATCAAATTTAATTGAGGATACATTAGCATGTGATTTCTTGTTCCTGCATTGTTGCTCTATAAGCCCAACTTGCTTGCAACTATAGCAAAACCGACCATTGCTCCTCACAAAGCTAGCTTTGGGAGTAACAAAGACCGCCTTGCCTTTCTTGGGGGTATAGCCTAATCCCTCTTTATTAAGAGAGAATCATTGGCTACCCAAGCACTTTAGCAAGCGGGCATCACCGCCATAGGCATTGCCTAAGGCACGTGTGAGCTCATTGACACCTTTCTTGAGGGTCTCATTTTCCACCATTAGTGAGGTATCACAAGTGAAACCATCACTAGTAGGGGCGGTAGAAATGGAGGTGCTACATGAAGAGTTAGTGGGAGCAACAATGATAGGAGTATGGAAGGATTCATCAAGAATATCACAAGTTACTCCTATGTCACATGTTACAACAACCTTTTCCTTGTTTTGTTCAAGGAAAGAGGAGTGAGCCTTTTTAAGCTTCTTGTGAGCTTTGCCAAGCTTCTCATGGACTTCCACTAGTCCCTCATGAGTTGCATTGAGCTCATCAAAGGATTGCTTAAGCGCTTTAAGCTTCTTTTATAATTCTTTGCACTCCTTTCTCTTCATCTCAAAACAAGTGTGAGCTTGTTCTAACATGTCCATGAGGTCCTCCTTTGAGTGCTCCTCATCATCATCACTCTCACTATCACTACTATCACTCTCATCACATTTTACCTTAGTTGCCTTAACCATGAAGCATGTTGATGGAGTGTCGAAGAGAGAAGGCTTGTTGATGGCAATACTTGCAAGTGCCTTCTTCTTGGATGTCTTCTTCTCATCATCACTAGAATCATCATCATCCGAAGAAGCATCACTATCCCATGTTACAACATAAGAGCCACCCTTCTTCTTTGTGAAGGACAACTTCTTCTCCTTCTTCTCCTTTTCTTTCTTCTTTTCTTGCACATCATCATCACTATTGTAGGGACAATCCGCTACAATGTGATCTTTGCTCTTGCACTTGTAGCATCTTCTCACATAATCCTTGTTCTTGAGATGGTCTCTTCTCTTTCTTACACCATAGCCCATCTTCTTCATGAACTTGCCAAACTTGCGCATAAAGAGAGCTAGGGCCTCATCATCAATATCACTCATTTCCTCATCATCACTTGACACTTCTTTCTTTGACTTTCCCTTGCTCTTGGATGAGGTGCCGGCCTTGAAAGCTACACTTTTCTTCTTCTTGTCCTCCTCTTGGTCAACCCCCTCCCTTTCCACATGGTATGTCTCTTGAGTCATGACATCACCTAGTACTTGGTTAGGGGTTATATCTTTCAATCCTCCTCTTATGATGATCAACCTCAATGTTTCAAATCTTGGAGGTAGACACATCAAGAACCGATGAGAGACATCATCATCATTAACCTTTTCACCCAAGCTCTTCAAGTCATTTACAATTACTTGAAGCCTATAAAACATCTCCGGGATGCTCTCATCATCCTTTATCTTGAAACTTGTCAACTTATCTTTGAGGATGTATAGCTTGGCACTTTTGACCGTCGGTGTGCCTTCATAGGTTTCTTCTAACCTTGTCCAAAACTCACTTGCCTTCTCAAGATCTTTGATTTGCTCAAACACCTTTCGATCAATTGCATTGTATATGGTGTTTAGAGCCATGGTATTGCATTGCTTGTTTTCTTGCTCTCTTGGAGTTGGATTTGTGGGATCAAGAATCACAAAATCATTTTCGGTCACATCCCACACCTTCTCATGAATTGACCCCAAATGCATCTTCATTTTTCTCATCCAATAGTCATAGGATGTGCCATCGAAGTGCGGTGGTTTGCCCCCAACATGGTTGAATGTGATTTGAGCCATCTTTTAACACCGAAGGTTGTTAAACCTTAATCAAACGGTGACCATGGCTCCGATACCACTTGAAAGGTCCTAAATGGCTAGAGAGGGGTGACTAGCCTAATAAAAATTTCTACAAAACACTTAGAGCAACTAATTAGTCAATTAGATAGCGAAGCTTTTTACTCTAGCTCTATTAAGTGTTGCAAGCCACCTATCCAAACAATTCTAGTGAATTATAGTCTCTATGGCACACAAAGCTAAGTCACTACTAAACACTAGTGAACTAGCAAGACTAATCAAGATACTACACAAGATATTAATTATGAAAGTAATGCACACGGGATAGATAAGGTTACCAATGCTGGAAAGAGAGAATCAATCAATGAATACCAAATGAACCAAGGAGACCAATTGACACAATTATTTTCTCCCAAGGTTCACATGCTTGAGGGCACACTAGTCCCCATTGTGTTGACCACACACTTGGTGGTTTGGTGGCTAATAGGTGTTTCACAAACCTAGCTCAACAATTGGGTGCCGCAAGAACCGACCCACAAGTGAGCGTAGCTCAATGACATGAGCAATTTACTAGAGCTACCTTTTGGCTTCTCCACCGGGGAAGGCACGATACCCTTCACAAATCACTGGGAGATGGCCACGAACAATCACCAACTCGTGCCAATGCTCCTCTGCTGCTCCAAGCCATCTAGGTTGCGGCAACCACAAAGAGTAATAAGAAAACCACAGCAACAACGATCCCCAAGTGCCACTAGATGCAATCCACAAGCAAATGCACTTGAAATCACTCAATCTCACTTTGATTTGCACTATCAAGCAAGGAGATGAGTGGGAGGGAGTATGCTTAGCTCAATGGGATGTCAAGAATTTCAAAATGCCAAGAGAGCTCCCCCAAAGCCGGTCAACTTATATTTATAGACCCCCAAAGGTTACATACCCGTTGGCCAACTTAATGTGTGGTCCGCGCATCGACCGAACGCTCTGCAGGGTGCACCGGACCCGTCCGGTCACTAGCGTCCGGTCGTCCATAGGACGCCATGTGTCCTAGCCATTTGAAACTATCCGTTGGCGCCCAACGGCTAACTTATGCGCGCTTGATGTCCTTGGACCAGACACGTCAGGTCGATTGATCGGACGCGTGACTCCTTAGAGTCTGGTCCAACTCAGAGAGGTTTCAAAGACGGTTCTTCCCGACCAGACACGTCCGGTTGTCTTGACCAGACTCCGACAGCGTTCGGTCATTCTCTGTCAGCGTGAGTGCGAGTCATGCTATGGCACAGGCGCGTCCGAGCGCTTCCAGGAGACAACATCCAATCACCGTGGCTAGCCAAAGGCTTGGACACTTTACCCTTCACATATCACCTAGAGATGGCCACGAACAATCACCAACTCATGCCAATGCTCCTCCGCTGCTCCAAGCCATCTAGGTTGCGGCAACCACCAAGAGTAATAAGAAAACCACGGCAACAACGATCCCCAAGTGCCACTAGATGCAATCACACAAGCAAATGCACTTGGAATCATTCAATCTCACTTTGATTTGAACTATCAAGCAAGGAGATAAGTGGGAGGGAGTATGGTTAGCTCAATGGGATGTCAAGAATGTCAAAATGCCAAGAGAGCTCCCCCAAAGCTGGCCAACTTATATTTATAGACCCCCCAAAGGTTACATACCCGTTGGCCAACTTAATGTGATGTCTGCTCATCAACCGGACACGCTGCAGGGTGCACTGGATGCGTCCGATCACCAGCATCCGGTCATCCATAGGACGCCATGTGTCCTAGCCATTTGAAACTATCCGTTGGCGCCCAATGGCTAACTTACGCGCGCTTCATGTCCTCGGACCAAACGCATCAGGTCGATTGACTGGACGCGTGACTCCTCAAAGTCTGGTCCAACTTAGAGAGGTTCTAGAGATGGTTTTTCCCGATCGGACGCGTCCAGTCATCTTGACCGGACTCCATCAGCGTCCGGTCGTTCTCTGTCAGCGTGAGTGCGAGCCATGCTATGGCACAGGCGCATCCGGTCACTTCCAGGAGGAAGCGCCTGATCACCCTGGCCAGCCAGAGGCTCGAACACTTTACCTAGGGTTTGCCACCGCACGCATCCGGTCCCACGGGGACCGTGTCCAGTCACAGCGTCCAGTGCTCCACAGTGAGCACCTCTTCACCATTTCTTCAACCCCCTTTGCAAATGTGCCAACTCCACAAGTATACCACCATATGTGTGAGTGAGTTAGCATTTTCACAAACATTTTTCAAGGGTATTAACTTAGCACACTAGGTCATAATGCAAATGCATGTATGAACTCACCTAGTGGCACTTGATAACCGCATTAACCGAGACTATCCCCTCTTAATAGTATGGCTATCAATCCTAAATGTGATCACACTCTCTATAGTGTCTTGATCACCAAACCAAAAATGGCTCCTATGGTTATACCTTTGCTTTGAGCCCATTTTGTTTTTCTCTTTCTTCTTTTCAAATGTGGAGCACTTGATCACTTGAACTTGGCCACCTCCTTCACTTGAGTGCCATCGAGCTCCATCACTTGGTGCGTACCAACCTATCTTACATAACACTTATGACAAAGGTTAGTACACCTTAGGTTTCAATAATTAACCAAAACCAAACTAGGGCTTCAACTTATGGAGAGTCTAGTATAGCTCTTGTACCTTTCCCTTTTTATTAAGACTTTACTTTATTCAATATATTATATTCTTGCTCTACTTTACTTAGTTCTTTGTGCAATATTATATTTGTTACAGTATTGTTGTGGCTTATCTTAGCATATAGTTGTTACATACTATATTGTGATCCTATAACCCACACTTGTATGCGATCATCGCCTGTCGTAGGGTGCTCTAGTTGATCTGTGCGTGCGCAATTAGAGTAGTGAGAGAAGGTGTAAGCGTGGTGCTTATACACTATCTTGCCTTTGGTTATCGCTTGTCGCATAGATAGATTGTGGTAGCTAGCAAGTGGTGACAGCCTTGTCTAGTCTCTGTATTCCACCACGTGTTGTTAGGCAAGTTCTTAAAAGCAAAGGCCTATATAAAAAGGTAGCCGCTTCGGGTAGGGGTTATATCTCATTGTCTCGCCTACCACCTAGCATACATGTTGTGAGGTAGCAATCTTTATATTTTGATTGTGTGATTAAGTTAAGTTCATAGAAGTAGAGTTTGAATCACAGGAATCCTTTACTCACTCGTTGTCCTCCCACCTAACTATACTTACTAGTTATATTTTAATTATCTTTATCTTGGCTTGTTGCATCAACCCTTCCTATCACATTTCGTTTACCCCCTTACACTAGTTGATACTAAGTTGTGGTGAACATAAGGATCTCTCTTTTATTATCATTCCTAGCTACCACTTTCCCTTAGGATAAAATAAATAATGATACCTTGGAATACTCCCGGGTGAAATGCTACAGTGGTATATTCTGTGCGCTTGCAGAATTATCCAATAGACATAAGAAATACCAACAAACACTTAGCAGCACCTGTGCTATCTGAGCTAGCCTTCTCAAGCAAAAAAATCTTGGCAACCTTCTCTGCCAGCTCAGATTGCAAGCCCGAGCAGGACTTGCATGCACCCAACAAGACAGGCCTAGCCTTCACCTCCTGAAGGTCGTCTAACAGAGAGGCATACTTGGTTTTCAAAGTAGCCAAGTTTGACAAGTGGATGGCACAAGCATCGCACTCAGCCTCATCAGACACTATCACAGCAGACTTAGCAAACTCAAGCTCCTTAAGCGCAACCTCTAGCTTGTCCTTATACTCTTTCCTATCATGAGCAGCGCGCTTAAGCAACTTATCTTGGCTAAGCAAAGCGGCGTTCAAAGTTTTGACCTCAGTAGCAAGCTCGTCGGCGAAAAGTGATACCTGAGAAGCATCGTTGTCACCGAGAACATCGTCCTTGCCGAACCCCACCTCATCACCAAGCGCCATGGTGCAGAAGCCTCCGTGGGTGGAATGGCGAAGAAGCAGAACCCGTTCAGCTTCTCCTTGACCTTCCTCTCGGACTCATCATCGCTCGAATAGGAAGAAGCGTGCTTGTCACCGAAGTCGATGTTGAGGTCGCTGAGGGAAGCCAGGAAGGCGCGCTCTTGGGCCTTGGCCTTTTTGACGTACTTGCACTTGATCGCCTCCTTGTCGAATCTTCCCTTGGACTTGTGCTTTCTGACGGTGTACTCGCGCTTGTCCTTGCGCTTGCCAGCATCGTGCTTGCCAAAGGAGTGCTTGTTCTTCTTGGGGCAACTAGCGATGAAGTGGTCGGGGTCGCCACAGTGGAAGCAGCCCTCCTTCTGACCACCACGCCGGCGATTCATGCGGTTGTTGTGAAACCGCGAGAACCGACTGATGATCAACGCCAGCTTGTCATCCCTAAGCACCTCCATCTGCTCCTCTATGACAGCGACCAAAGAAGACAAAGCGAAAGAAGCTTGTGAAGGGTTAGCCAAAGAAACTGAACCACCAATACCTGAGACCAAAGCCATGGTTGGTGCAGAAGGATTCTCGATCTTCACTCGAGTCTAGTGGTCGATCTTGGTGGATTTGAGCTTGCTGAATAGCTCATCCACGGTGAGTGTCTCGTAGTTGGGTGACTCAATGATTACCAAGACTTTCACATCCCAAACCCTCCGATCTAGGGCTTGTAGTAACTTGAGAGCCCTCTCATGATCATCATTGGGTAGCTGCGGCTTATTTGCCTGCATCTTGTTCACAATTGACTGGAAGCGAGAGAACATAGAATCGACAGACTCTCTAGGCAATTGGAAAAAGTTCTCATACTCACATTAGTACATCTCAAAGAATCTGGTCTTGACCTAGGAAGTCCCCTCATGATACCTTTCAAGGGTCTGCTAGATCTATCGAGTCGCAGAGAGGTGAGAAACTCGATCAAACTCAGAAAGCGACAGGCAAGAAAAGATTGCATCACAGGCCTTGCTATTTGCCTCATGCTGGTCAATCTCCTCCTGACCGATACGAGCAGCAAGCACCACATAATCTGGATCCTCACAAATCTCCCAAACCCGCGAGCTAATGCTCTAGAGATGCGCAGACATGCGGATCTTACAATACGGGTAATTTGTTCCATTGAAGAATGGCGGCTTGCCTGAACCGCGCTCCATGTTGCCTTCGTGGATCAAGAACCGATTAAGGTGGAATGATTCTTAACCGGCTCCGATACCAATTGAATGACCGAAAATGGTGACCAGAGGGGAGGTGAATGGGAGCCATAAAATTTATCGTGAAACTTTTGGCCGCTGTCCCAAAATCACCGCCAAACACCCAAAGCAAATACCATAATGTCCTCGACCCAAATGAGTGAGTGGATGTTCCCTAGAAACACAATGGGACACCACAAACAAACCGGAGAACAAACATGAACCAAAGATCCAAAAAGTTGGCACTCAACTCCTATGAAGAAGAAGCGAGTTTTTGAATCTAAAATATCCAAGCCAACTGGTAACAAGAGTACCTAGATAAGTTTAATAGATCGATGGAAAACCAATGCAAAAGACGGAACACAAAACAAAGCCCAAACGCGAGAGACGCGGACAAAACAGAGAGCAAGGCAGAAAGAGAGAGACTGGAATTTCCAAGGGCTAGGCACCAGAATTTCCATGGAAAAAGACAAAACTAAGAGAGGAAGACCGAACAGTGTAGCACTGGTCTGCAGGGCCCAACACCGGTCCAATCGTCGGTTAGCACCGGTGCCCCACTGCCAGACAGGGCTGGCGCACGCGCTCTCTGGAGTGCCTGTCCGCAGGCCCAACCGGTGAACCACCGGTTGTCTCGGTGTAGAACACAAAACAGGACAGAGAGAGAGAGAGACCGCGGGTAGGATTTGGCGCACGCACTGCGACTCGGCCACCGGTTGCGATAGGAACCGAACCAGTGAAGCAGATCGGTGTACACCGGTGACTACGGAGGAGTTGACAGCAACTGGCTGATCGGGGTTGCGCAGACCCGCACAGCAAGCTCCGGTCAAGACCGGAGTAGCGACCTATCACCGTGAGCAGAGACCAGGCGTCCTGAAGCCAGCGACAGCGAGATCCAAAAACAGAATGGATTCGATCAAATCAAAACCACTTGGCCCCAAACTTTGCACAAGGGATCTTCATGGAGTTGGTAAGCTATCCCAAAAGGATCATGGCTCAATTTGAACTCAAACTTTGGGAATTGAGAATCTTGAGCAAGAACACGACTTTTCCTCCAAAAAAGAAATCGGTTCGATTCTTCGTGCTCGTGTTGATTCAAGCAAATTCACTCATAGAGGAGCATCAACACATGTCGCTGCACGAATCTAACTGACCAAAAACACTCCAAAAGCTCGAATCAAACAGATCGAACAAGAACTAGGAAAGGGAAAAATAGGGAAGAGAAAAACTGCAAGAACAGGAACAAGAGCACCAAAATGGGAGGAACAAAAACACGAACACAAGACTGAATCCCGGAGGACAATGTGAGGTAAGGGCCTCACTTCCTGATTCAAGGATTCACTCGAGTTTTTACACAGATGAATATTTCTCTGCGGACCTCTACAGCAGCTAGGGAGAGAAAAACCTAAAGGAGAAAAGGAAAACTGGAGAGGTGAGGATTGTTTGGGGCAGCCCCTCATTCTTATTAAGGCTATTACACATTCCCAAATTGCCCCTAGATATTTAGAGTAAACTACCTAACACGAAGGGTATTATGGTCCAACTCCGAGATCCGTTGATCCGACGGCCACGCACCCTTAATGACTTAGCTTCGCCTCGACGCAAGCCTCGTGATGACGCCATGTGCCGCCTCCGATTCCCGCTGGAACCGCACCTGGGTTTTGCGGCCCAAACCCGGAAACCCTCCACCGGTGGTTTTGAGGCTCAACCCACCAAACCGCTCGACACATGTCACCGTCGTCCTCGACCGCCCGGCCGTCAAGTCTTCTAGAGCCTCCGCTTGACTTTCCCGTCCGCCATCTTGACTTAGTCAACACGGTCATCTCCTATGTAATCTTGCGCTTGTCGATGTCCCCATGTGTCAGCCACCATAGTCGATCACCTAGCATCTCTGGTCCCTCGGTCCAAGCCCAGCATCCGTCCTTCATCGCTCCCAGTCCATCGGCATGAACCCGCATGACCTTCACCTTCGCCGTCGATCACCGCCTCCGAGCTCCACACCTACGCACCATAAGCCAAGAGACACGTTGCACAACACCAACTCATGCCATGGTTAGTTCAAAGACTCAACCCAAAGCGTCAGCTCATTGACAATCACTCATCACCATCAAACCACATGGGCACATATCAACCATGTGTTCTCATGAAATTTGCACTAATCAAAGAAAACAAATTAGTGAGCTTAAAAGCAAGTACACTAAAGCAAAAGCAAAGAATTGTGACAACACTATTGATACCCACCTAATTAAAATCATAAATGATCTAAAAGAGAAGTTAGCTAGCTCATAAGAAGGGCATGAAAATTTGCTCATTAAAATGAAACTTCTTGAGGAACAAAATAATTAGCTAGCTAGCAAACTTGAAGCTATTGGTAGTACCCTGAGGCACCTAAAATTGAAGAATTAATTGATATAACTAAAAAGGATGCCTCAACTTCTTGCGATGATTTATTTAAATTGGACTCACCTCTTTGTGACCAAGTTTGTTTTAAGAATGTCTTTGTAGAAACATGTACACAAGAAGTTGCAATGTATAATGAGCAACTTAAGCTAGAAGTGGCTCGTCTCACCAAGGAATTGGTTCAAGTGAAAGGCAAGACGGAGCAAGCCCAACCTCATCAAGATAACACCATCAAGAGAGTGAAGGAGCTTGATGAGGGAGCAACCGTGGTTTGTTACGTGTGCCACAAGGAAGGCCACAAGTCCTATGAGTGCAAGGTGGAGAATGGGGGAGAAAAGAAGAAAGAGAAAACAAAAAAGCAAACAAGTGAGCTCTCCAAAACCTACACCAACAAGGTGAACAAGAAGGCTGCTACATCATACTTGTTGAAGAATAAGAAAAATGACAAGGTGGTGGCCATCAAGATGAACAAGCAATCCAACACAAGTGGGGCCAAACGTATTTGGGTGCCATAGGAAATTATTTCAACCATGAAGAGAACCAAGAAGGTTTGGATCCTGAAGGGGAAGTGAGAAGTCCAATGGACATCGGGGAATTTGGAGACTTGGCAAAGTTTAGGTGCATTTTATGGGGTGCATCACATTGGATCATGTCATTGCCAAGTGGGTTAGTGAAAATTATAGACCCAAATTCCCCTTCCTATGTTAGGTAACTAAATTTAAATTCTTGCAATTTCATTTAGCATCTAGTTCCTTTCATGCCTAGGTTTGCATTTGCACGTTTAATTTCTTGTCATGCATATACTAGGTAAATCACATGGTAGGGTTGCTCAGTATCACTCTTACCCTTAGAGCAAACTTACATAGTTTAGAATTGCTTAGGAGCACGGCACATAGCTCTATTTTTCAAGTGAGTATCTTATATGTGACAAAGTCCAAATTGTAGACAACTTTCCCTAATATCACCCATAAAAATGATTCCCACCTTCAAGTGGTGTCATCTTTCAAGTGATATTTGACCTTAAAAGTCAATTTGCATGTCTCCTACATGTATTCCATGCTTGTATGCACACTTTTAGGGGGGAGGTTACTCTACAAGTTGGAAGCTTTGAGACTAACATTTGCTTCAAGTTTATCATGTGTGTAGTAGTCTCATTGCAAGGAAAATGGAGTCCCCAAAGATAAGCATTTTTCCTTCAAAAGCATACCATTTATTACAAGTGGTCTATACTAATTGGATTTCTACATGTGGTATCTCTATACCGATGTCATTATGTTGTTATTCAATTTGGTATATTTTAATGCTTTCTCCATGCATTATATAGATTAAACTTCCTTGTGCATTAAATTGCCGATTATGCATATGCTTTGCCATCCACCATATGTATGCATACACTTAGGGGGAGCTTAGTCTATGTAATGTCAGAGTCAAGTTTTGTGATCAATTCCATTCCACATATAAAGGATCACAAAATTTGACCCTCCCTTGTGCTACTAATGTCTTCCTTTTTGGTATTTAATTCCAAATGAGAAGAATTTATAGGACCAAAAGCAAGTCCGAACCATAATAAATACCAAAATCCACAAATTCAAAATTTTTAAAGCTCTCAATTGGCATCAAGTATTCAAGTGGTATTGGTTGATAAAAGTGATTTTGGTTATGGGGAGTTGTAAAAGAAAAATGGGGGAGGTCCAAGAAAGGGAGGAAAGTGGATTATGGAGTTAGGGGGAGGGCTTAAGTCCATAATACCACACTAGGGGACAAATGGCAAGGGCAAGATAAGTTTTCAAATATTGGTACAAGTAGTATCTTTTAGCATCATATGATCTTGCCTTTGCATTGGATCCTAGCAAGTAAATTGCATTTTAATTTTTGTATCTATTATTTGCTTGCTTTGGTCATGTTGTCATCAAGCACCAAAGAGGGAGAGATTGTAAGGAAAATTGACCCTTGGCCCATTTAGTTTGGATTTTGTTGTTTGATGATCAACATGTTCATTTGGACTAACTTTAGTTGCTAGTGTTTTTTAATATAATTCAAAGGGTGCAAAAGTGGACTTGGACTTAGGCAACAGTGTGATCCGGATGATCAACTCCTCAAGCAAGACATTAGAAGCAATGTTGAAGACCTACAAGACATGCAAAAGTCCAAAAGACAGATGGAACCAAGCAGGACGCAAAGATCGCAAAGAAACAAGTTGAGAGAAGGAGTTGCAGATCGTCGGACACTGCGGGGGCGTCAGACCCTGAGGGGGCATCGGATCAATATGGGAAGCAAACCCTAGCAGCAGCAGCGTTGATGCAGGGCGTCGGACCAAACGTCGTTACTGTTCATAGAGACAGAGAAGACACACAGGCGTCGGACCGAGGCAACAGTGAAAGCATCGGACCAATTCAGGTAGAGTCCGATGGGTTCCAGTAAGGTTCCAGAGAGGGTTTCGGGGTCGTCGGACAGGTCCGAGGCAAGGCGTCGGACTATACACTCGACGAAGCCCAGCTATCAATGAAGTGAACGATGGCAATGGTCGGCAACGGCTAGTTAACGGCTAGCTGCGGGACGGGGCGTTGGATGGTCTGACGACCCTTCGTCGGTCGGTCCGACGACTGCGCAGAAAGCCTGTGCAAGGTTCCAACGGTTAGTTTCTTTGGGGAGCTATTTATACCCCCATGGCCGACCATTTGGTGGTTGTTGGAGTGTGCTGAGGATATAGGAGTGTTGAGACACCCCATCAAGTGCTCTAACCACCACAAGTGCTTAAGAGAAGATTAGGTGATTAGTGTACGTACTTTGCGAAGTGCTTAGGCTAGTTAGACATGCTTAATCGCTCTTGCTCTATGTTAGGCCTAGTGTTTAGTGAGGTTTTCATACCACGGAAAGCTCGGTGCTTGCGCGTACCATTGTTGTACACCAGAGAGGCTTGTAGTCTTGCAAGACCACACCAACCGTCTTTGTGGTGTGGCCGCCACCATCTAACGGAGGGAACAAGGCTCGAGGCGGTTTGGCCTGAAGCTCGATAGTGAAGGTGGCAGAGAGCGGTTCGGGAGAGGCATTCCGATCCGGAGACCCACATGCACGTGGGAAAGACCCGGTGCTATCCACGGAGTTACCCGATCGAGAGCTTGGCCCTTGCGAGAGGCTACAACGAGAACTAGGAGGAAGCTTGTGCGCTTCTCGAAAAAAAGTTTGCATCTCTATTGCCCTTTACCTTCCATATTTACATTGTGTACCTTGGTTGTGTGCTTTACCTTTCTAGCGTGGGTGATAGGCTAGTTGATAGGATTAGAACCTAGGTTGCATAACTCTTTTGTTGTAGAGATAGCAATACACCTAGCAAAACCGTAGTTACACATTTAAATAGTTTATCTTTGCATAAATTTTGCTTAGGTTGAAATTAGAGGCCATAGTTAGAAATAGTTTTTAAGTTGTCTAATCCACCCCTCTTGTACGTCACGGTTCCATCAACGTCGACTAGCCGTTGGAGGCTGGAAGCTCGGATGCTTCATCCCGTGGTTCACCGGAGATATCCGGTGCATTGTAACTCCCTCCAACCTCGCTACAATCCTCTCCGGTAGAGAATGCTCCGGTGAGCACTCTGTTTCCCATCACCAGAGAGATGTGGTCCGTGTCCCCAGGATGTTTCTATTCTTTGGACACCACCTTAATATCCGGTGCACTTTTAGTACCTTGCACCGGATAATTCCGGTGATACTATTGCAGCTACCTCCCTGCCACGCTATCTTCTAGTGCTCCTTCCTGCAGTCACACTAGAGAAATCCGGTGCCTACAAACATCCGCCAGTGAGCTCTGTTCTTTGCGTCTTCTCGTCCGCGCTGCGTCTCTTTGATGCCTTGGACTTCATGCAAGTCTTCTAGGGTCTTCAACGTTGTCCATGTCCTTCCTTTAGGTGTTGATTACTTGATCTACATATTGCCTTGTCCAAGTCCATCTATGCATCCATTTGAACTAAATCTTGTATAATAGTTAACGACATTAATTCAAATGGTCATGTTGTTCATCGAACACCAAAATCATATAATGACCCTTGCAAGTTGACATTTTCCTTACAAGCTGGAAAATGACAGTACATGTAAATATCAATTGGTTCTTAGAATTCCTACACATCAATTGTCTTCTTCATGTATGCTCTCACACTAAACCATAGATGGACATACAAATGTCTAAACTAAATCATGAATGATAGATAGTATAAGAGACCTAATAATCATGCACAACTAGACAGGTGTACGAGTAAGTAGTACTTGGTTAGACACAAAGAGACAAGACACTTGTTAGGACAGCTAACCATGGGATTACCCTGACAGTACGGTATATCGACATGGTAATAGGATTTTTTTTCTATGTGGTGCGCGAACCGACAGATTAAATTTATTTTCTCTACGAGACTTTGAGACCTGTCAGAAAAAATAAGTGGCACACAGAAAAAAAAAATACAGTTTCCAATTGTGCCAGGACAAATGCCGAATTCAATGATATAGACAACACAACCAATTGTAGTAGTTCATTCACCAATAAATTACAGCCGAAGGCCGGCCGGTCCGTACGCGTTGTAGTAAGTAATAGTAATATGCATTCCGAGATGCACGCTTTCGTAATTTTATATAGGGATCCCTTTTATATAACAAAACTTGCTCCCGTGTCTCAAGCGCGTTATGTTTGCTCTCCTCGTGTCTTAAGCGCGTTTCGTTCTTTGCAGCTAGCTAACCACTCCACCTCCACTAGTGTCTAGTGCCGTGCTTTGCCTCTCGGGGGATCGGAGCTAGTCTGAGTGTACACACGGACACGGTAGTATTTGGTTGGGCTCTTCGACGCATCATTTTTGTACATAGGACTGGCCAGCTAGTACATGGAAGCTGGCATTGAAACAATCGAAATCGTGTACGACCTAGTAGCAGGAAACTACGGTGAATTCATCGAGGTCCTCCGCACGGTGCTCGCCGAGTACGAACCCGCCGGCGACCGCCGGAGCGTGGTGGACTATCACCACGCGCCCCACCCGGTGCTGCCACGGCAACGCAGCCCTCACCGGCCGGCGCGGTGGATCCACATCACCCTGCTAGTCCGGGACGAGGGCCACGTGACGACTCTGGCGGTCCGCGACGACAACGTGTACCTCATCGGCTTCCGGAACCGGCGGGGGCAGTGGTACGAGTTCGGCTTCAGCGGCGGTAGGAGCGCGCGGGTGCTCCCGGCGGAGTGGAGCTCCACCTTCCTGGAGTGCGACGTCGGCTACGGCGGCATCGTCGGAGGCGCCATGAACCTGGTAGGGCTGGGGCTCGGCAGGTGGTTCGCCAGGGACGCGGTGCGCCGGCTCTCGGCCTACGAGCAGGCTCCGGGCGGCGGAGTTGATGAAAGGACCAGGCGGCACCTGGCGCGCCTCATCGTCATGGTCTGCGAGGCTGCCAGGATGATCCCGCACTGCGAGACGGTGCTCGATGGCTGGGACCGCACGGGTGCCATCGCCGAGCGGCATGTGCACTTGCTGTGGAACTGGAAGCACATGTCGCACGCCGTGCTGCGTGCGTTGGGATTGGGACCGGTGGAACATGTACGGGAACTGGATCCGCCATGGCCCCAGGAGCTGCTAGCTCCGCAAGTCGATGTCAGGAACGTGGGACAGGCACTCCATATAGTGCAGCTGCTGCTTAACTGGCCGGGTCGAGGGCACTAGCGTCGTCGCAGCCGCCACCACCACCTCAGGACACGGCGGACGCGGCAGACGGTGACAGCGGCGCCGACAACAGCGACATCTTGAGGCACTGGAACGACGATTCCACCATCGCACACGTCCTCGGGCTACAAGGCCAATGCATGCTGGAGATGTTCGGCACATGTGCGCCACCATCTCGCGCGGTCTTCGACGGGATGCGCGGGCAGACCATCTACAGCAACGACGACGACGACCTTGGAAGAAGAAGCATGTCGGACTCGCTGGATCACGATGATGTTGGTCACAGTGTCCCACCTGCGCTCCATCTACGATTGGGCTGGACTTTGGCTGCTGGAACCGCCACAGCCAGACCAAGACGATCACCATGCATTCACCAGCAAGCGGGAGTACGGTAGTAGTAGGGATGTTTGATATAGTTCTAACTTTAACTAAAACAACTTTAGCCATGACTTCTACGGTGAAGCAGCTCTGCTTTTTCTAGTTAGAAAAAGAGTTTCGTAAATATCCTTGTATTTTTTCTTCTTTTTATTTTCTCCTTTTTCTCTAATTTTTCCCCTCCCCTTATCTCCACCGCACGTCTCCTTTCCCAATCTCCTCTCGCAAAAAAACTATCACCGCAAATTTTCCCAATCTCGGCCTCGTCGCTCAGCTCCGCCTCGCTCAGCAGTCAGCCCTGCGCCTCCGCCTCCTATCGCCGCATCAGCTGCCTCCATCTTCCAAATCCGCGCCTCACCCGCTCCAGCTTCATCCTCCCACACCGCGCCTCCGCCGCCGTCCGCCAGCATCTTACCGCGGCGCCGCCCCGAGCGTGCGACGGAGGAGGCCCACTCTGCCTCGACCATCGTCGGCCGTCGTCGAGGAGGATAGAGAAGGATAGTTTGGGACGGCCCTTCAAGAACGGACGTCGGAGCCGGGTAAAGCTACTTTTTTCCAGCTCCACCTCCCGCTTCGGCTCTCTCTCTGAACAATTTCCGAGCGGAGCAGGACGAAGTTGTTGTTTTGTTTGCCGTTTGGTTGGCGGCTGGGTGAAGCCGCTCCAGAGGCTGTTGTGGGAGCGGTACTACCAAACAGACCCATAGTATTACTTCTCCTCATTCGTCTCCTATGCTAGGGTTATTATTTATTACACTTCTATATGTTATAGGCGTCTCTTTTTTTTGTTGCTCTTCAGGTAATACGTAATTTGTTATTGTTCAACTATAGAAAAAATTGTAAATTATTTCTTGTGAGTTATCTTTTAATTATACTAGTTGACTGTATAAAGATTCATCTGCAATTGCATGATAATTCATCAGTACCTTAAGTATAGCCGTGTGTAGCCGCTCCCTATTTAATTTATTACTACATTTATCTATCGCCTTTATCGGCATCTGATTTTTTTTTTATAAACAGCAATTTTATTAGCAGCAAGATGCTGCGATGATGGTGAAGATATCACCATTTACAGAGGTTAAAGCCATCACAGAGGGGACAGCTGATTACATGAGCTGCATTGGTACAGGAAAACTGCATTTCAAATGAAGTCCTATACGAAGAGTTGAAAGCCTGAGTAGCTAGGACATCTGCCGTAGTGTTCTGCGATCTTTGGACCTTGAAAATCTTAGCATTGCTACGTGACGAAAGATTGATGAAACTCTGTGTGAAACGCTTGATTTCCCGTTGTGGTGGATTGGTGTGAAGACTTCCATTGAGGAAGGTCACAAGCTGTTGGTTGTCCGATACTGTTGGTTGTCCGATAGGAATATCGGGCACTGGATTCCAATTGCTGAGACAATCTGAGCAGCAAGTGCCAGAGCCGCAGCTTCCGCCATTATCAGAGGCTGAGTCCCTGGGTATGACTTTAATATAGATGGCCGACGTCGTGCTTGATTGGTTGTTGAGGATGAACACCCCCAGGCCAGCGCGTCTTGGTACATTGTCGACGGAATATCGTCGATAGTTTGCTGAGGGGTATATTCATGATGGTAGATTCACTACTGGAAAATTTACTGAGTGCAAGGGGATTTGCCGAGTGCAATCCTTCGGGGCACTCAGCAAACAAGCTCTTTGCCGAGTGCTGTGCGAAAATCACTTGGCAAAATAATTACACTCGGCAAAAAACCAGATTTGTCGAGTGTAAAAAAAACACTCAGCAAAGAAGGGGTTTGCCAAGAGTGCCAAAAAAAACACTCGGCAAAGAATAGGGTTTGCCGAGTGTTTTTTTGGCACTCGGCAAACAAGATCTTTGTTGAGTGTTTTTTTTTTGCCTCGGCAATGAAATAAGTTTTTTTTTCTCTTCTGACCTTCAAACTTTTTCTACTCTGCGCATACAACATGTGGTACTCCATGTTAAAATTTAGTATATTTCTGTATCTGTTGGCTATATTTAATTAATTTATTGCATTTCAAGAATTTTTTTGTTTAAGTCAAATTTGAACCGCAAGTGATTCAAATAATAGAATAAAATGAGTAGAAAAATGATAGTCATGTCATTGAGTTCAGTGTGAGACCTTGGAAATGAAAAGAAATTTCGAACATCTTGTTCAGGAAACACGACCACGAACATGTGGCCGAATGATTTTTAAATTCTAAAAAAACAAATGAAGTTTAAAAATCATGAGATTTGTCATGATGTGATGATACCATACGTGGAGGCTGTGGTAAAAAATTGATAAGGTTTTGCACGTTTTGTCACGTACGATGTTTACAAATCAAAGCATCTTAGAAGAAGAATAGTAGCGTTGAGAAGGATTCAGTAAGATTTGGAGTCAAAGTGACTGTCGAATTGGGGTTTGACTTCAAAACTTTTTGTATAGACAATAGAGAATATAGATTGTTTCATGTGAAATTTTGGTAATTTTTTTTATCCGTTTGATAATTTTAATTTATTAAGTGCAATTATAGAATTTTAATTGATATAAATTGAATTTGAGCTATAACGGTATAAAATAATGGAATAATATTCGTACAAAAATCAAATATATATTGTTGAGTGAATTTGACAAGGTATTTTCAAAGTACATGAGAACAAATTTAGAAAAATACGTTATAGAAAAGAAGGAAAAGAAAGAAAATAAAAAAAATTGGATTTGCCGAGTGCCCCTGGTCTGGCACTCGGCAAAGAATGGTTTTACCGAGTGTCAGATCTGGGACACTCGGCAAACCCCCACTCATATACCCCGCATCCGTCCACACACAGCCACACACGCACACAGCCACCCGTGCCACACACGCACACAGGCACACCCGTCCCCGGCGCCCCCTGCCCCCTGCCGCCACCGCCGGCGCCCGGCCCCGCCGGCCCCCAGGCCCGCGTCCCTCTCGTCTCCTGTACGGAAGGAAAAAATAGATGCGAGGAGTCGGAGGTCCACAGCTCACCATCGGGGATCTCCTCAGCGACCTCGCCGTCGAAGGCAGTGACGACCCCCTCGTCGGCGTCAGAGATGCGTCCGCCCCCTCCTCTCCAGCAGCGTCGCAGCAAGCGGAGAAGGCCGATCCGTCTGATCTCAACCGGCTCTTCGAGGTTAGGGCTCGTTTCCCTTCCACCGATCCGCCTCCCTCCTCCAGATCCAGCCGTCGGCGCCTCCCTCCTCCACACAGAAGGGCACCATGTTGGACTCGGCATGGTTGCCGCTAGAGGACGAGGAGAGGCAGGACGCGGTGCCCATCCGTCAGGTACCGCCGCCGCCCTACGCGAGCTTCCCATGTCTTCTTCAGGCCCGTTGCCGGTGACGGGAACCCACCACACCAGGTATGCCCGCTCCTTCTCTTCCCTTCCTGCTGTGCCAAATTGAGCTCCGGAACCCTAACTTGATCTATTTAGCTATTTGTATTCGGATCCGATGTAATCACAAGTGTGTACATGTATTATGCCTACTAACTTTGTATTCGGACCAGGGAGGCAGCGGCGCAGGAAGATGAGGCCGAGACGGTTGTGGACACCTTCACCGTCCACTACCGCGTTCTTGTCGCCGTCGTCGTGTCGCGGACCATGCGACGCACAAGGTTATTTTCCTGTGCTTGCTTCTCTGTCCTTCCAGTGCACGAACTCTAGATGTTTGATGAAATGCCAGTTCAGGCCCATAAATTCATTGCACCTTCTTTAACTTTAAGTATATGTAGCTAGCAATTTAGCATTGGCTTAAGACAGAATCTTTCATCCAAAAGTTAGTGGAGGCCGATGCTAATGGTTTCTGACTTTTGCAAGCTTACGGACTAGCTCCAATTTTACACTTCTTTTTGCACGGTGAGGATACATGTTCCTATTCAAACATAAAGTTCAGAGTTAACATAAACAATAGTTTCATTTATTTATCCATATAAGCTTCTAGATGATCTTGACACTTTCGGCAGTGTGCATCCTGCTTCTGAATTTTACAAGTAGGTTTGTATTAATTTATTGGACCATATAAGCAAGTTTTCTTACGATTTTACACTTACTGCTGCCACCTTTCCTAGCAGTTCATAACCTCTTGGTTGATGTGTGCAGGGCTGCAGGTACCTGTGATGGCTGCTACCTGCTAGTGCTTGTGCTTTAGGTGTTTCACTTAACTGGTTTTGCCCAATGCACATATGTACTCAAGCATTACGTCAGTTTTTTTTACACGACTCCCTGTATTATAAATATTATTATGACATATATTTGTTGGTGTCCTAATTAGTTTTCCAGGAACCTATAGTGGTTGCTTAACTGGTGACATATCCTATACATCTGGATCAATGTACTGAAGTTACTAGTGCTATATTCACCCTAATCAGGTTTATAATTCCTGGAAGCAATATAGAGAGAGTTGCCAGATGTTAAATGTCGGATGCTTTTTATATTTTCTGAAGCTCTTATATTCTCCTACACACACATAGGTTAGGCAACATTGTATGAAGTAACATATAGGCTTTAGTGTCTTAGGAGTATGGTTCTTTCTAATTCCACCTTTTTTACTTTGTGCAACACTGCAAATCAAGACATGAGTTACAAAACTGATTTTTATTGTACAGTTCTCTAAGTATGCACTATCATCATTCAAGTTAGATCATGGTATGCAGAGATAGCACCTGCCTTGATGTTGGTCCTCATTTTTTTGTATGCCATTGTTGATAAAAAAACAGAGATACCCTGTTATGCTTATGTTAGGATCCCTAGTCCGGCAGGAGAGGGATCGAAGACTGTAGGTGTGCGTGTTCGGAGGTCTGCGGAGAAGGGCGTCCGCAGCCTCCGTACGTGCTGTCCCCGGCCGGTATGGCAGTATGGGTGGCGGGGGACGGCCGTACACCACCTCGAATGGCGTCGCGCGAAGGGCGGTGTGGAAGGAGGTATTGTAACAATACTTCGCCCACGACAGCCAGTCGACCCAAGCGCGAGGGCGGTCCCCTGTAACACAACGCAAATACATTGTTATTACCTTATTGACCACCTCCGACTGGCCATCCGTGCGGGTGGGCGCTATGCTCATGCGCGGAGCTTGACGCCCGCCATCTTGAAGAGGTCGCGCCACACGTGTGCGGTGAACACGAGGTCCCGATCACCGCGATGGGCGTCGGGGAACCCGTGAAGCCGGACATTGCCGTCGAAGAAGAAGGCACGGGCGACGGCCGCTGCGTGTAAAGGGGCGGCGCGCGCGATGAAGGGCGTGCTTGGAGAAGCGATCGGCGGCGGTGAGGATGACCGACTTGTCGCCGACCTTGGGCAGCCCTCGATAAAGTCCATGGAGATGTCACCCACACCGGGATGGCACGGCGAGGGGCTGCAGCAAGCCCGCCACTATAGGGCTTCGGTCTTGTTGCGTTGACATGTAGCACACGCGTGCGCACTCAATCTGCACCAGGCGGTCGCTGGGATATAAAAATCCGAACGAAGGCGATGCAGCGTCTTCTGGATGCCTTCGTGACCGGCACCATGGGCAAGCTGAATTGCCTGATGCCGGAGGTCGCCAAAATCGGGGATGAAGATGCAGGAGCCGTGTAACAAAGCAGCCCGCGTCCTCTCGCCAGGGGCGCAAGCTCGCCCGCCGCGAAGCGCTCCCTGCAGCGGCAAAGGCGTCAGGGCGATGGCCATGGCACGCAGCGCATGTCGTCGAGGTAGGTGAAGGACGGCCCGAGAGGCAGCTGCTGCTGCGATACCGCCTCCTCCGGCGCCCTCGGCGTCGCGGCGGGAGAGGGCATCCGTCACGGTGTTGAGGCTGCCGGGGCGGTACTCCACGGCGAAGTCGAAGCCAAAGAGCTTGCTGACCCATTGATGCTGCGGCACCGTCGACTGGCGTTGGTCCAGCTGATACTTGAGACTGTAATGGCGGTCTGAACAAGAAAGTGATGGCCCCACAAGTATGGCCGCTAATGGCGAACGGCCTGGACCAACCCGATGAGCTCCCGCTCATAAGCGGTGAGCTTGAGATGGCGAGCGGCGAATGGCCGGCTGAAGAAGGCGAGAGGCCCGGCGCCCTGGTGAAGGACGGCACCGAACCCCGCACCCGAGGCGTCGCTGTCCACGGTGAACGTCCGATCGAAATCCGGCATCTGAAGGACCGGACCGGTAGTGAGGGCGCCCTTGAGCGCCCTAAAGGCCGAGTCGGTGTCGGTGTCCCATGCGAACGCATCGCGTCGCAGGAGGCAGGTGAGGGGCGCCGCGATGATGCCGAAGTCCCGGATGAACTTCCGGTAGTAGCCGGCGAGCCCCAGGAAGCCCCGCAGGGCCCGAGCAGACCACGGAGCGGGCCACGAGGCAACCGCCGCGATCTTGTCAGCGTCCATGGCGACGCCTCCAGCGGAGATCAAGTGGCCGAGATAGGCCACCGAGGACGCCCCAAACGAACACTTGGAACGCTTGAGGTGCAAATGGTGGGCATGGAGGGCGTTGAGGATGATGCCGAGGTGCTGCAGGTGTTCGGCCCACAACGAGCTGTAAATCAAAATGTCATCGAAAAACACCAGGACGAACCTGTGGAGGTATAGTCGGAGAACATTGTTCATGAGCGCCTGGAATGTGGCCGGGGCGTTGGAGAGGCCAAAGGGCATCACCAAGAACTCGTAGTGCCCTTGGTGAGTGCGGAACATCGTCTTGCTGATGTCATCTGGGTGCATCCGCACCTGGTGGTAGCCGGAACGCTGGTCCAGCTTCGTAAAGAAGCGGGCGCCATGAAGCTCGTCAAGGAGCTCGTCCACCACCGGGATAGGGAATTTTTCCTTGGAGGTCTTGGCGTTGAGGGCACGGTAGTCAATGCAGAACCTCCAGGAGTTGTCCGCCTTGCGGACCAAGAGGACCAAGGCAGAGAACGGTGACGTGCTGGGGTGTATGATCCCCTGTGCGAGCATCTCTGCACACTGTCGTTCTAGCTCATCCTTCTGCAACTGCGGGTAGCGGTAGGGGCGCATGGCGACAGGAGCCGTGCCCAACAGGAGGTGGATCCTATGGTCGTAGGGACGGACCGGCGGAAGGCCGCATGGATCATCGAAGACGTTGCCGAACTAGTGGAGGAGCCGGTCCAGGAGCGGCTGCCCTGGGGACGTGTGGACGGCCCAGACCGTGGGCTCCCGAATGTCGTCGTGGGGGGATCCTAGTCCTTTCCACAGAAGGCGGCGTCCACCATGAGTGAATGTCATGCAGAGGTCCTCGAAGTCCCACAGGATGGGTCCGAGGGTCCGGAGGAATTCAACACTAAGGATGAGGTCGAACTCGCCCAGACTAATGCCGAAGCAGCTGATGGAGAACTCCTTGGTGCCAATGGCGAGGGACACATCGCGAGCAACCCCTTGGCACGGAACACGGTCGCCATTGGCCACCAACACCCACAACGTGGGGTGGGGGGTGGTGACTAGCTGAAGCCGGCGCATAAGATCGGCGTTGATGAAGTTTGTCGTTGAGCCGGAGTCAAGAAGCGCCACCACGCGGTGGCCATGTACTGTCACCGGTAACAGCATGGCATTCCCCGCGTGCACGCCAGCTAGCGCCTGGAGGGAGACCTTGGGCTCCATCGCCGGGGCGGTCTGGGCAAGCGCCGTGGCGTCCTAACCGAGGAAAAGGGCAGCGGCCGCCTCCTGCGCCTCCGGGAACACGGCCACAGTAGCGACCTCCGCTGGCACCTCGTCGTCCAGGAAGTCATCGGTCTCAAGGTAGAAGAGGCGCTGACAAACATGGCCGCGCACATAGGGCTCATCATAGTTGAAACACAGCTCTTGGCGGCGGCGTTCCTGCTATCCCGCTGATGACAAACGGCAGAATCGCGGCTGTCCGGCCGCTGCTGGTGTAGACGCTAGTAGGGCGGGGGCTCCTCCACCACCCGCGATGGTGTTGGCCACCGGCCGAGGGGCCACGGGCAGCCCAGGGCACACCGGAGGCGCAGGCAGGAAGGCTGCCGCGCAACGCTCGTACGCCTGAGCATAGTACATGGCCGACTGAAGGTCGGGCGGGTGGCGCATCTCGACGTCGACCTTGATGTGCTCGGGGAGGCCACCCACGAACAGTTTCACCTTCTGGCGAGGATAGAGGTCACGAGCATGGCAGAGCATGGCATTATAGCGG
Organism: Miscanthus lutarioriparius; assembly: GCA_904845875.1. NCBI lineage: Eukaryota > Viridiplantae > Streptophyta > Magnoliopsida > Poales > Poaceae > Miscanthus > Miscanthus lutarioriparius. The sequence goes on from CAJGYO010000009.1 coordinate 92,155,444, forward strand.
TTCGAATACTCCTGGACCGAAGACTGGAAGGGTAGCCGGGCGAGCTCGGCCAGCCACGTGCCGTGCGTTGGGGGGCCAAAACGGAGCTGGCACATGTCGCGGAAGCGTTCCCAGGTCGGCATGCCTTCATCTTGTTCCAGCGCACAGTACCAAGTTTGAGCAGCGCCACGAAGATGGTACGAAGCAAGCCATGTGCGATCCGAAGCCAATGTTCGCTGGCCGCGGAAAAACTGCTCACAGTGGTTGAGCCAATTGAGCGGATCAACGGCGCCGTCGAACATTGGGAACTCTAGCTTGTAAAATTTGGGAGGGGCATGGGCGCCGTTGGGAGCAGTGGCAGACGAGTCCTCGGCGGATAGGCCCCGCCGGAGTACCCACCTCCACCGTAGATGAGGGTACCGTCTGTCCCTCCAAAGAAGATGCTGCTGGTCGGGGGTGGCTGGTGCGCCCCGGAGGACGCCGCGACCGCGGCCGCCGACGGTGTAGGGGTCGTGGCCATCATGTAGATGGGTGGAGTCGTCGAGCCCATCACCCACGACGGGATGGGAGACGGCGAGGCCGGCCACCGCAGCAAGTGGAGGGGCACCCCCGTCCCGCTGGTCAGGGGCATGCTGTAGGGGAAGATCGTCTGCGGCTGCGACGGGTGTGGAGGTGGTGGTGGGGCTGGCTGTTGTGGAGGGGGAGGTGGTGGGATGAGGGCGGCTAGGGTCGCCTGCATGGCTGCCATGCCGCGGGCAATCTTAGCCACGTCGCCGGACAAAGATTCCAATGTCAGGGGCGCTCCTGAGGATGCGGACGACAACCCCAACGCGGCCGATGACGCTGGCGCTGATGGCACGGGTAGGGAGGCGGAGGTGGACGGCGGCTGCGTGGATGTGGATGGAGGACCTGACATCTCTGATACTAGGCTGTTAGGATCCCTAGTCTGGCAGGAGAGGGATCGAAGACTGTAGGTGTGTGTGTTCGGAGGTCGGGGCTTGAGGACGCGAGGAAGACGGCGCGGCGGCGCCGTGGTCGCACGAGGCTAGGGTTAGGCCACGGCAAAACTCTCGGCTCCCTTGGGAAGCCGAGAAACAATATATATTTCCGCTTAATTCTCCAAAGTAGTCTTACAAAGTATTTATATGTCCTCTAATAATAATAATAATAATAATAATAATAATAATAGAAATAGCCCCCTAATAATTATAGTAATTCCGATAAAAACTAAATGCTGATGACTTGGGCCTTCTGGCCTTCTCCTGCGCGGGCGTGGCCTAGCCACTGGAGGGGTTGCGCCTGGTGTACTAGACGCCCGTCATAACAGCTCAAGTAAGATGAAAGTGACATGTAAGATAACTCTGTGCACTTCATTTTTGCTCTTAGTTGACCTGTACATCTCTGATGTTCATGCTGTTTTGTCTTCTCTATTTTAAGTGCCTACTAGGTGTAATAATATTAAATTATTTTTGTAGTCAACAATCTATAGGCAACAGATAGAGCACACTAGTGTTTCTAATCTTTACTTGGTTTAATCCTTGTCATTAATCATTACTTGGTTTCTAATCTTGTTTGGACATTTAGCTATATTCTCTTGCTAGTGTTTCTGTCAACGTGCTAGTAGCATCAATATTTACTTTGTTCAGCTACAGGTTTGCATTATCATTCAGAGCAAGTCAATGTGTGTATTCAATTTATCAGCCATGCCATTTTCATACTACAGTAAAAAGATCAATGCTTGCCTTTCAAAATTTATGAGCAAGTCTGTAGCTTTGGTTAATTTCTTTGAAACTCATGGAGAATATACAACAACGTTTACATATCTGATTTTCTTACTAAAAAATTGTAATGTGTTCAAGTAAGGTGACTGCCATGCCTACTCTCATTTATTTGGAATAGGTGGATCCTTCCTATTCTAGTTATTGTGCTTAGCTGCTTGCACATCAATTTTTTGTTCAATGCACATCAGTTGGCTGCTAGAGTAAGGAATTATAGTACCCTGAATTATATTTATTTTCTGCCATTGCTTTCTGAGTACTTTCAGTTTCTGGTCTGTTGTAGTTGTGATGTGTATAGAGCTTACATGTACCTGGGTTTCTAATTATATACCATGGACATGCTGTAGTTTGTGTGTCAGAACAACTGTTCTGATGGTTTAGCTTGATGCACATGACCATATCACGACGGTTAAGACTATAGCTATTCCAGTGTGTTATATTCATGATAAGACATTTAACTGCACTTTGTGGCCTCTCTGTTGACTGAAATGACAAGAAACAACTGATGGTATACGCTAGCTAGCTAGCTGCTTCATGGGAAAGGATTAAAACAAGCAAACAGATCCAAAAAAAAAATTCTTTGGAAAATAGGTTTGCCGAGTGTAATTCCCAAAAACACTCGGCAAACAATAATGGTATGCGGAAAAAAAATTATTTTTTTTCTTTGAAAAATAGGTTTGCCGAGTGTAATTCCCAAAAACACTCGGCAAACAATAATCCTTTGCCGAGTGTATTTTGGAAAACACTCGGCAAACCACTTTTTTTGACGAGTGTCAAATTTGACACTCGGCAACGGCAAACTATTTGCCGAGTGCGCGATAAAAAACACTCGCCAAATAGCTATTTGTCGACATTGTAGATGTTGTGTGCTGTTTGGCGAGTGTTACACTCGGCAAAGACTTTGCCGAGTGTTTTTTGGCACACGACAAAGTCACTGTTTCCAATAGTGATTGTATGGTGGAGGTACGTTTGAACAGGAACTAGATGGCAACAGAGACACAAGATTTAAACAAGTTTAGGCCGTCAATACGACATAATACCCTACGCCATGTGTTCTGTTGAATTGTATTGTAGGTAGTGGAATAATGAGGTAATGAGATGATTTTGAGGGGTCCCCACCCGCCTTATATAATTCGGAGGTTAGGGTTACAGGTCAGTTAGATCTAAATCTAGTCTGTTACATGATTAAACATTATAAGGAATGCAATATCTTGCATATCCGATCAGATCTATCTCTATCTTCAAGATTCCTTCCTGAAGCCTTGCGATGCACGCCGAGCAGTGTCGTGCGCCGCGCGCCTTGATCTTGTGGGCTAGACCACCCCCGATGGTGTGGCCCATGTACATCATCGTGGGAACCTGGGGTTATACCCCCACAGCTAATCATCGAGCGCCTTGCATCCACTGAACAACACCATCTTGATCAAGTTCGAACAGTTTAACTTGGAGTCAACTAGTTCAATTGGCAATCCGACCAGTTTAACTGATAATCCGATCAATGAAATTAGGTGCCGACCAGTTTAACTGGTAATCCGACTAGTGAAAATAGGTGTCGACCAATTTAACTAGTCAGCAGGCCTTGGACTCACTCAAGTAAGGCTTGCCAGAAGGATGTAAGGAGCTCAAAATTAATTTTTTTAAAAACTCTTCCCCTTGGGAGAAGTGTACACACTTAGGTATCATTTGCGATATCAGATAATTATCATCTTTGACTTAGTCAATAAAGAGGCTTAGCCCACAGGGCATTGGTACACGCACCGCAAGGTGAAGTGTACACACTTAGTCCCCGAGTCTGACAGTAGGTGAAGAAAATATCTAGTGCCAGGATCAAAAAACAGGAAAACCCAGAAAGCAGTCCCCGGCTTAGCCGATCACTTAGCTAGCCCCCAGCTTAGCTGTGAACCAGTTAACAAGGAGAAAATAGTACACTCACCATAAGGTGAAATGTACACAGTTAGTCCCCGAGCCTACTAGAAGATTGAGAAAAATCTTGTAGCAAGGTCAAAAAAAGAAATAAAAAATGTTTGTAGAAATCGAAGAGACGGAGTATTTTTAGTACGAGACCGCAAATGGATCAACGAAAACCCACCCGTAGTCACGAAATCTTATCCGGTGAACGAACATCTTATCGTCGATAGTCCACCGAGGGGTATAACCATGATGGTAGATTGTATGGTGGAGGTGCGCGTGAACAAGAACTAGATGGCAACAGAGACTCAAGATTTAGACAGGTTTAGACCGTCAATACGAAGTAATACCCTATGTCATGTGTTATGCTGGATTGTATTGTAGGCGGTGGAATAATGAGGTAATGAGATCGTCTAGGCTAAGCCTAGGGTTTGTATCTAAATGTCGACTAGGGGACTCCTGCCCCTCCTTATATCTGAAGGGGTAGGGTTACAAGGAAAGTATCCTAGTCTGCTATATGGTAGGTATTCTATTTGGATTACAATATCTATAAGAGTCTTAGTAAATCATATCTTCTACCATCTTGTGGTACCCGGGGGTATATCCCACACAGCTAGTCCCCGAACGCCTTGTATCCGCTGAGCAACGCCATCTTGAATCAGTCCGAGCAGTTTAACTTGAAGCCGACCAGTGGAAATTAGGCATCTGACCAGTTTAACTGGTCGGCTGGCCTCGAACTTATTTAAATAAGGTTTGCCAAAAGGATGCAAGGAGCTCAAAATTAAATTTGAGATTTCTTCACCTCAGATGAAGTGTAGCCATTTAGATTCTGTTTGCGAGGTCGGATGATTATCATCCATGACTTAGTCAATAAGGAGGTTAAATCAGGAAATAAGCACTACATTCACCGTCAGGTGAAGTATAGCCACTTAGTCCCCGAGCCTGACATTAGGTGAAAAATTCACCTAGTGCTAGGGTCAAAAAATATAAGACTCCAGATGCTAGCCGACCACATAGCCAGTCCTCGGCTTAGCTGAGAACCACTTACAAGAAAAACACAATACACTCACCGTAAGCTAAAGTGTACACACTTAGTCCCCGAGCTTGCTAGAAGATAGAGAAACATCTTGTAGCAGGGTCTAAGAAAATAAATCTGAAAGCTTGCCAAGAATGGATAGATGTGCTTAGCACTGGACTGCTACGATGGCTCTGTCCCCGAAAACGATGTCTCGCTACTATCCATCGGTCGGTGTGCCCTCTCTTTTTTAACCGACCGATGAGACGTAGCAAAATCCGACCGCCAAGGTAGTCTCCAGCTTAGCTGACGACTCTTGCATGAAGAATCCGAACACCAAGGACTCCCCAACATAGCTGGCAAGCCCCAGCGTAACTGACGATGAAGCTCAAGCGACGAGCAGTCCATCCAGCTGGTCGGCGATGAAACGAGCACTGAGCAGTCCAACCAACTGGTCAGCGATGAAATGAGCGCCGAGTAGAAGTGAGCACCGAGTAGTCCGACCAACTGGTCGGCGATGAAGTGAGTGCTGAGCAGAAGTGAGCACCGAACAGTCCGACCAACTGGTTAGCGATGGAGTGCAGGAGCCTAAAGATCCGACCAGTTGGTCGGTGATGAAGTCCGAGTACCAGGTGGATCGACCACCCAGACGATGATCCTCTTGTCCTTTGTGACTGATCCGGTTCCCGAGCGTAAAAAATAAGCTCGTCGACCGAACCTGACCCCTGTAATACAAATAGGTAGAATGGGTAATACATGATATAAAAATAAAATATAGGAACTCCGGAGAAAATCAGCACTGATGAAATAACATATGCGAAATAACTTCGCTCGCTCTTTAAAGTCTTCTTTATCTCCTCAAGTGGTTAGCCTTTTACGCGACAACAAAGCCCCAGCTATCCCATACCCTATGACGTAGAGCGCTAATCTCTCGTACACACTTAAGAGTATATGCATCACCAAGGAACCTCTGTCGATCAGCCCATGACGCAGAGTGCTACTGCTCATACATGTTTAGGTGCTGAATCGGAAACATGGCCACTTCTTTGCTTCGCGATAAAAGTGTGTTCCATCTGAATACTTTAGCGATTTAGTCAAGAGTAGAAGGCGAAGAAACATAATTAGACCTAAACACACCCTTAGAGTAGTCCGCAAAGAATCATGAAGAAATTTTTTATGATGTATGGCGATAGAAGAAAAATTGATTAAAACATTTAAAAATAATACTTAGCTTGTTGGTGGAGACGAGTCGTCATCGTGGCCGAGTGGGTAGTTAATGATGAAGCCGACCAATCGGCATGCCTGGCCGACTGGTTCTCAATCGAGTCCGAGTCGCCGAAGCAGTCGTCAAGTCGCAGACGTGGCCGTTTAGTAGTTGTCCTCCTGCGCGCTGAAGGCGTCCACGCAGAAGTCGCCGCCGAGGCACAGAAAAACCACGCAGGAAGTCCCAATAGCCGACGTAAATAAATAAGAAAATCTTATGTAGGAGAAGAAAAGCAATCCCCCCGTCCGATTCCAACTCGTTCTCCGTATGGTCTTCATTCATCTGACATGAGGTCACGTTCTCATACAGCTGAACGGTGAGTTGATGAAGCGTGCGTCCGCCATCTTGTCTTAGGGTGCTCTCGTCCGGCAGCTCGTCCGACCAGGAGACGCTCGACCCAGAGGTCGGAAAGAAGAAATTGATTTGTGATTAGTCACTCGAAAAATAGATCTATCTAATATCTGTATTTAGAACGACTCACCCGATTTCCGAGAGCTAAAGTTGTTGATTGCTGCCATCTGGCTCGCCGGGAGGATCAGCACGCACACCCCTATCTCGCGTGCCAATTGTCGACGGAATATCGTCGATAGTCTAACGAGAGATATACCCACGATGGTAGATTGTAAGGTGGAGGTGTGCATGAACAGGAATTAGATGGTAACAGAGACACAAAATTTAGACACATTCAGGCCGTTAATACGATGTAATACCCTACGTAATGTGTTCTGCTGAATTGTATTGTAGGCGGTGGAATAATGAGGTAATGAGATCGTCTAGGCTAAACCTAGGGTTTGTATCTAGATGCCAACTAGGGGACCCCTGCCCCTCCTTATATCTGGAGGCATAGGGTTATAAGAAAAGTATTCTAGTCGACTATATGATAGGTATTTTATTTGGATTACAATATTTATAAGAGTCCTAATAAATTATATCTTCTACCATCTTGTGATACCAGGGTATATCCCCACATACCTGCATTTATGAGTCTGGTGCTACGGATGCGTCCGTATATCACCTTGTGCCTGGCAAAAGTGCCGGCTGCGACACTATGTAAAGAGGTGGACCTGGTAAAGCAGATGCTGAAGGCTGATGATGGTGTTCAGCTGCATCGCTTGCACTCCTTTCAATCACTTGTCCTGCCAAAGAAAAATTGTTACCTTGACCATTCGCACATTGATCCAGTTGCTGCCGCTGGTTGCATGCCTGGGTTGTTTGCATGTTGCATGCTTGTGCTGATTGCATGCCTCTATCTCTGGGCATCCCAGGGAGGCGTGCACGCTGTTGCCGGCCAGCGGCAAGGCGTGAAAGGTGCTGCCGGCCATGTGATGCTCTTGGATCATTGCTCTCCCTCCTTTGCTCCATGTGCCCTGCAGTAGAAAATTCATTACCTTGACTTGCATGTCTCGTGTGGTGATGATGGCCGTATGCCTGGTGTGCCTGCATGGCGCATGCATGGGCAATCTGCATGTCTGCTCCTCTCACGTTCGTGCCTGTTTCCCTGGGTGGAATAGCATCATTTGAATGCTGCTGCCATCCCAGTGCTGTTTCCTGGCCTTGCTGCCTTTTTTGTTCACAGCGGTCCAAGCCTCTTGCTTGGCTTAAATGTTGTGGCTGTTCGTGGAGTATTAATTGGGAGATCTGCTGGGTTGCTCCTTCTGTTATTATTCCTGCACATGGAAGATTGTTACCTGATAGTGCTCAGGGTTCATTTTGTTCTTCACTCGATTGTGCCTGTTCATCATTTTGTTCGCAGTAGAGAAGAGCAGCTTTGACATCCGCAGCCACCGCAGTGTGTACCTGCCATATAGTCCAGGTTTTCTGTGTGAAACGTAGGTCATTTCTAGCCTTCCATAAATACCACAAAGTGGTAAGTATAATGTGGATATGTTCATCTGTAGTATTGTGGTTTATGCCCTATTCGTTTGGCTTATAAGCCGTACTTTTTCAGCCAACGAATAGTATTTTTCCCTCACAACAAATCAGCCAACAAGATTTTCAGTCATGGCTTATCAGCCAATCAAACAGGGGGAGTAGAGGATTTCCTGTACTCCATCCTGTTCATGAGGTAACCTGGAAGTGCACAAAGGAGTATTTGCAGAGAACCAAACGGCTCCAGCAAAAGTGCAGTGAAAAAACAAATGAGCGTCATTTTCAGGCAATTTACAGGTCGTGCATAGCTTACTAATTTTAGATGAAAGGTTCCCTGCTCTTTCTCCGGTCGCTAACGCTCTTCTGATTAGTCTCCAACCAAAGACTTTGATGCATGGAGGAAGGCGCTTATGTTTCCATACCTTTGTGAGAATCTGCATGGCTTGCTGCAAGACACTCCTGGCCCCTTGATTGGGTAGCTGTACCTGCAGTTCAGATTTAAAAAAATTGAAAGCTTCTTTGGTTGTGCAGATGCCCTTCCTTGCTGGCTTCCATCTAATGATGTCCTCTGAAGTTGACTGCACCATCGCAGTTTGGATGATGGCTGAAGCTGCTTGGTTATCAAAAATTTGTGATATAAGCTCAGTGTTCCAAGATTGAGATTGTTGGCATATTAGATCGCTTACAGTTCTAGGGAGGGGGATACAGTGACAGGAAGGTTGAGATGATCATGGATGGAGTTCCAGATAGAACACCAAGGTGTGGACCAAATACTTGAATCACCCTTGTGAATCTGGATAGTGCATTGATTAGCTTAAATTTGTTTCATTTGTAAAATGGAGCCCCAGAAGATGGATTTAGTATTGGAATTGCTGGAGAGCCAGAAGCTTGTGTTAGGATAATATTTTGATTTGAGTATGACAGTGAGGAAAGAATTTTTTTTGGTGGCAATGTTCCAAGCAGCATGAAGGATTAAACTGCGATTTACAGTGCTAAGATCTCTAATACTAAGTCCTCCTTTTCTTTATCTTGACAAATATCCTCCCAGGAACGAAAATGAAAGGGGGAAGTGGAGTTATCCTCCTGTACACCAGCCCACCAAAATTTTATAATAATAGAGGTGATTTTAGAAATAAAATTTTCTGAAAACGACACCGTGGACATGTAATATATGGGTATAGAAGCCAGCACAGAGTTGATGTATGTTAAATGACCAGCATGATTTAGCTTATTCGCTTTGATAGTAGTAAGTTTAGCCCTGAATTTGGTTAAGATGAATTCATATGCCTTAGATCTATCATTGTGGTTGAAAATGAGTGGGTGACCCAGATGAATGGTACTCGGGGATAGATCAGAAACCGAGAAGACACTCCGAACAGTTTGCCTGTTGTTTTGGTCAACGTGCTTGCTGAACAAGATAGAAGACTTAGATAGATTAGGCATTTGTCCAGAAAGAGCACAGAAATTTTGAAGAACAGAGTTAATTTTGGTGGCTTCATCATGGGTGGCTTGACCACAGATAATTAAATCATCAGCAAAAAGCAAAGAATGAATGTGGGGGCTGTTGGGACCCAGGGTGATTCCTTGAATATTATTGCAATATATGTTGTTTTGCAGTCTTATGGAAAGCTCATTGACAGCAAGAACAAACAGGTAGGGAGATAGACGGCAGCCTTGCCGAATACCTCTCTGAGGATGAAAGGCATCAGTAGGTTCACCATTAACAAGAACAGAAATGGTGGTTGTGGATATGCATGCATAGATCAAGGAGATGAAATGGCTTGTGAACCCTTGCCTTCTAAGAGCCTCTGTAATAAAATTTCATTCAATTCTGTCAAAAGCTTTAGCAAGATCAAGCTTCAGTAAAAAAGCTTGTTGTTTCCAGGATTTAAGGTTAAAGGAGTGGATAATTTCTTGAGTTATGATGATGTTGGAAGCAATGTGCCTTCCTTGAACAAAAGCAGCTTGACTAGGGTGGATGATACTTGGAAGGTGATGTTTGATTCTGTCAGCAAGAGATTTGGCAATTATTTTATAGCTTACATTGCAAAGGCTTATGGGGCGAAAATCTTTAGGAGTAACTGGAGAAATGATTTTAGCAATAAGTGCTATGTAAGTGCTGTTAATTTTTGGACAAAGTCTACCATTTTGATAGAAGGAAGAGACAAGCTTGTGCACATCAGAGCTTACCCATGACCAAGTTGCCTTGTAAAAGGCTGCATTGAGGCCATCCGGGCCAGGGGCAGCATTATGCCGCATATTTTTGACAATGGCATGGAGTTCCTGCAAATCTGGTATTGAATTAGTGTAAGCGTCAGTTGCTCTTACCTGGCTGTCGCCTCTGGTCTGGTGCTGGTCTTCTTCGTAGTTCTGGTCTTCAAAGTTGGGAGCTTGGGAGGCAAAGATTTCAGTGAAATAATGGTTAACTGTTTCAGCTAGCTGTTGAGGTGTGGTGGAAACAGTGCCATCTGGATTTTGGAGATGAGTTATGCGGTTTCTTCTGGCTCGTTTGAGAATTGCTTGGTGGAAGAAGGACGTGTTTCTGTCTCCAGAGATGCACCAATTTTTTTTTTTTTATCTTTGCGGGTGGATGGCTTCTTGTTTGGATAAGATTATGTGGTGTTGGTAGGTGAGCTCTCTTTGGATGCTTTGATTTTGATCAGTCGGTGGTTTCATTTGCTGCTGAAGGAGGGCGTCTTCAATGGTTCGAAGCTGATCGGAGAGTTTGGGTTTGGATTTTCTCCATACTCTGAGGTCAGCAGCAAGATAGGAATTTTTTTGGTTGGAAAGATCTGCAGTTGGATTTTTGCCAGCTTTGCTTGGCGACTTTCTGGAAATCATTTTGAAGGCGCCACCAATTTTCAAATCGGAAAGGCTTTCTGGTATTTGGACGAGAGGATTCAAGGACCGCCAAGATAGGCGCATGATCACTTTTCATCATCCGCAGGTGATAGACCGAGGTTGTGGGGTAAGCTGCACACCATTCTGCATTAGCAAGAAATCTGTCCAAACGCTCATAAGTAGGATTAGTATTAAACCTCTTGTTAGTCCACGTGTAAGCAGGTCCATTATATACCCGATTGGCCTTGAGCTTGAACTATGTAAGCTTGGTCAACATTAAATGAATTGATTAAAGCACGAGCAGTTACTTTGGAGTTCCTAGTTTCCGAAACGAAGATTACTTGAGCTTTTGTGGACGAAATAAGACGGGCGAGATGGAGCAGCTTAGGACTACCGAGGTTCCCGCCCGAACCACGGCAGTTCCACGCCAGGAGAGACATGGCGCCCGTGGAAGGCTGGCGCCGGAGCCTGTTGAAGTTGGTCATGAGCAGGTTGGCCGCATACATTAACTGGGACAGTTGGGAGCAACCTCACTTGGCAGTGACTTCAATCCGTGAGTTTGGGGTCAATTGGGGCCCCAGAGGACTGGGTTTTCGATGGACCCAGCCCTTTTTGTTGGGTTTTGAAATCAGGCGTGAAAGGGGTTGGGCTTTGATCAAGATCCATGGGCTGCTCAGAGGCAGCAGCGATGGGCTGATCAGAGGCAGCAGCATGGTGCCCAGCAGGGTTCTGAGCGTTGGCAGCAATCACCTGCTGGCCCTGCGGTGCTGTGTCTTGCTGAGCGGCAGCCCGCTCTGTGGCCTGGTGGACCGCTCCCTCATTGGTGACCCCGTCGACGCCGTTGTGAAGCGTGACTGCATACTCGTTCAGACAGAGCCAAGCAGCGGTGGTGAAGCGTGTCATTTCTAGTGTGAAGGCTGCCTTGCACTCTCATGCTGGCCGTGTGCAGTGCTTGCGTTCTCACTTGGCTGGCCTTGCACTTGCAGTGTTTGTTGACTGGAGAGTCCAGCAGGCAGCGGCCATTGGTCTGAGCAGCAGCAGGGGCAAGAGCTGCGAACTCGGCTCTGAGTTGACGGAGACGTCGCGAAAGCGCAGCGGATCCACGCCACGCGCGGCGCAGGCAGGAGGGAAATCGAACCGAATGCATGCGAGTGGGGGAGAGTGGGACGGATGGTTCCCCAACTTGATTAAGCAAGGATTCTACCTTTATGAACAAATTAAACTCAGATTCCGCTTCATCCTCATTTGCCCAATCTAGGTCCAGCTGGGAACGAGTCGAAGTCGATAATTGGAGAGCTTGCATGGAAATGGCAAGATCAATTTCAGGCGGTTCGGGAGTATGAATGGATGGATCAGTAGGAGGCGTGGGAGGTGGGTCTGGCGGATTTGGAGGGATTGGGGGACACAAAGTGGTATGGCTTGTCGATGGGAGGGAACAAGGAGAACCTAAAGAAAGAACAGCAGTGCAGTGGATTCCTGGCACAGATGAGAAGAGGAGGACGCGTGGAGGATTTGGGAACTTACCAACGTGGAGACTTACCGTGCAGGTGTGGAGCAGCTCTTGAGCGGTACCTCCCAGACGAGATGTCGTCCGTCTGATGGCTTGAACCAGAAGGAGTCTCACTGATGCAAGCTGGACGATTTAGAGGTTAGGAGACGATGCGATTTTTTTGTTTTTTTTTTTTGGATCAAATGAAGCGATTGTGGAGTGGAGCTGGAGGTAGGGAAAGGCAGCGTATGGGGGAGGGGAGCCGGCAGTCCGCCCAGTCTTCGAGCGTTCGTTGGCCGCAGCGTGTTGGGGTGTGTTTTCCGGCATCTGATTGAATGATGGTTTTTCTCACGTATCCAATTCGACCAGGTTCATGATCTGGTGCTGACTGGACCCTACAGGGCAATTTCCGCGTACGGGAGAGTCTCCATTGAGATTGACAGCCCCACGACAAACTCCAGCTCCAACGTTGACGTTGGCATCTCCACGACGACAGACTCCATCGACGTGGCTGGCAAATTCACGACAGACTACGTCAGAATCGACATCTCCATGAAGAATTACCACCATACCGACGGCAGGACGACGACGCTGCGTACGACAGAGTGTTGACACGAACCATCAGCACAAGCCATGGGCCCTTAGAGGTGACCTACGCGGTGTTGAGTAACGCGGTGGAAGCCACCGTGCAGGTCAGGCTCCTGCTCGCCGAGCAAGGCGCTGCCGCCGACATCCTCGTCCATGGCAGGATCAGCGCCGGTTGCCGAGAGGTCTGGATGACCAGAGCATGCTGTTCTGCCAGGACGCAGAGGGCAAAGTGGCTCTCACCCGCGACTCCCCAAGGTCCCCCTGTCGCGGTCCGTTGTTGCGGTGCCACTCACCTGGCAGCTCCTAATAGCGGCCGCCCTGCACATCTCGGTCGCTTCTTCTAACCACACGGCGGCTGAGGGTCTCCTCCTAGTCCCTGAACCCGTCGTTGTTCGTTTCCGCCCTGAACCCTCCGGGCAGGAGGTGCAGCGTTTTGGCATCGGCAGCGGCCAGGTCGAAATCAAGGTCATCTGAGCTTTGTACTTCTGATGGATCGCATCAGTTCACTTCTCTAGTTCTCTACGTGTTTTTTTTTTTTGGGGGGGGTAGTATTCCAATGTATAGCCATTTAATTTCACTGCTCCTTCCATTTGAAATTCGAAGCTGTTTTTAGTTTTGTCCTTAGTTAAATTAATCGTCTCCAACTTTTTAGTTTTGTCCTTAGTTAAATTAATCGTCTCCAACTTTTTAATAAAGTTTGCAGAAAAAATGCACAAATAGCATATTATTTCGGTATTGCTAGCTCATCAATCTATAATTCTATATGCTACCACACGGGCTAGAGTTCTAGACTCTTATGAGACATAGGTTTTACATATGTTATTCTCTCCATCCCTAATTGATGATAAACATTTTTTTTATCAAGAAAAAAGCATATTAAATAAATTTTGACCGTTAATTTCTCCTACAACACGTTGTCATTTGCAAAAGTAAATATTACCTCAAAGGTATTTTGAACACAAATCTATACGTTGATGTAATTTATGTCCTAAGCTTGTATTAAATTTGACTAATTATTGGTCAAAGTTTGTAAAATTTGGTTTTTTTCCTTTACAAAATGCGCTTTTCATAATGGGACTGGAAGTAATGTTTAATACCTACAAGTAATAAAACTATTTATATCAATTTTCATGTTTTTACACTTTATTCATTTTCTAACACAATAAGCTTAGGATGCTTTGTACTATCTCTCCACCTAGTTGTAATAAACTTATCAATTATTGATCTATATATAATTTTCATCCATATCCATAGTTTTCTCCTTTGCATGGCACCTCCATGAATCTTCAATATGCATGTACTCTAAACCTTAGCTTAGATTCTTCAACATGCATTTACTCTAAACCTTAGCTTAGATTATGGTGACTCTGTTGAGGACCCTCCAATTGCTCGTCACTAGAATCGCACCATCATGCTATCCTCTACGCATCGCTCGGAATCCATTGCATAGAAGAGGCAAACATACATAGCTCGCACAGTTTTTAAATAACATAAAAGGTAGTTAAAGTTGCATCCCAAGTTTGTTAGCACACTGCTCCAGTTCACAGAGTTCAACAGCGAAAGTCTAACAAACAATAGTTCTATTTTAACAAGATACGTTCCTTTGGACCATGTCACATCCACGGGCTACGCCTCTCACATAGGCTCACTGACTTTATTCCTGGCTAGAGTTAGGCCCGGAACTAATATGAGCATTAGTCCTGGTCCAACGGCTAGCGCCGCAGGCGGGCGCAAAAGGGGCCTTTAGTCACGGTTGGTGGCTCCAACCGGGACTAGAGGGTAACCTTTAGTTCTAGACTGATCCACCAACCGGGACTAAATATCCACGCTATATATCCATCTTTCTTCGTCCCCAGCTCGAGCCATCCAGAACAATTATTGAAGCTCTCTATTCTCTTGCTCTCGGGTTGAAGGAGTTCTTGCTCTCGGGCTAGTTGAGAAGAGTTCATTCCTCCATCCATTCTAGGTTCTAAAGGTTAGCAACTTTATTCTCTCATCTTTCGTTGCTAGTGTAACTCATTTCATGGTTTAGAAATAAATAGAGAAATTTGTGCTTTTTTAAATTGGGAATAATGATGGACTTTTTTTACGTAACCCTGAACATTTATAATGATTTCTAGATCTTTGTTGTTATCTTTACCGGTCAGCATTTTTTCAACATTTTACAAAAACCTTAACATTAATTCTTGATGAGAGTTAATAATCGATTAAAATAAATTATGTGACAACACGTAGGGTGCCAACACCAATGTTAAGACACAAATGTTAATATATATATTTTTAATAAAATTTGTTTAAGGCATTAATTATGTTAACACGCATGATTAATGTGAAGACACATTAGTGCATTTAATGAGCTTTAGTGCAAAATGGTTGCAAAATGTTTAAGTTTACTTGGCACATTTTATATATGTTTCTCTAATATATTGCATAATATTTATATGGGGTTCTATATTTATTTGCATATTTTTCAGTTTTATCAGGTATGGTGAATGGCGGACCTCCCCTACCACAGGCACCAGGTTTCCACCTTGGCGATCTGTCATTCGAGCCAAATATGGCCGTTCCACGGTTCCCAGATTCAGCTATAGTATAAAATATTTTCACCATCTAAGTTTTGCATGCTAATATGATTGTTTTATATATACATTCATTCATAATATGATTATTGCATATATCACAGATTATCCTCCCAACCCGTTGGCTGGAATCAGCACTATGGTTGCTCTAGGTGTGGGACATCCATGTTGCCACGACAAGTGAGGTCGTGAATGCTGAAGGTGATCGGTTATGGAGGCATAATATCGCCTTTGACATCCCTATTAGGGGTGTACCAGAGCAGCGCAAAGAAAATCGTGCATATGGGACGTCCGATGCCGAACCGGAGAGGCGCCGAGTTCAATAACATGATACATTGTTTACAGGCACTTGACCACATTGGCTATCAAGTGCCTAATTACTCGTTCTTTGAGATACAAGCTTTACGTGAGCATAATCCTGACGTGGCGCAAGTAAGCGAAAGGATTGCTAGATACAACCAAATGGATGTGGTAAAGTCGTGTATGATATCAGAGTCGTGTTTATTTATTTGTTATTGTTATATGAATGTTCTCTGATTGTTTTTTGGTTTCTCCAATTGCAGATTTTGCTCCATGATTTTACTTATGCTGCATGTGGTTTGCACGCCATTCTAGAGCAAACTATTGAGCAACTGGGGTACGTCTGGGACTATGATGGACACCAGTATACTACACATGGACACTAGTGCTGCCTGAAACTTACTCTGGAGTTGGTCCCCAAAAGTCCGGCAGTAGGTTATATCTATGGGCGACCATGTCCTCGGGTTTGTGAGGCAAGAGAGAGTTAATGTGGACGTTGAATTACATAGACATTGTCTGCGGTTACACAATACAAGACATGCATTACATTGTCCAGAGACGAGCGAGAACGCACTAATGTTTTATTAGGTTTGTAAGGTTTATGTTTAGGTTCGTATGGGTTATGTTTAAATAGGTTTGTACGGCTTATGTTTATTTGTCATGTAATTCATGTATCGATTATAATTTATACCCTAACTAGAACACCTAAGTTTATGTTTAATTTGGTTTGTATGTTTCGGATTTTTCAGAGATGGTTTGCTATTTTTTATGGTCTAAATGAATTTCTGTGTGACGGTACAAAGTAATTAATTAGAGGTTGAATTAAGTTTATCCTAGAAATTTTCATGCCATTTAGACAGAGCCCGGAATATATCAAAATTCATATCACTAAATTCAATATATCAAAATTCATATAACTAAATTTAATATATCAAAATTCATATATACAATATATCAAAATTCATATCACTAAATTCAATATATCAAAATTCATATATACAATATATTAAAATTCATATCACTAAAGTCCAATGGCTAGCTAGCAAACTGGCCGAGCAGGGACCTGCGAAACGTAAGATGGCAGCTACTGGTAAGCTGGGTGGTGGGGAAGTGGTTCCTGCGAAACGTAAGATGGCAGCTACTGGTGAGTACGGCAAGGGCGGCAAGGATCCAATGTTGGCGGCAGAGATGGCTACTGCAGCTATGGAGGAGCACCTTTTCGCTTAATCGTTTCTATAGCTTATAAGCTGGCTGATGTTGTTTTGTTGTGAGAGAAAAACACTATATCATAAGATCAAGCGAACATGGTGGAGGTTCGGAAGGTCCCAAAGCGTGCGAGTTCTCAGCATGGAAAAATATGGACTTCAACAAAGGTAATTTCCAGGTCGACGTTCTGGATCCAACAGTGGTCCATGCTATATAGAGAGAAGGAGCGTCCATTGTTTAAGATGGGCTGCAGAAGCTAGGAGACCTTAATATTGGCAGTATTTGCGAAGTTTGGATGGAGTTTTAGGATTCGAATCGCGGTTTAGTTTTTTTCCTTGTTTGCTACGCACGTTGAACTTTGTTTTTTCGCTGATGTGCGAGCCTTATGGCTTTGGTTTGTATTCTAGCAATCAGCGGTATACCATCTGCGGATGGTAGAGGCTAGAATTTGGTTTCATTATGTGAAAAAAGATACAATGTATATCTAAACGCATATCACATATTTGTTACATTAGGATAGTTCTCAAAGTAGTGGTTAAAACGAAAGCTAATGCTTAAACCATGCCAAAACAAGAGATATAGATGGATCCAAAGACCTGCACAAACCAAAGCACACTAGAAATCTAATTAAGTCCGGACCATGGGCAAAGCTAGATCTTCTGTGTAACAAAATAAAGGTGAATATAAAGTACTCAACAAATGCAACCCTACCCTATGGAGTAGATGAAGACATGCATATGGATAATGCAACCCTACCCTATGGAGTAGATGAAGACATGCATATGGATAATTTGCATAAAACTATCTTTTGACACATGTAATGTTTTGGTTTTGTAAATATTTTTGCAAAAGACATTTATTTTCTATATATATGAGTATTTTCTGAAAAAAGCGGTTTGTGAGTTTGTCATATTTTAAATGCTATTGAACACTTTGTTCTCACAAAATATAGCACACCACCATTTCTTTCAGAAATCACACTCGTATTTCTACACTCATCCCAATCCGACTAGTTGTTGATACCAAACCATAATTTGTCTGAGACCACGAACATGGCTATTGAGATAAATTTTACGCTCTGCAACCGTAACTTAACACTTTTTTAAAAAACAGACAAAGACCCCCCCTACCGAGGGTTGCTAGCTGATGGGGCAACAGAGCAAAAATGGGTCTCGCATCTAAAATTCATGAAAAACAACACGAATGCTGCGCTTATATACTGTAATGAATAATGACGACTTGTGTGATACATATTCAGATCATCGCTCACAACTCCAGGTCTTTGACAGTTCCACACACTCCAGGTCCAGGAGCACATCATCATCATCGGAACAACTCTGGAAAGGACCACATGATGAACCTGGCATAGATGTCATTCTCCAAGAACTCTATGTGTGCAGCTCTGCCGATCATGGTGTTCAGGTTCCGCCCTTGGGCGGACTGGTCGAATATAACGTCACAACGCATGAATACCCGTGTTTCCGATGTTGGTGCCCGGATCTCGTCCAAGCAGTTGTTCAGCATCTCAGTGAACACCTGCCCACGTTTTGAGTTATCTGACGACGAGGCGTGGCAGAGGTCGATTCTTGCTGAATGATATGGGACATAACCATCCTAGCAAGTAGAATGATGGCAGTTTCAAGTAAAGTGGTGATGTCCAAATTTAAGCCTGGGGAAAGAAACAATGTTGGACATACGTATGCAGTACCTGCGGTGATGATACCAGGATGATGTTCTTGAAGTTCTCCAGAGTCTTCAGCTGTTAAAATTTGAAAAATGAAAGACAAATACATGCGACAAGTTTGACTAGATTCAACAGTAGTTCAGTTTTAAAAACTTAATATAATGTATACCTTGCAGAGCTTGTAAAAGAATGTATTCTGTGGGTCGTGGTCATCACTGAAAGTGAGCTGATGCATGCACTGCATTCCCTTGAGCCGTTTCATGAGCCAGAGGCCAGAATTGAACAAGGAATTTGGGCTGTACCAGTAACCTAAATGAGGCCCCGATATGGACATGTATGTATATAGGTTCTTCAGAAATGGCTCCAATTTGGGTTCTTTTGAAACAGAAAGATAAGATTAGTCATCACATTCACACAACTGATAGGAAGGGGAAAATTCTGAAGTCCAATTTGAAAATACCTGTGAGGGCACTTCTGAGGATAATGTTCCCAATAGAATGACCGACAAAACTGAGCTTAATCTCTTTGCAACCTCCATTTTTGGAATACTTGTCCACCTTTCTTTTGAGGAATGACACTACTTCATTAGCGAGCCTTCTACCCATTTCTTTAAAATCTCCAGACGTTCTATCCTCATTTATCTGAGACAGTAGGCACTCAGCTCCAGGATCAAGCAAAAGCCACTGGTTTTTAACAAGGCGTAAATCCAAATGATGTCCCTGTTTATTTTTGGGATCAGCAGAAGTTTCAACTAAATATGTTGCAGATATATGTGATGAGGCTGAAACAATTATTACAGTCCCAAGAAACTTACCTGAAATCCATGCACAAAAATGACAGCTCGTAAAATGTGGCCACTCTTGAAACCACAAGTTTTTTCCTCCAATGATTGTCCTTGTAGTAGAGGTGGCACATTAGTACCCGCGGGTTCTGAACCATCTGTTAGAAAATCCTTGCTAGAACAATGTTGCGGAATAACCATTACATGCTGCTCTATGCGGACAACAGGTATACATGAAGGATCAGCATAAATATGCATATCTTGAACAGACGGCGTGTTAATCTGCAGTATGTTTTCCATTAGTATCCCTTTTTTCTTGAAAAGCACCATAAGTGTAGAACTTGAATAGTATTCCTGAATTGAACAAAGACCAACCTTCATTTGTGCTATACTTTTCCTGTGCAGTTCAGCCTGTGACATCGAATTTTGTATAGGCTACAATACATGGAACCATCAAATATATAGCAACAAGAAAATACGTTAGGTCAATAATGCAATTTCTCATATAAATTAAGAGTGATCTATGGTAAACATTCAAGAGAAGGTAATTTACATCATGATGGACCTTTCGTGAACTGGAAATCCGAATCAAATGGCGAGGAGAGTCATCATTCATGCTTCTCAAATAGCGATGTGGAATCTCAATCTTTGAATGAATAATCCATATTGACCATTCTGCTTTCCGATCAATATCCCACATATCATGCAAATAATCCAATATCTTGACTTTATGTGTTCTGCATTGGACCAACAAAAAATTGGTGCAATATTATGAAAGAGTCATTATAAGTTTACAACTAAGAAACCCTATGACTAAGGAACATCTGATCAATGGATACACCCATCTTCTAAAACGAAATGCATAAGATAACACACCTGTGAAATTTCAAGAACTCATTCCATATAAATGAGAGTTGTCTGCTCACAATTTGAAATAGTTCAAACAATTCCTCCTCGGATAGAGTATACAGCAAGATATCATCAGTGCTTCCAACCACAACACCAGAACTCTGAAACAAGTTGTGAGATGCATCAATTAATACAGATATTCTAATAGAAAACCTTTTTCAGGAAAAGTGAAGTGTACCTCAAGAAAATCACGTAAGACAGTCATCTGGGGACTACACTTTGTGGGTGTACCTTGCCCATTATTGTAACTGGGCGAACCTGACTTTGATTGTTGAATTGTCTCATATTTACCAAGGGTTAAATCAGTGTGATCTAAATCCTCAAGAGTGTTACCAATAGCATTACTGATCTTCTTCACTTCTTCAAGAAGTATTTCCCTAGAAATTAGTGATGCCTTCACAATATCATATGACTTTGAGCCAAAACTTTGTTCCAGCGGCTGCATGTTACATAGCAACTTTTATTCATAAAATTAAGAATGCAATTTATTCACTTCTATTACTAAATGTCTATCGGCTATTGGCATGGCATAAACATATGATCTGCAGTAAATATGCATATCACTGAAGGTACACATATTCACTTCTATTTTTAAGTAATATGTGTATTTGTGACATATTGATTACAAGCATATACATGTGGTTTATTTTATAGCAACATCACAAAAGCATTGTAGTGGAAAAAGTATCTAATAAAAAATTAATATAAAGAATCACAAACCTGCATACCTTCAGTGATGATGATTTAGTCACAGCGGCTTTCAGGTACACTATGTGTATTGTCAGATCCACAAGTGCCGAGTGTAAAGCGTCAAAATGGACAGGGCAATATGAGTGTAAGCCCAGGAGTGCTCTATGTGGGATCCTAAATTCATGGACAGGGATCAAATCTGTATCATCATTTGAATCTTGAACTTCAGTCCTACGATGCAAAAGGAAGCAGCTCATCAGAGTTGATGAATGCGGACTGTAAAATTTTGGGTGCACATGTAATTTAACACAATAACATACACACCACCCATTCCCCAGTGTTGGGATATATATGAGCTCGAACTTCAATATAACAGAAGAAGTTGCTGGACCCTAGAATGGAGAGAGAGTACAGATCAGGCTAAAGTAAACAAGGTTCATTAACAGAAGTAAAATTTATAATACTCAACCTCGTCTTCGCTGTTGGGTATGTAGAAGGACACCATAACTGATAGATAAATATCTTGCCTAGAATATTTAACAAGAAATGGCTGTGTATAGAAGCTATTGTCAACATCGTCTATTTTCCAAAAGCCAAATGAGCTCTTCACACCAATATCAATAGCTGCATAATCCACCTAGCATGTCATTATCTATTAGCCAAAGATTTGAATTCAAAAGTCATATGGTTAAGAAATATAGGAAATGTCAAAAAAAAAATCTGACACTTCATTCTGTTCCTGGTCGTTCTAGATTTAGTTATTTTTTTTCTCGAACGCGCAAGAGAACTGCGCATCAATATATTAAGAAGAAAAAGGAGGGGGAAAAGAGCCCCAAAAAACTATTACAAAAACACAGAAACAAAAAACTGTTACAGAGAAAAGGGTCTGCAACCCACCCTAAGAACCCAAACTATGTTATGTCTCTAGAGAACTATAAGGCAGGACCAAAAACCACGGACCCAAAAAGAGCTAGGAGGTAGGAGCCGGGCAAGGAGATAAGAAACTCCTCGAGCCCCTGCTGCTGCCCACTTTGAGCTCTTCCTTAAAAGCTGAGAGGACCCTAGCTAGGCTAGGAGTTCCACCATCAAAAACACAATGGTTTCGATGCTTCCAAATTAACCAAGCTCCCAAAATAATAATGGAATTGAACCCCTTCTTCACTTGACCAGAAAGCTCGCTGCAAGCACCCTCCCACCAGTCCACAAAAATCAAATCAACCATTTGTGGAGCCACATCTTGCAGTCCAAAAGATTGCGTAGAATGTTGTACCATGTTTGCAGGCGAAGACACAAGAGATCGAGAAGATGGTCTATTGTTTCACCACCTAATCACGAGTGGACAACTGCGTTGGGTGATCAAGACCTCGGCGTGCTAGTCTGTCATCACCGTCCAACATCTATTGTGAGCTACTGTCCACATGAAGAACTTGCACTTCCACAGGGCCCAGCTCTTCCCAGATCAACTCCCAAGGACTGAAATGAGTAGCTCCAATGAACAAGGCCTCATAAGCTGATTTATTAGAATACATACCGGAAGCTGAAAGTTTCCAGATATGTGTATCTTCCACCTCGTGGATGCAGTACCACATTTGACAAAAGCCCCCAAAGGTGAAGGTATTCAATCGAACAGGCACACTTAAAGCACCTCTTATATCGAAACCCATTTTCCCCGTGATAGCATCGTGGCTGATCTTTTCCTTGCTCTGGTTGCTATAGCGCTAAACAAATGTGGCATGGCCTGTTCTAAGCTCGACCAAGCAACCATCTATCTGTCCAAAAACGAGTATTTTTCCATTGCCTACTACTGTGTCAACAGCCATAGCAAAGAATGCTTGGACTTGAGAATGAGCTTGGATGGGGAAAAAACCCGAGCTTTGTCGGGGTTACTTTTACGCAGCCATAACCATCGGAGTTTTAAAGCCCATCCCAAGTTTTGATGATTAGAAATACCAAGACCTCCCAGTTAAGAGATCTAGTGACCTTTGGCCAGGCTAGCAAACAATTGCCCCCTGACATCTCTTCTTCCTTTCCATAGGAAACCCCTTCTTATCTTATCAATTGCCTTCAAAGCCCATGAGGGTAGATCAAGTGCCATGATGATGTAGATCAACATTGAGGTGAGAACAAACTGAACCAAGACCACTCTTCCACTTTTTCAGTAAGCAAATCAGCTTTCCAGCTTGGTAGTCGATCTGCAATTTTCTCGATGATGGGCTGAACCTGTTCTTTGGATAGCTTATGAGGAGAAAGGGGACCCCTAGGTATTTACAAGGGAAGTCGGAAAGTGACAAGGTAGGGTTTCCTGCAGGACTGCTCTGTCATCCACATTACACCTTATAGGGAGAACACTACTTTTCTGAAGGTTTGTTGTAAGGCGGATCGTTTCCAAAAAGTTGCAAGATATCCAAGGTTATTTCAATGTCACTGGTTGTTGGACTCAAGAAGAACACCACATCATCTGCATACAAGGAAATCCTATGCTCCAATGCCCTTCCGGCAAGTGGCTGCAACAAATTCTCATCTACAGCTTTCTTCACCAAGTAGTATAGCACATCCATGACCAAAATGAAAAGCATCGGTGACAATGGATCCCCTTGTCTTAGACCACGCTGGTGTTGTATCCTTTCCCTAGAACCATTCAATAGCACTTGAGTGGATGAAGTGGCAAGCAAGCCGCTGATAATATCCCACCAAACTGGTCCAACACCCAAACGTCTCATAACTTCTAATAGAAAAGGACATGACACCGAATCAAACGCCTTTATTGATATCCAATTTTAAGAGGATACGAGCTTGTTTCTGTTGGTGCAAGAATTTTGTAGTATGGTGAACCAACATGAAGTTGTCTAGAATGAAACGACCCTTGATGAATGCACTTTGATTAGTGGAGACCAAGTGATTCAGAGAAGCAGCAAGCCTGTTAGCTAGGATTTTTGTTATGAGCTTGGCAAAAGAGTGCACCAAGCTGATAGGTCTGTACTCCTTGATGCTTATAGCGTCCTCTTTCTTTGGCAGCAGGGTGATGAAGGCTGAATTGAGTAACTCAAAATTAGCAAACTTTCTGCTCCAAACAGCTGAAATAGCAGCCATTATATCCAATTTGATGATCGGCCAGCAAACCTTATAGAACTTTCCTGTGAAGCCGTCAGGGCCAGGGGCCTTGTCTGACGGTAGGGAATTGATTGTTTTCCAGACCTCCTCAACAGAAAAAGGAGCTTCCAATTCACTAAGATCAAGGTTTGGCATGTCTAGTTCTGTCAAGTTAACTGTCACTTCCCTGTCAATGCTCCTTCCCAGTTATACTACCAAGGATTAACGAGATCATAATGATAAACCACTGCAACAGGATTAGCACATATTTGTTGTTTTAGTATTGTATTCTATTGTCTAACAATAATGAGGTAACACAAGTGCGCAACACATAGTTTTCCATGTTGATGTCCTAAGAAATTTTCACTTTTCATCTACACTTTGACATAAATACAAGTAAAAATAATCACACAATCATCATTCCCTTGAGAAACTTCTGATTATAGTATGTCAAGAGTAGGTATGATTTACTCTACTTAACAATATAATTAGTTCAGGAGTAGGTATGATTGAGTCAGAAACTACAGTTCAACAAGCACGGTATTTCAACCTCAACTTTTTTTTTCTTTCAAGATTGATTTGCTTAATGCATAGTACTTTTCATAGTGAAGCAGTGAATTTTCTTTGCCTTTCTTGAAACAAGCAAAAAAAAACTGCACAACATTGTATTATTAGGAATGAAGATCAGAACTGGTCCAAATAGATTAAAAAACAAAATGAAGTAGAGAATTTTGTAATGGATTAAGTCCATTTTTGGCCCCTCAACTATTGTGTTGGTCTAATTTTAACCCTCAACTACAAAACCGTCTAGTATCGATACCCCAACTGTCAAAACCGTTCACTTTTAGCACCTGGGCGCGGGTTTTGACCGACGTTAAGCGGTTTGGACCACGCCTCCCTCTCCATGCTGCATAGCCTGACAAACCGATGTTGGGGCCTCTATTCTTTCCTGCCAGTTGCTCGAAACCAGGAAGTGCCTAAATAAAGGTTGTAGTTCTAAATGCAAGCTTGGGGCTAGTAACTTGAATGGGCCAGAGTGCCACAGTGAAATCTAAGAAACACGCACGCCAAAAATCGTGCAGCACTCTGTTTCGGCCGGTGTCCGCGGTCACCGCGTCTGGTCGTCGAGGGCCGAGCACCTGCTCGCCCTGCACCATGCTGCCTCGCCGCGCTGTCATAGCAGTTCGCCTGGCCGACCCGCTGTTGCGCCCGTGCCGTGGCTGAGCCGCTCTAGCCTCGCCCTGCCATCGCCGCTTCTCCGGTCGCTGCCCTGGCCAGTCCTGCTGATCTGTTGTGCCCGCGTTGCCCCTCGTCTAAGTTCTAACTATGTTTGATTGACACCTTTGCTTTGCTGCATCGTCATCTAACGAACAGTTGCTGCTGCAGGGCGATCTGGGAGCCCTGAAGCACGACGCGGTGCTGGAGCAGTACAAGGCGAAGGCGGAGCACTACCTGTGCGCGTGCCTGGGCCGGAACGGCGGCAATGGCAGTGACAACGTGGAGCAGAGCCCCGGCAGGATGTTGTACGTGCGGCAGTAGAACAACCTCCAGTACATCTCCAGCGCCGCCTTCCCCCTCACCGCCTACTCCCGCTACCTCTCCGACGCCGACATCTCCTCCGCCGGCGGCCGCGGCGAGGGCCTCCTCAGCTGCTCCGCGGGCGCCCATGCCACGCCGTCCGACCTGCTGGCGCTGGCGGCTCGCAGGCGGACTACATCCTGGGCCGCAACCCGCTGCGGCTCCATGCAATGCTTAGGCTGCTGCTGCGAATAAGCTTTGAATGAAAATGGCAGAAGAGAGACAGCAGCTAGCAATCAATGAACTGCTTGCAAAATTTCGATCCAGCTCGATAATTCCAATCGAACAGGCGAACCTATCGATCCACGACTATCTTCATTTATTCAGCATAGGGCTGGCTGCTGTCGATGGGCGAGCGAGGCGGAGGCGACGGTCGACGGGCCACATGCATGGTGGAGTCTTTCGGGGGTAATGCTACCTCTGACTACTCCCAAGTCCTATCCTATCCGCCCTCGTGACCGGCAGGGGTAGCGCGGGCGCAACAGGTCAGCAGGACCGGCAGGGCCGCGATCGGAGAAGCGGCGACGGCAGGGTGAGGCTAGAGCAGCTTAGCCACGGCACGGGCGCGACAACGGGTCGGCCAAGCGAACTGCTATGACAGTGCGGCGAGGCAGCACAGTGCAGGGCGAGCAGGCACTCGGCCCTCGACGACCGGACACAGTGACCACAGACACCAGCTGAAACAGAGAGCTACATGATTTTTGGCGTGCGTGTTTCTTAGATTTCACTGTGGCACTCTGGCCCGTTCAAGTTACTAGCCCCAAGCTTGCACTTAGAACTACAACCTTAATTCAGGCACTTCCCCGTTTTGAGCAACTGGCAGGGAAGAACAGAGGCCCCAACATCGGTTTGTCAGGTTGTGCAGCGTGGAGAGGGAGGCGTGGTCAAAACCGCTCAATGTCGGTCAAAACAGTCTTGCCCCTGCCCAGGTGCTAAAAGTGAACGGTTTTGACAGTTGGGGTACCGGTACACTAGACGGTTTTGTCGTTGAGGGTTAAAATTAGACCAATACAATAGTTGAGGGACCAAAAGTGAACTTATCCTTTTGTATTTGAGGAAAGCTCATCGTGAAGTTGGCAAGAAATTTGACCGTTCATCTTTCACTCTAACCTTCAAATCATGCAAGAAATATCCCACAGAAACCCATGCAATAAATATAATTGTGAGTTTTAGAGTACCCTAAATGTTGATCAATATTAATATACAAGAATCATTTAATTTACTTAACGATATAAGTACAGGCATGTGAAATTGTTCTTCATAATACTTCAACAATCATTTTCCCCTACTTCAGAAGGAACTACCCCATGCTTCCCTCATAATCAGCTAGCGCTCTATATCTTTCATAATGAAGCAGTGGTTCATGTTTTTTCTTTTCTTTTTGTTGTCGATGAACAAGAGGTGAAAATTGCATGTCATCGCATTAAGATAGGAACATGTTCAAATAGAGTACAACACAAAAAAAAATCAATTGCATGTTAAATCATGCCGAGAAATATTTCACGCATAGCAAATATTTCTCTGCATCAAGAAAGGTGAATTCGCACCTTCGTATTGCGTGACCCTGGCCGGCGAGATCGGTGCTCTATTATTCTCGTCGTCCTCCCATTGGGCACTAATCTTCATGCGGTACCATCTGCAAGCAAACAAAAAAAATCAAGGCCGAAAGGGAAGAATTGAATTTCAATGCGTTGCAAACAATGCAAAAAAAAAAACAAGGAAATTGGACGCCAAATTTGTTCTCCAAATTAACAAACAACCCATCAAGGAGAGCCGAAAGAATGCATTGCCATTTAAAAAAAATATGAGAAAGTGAACATGTTCTTGAAAGGAAAAGGAGAGGGTTGGGACAGGAAATTTTCCCCCGAATCCTTGTTACCCTTGCTGGAACAGGTCCAGATTGTGGAAGCGGTCGATGTAAATGGCGACCTCGTGCGCCGTCTCCATGACAACCGACCGACGCCCGTGCAAGAATCGCCACACGGCGGCGATGCGACGCCGGCGAGACCGCCCACCCCTCCTCCCGCTCCCGTACGCCTTGTGAGGCCACCCTTAAACAACCTCCTTTCTTCCTGGCCCCTTGTTGTTGGGTGTCCGACAACTTTTTCTAAGCCAACCAATAATCGGACTGATTAGTGGGCCTACAGGCCACAGCAGGTCGCATCTGCAGGCCCATTCGCGAGTTTTTTTTTCCTGAATTACAGTTATAACACTACAACTCTAACTATTTTCGAAGGCAGGTATTTTGGGTTCCATGAGGCGAGTAGGCTGTCCACCTCAAACTAAAGGTCACTATTAATCATTATTTACGAAACCGTGAACTCACATGTCAACACTAACACCTCCTTACCACAACATCACTCAAATCACTTGTGAGAAAATATTGACTAAAGGTCAGCCTTAATTCTTATTTACGAAGCCCACGAACTCACATGTCAATACTAACACCTCCTTACCACAACATCACTCAATCACTTGTAAGAAAATATTGAATTATATCTATTTTACAAATATTTTCAATCTTGTATTAAATAATTTGACTACTAAATGAACTAAATAAAAGAAGATTCAACTACAAAGTTTCTTGTCAAGCACTACAATTTTAGTATAGGATGTGTCTTGATCCGAGATTGTTTGAAAATTTAAAAAAAAAACTAAATCCCAAAATGTGCGAGTTTAAAACAATATTTGAGATATAAAAAACTTCATCAAAATAGAACTTATCAATAAAAAAACATAGATCAGGTCGGCTACTACAACTTTGCTATTAACTGCATAAATGTTCAAGGTCGATAATTTAGAAATTCTAAATTTTGAATTTCAAATTCTATGAACTCAGAACACATATTTGTGACTCTAAATGACTTCAAAACAAAAAATTTCAACTACAAAGTTGTAGATTGTATTGAAAACTATGACTTTGGTGTAGACAATATCAATATCCGTGGTTGTTTATGGGGGGCTTTTCCCCCACTGACCCCTCAAAAAATATCCGAGGTTGTTTGAAAATTTTAAATTTTAAAATAAACTTAAAACAATAATTTGGGACTCTATACTGTTTTAAATTAAAAACTTTTCAACTATAAAGTTATAGATCGCGTCGTGGGTTACAATTTTTATATGAAGTTTGTCTTCATCTGTGTTTATATAGAAAAATATGAGTTGTTTTTGGTTGAAACTATTTATAAATGGCCATCTTTGGAAATCGGTTTTTAGGGATGGACTTTTAGAATGGGGTAAAGTATAATTTACAACCTTTAACAACCTTTTCAACTCTCGAACTTTAAAAAGTCACTTTGGCCTCAACCTCGAACTTTTGAAACCGGATAACTTTGGCCCTCGAACTCTTGAAACCATTCACTTTTCAACCACTAGGGCGGTTTAGAGAGCTACAACTTTAGCGAGATAATGATAACTTTTGATATTTTTAATGAAGAAGCGTCGAAATTTTATATTTTTATATTTGTTTGAGCATCTTATGTCCTCAAATGAAAAAAAAAAATTTACAAAGTTGTAGATCTCATTGAGAGCTACAACTTTGTTTTGTCGCGTGACAAGACTCAAATTTCAAAAATAGAAAACTTCAATATACATGAAGATAATATATGTAAATGCTCTACAACTATAGTTTTAATTTTTTTTTGGGAGGACAAGAAGATGCTCGGAAAAATAATATAAAATTTCAGCACCATAATAATCGCTTACTAGCGCTTTTGCCGCATTAGAGCACTAATATATTATTTGTATGGAGTTAAATGAAAATATTTTTTAAAACTACCAAAGTTGTAGCTCTCTCAATGAGATCTATAACTTTGTAGTTTTGAGTTTTTTCATTTGAGTACGTTAAGATGCTCAAAAATAATATAATTTGAATTTTGACGCCTCCCAGTATTGTTATATCAAAAATACTGTTCATATGCCAAAACCACCCGAAACCGGCCCAGGGTTGAAAAGTGAACGGTTTCAAAAGTTTGAGGGCCAAAGTTATCCGGTTTTGGAGTTCGATGTTGAAATCCGGACTTTAGCGAAAGTTGAAGGTTGTAAATTGGACTTTACCCTTTAGAATGTCCCCTTCCTCCATTAATAGCGATTTTAAGAGAGACATCTATAAAAACTGATTTATAGAGACGGATATCCTAAGATGACTGTCTCTGTTAATCGATCATTTTCAGAGACGGACGCCTTGAGATGCCTGCCCTTGTAAATGATTTTAAGAGGCGGCCATATTCCTGGAGGCCGCCTAGCCTTTTACAGAGACGGCCCTAAATATGCCTATGTCCATTAATCGGAGAGGTTATCTTTTAAAATCATTTTTATAGTAGTGTAATTTGAGGGGACATAATTTCTAAGCCAAGATTTGAGGAATTTTTTTTATTTTTAACCTTTTTAAAACAATTTTTAAAATTAACACCGTGGCTTTTTTATTTTCCAATCTAACCTATTTAGTCGCGCCTAAGTTCCTGATGCGGCCAAAACACGCTGTCACGCCACATGCATCGGCGTGGCACGATTTCCCACAGTGGGCGACCATTTCCAGCAGGAAATCCTTGTCGTGCCACTCCTATTGGCACTGCAGCACTGTAGCACCACGCCAACTAGACTAGCACAGCAAGGCGTAACCTTAGAAAAATCGTATTTTTTTCATACGACCGATGAAGATAATTTTTATATAAAAATTGTAGCCCTCGTTTGGATTTATTTAATTTGACGTCGTTAAAATGCACACAAAAAATAAACAAAGTTTTAGCAGCATATTAATTGTGTACAAGCGCTTGCCGCCTTGAAAAACGCATATCTTTCTTATATGGTGTCAAATGAAGATACTTTGTACATCAAACTTGTAGCTCTCGGTGGAATCTACAACTTTATAGTTTCAAGTTTTCTATTTGATATAACTAAGATGCTCAAAAAAATAATATAAAGTTTAAGCATCATATTAATCACGTACAAGCTCTTGTGGCCTTAGAAAAATCATATCATTTTTGTACACCGCCAAATGAAGATACTTATATAAAAATTGTACCTCTTCACGAGATCTATAACTTTGTAATTTTGAGTTATTTTATTTGAGGTCATTATCTTAGGCACGTGACGTGACATATTACTAATGGAAGGTTGACTCAGGAGTTTAGGTGCTACCAAGAAACAGATAAAGATGATTGGTTTGTTAGGCTGATGGTACGGCAGTGCTCATGGAAAAGAACTTTCCACCAACCGTGCGCAATGATGATGTCTACTGTTGCATAACTTTAACCTTTTATGCGAAGCAAAGATGAAAGTGTAAGTGAGATAGTAATAGTACGTGTGTGGTTCACTAAGCTGTCTACCATCGCCATTGCGCACAGTTGGTGGTACAGTTCTTTTCCATGAGCACCGCCTACCATCGGTCTAACAAACCAATCATCTTCATTTGTTTCTTGGTAACACCTGAACTCTCGATCCGACTCTCAATTACTAATCAGTCACGTCACGCGCCCAAGATAAAGACATCAAATGAAAAAAACTTAAAACTTTAAAGTTGTAGATCTCATCACGACCTACAACTTTTATATAAAAAAGTATCTTCATTTGGCACCATACAAAAAAGATATGATTTTTCTAATGAGGCAAGAGCTTGTGTGATTAATATGCTGCTGAAACTTTATATTATTTTTTTTAGCATCTTAATGACCTCAAGTGAAAATAACTCAAAACTAGAAAGTTATAAATCCCATCCGAGCTACAACTTTCATATAGAAAATATCTCTATTTGACACCATTTAAGAAAGATACGATTCTTCTAAGGCGACAATCACTTTTACGTGAATAATATACTGCTGAAATTTTATTTAATTTTTTTAGCATCTTAGGGCAGTCCCAATGAAAGAAATTAGTAGTTTCTATAACATAAGATACCGCACCAAAAAAGTACTGCTTTCCAACCCATGATTTCTATGAGTAATAATTATTTTCTCTTTCTCTCTCCCAACTCTATCTTCTTCCTCCAATGGGAGTGCGACACGAGCTCCCTAGAAACTGGTGGTTTCTCCCCAATGGCGATTTCATGGTTTCTTGGTGCATTGGGTCAAGAGTAGACCTGATTTCTTCATGAGAAAACAATTTCTATGATTTTTGCTCTTTTTCTTCATTAATTACGTTGCCATGTCAGCGTTTTGCCTACGTGGCAAGTCATTTAATGAGGATAGAAACCATCATCAATACACCATTGGGACTGCCCTTAAAGACCTCAAATTAAACAAACTCAAAACTAGAAAATTGTAGATCTCGTTGAGAGCTACAATTTTCATATAAAAATCATCTTCATCCAAGATCATATGAAAAAGACATAATTTTTTTAAAGTTGCAACTTGACACACTCGTCTGGTTGGCGCTGCATTACAGCGCTGCCATGCTAACGGGAGTGGTGCGGCAATGTTTTTCATATGAAAATTGCTGTCCACCATGGTGGATTGTGCATTGCCGATGCGTATGGCGCGGCATTGTGTTTTAGCCGCACTAGGGACTTAGGCTATTCGAAAATAAAAGCAACAGTGTTAATTTTAAAAATAGTTTTTAAAAAAGGTTAAAAATAAAAAAAATCTTGATGGCCGCCTCAGGATCTATGATTTTTTTTGAAAACTCAGGATCTATTATTTTGGCTGGAGCCGGATGGGTTGAGTCGGGTGGAACATGAGGATAAGACCAGCCTAATTATTCTTGTGTGCAAATATAACTCGGGGGTATTTGGTCAATCTACCTTGGCCCATATGGCCCCATGCCGTTGTAACGCCAAAAGCAAAACGGAAGTTTGAAATTTTCTTTCGTTTTGGAGTTCCAGGAGAGATAAAATAAGACTTCGAATATCGGTAATGCTAAGGAGCGGGCGTCAGACACCACTTTCTGGGCATGCGCGTTACTGGCCCAATAGACCTGCTTTCTCTCCATGTCTTTTCATCTCTCTTAAAAATACCTCCCACTCCCGTGCTCACCCATCGCGTGCTGCTGCGCCGTGCGCTTGCTGCTGCCATCTTCCTCGCCGCGCACCCCATCCCGCACCGCATGGCTCCCCCATCTAGCGCGCGCTCCATCCCACGCCGTGCCTCCTCCATCGTTGTGTCGCGCTACATCCCTCGTTGTGTCCGCTCCAGCTTGCTACGCAACGTCCCCCTCACCCACACGTGCCGAGGTGCTACTGGGGGTGCTGCCAAGGTGTTGTCGATGCTGCCGTTCCACCAGAAGGTCGTGGTTGTCGCGACGCGCTGCTACAGCAAGGAGATGTTGTGATAAAAACATATGTTGCAAGCGTATGTTTCAAGTGTTTCAGACATTTTAGAGGTGTGTTGCAATTGTTTGATGTGGATGTTGCAAAAATAGATCGGGAATGTTGCACATGTTGTATATGTTGCAAGTGTCTCAAAGGCATATTGCAAGTGTTTTAGAGGCTTGTTCAAAATGTTTCATCTGTTCAAGACATATGTTGCAAGCGTTCTGATCTAAATGTTGCACATATTTCACACATATGTTGCAACAATATGTTCCAGTTAGTGTTTTTATGTTACAAGTTGCAAGTGTTTTATCCGTATGTTGCATATGTTTCACACAAATGTTGCAAGTGTATGTTCCAGATGTTTCACCTGTTTCATATGTATGTTGCATTCAAGTATTTCATGTTGCACGTGTTTCATGTTGTTCGGAGAGTCAGGGGCACGGGGAGTGATGGTGGCACGACACGTGCGTTGGGTAATGGGGCGTGGTGACCTAGGTGCCGGCAGAAGGGGCGCGCGACGCGCCGGTGTCCTACGAACAGGGCTTGCTTGAGGTCGACGATCAAGGCATGACTAGGGTTGGGTGCGCATGCGGGGTGGGCGAACGGCCTCGAATTGATGCAGACAAGGCGGGTTGTGAGTGGGACGCAAGTCATTCGGATGTGCGGGCGTTGCGATGGGGTAGGGTGTGCGCGCGGGGGAGAAAAAAATAGCGAACTGAGTGAAAGCATCTAGGCCCCTAGTTGGGTTTCGGTGATTAATGACGACACGAGATTACTATGACTAACGTGTGTTTTGTAGAGGTAATTTGAGTTAGGTCATGATAATGGCAATTGATTGAGCAATCATGGTTGTCATGCCCCTGTCGATGAAAATCGTTTTGATTTTCAAAGGATGGACGACAAGGTTAAGGACAGACTAGTTCTAAGTGTCGTTTGGTGTTGAAGAGACACTTAAAGTAGTTTAGGATCTTGTTTTTCCTTTGGCCATACTATTAAGGGGGGTATGGACTATTAGCTTGACCTAGGTGAGTCTAGTGGGTTAGGTGTGGTGCACACTTGTCAAACCTAGCACTAGGCAGCTCAGGAGTAGCCCTAAGATCAATTGGAGTAAACTTCATTCACATAGGATTTCGAGTTGGGAAGTGAATGGAGGGTCAAATGACTGACCGGACGCTGGTCTGGTTGTGATCGGACACTGAATGGTAAGTTCGGTCAGTTCATTTGATCAACTGGAGTCGTCTGGTTGTGACCGGATGCTGAGTGAAAGTGGACCGGACGCTGGGGTCCTGCGTTCGATCAACTCCAGAGAGGTTCTAGAGAGGGATTTTTCTGATCGGACGCGTCTGGTCAGTGCTAACCGAACGCTGGTAAGGATCCGACAACTGACTGGACGCTGAATAGTGAAGTGATCGGACTCTGGGTGTCAGCGTCCGGTCAACATCAGTAAGCTTCCAGAGAGCGTTTTTCATGACCGAACACGTCCGGTCAGTGCTGACCGGACACTGGTCAGAGTCCGGTCAGAGCATAACGGCTCTTTGCGAGTATAATTGACCGGAGCGTCCGTTCACCTCGTAGAATGCTGACTCAGCCTCCAAATGTTATGTTTTGAATAAGGGGGTATAAATACTTACTCCACTCATCCAAGGGAGGT
This sequence comes from Miscanthus lutarioriparius, assembly GCA_904845875.1. Taxonomy (NCBI): domain Eukaryota; kingdom Viridiplantae; phylum Streptophyta; class Magnoliopsida; order Poales; family Poaceae; genus Miscanthus; species Miscanthus lutarioriparius. The sequence continues at coordinate 92,189,889 of CAJGYO010000009.1, forward strand.
CTCTTGCCCATTTGTTCAGCTGAGAAACACCTTAAGAGTGCAAGGGAGAGTAAGAGCCTAGTGAGGTGATTGAGATTTGAGAATCCAAGATTAAGGCCTCATTAGTGCAAGGAGAGTAGCAAGTGTGCATCCACCCTTCTCATTAGTCTTGTTGTGGTCAAGTGAGAGTTTGTGCTTGTTACTCTTGGTGATCGCCATCACCTAGACGCCTCGGTGGTGATTACGAGTTTGGTGATCATCCGGCGGAGCTTGTGGATGACCCAACTCAAGTTATGAGCGGTTGTTTGCGATACACCGCGACGAAGTGTCGAAAAATCAGCCCGTAGAGAGCACTTGATCCTTGCGCGGATCAAGGAGGAGCTACACCCTTGCACGGGTGCTCCAACGAGGACTAGTGGGGAGTGACGACTCTCTAATACCTCAGGAAAAACTATCACCGCGTTTCTTTCCTCTCCTTACTTTAAGCATTTACATTTGAGCAATTCATTTCTTGTCATTACATTCCTAGAATTGCCATGCTAGAGTAGGATTGGAACCTAGGGTGCAAAACTTTTGTGCGGTAGAACAATAGAAACACATCCTAGGCAAAAGGGGTGAAGTGGACTAAGTGTAGAGTTTAATTATTGCAAAGAATTTTAGAATTAGCCCAATTCACCCCCCTCTTGGGCATCTTAATCCTTTCACGGAGAAAGGTTGCACGGGCGTCTGGGCGCTAGCACTACCGTTCAACAATACTATAGTAGGATCATAGAATGGACTTGTTCACTTGCTTTATGACCTGCCTTGCTATCTACTACTCTCTTCTGTATATATGTGGCAAAATGGTCCAACCGGTCCGGCATGGCCCTACCAACTCTTCATGTCGTGCCGTGCCAGCCCACGGGTTGTGCCTGTGGCCCAAGCACGGCCCTACAGGGGCAGGTTGTGCCGGGCTAGCCTGATGGCCTGCTCCGCCCGATGTGCTCGTGGAGGGCCATGCACTGTAGAAGGTTTTCCTTAAAAAGGGTGGGGAGGTAGGTTGCCACCGTTGTAGCCTCATGCTCACCAAGGTTGCGCCTTCGAGCCACCGCATGAACTCGCCTAAGCTGTGTCGCTGCGCGAGTTCGCCTAAACTGCACCGCCGCACGAAATGGCCGAGGTTGCACACGTCGCTGCCTCCATGCACGGTGACCGGGGCCACTCGCAGAGCGCCCCACGCGTATACGGGGGCTACACGTGCCCCTGCCTTCACGCGTACCTGCCGGGCCGCGTGGGTTGCCACCTTCGCGGGCGCCGCCCATGACCGCTCGCTCCGTCACCTCCACCCGCCACAGGGGGAAAGAAATGAGATGCTAGGGTTTCATTTTTAGAAGACACATTATATTGTGTAGTGGGATAACGGGGTAGCGTCGGGCCAATATTTCTTCGGGCGGGGCCAGGCCGGCACTACGTGCCCGGGGTGCGGCCCAGGCATGGCACAGGCCCGAGGGCCACTAGGCCATACCGTGCCTGGGATGGGCCAAAAGCCCATGGCCTGAGCTTTTGGCCAACTATACTCTTCTGGGTGTGTCCAGCCAGGCCCAGACCACGAGGGTTATATCCTTCGGCCTGCTAAAGCCCCCGGCAACCCGCCGCCACGGCGAGCTCGCGCCGCCGCCATGTTCGCCTCGCGCGCCCGCCACCTTCTCCTCAGCGTACAACCCGCCAACCACGGCACCCTCCTCCGCGGCTGGACCTCCTACGCATCCCCTCCCGGGTGCGGCGTCGGCGCGCAGCGCCACTACAACCACCACCAGCTGGAGGCTGAGTGGGAGGAGTCCAAGGCGGTGAAGGTGACGGTGTGGTGGGACTTCCAGAGGTGCCGCCTCCCTCGCGGCACCAGCCCGCGCCACCTCGCCCCCGCGTCACGGAGGCGCTGCGGCGCGCCGGCATCCGCGGGCCCGTCGAGATCACCGCCTTCGGCGACGTCGGCTGCATCCCGCCCGCCGAGCAGGAGGCGCTCGTTGACACCGGCGTCGCCTTGTCGCACGTCCCTTCCAGTTGCGTCCTCTGTCTCCTCCCGCCACTACTCACCACCATTTCCTCGCTTTATCTCATACTAGCAATTTCGCGGTAGACTCAGAATGTCACTGGAGCGAAAAACGATTGGTCGGTTTGTTACTTCTGGTTGATTAGATTATATGTAGCTAGCACTGCAACAAGTTTACAACATCTATGGTTCAAAAAAGTACTCGAATATCGGATACGGTCTTGGAATCATGAGGAATCTTTTCGGTCTTCAGTAGACTACTCTTAAACTTGTTGTAAGAAGTATTTGACCTTTGTGGAATGTGGATTGATATTCAATTCTGCTTCTCCAAGGTTTCTTCGTTTGAGTGTTGGGCCAATGTTTGTATAATATCTCAGGGGAGCAGAGTGCAGAGACTAGTAGTACATAAGTGTCAACATTGTAAGGAAGCAGTTTGCCTACAGCTAACCTTATTCAAGATGAAAAAATTAGGACGTGGATTTTCAAATATCACTATATTAGGATGTGAATATCATTAGTGACACATTACTTTGGCGGCTGTTGCCATTTCAAGTTAAAAATAGGACTCCATAAACATCAATTCAAGTCATCTGTTAAATTGTTTACCTTTACTGGAGATAGTTGATATGCTTGAAATTTTTAAATTTGTTGCCAACTTGGGATTTAAGAATTTTGTATTTTGATCTCAGTTATGCAGTGTTGTCTGATCATACTGACAATACGGTTTCGTTTTCTAGGTGGAAAGGATGGTTGTGACCGATCATTCATGTCTGATCTTATCTCTTGGATTGCGCAGAACCCTCCCCCATCTCATTTCTTCCTTCTATCCGGGGATAAAGACTTCGCAAACATCCTGCATTGTCTTAGGATGAGCAATTATAACGTATTGCTTTCTTGCCCTGATTCTGGCTCCAAGATGTTACGCAGTGCAGCAACATATCTGTGGCCATGGAAGGATCTAGCTAAAGGGGTGGATCTCAGACCCAAATATTTAAATCATCCGCCTGATGGTTTATCCTCTTCTTGGTATGGTCGATACGGTGAACCTGGTCATGACTTTCTCCTGAAACCAAAGAACCCCATGGCTTTACCAAGGAAAACCAAGGAGCCTAAGGTTCCCAATTCTGCTGTGGTTGGAATTAAGAGAGTGCTGTGCTTTTATCCTCAAGGGATCAGTGTTTCAGAACTAAGAAAAGAGCTTAAAAGGATTAATGTTTCTATTGATACAAGTGCATTTGGCTTCAAAATTTTCTCTGTCCTTCTCCTAGCCATGCCTGATGTTGTGAAATTTGTAGATCCTCTACCATGTGATAGAGGTGCAGGTGCTGCTGTGGTTGGGGTCTTCAAGACATCAGGGGATTCTGCTGGAAGTAGTATTCAAGAAAAATGCCACAAGGAAGTTGAAAGTGAGGAGCCATCACCATGTACAGAAAAGAGAGCACTTCAAGCGGAAGTTCCATCATCCCCATCGGATCAGTCATCTAGAGACCACAGGAAAGCTCCTGGATTTACTCAACGACCGGAGCCACCTTCCAAAAATGTGCAAGCTGATGTTACTCGGGCTGGGGATGTTCCATCACCACCATCTGATGCATCACCGCCTACAGACCCAAAGGAATGATGTGGCTGTTGATCCTGTTATGCAAACAGAACGACCCGTCAGCTCGATGGAAGCTGATAAGGTGAATGCTGCTGATGCTCCTTCCTCATCAGGGGGCAAGGTAGTATATCAGCAACAAAAGGGGGTTCTTTGAACGCTTGTCATCTTTCTGGAATGGCCAAAAGGATTAGGTTTGATGGCATCTCTTCTAAAGCATCAATGAATAAGTAGAGTATTTTGTAGAATAGTATGTTCAGAGGTGTAGTTAGAACAGCACAGGAACAAGATGAGTGTTCATCTGAATATGCTTAGTACAAGGAAGAACTGGTATGTGAAGAGCATTGTATTTCTTTTCTTTTTTTGGGGTGAGGAAAAGGATTGTATTCATTATTCACGTATGTTAAGCAAGGTTTAACGTACGCCAGAAAAAGAGGATTGTATTCGTTACTCAGCCTACGTTAAACCTTGTTTTCATAAGGATAGATGCTAATGCAGCGAGATGTTCTCATCTGATCAGAAATTTCTCTGGTGCCTGAAAATCCATCTATATTTCGTGGTTTCTATTACATATCTGCACAGATGTTCCGTAATGTGGAACAGTTTGGAGATGCATCTCTTTTTTTTTACACCAAAAGCCGAATTGGTAACTATTTTCATTGCACAATGCCCTCACCTATTAAGAAAGGTTCAAATTTGGATAGCAATCGAGTTATAAGCAGCTAAACCACTGGTCCGTTAATATCTAAGCTGGGCTGCATCTGCAAATTTCGCTGGTAATCTTTAGTACTCCGTACATGACAAATCAGAATCTTTGTCCTTCGCAAAAAAAAAAAAATCAGAATCTTTGTAGAATTCTGTGAGCTCCTTTTCTTTGTGGTTGACAGCAAACTTCCAATCAAGGATAACAAATGGCATTTCGAACAGGGCCCACTCGCTGGTTACTGGAAACCAACTGTGAACGACCGAGGCATAGAGCTGAACAAGCGAACTCTAGGAACAAAGAAGACTGGTTTTTCAAGAAGGCCGGCCTCCCTCTGGGCTCTGGCCGGCCTCTATGCATGAGTAACCTGATATGAAAGGATATGAAAGGATGGCTTTGTCCTCTGCCGTGATGCTAAAAGAAGAATGAAAATGGGACCAAGGTTGAGGCACGTTTCCCTGCCAATTGCCAAGGGTAAGGACCTTGCAGACATCTGCTATTGCAGAGATTAAATGGATGAAGCTACAAACGACAGATGATCTTTTGGCTAAGAGGATCTTGGAGTAATAAGGAGGAGGATTTCTTTTCAGCAGGAGCACTTGGTGTTTCGGCTGTGAGCTTAAATCATGTTTCAGTGAATTATCAGTAGTACTTTGTCACTTTGTCTTCTGTCAATGAGTGTTTAAACAATGCTGCATGTTTCTCTTCAAAAAAAAAAAAGGGTGGTGGTGGTGGTGAGAAAATCGGAATTTTGCCCTTATGGGAAGTGGGCTTCGCTGAAATGCCCTTATGAAACGAGTCCAACACACTATAATGCCATTTTGAGTTTTAAGTCTACTTTAAATTTTTTTCAGCCAAAATTTTAGCCTTCAGTGACCATTTTGCCCCTGAGCTCGTTGAATCGGTGGGGGAAAGCGAGCAGAGAGAGAAGTGCGGGCGGTGGTGCTGCTCGCCGCCGGGCACAGAGAGAGACGGTGGGAGACAGAGAGGGGCTTGAGCGGTGGAGCTGCTCACCACTGAGCAGAGCACCTGGGCGAGCGGCCGATCGCTGGACCTGGGTGCTTGGGCGAGTGCCCACCTGGACCGAGCGCTACTCTGGCGCTGGGAGCACACGGCTCCTGTTGCTCGGCCTCCCACGACGAACAAGCAGGAAGAAACGAAGAAATGAAAATCTAGAACAGGAAACCGGCGGCCACAAAATCGACGAAAAACTGGACCAAATCAAAACAAATCGCGACCAAACTTTTCACATGCCATCACAAGGGAGTTGGTGAGCATACTCTAAGAGATCATCGCCCAATTTCAACCCAAACTCCGGGAAAATTAGATCACGACCAAGAACACGAAAAACTCCCCAAAAACGAAATTCGTTCAATTTCTTCGTGCTCGACTCGATTCAATCAAATTCACTTAAGGGGTAGCATCAACTCATGTCATAGCACGAATCTGAGCAAAAAAGAACGAACTAAATCGGTCTCAAAATGAAGAATTGAAGCAAGAACGGGGGAGGGAAAAGCTGAGAAAAAAAACTGCAAAAATAAAATCATAGACACAATCCCTAGAACACGAATTGGTAGTGTCATTGCCAATTGGTGCCGTCCTTTCACAGATAAACACAGAGAAGACAAACGTTGGAACAACAGGCATTCTAGGCCAAACCCTAGAACACGAATCGAAGTCATCGAAGGGACGAATCAAAGAAGCAAAAGCAAAATCCCAAAATACAAGAGGAAACGGGAGCACTGAGACCGCTCAGGCAACCATGCAGCACCGCCGAGACCCACCGGCACTGGGCACGAGCACCATGAGCGGCCACAACAGGAGAGAAGGAGAGGGGGAAAGATGAGGACGACTGGCCTGCAAGGCCATGCCTCCTCCGCCTGCTCAAGCCCACACAAGGCCACTGCCCCAGTGGTAGATCGAGACGGAGGGAGAGGGAGAGGGGAGGGGGGCCACCCAAGGCGCCCACCTCGGGGAGAGAGTGAGAGGGAGAGAGGAAGGGGAGGCGGGAGCGAGAGAACGGGAGGGGGAGAGATGAGAGGGCAGGGGTCAACGAGCTCAGGGGCAAAATGGTCACTGAAGGCTAAAATTTTGGCTGAATTTTTTTTTTTAAGTAGACTTAAAACTCAAAATAGCATTATAGCGTGTTGGACTCATTTCCTAAGGGCATTTCAACAAAAACCCATAATTGAAGGCATTTGGGTGAAACCCATACCCCATAAGGGCAAAATTCTGATTTTCTAGGGGGTGGGGGTGGGGGTGGGGGGGGGCCGCTTTGAGGCATTGTGCCAACTGCCAATGGAGTACATTACTGCACAGTCAAAGCGTCAATAAACTTGTTGGACTGTCGGCCTCACTCAGTCACTCGAGTCGTACGACCGGCAACAAGTCGTCGTCGCTCATCGGTCGCCGGTGGCGGCGACCTGTACTTGTACTCCCCGGCTCTGTTTTCTCCGCCCGCGCCCGCGCCCCCGCCCCAGCCGAGAGCCAAGAGAGAGAGGGATCCGGAGCGGAGACGAAGACGATGCATCTGAGCGCGAACGAGGGGATCGAGGGCGTGCGGTTCGCGGTGACGGGCGGGCAGGGCTTCGTCGGCGCCGCACTCTGCCTCGAGCTGCTCCGCCGCGGCGCCCGCGAGGTCCGCTCTCTCGACCTCCGCGCCGTCTCCGCCTGGTCCCCGCAGCTCCTCGACGCTGGCGTCCGCCTCATCCAAGGTCAGCCCCCCTCCTCCGTTCGCCGTCTTCAGGTCAGATCGCTGCGGCGTCACCAGTCAGTCACCACGGTTTTCCTACTTTGCTGTCGCTGTGGAATAAAGGCTTGCTTCATGTGGTTTACTGAGTAGCGAGTTACAGAATTGGATTGCTCGCACAAGACGCTTTAGAGTGCGATTATTCCCTGCTACAGTACGTTGTAGTTCGGCTTCTGAATCAAAATGCAAATAAGCGTGTCCACTCCTTGGAGATTCAGATTACTTACAGTAGCACTACCAATACCAACCACCATGTCTTGCCGGCAATCACCCAGTTAGCTTCACATTGTCTGTGTTTGATGGAACCGATTACTCATCGTTTTGAGCAACTATTGTTTAGCAACCAATTTTTGTCTTGTGGAATGAATCATCGGTTACTTAATAAGGCCTTGTTTCGCAGGGGACGTGAGAAACAAGGATGAAGTGGGGAGGGCATTCCGCGGAGTGGACTGTGTTTTCCACCTTGCTTCTTACGGCATGTCAGGGAAGGAGATGGTGCAGGCCGGGAGATGCGATCAGGTCAATATAAGCGGGACCTGCAACGTGCTCGACGCTTGCCATGGAAATGGTGTCAGAAGGCTTGTTTATGTAAGCACTTACAATGTTGTGTTTGGAGGGAAGCCGATCACCAACGGGAATGAGGCGCTGCCTTATTTTCCTATCGAAGACCATGTCGATGCTTATGGGCGCAGCAAATCAGTTGCTGAACAGTTGGTACTGAAGAGTAATGGACGGCCATCAAAGTAAGTTTACCCTTTTCTAGGCTTCAGTGCCATGTACATAGTGGGGTAACTTTTACCTCCTTTTGAAAATAGATGCCCTGGAATACATGAGCCAAGGTTTTCAAACTAAACCAAGTGTACACATGTATATAGACTTGTTGCATGGAAATAGTTAATTTGTATCAATGCATTCACCATCAAAGTACTTCCATATCATTGTAATTTTTAATATTCTTTGCTGATGCACAATTGAAAAATATGGTAACTGTGCTTACTTTGTTGGAGACTGTGTTGACGTCCAAAACGACAATTAGAATTAAGTAGTTTAAGCTAATGCTACTCTTTGCGCAATTCCTTAAATTTCTAAAAATCTTAGTGTTTTCATGCATAATCGCTCCTTAAACAACAGGCAGTCATTTCATTTCATCTTGTAAGTCAAGAGTGGCATTTGATAATACGCAGCCTGTCTTACTGATTTAGTGAAACCTTGCAGAAGTGATAAAAGTACACGTCTTTATACATGTGCGATTCGCCCTGCTGCTATATATGGCCCAGGTGAAGAGCGTCACCTTCCAAGAATCCTGTCCCTTGCAAAGTTGGGATTAGCATTCTTCAAGATTGGGGGCCCAGATGTCAAGACAGATTGGGTCTATATCGATAATCTAGTTCTTGCTCTGATATTGGCAAGCATGGGACTTCTAGATGACATTCCTGACAGGAAGGGACCCCCTGTAGCAGCTGGTCAGGCGTATTTCATCTGCGATGGTAATTGTCGTTAACCTATGTGATGTTACTAAATGGCATTAATGGAGGTGCCATCTTTGTGCTTTACTTGTGTCTTTTCATACTGCAATTTTTTTGTTACTTGATTTGTAAAAATGCAAGCCTAATATTGGTAGAGAAGACATCCGAGCTTAATTGTCTTGATTTTTGCAATAATGTGATTGTTAGCGATACTACATAGTAACATAGATTGAAAAAATGTAATTATCTAGCAACTTCCTTTTCACTTGTTCTGAACACTAAAGGTTTAAATTTTAACACTATACACAACTCACTTTTTCCATAATGAGGTAACCCAGGATTCCATTACTTGAATAACAGAATTGCTTGCAATACAAGTACACAATGTTCTACGACTTATGTTTTCACAAGTGAATAACTGAATACTGAACCTTTGAACAAGCCTACTATTTGGACTTTTTCCTCCTTGAGGGAAGTATCCCATGAAAACTTGTCATCTTGAAATGTCTGATATAGAGCACGGTGATTATATATGCAATATATATTTCATTGCCTTATTGAGCTATGACTGTTTCACAGGATCACCATGCAATACTTTTGAATTTATCATCAGCCCCCTATTTCAAAGTTTGGGTTATGCTGCTCCTCGAGTGACGATGGATACCTCTGTCGCCCTTGCCATTTCAAGAATATTTTTATTCATATCTACTTTGTTCTATCCATGGCTTGATAGTAAATGGATCCCGCAGCCTCTAATTCTTCCTGCTGAAGTGTATAAGGTGAGCCTCTTTGTCATGTTCAATTTGGTCTTTTTTGTGTTGCCAGTTTACCTAACCCAGTATAGTTAAATATATGCAATGGTAAGATGGAAGTGCAATAATGCCATGTAAATAGTACATCTGATTTTGCTTCCTGATTGTGACAGGTTGGTGTTACACACTACTTTTCGTTCCTGAAAGCTAGAGAAGAACTTGGTTATGTACCTATGGTGAGCCCCCGGGAAGGCTTGGCTGCAACTATCTCATATTGGCAGGAGCGGAAGAGAAGGGAACTAGATGGCCCAACCATATTTACTTGGCTGGCTGTAATAATTGGGACGCTGGCTGTATTTTCTTCTGCTTATCTTCCACCAGTTGGCCCGTTGAAATGGGTGCTTGACATCCATTTGTTTGTTTTTCGATCAATGTTGGTGATCCGGCTGGTCTTTGTGACAGCAGTTGCAGCGCATCTTGGTGAAGCTGTGTATGCCTGGTTCTTGGCCAAAAAGGTTGATCCAAGGAATGCTACAGGATGGTTTTGGCAAACCTTTGTTCTAGGGGGGTTCTCTCTCCGGTATCTTCTCAAGAGAGCCAGAGGGTAAATTTGTGTTGCTTGATTCCAAGGTCACCCTCGTTCGAACTTAAGATGGCTGCATCACCAATCACTCTGCCACTATGGTTTTGCTTCACTATTGCTTTGGCTGTGCTCCTCGAATGCTCAAACTAGTTGCCGTCGTATGCTGCCTAGCTCAAGTCCTAAGGCCATGATGCTATCCTGACACGCTAAAGGAGCCAGAAAAGGGTCAGACAAGACTCTTAAGAGGGTTGGATGTATCGCGGGATTTGATTCATTACTACGAGTACTTCATGAGAACGGAAAGATAATGCTGTGAGAATGTGAGATGTTCTTGTCTGAACATCGCATTGCCCGCTGAAGCTAAGCCTACAGTTTTGTGGTTCTGTGTTGCATAGATGTTCGTAATGAGGAACAGTTCGGAGATGCAGTTTTTTTTTAACCCAGAGCAAGAGCCATAATGTATTATTAAGTAGCAGGATTACAATTTGGGGTTGCAGTTTGTCAATCTCCCCATCGCATGCATCTTGTAATTGAAGCTAATCCTTTCTGCTACTGGAGCTAAATAGCAATTTTCGTTGCACGACGCATTCCCCTACAGAACAAGGTCTTAATTTGGGCAGAAACCAAGTTTTATCCAAGCTGAGCTGAGCTACATCTCCATATATGTTCAGCATTCAAAACTAATAATAACAACATAAGTGTAAGCTATAATTGGCCCCTCGGTGTATGACAAATCTTCCGTCTACACCACCCGTATCATCTCTAAAACTAAAGCACATAAGTCTACTGGAGAAAGATTGGATAGAACATCAAGTGCGTTGGGATGACTTCTGATGTACCAGCAAACCTTTCATTCAAAGGCATCTTCTCTCGAACAGCTTCAACCTTAAGCATTATGCCTCCAAATTGTTCCGCTGTCATCCGTATCGAACGATTATTCTCCTCTAAGCTCATATCAACATGCCAGGTTAGTCTTAGATTTTGCTTTCCTTCCTCCCATAACGGAGCACTAAAAGACCACCTCATTTTCACATCTTCGCCACTGAGGAAATCCATGCCCAGCTGAGCTGGGTGCCTGTTTCCTGCAGTATGAGCACTATTTGACTTCCAGTTTAATTCATGAGTTCACTGAAGTCCAGATATTGAACTCATCCATTCTTAGAGTAAATGAACTCGAACTTTATTTTCCACCTCCACCATATGCCTACATTTTTATGATGAGGCAAGAGATGAACAATCAAATCCAACTATAAGGCCATGCAGATTTGAAGAATATAATTACAACGGTGGCATACCTTTGCAATCTCTGATGTATTAACTGTACTGTCAGTAGTCCTCAAGAAAACCTTTAGGACACCCCGTTGCATGAAGACCACTGCTCCAATTGGCCTTTGATGAAAAGGGAAACATTCTTCAATAAATTACCAAAGCAACACAAAATGGGCATGGATGTGTTCCGTTAAACCTGAATAGAGCTCAGACCTTAATCCAGCAGCAGCACTCCTCTGACTTAGCTCCAAACCAATTTCATGGCTCAATTCTCTGTGTCCATCTGCTCTGATTGCCTTATAGTATGAAAAAAGAAAAGAAAAACATTTACTATAGCAAATGAGACATTTTTAAAGCTAATTGTATAATATTTTCCCAGAAATAACATTATATAGGCCATATCGAGCCAGTCTCTAGAGCTGGTCATACTCAAGCATCCAGCCAAGTTCAAGGTCAGGTACACAACAATCCAAGAACACATGTGGTTAAATATAAGCATAAAACCATTCCGCCAATTTGCATCAAAAGTCCAGTTCAAAAAACTGGGCAAGCATGAGCTACTACAACAGAACATCTTATACTGTGCTCTTGGAACGTGGAAGAAGGTATCGATCAATTAAAGATGATAACATAAGGCTAAGCAGAAGCATTCAAATTTGCACAAAACATGCCTATCTCCACTAGCTAGTAGAATATAGTATCACTAAAGCAAGAGCACTCATGGATGCAAGAAGTACCTGCCTTTGCTAAAGCAATGCAGTTTTGCCTTCAGTAATCAAAAGAGCTGTGCTGCGTACGTTATGCAGCATGAAGCTATCGAAGGTAGGCAAACAAAGGTGACGAAATTAGTACAAAATGCAAGAGCGTGTTTCATACCAAGCATTCACCATACGACCCTCTTCCAAGCTGAATCCTGAAAGGCTTCTGTATGAACTCCCCTGCAGCCTGCAGGCGGTCATGAGCATGCGATTTCTCCCTAGCAAGCAAATTGCCAACATCAAGTTGTAGTAGCTGCGTGGGGTACCAATACAACAATGCAATCATTGACCATGTCATGGCAAAAGATGAGGGTCTTACAAACAACAAGCATGATGGCAGAAGGTAGTGCTACACCTGTCCAAAAACATGAGGATTTGTGACACAGTTCAACTTTGCGCGTTCATCCCTAAGTGCTATCTGAAATTCCTTGGTGTTAGGCAGCTGATACCATCGCAAGTCTGCATCCTCTATGTATTCAAGAACATTTGAAACTCCCTCCGCATCTTCTTGGTCCAACAAGTTTTCACACGTTCTCTGTGTGGAAATAGAACATCCTCATATTTCTTCTAATCATACAAGATAATGAACATAAATGAAGTGTTTTCTCTACTCACAGAATCAGATTTTGTTCCTGCTAGCTCCTTGGAGAAATAATCAAATACAGATCGGGCACTGCCTTTTGACATGTCAATATGAAGCTCCACATTGCTTGGGCACTGACCCAACTTGGGGATTCTTGCTAGCGTACTTTGCCGGTGATCAAATGCTATCACACTGCATCAGTCAGCATGTCGTGAGGTTATACCCCTCTACCATATTGCTCACTTAAACAAGATCTGACAAAATAGTATTTCTTGCAATGAAACAAATACATCAGCCAAAAAGTAAGGGATGTGTAACCATTGGCCAATTACACTATGTACATGAATATGGGCCATATGGAGCCATTAGCAGCTTCAAGTATTGCAAGACTGTAAACAGCTTACTTCACAAACTGGTATCATCACTATGCAAAGTTTGTAAGCTAACAGTCCATATGTTCCTTTCTTTTGATTCTTCCATACAAAAGCAACTTCTTTTTTTGAAGATTGTCAGCAGCAGTAACAACAACAACAAAAGCCTTTTAGTCCCAAGCAAGTTGGGGTAGGCTACGTCAGCAGCAGTAAACTTTAACTAATTAATTAGCAATATTCCAAATCATCTTTTGAACATTGTCGGCAGTAATAATTAACTAATTATCAGTGTTCCATCGACTACTCGATTCACTAAGCCGCACAATGAAAAGCATCATCCAGAATTCCAGTGACCCATTTTTACTGCAACTCATTCTGTTTAGAAACGCACTTGGGGACGAATCGGGCGAGCTCGAAAGCAAACTTGTTGGGCCCAATGAAGTCCAAGAGATAGCACGTCTGGAACCCCGCATCCTTGAAGTCTTCGGCTCTAATCGATCAGTTCATTTTCAATAACACAAGCCGTCATGGGAGAAACAATCGCACACGCGGATTGCAACAATTGGCTAGGAGCCAGTGAAGTGCGAAACGGCGAGCCACGAACGGGAACCAACCTGAAGGGCACGACGGAGGAGAAGGGGAGGACGAGGAGGCGGCGGAGGACGCGTTGGTGGAAGAGGCGGGCGGCGAGCGCGGCGTAGGCGCCAGCGAAGGTGGGGTAGTTGTAGAGCGCGAGGCTGGCGGGGCCCCGCCTGGTCGTCGTCCGTGTCCGCGTCGGAGGGGGGTGAGGCGGTCTTCGATGGGGCTGAGTGCGAGTGCGAGCGGATGGCCTCGAGGGCGGCTTCCGAGCGGAAGGCTCGCCGGAGCACGGCCGGCGGCGGCGAGGGGGCCGCGGGGAGGCGCGGTCGGCGGCGGAGCATTGGTGGCTCGGTTTCGGCCCGGCAGTTGACACGGGTCGGGTCGGGGTCTGAGTTTGTTAAGTGCAAAATAAGTGAGCCCAACTACTCCGGCAGTATTTTTTAATGAATAAATATTATTTTTTTTATAATCAATCAGCATAAACATCGACATAAGTTAAATTTTAATAAAATAAACAGGGCTATAGACAAGAACACATTGCTGCCAAGCCCGCCAGTTATCCAGCATTTTTCGTTACATGATGATAGAGAGCACCAAATTTTAGTGCCTGTTTCAACCGCATTGAATTTCACAAGAATTGAGCAGCAATTTCACATAAATCAGTTTTTTTTTTCATTCCAAACAAGGCATTGGTTCCCGCATCTGCTCAAACTAGGTAGATGGGAGTTGTGGCAGCACTTTAGCCTAGCATCAGACTTACAAAATTAGACTTACAAAATTAGCCCCTCAGTCAGGCTTCCGAGGAACGAGATTTCCTTCCATTTTCTCATAGGATGCTCGACGATTCACCATCCAAATGGCTTTAACACTTAGTGGATGGATAAGGTAACATTTGCATCTGATGAACCTGACACTGGGCCTATATGGCTGGGACGACACAGGCTAAGTTTTGCACCCGTCATCTCGTCTAAAAGCGGTTGTTTTGCACCCGCCACCTGAGGAGCCACTTTTTTCAGCTCCGATCACTTTCTTCTCTACTATTCACCAGGAAAATAGATTCTCCTTCTAAAGTATTTGGTATGGCTTCTCCGCATAAGCTACTGTCAGAGCTTGAGCAGTGCCAAACATGATCAAATTCAGAGATCAGCAAGCTGCCGCACGTGAAGGGAAGGTCGACCGCCAAGCCTGAAGGATCCGAGCAGGGGACGAGAAAAATGATGCTGCCGCCGGCGAGGATTAGGCGTCTCCACCGCTCACCTGGCCAAAATAGATCCACCATTGCTAGCTGAATATTTTTCCCTCCAGTTCTGAACTGTTGTCGCCCATAACCCAAAATGTGATATAAATTGCAACTTTCCTTAAACAATAGCTTCGCAATGTTTTGATTTACTAGAGAGATGTGTCTGTTTGTTGTAATGGAACATACCGCTTGTTGCGCGGTTAGTCAACTAGATGATTTATTGTTCTGATATTTATTGAACAATGTTTTAATTCATCTTGAAACCATACTCTGTAAAGTGTATGAACATGCGCTGCTCTAACTTATATATGTGCACGAGAGATTTGTCCAATGTATCAATCATTAGCATAGCCAGAACTATTTGCTACAACCCGTATTCGTGTGAATCACAGTATGAGAATCTTTGGCTCTACATGAAAAATACTGCTAGTATAGCCGTATATGAATCCACACCACCAACACCGCCAACTTTCTCAATTCCATATCACGTATGAACATGTAGAGAAATAGTGGAGAAGGAATTGAAAAACTTGAATGCAAAATAAGTCTGAAGTAGATGTAACATTTAGAATATACACTTGCAACATATGTGTATCAAACATATACAATATCCAGATAAAACACTTGCAACATGAAAACAGTCACTGCAACATAAGAATGAAACAATTGAAACATTTAGAACAAACTCTTGCAACATATGTGTAAAACATATGCAATATCTAGATAAAAACGCTTGCAACATACGTCTGAAATAGATGAAACACTTTGAACAAATGCTTAAAACATGCATCTGAAACACTTGCAGCACACTTTACAGCATATGCAACATTCCGATCTACTTTTGCAACATCCATATGAAACACTTCCAACATACCTCTAAAACTATCTTCAACACTTAAAACATACGTTTGCAACTAGCGCTTTCAGTGCAACATCTCTTTACTGCTTGGGAATGGAGGCTTGTTGGCGTGTGGAGTTCTATGGTGTAGTGCTCGCCGGTGGCGCGGAGCTCGCTGCTTTGGTGGAGAAGGCCGCGGCAGGTCCCGTGGAGAATGCTACGATGGGTCCGCGTGCTGGAGAAGGCCGCGGTGGAGAGGGAGGAAGACAGACTGCCGTGCTCTTGCGCAGAGGAGATGTCGGCCGGCGGAGCGGAGGCGCAATGGAGAGGGAGGTGCGGTGTAGAGGGAAAGCGTGGTGGAGAGCGCCGTCGCCGAGGCAGCGTGACGGAGCACGGCGCTGTGGTGAGATGAGTTTTTCCTTCTTCTTTTCAGAACGGTTGGGGACGAGCGGATGAGGAGATAAGATAGAGGTCATTGGGCTACGTCGTGGCCCACCATTACAATCGTCTGGTTGGACGGATGCCTATACCCAGCGTTACCGAATTAAAAAGTCACAATGGTATTCTTTTCCATCAGCAACTATCAAAACAAAACATTTACATATTCAAATGTCAGATGCTACAAATTGATTTCTTGGTTCAAATGCACACCTCTGTAAAAAAAAAGGTACAGTAAAAAAGTTCACCGCTGAACTTTTACACACCCGGGCCCATGTACACACTGCTCGACTGTACGGCCGGGTGCCACACCACAAATATACTACCACGAACGTTACCGCAGTAGTAACTGCATGCGCGCCATCCACCTAGCTGCTGCCGGCGCGCTGCCGCCTCTTCCACACGACGAGCGCCGCGAGCACGAGCAGCATGGCCGCCCCGGCAGTGCCGGCAACCACGAACGCTGGCACACGGGCAGATCGCCACCGCCTCCTCCTCCCTCTCGGGCTGTGGTGTCGACTCCGGGGCCCTCTCGACCGGTATCCGGCGTCCCCCGGCTCGCCATCGCTCTCGCTGCCGCTCGGCGGCTCCTCCTCCGAACCGGACCCGGCCACCTCGTAGTGAGCGTGGACGCCGTCCCCGGAATCGGCCTCGTCGTAGACGTGGACCGGCTCCTCCACCGGCAGCGTGAGGTGGCTGTGCTCCGACGACGCCGTGGACTCGGCGCCGTCGTCGTCGTCGTCGTCATCGTCATCGGCCGCGACGTGGAGGTGGGTGCCCACCGCCACCGCCACCGCCACCTCACCATGCTGCCGCGCCGGCCTCCGCCTCCACGGGCACGGCAACCTCATGGTGACGAACTGATGATTGCTCCAATATGCAGCCTGCAATCTTCTAGAGTAATCGTAGGCTGAAGCGCGCGGCGGCACATACACCTGTGGAGACACGGAAGAATGGCACTAGAGACGATTAGAGAGGCAGCAGAGAGCAGGGGTGGCGGCCTGGATGCATATGTTTGCAGCAAAAGCAAGGTGCCTTGCTTTGTCGCAGAGGCATGCAGATGCCGTCTCCATCTGGCACCTGAGATATGCAACACAAGTCAAGGACTAGCTGGTATATATAGGGATGGCAATAGGTACTACATACCCAAGTATCCATGGGTTTTATGACTGATAAAGAGACGAGTAGTATGGACAAATTTACATACTCACAGATATTGTTATTAATTGGATGAAATTCTCTCCCGTCAAGTAGACGGGTATAAGTGTGGTTATATACTACTCATACCTGTCTACCCGTGTAGGTAATAAATACCCACACTAGATAATGAGCCACCATATTAGAAGGTTAATTCTGTTATGTACTTGATGTTGATTGTTTAGGGCTTATTTGACAGGGCACGGCTCCTCCAAAAATAGCTCTAGATTTTTTTTTTTGACAAAACGGCTCCTTCTGGTTTCAGGAATGGATGAAAGATATCAATTGTCCAAACTACCCTTATACATGAGAAATTAAAATTAAAACACAACTAATTGATACATTGATTATCTATAACAATGCCATGAATAAAGTAAACTATATTTAAAATATTTTTAACAAAAAAGGGCTAAATCGAACATCGTATGGGCCAAGGCCCAAAATGGTCTGCACCACTCTACCCATAAGAAGCCACATGCTCTTCTCAAAAAAAAGAAAAAACTCAAAACTAGAAAGTTGTAGATCTCATCGAGATCTATAATTTTCATATAAAAATTATTTTCATTTAATTCCAAAAAAAATATGCTAAGATATATTAATCATATCAAATCATATTTTTTTTGTCATAGGAAAAAATTTTTATCCACTTTACCTCCCCCTACAACTTCGCATTTGAAAGTTAAACCGGCCTCCAAGGAACTTGAGGGCATTTCTCTCACACCTGTGGTTTTTTTTTTTCTTTTATGTTTATTTTGGCTGAATTTTTGAAAATCATAGTAAATCATAAAAAAAATCCACTTTGATAAAATGGAAATTTAATTGTGTTGAACTTTTCATCTCATGAGTAGATCTACACAATTGAACACATGATATGTTATGCTTGCTATAATCATAGTTTGCCTCTCCAACTTTCGCAAAAGTTAAACCGGCCTCCAAGGCTGTTTCTCTCGGTGGTTTTCTTTTTTTTTTTATGTTTATTTTGGCTGAATTTTTAAAAAATCATAGTAAATCATAAAAAATAATAAAATAGAAATTTAATTGTGTTGAACTTTATATGAGTAGATCTACACAGTGAACACATGATATGTTATGCTTTCGTACACAGTTTTTGCTGTAATTTTAGATATATGTTTTCCGTAATTAATTTATAGTTACAGTTTCTCTGGTCCAATTGTAGAGAATTTTTTTTGGTGGAATAATCATTGCACGCTTGAGGTGTAGCAAAAAATTCATACTCATTGGATCATACATAACTGATAGATTTATAGATTTATCTAGATAAAACTATAACTCGGTGTTATAGATTTATCTAGATAAAACAATAACTTGGTCATACATGATCTAATGATCATGATTTTTTTGCTACATTTGAGACATTTAATGATTATCCCACCATAAATTTTTTACCATAATCAGACTATAGAAACTATAACAACGGATTAATTACAGAAAAGCATAGATCTAAAGCTATAATAAAACTTTATACTAAAGCATACCATATCATATATTTACTGTGTAGATCTACTCATGTGGAGTCCAACAAAAATTTTATGCTTATTAATTAGATCATGTATGACTGAGTTATAGATTTAATTTTCTTTTAAAACTATTTAATAAACATAAACCTAGATAAATTTATAAATCAATCATACATAATCAAACGAGCATGAAATTTTTACTATAGCTCAAACATGCAATGATTAGTCCACCATAAAAATTTAACCATAATTGGACCTGAGATACTGCACCTATGAATTTACTACAGAAAAAGCATGGATCTAAAGTTATAGCAAAAACTTTATACTAAAGCATACTAGATCTACTCATGTGAAGTCCAACACAATTATATAATTTAATATGTTTTTCAAAGATTCAACCAAAATAAACATAAAAGGAAAAAAGAAAAACCATCAAGAGAAACAGCCTTGTAAGTCAAGTGACCGGTTTTGTGAGATGAGGGAAGAACTATTTCTGGTTTTAGACTTGAGGGAGGAAAAGCACACTTTTGCGAAAGTTGGGGGACCGAAAGTGGACTTTTTCCTTTGTCATATGCTGCGATGATCCAAATGTTCCCGAAGAGAGTGGGCTAGGCTGGGCTCATCTTATGTGAGGATTGATTGCATAGATGTCTATTGTTCATATGAGCTGAATTATAAAGCTAAAATAAGCTGCACTATATAACATAGATTATATAAACTAGGGGTTAAACAAATAGGTAGGTCCATAGTAAAATATGCTTATGCTAATAAATAAACATCAAGCATGATACTCACGTGTGTCTTTGTGTGTGTGTTTTAACTTTTACCTCGTGCGCACATCTTGTCTCAAGGATGACTCTTGATATTTGGCTGTGCGTTAACAAAATTTATGTGCTGTTCTAATGAAAATGATATAATGTTTGCAATTTGACTAGGCCTGTTCGCTTAAACTTATCACCGGCTTATCAGCTAGAATCTATAGTATTTTTCTCTCACAACAAATCAGCTTCAGCCAGCTTATTAGCCAGCTTTAATACCATCCGAACAGGCATAATTTACAAAGAAACTGCAATAGATCTATCAAAATTCGGCATGGCTAGCGTCCGGATGTCCGGACACCCAAGCAGCCCGCCTTCGTTCGCCATGCTCTGACTTGCACGTGCACCCCGCCCTCGACGCTACGCCCACCGCTCGGATGGACGGGCACGCAGCCCGCCCACACCTCACACGTGCATGGTGCACCCTGCCTCCCGCACCCCACTCCTTCCCCCTAACCCCCTCCTCTCTCTCCATATGGGAAAGACCCGAGAACCGGTCCCCAGTTCTGCCGCGCCCCATCCCCCGGCACCCGGGTTGTCCGCCCATCACTCATTGTGCCCCCGTGAAACACTTGCAACATGAAACACTTGGATGCAACATTCGTCAGACATAGATGAAACATTTGAAACATATTATTGCAACATATATGTAAAACATATGCAACATCCAGGTAAAACACTTACAACATGTGTGTGAAACATATGCAAAATCTAGATAAAACACTTGTAACATGTGTGTCGGGTTCATAAACCCGGGTCCCTCATGGACCTACTTCCCAGCAAAAGCTCGGCCAACAACGACGTTGCGAATGATGCACAGCTCCTGGGCCGGCCAAAATACCTAACAACAGGCCAAAAGGGCGATCCGATCTCCGACCGGAAGACCTGGCCGAGGAAGAACGGCGCCCGCTTCGACTCCGCCCGCCTCTCTGACCGGGAAGGCCTCGCTTCGACTCTGGCCACCTCTCTGACCGGAAGGCCTGGCCGAGGAGGAACGACGCTCGCTTCCAACTCTGGCCCACCTCTCCGATCGGACGGCCTGGCCAAGGAGGAACGACACTTGCTTCTGACTCTGCCCCGCTTCTCCGACCGAAGGCCTAGCCAAACGCAGCTTCCGACTCTAACTCGTGTCTCCCACCGGGGATACACCGAACCTCTACTTACAGCTCTGCTCCAACTGGTGCAGTCGGAGCCGACTGGGACCAACCGACCGGGGACGCCCGCTCGGTGAGGACCCAGGAAACAGGCGGAGCAAGCAAGGCAGCGCGCTCAAGTCAAACGCAATACCGAGGACCGTACCCTATGCATCTGCAGGACAGTACCGACAGGGAATGTCAGAAGGGTGCCCTGCAACCTTCCAGGCATGTCAGAACCCAAGCAGTGTTGTGGGCGCCGATGTTTTGCCCTATAGTGTTATGGGCGCCATCAATTACCATACTAGGCGAACATGGTAAAACCCCCCACATACCTCTGGGCATCAATAGTGTTGTGGGCGCTGTCATTTGCCATACATGGTGAATGCGGTAAACCTCCCACATCAACAGTGTTGTGGGCGCCTACAATCATCTTATACCCGATGGCGTGGGCAACAAGACTTACTAGCATACGAACACTCTCCCTCTCTCACTTGTAAGGTCGTCCCCTTCATCGATAAAGGGGACGCGCTCTCTCCCAGTAGGAGGGAGATCGATTTGAGACTCACTCCCTGCTAGCTTTAGACACTTTAAAGCTACACAGAGCACACGCTCGAACACTCAGCGCACGTAGGAGCTCCCGTCACTCTTGGCCCTTTAGACCAGAGTCCGACCACGCCCCCTCACTTCGACCGGGGGGAGTCAACCCAGTCGACTCCCGATCAGCCCACGAATCGCGTGACCTCTGGCTCAGGGCGCGTTGACCAGAGCAGCTGGCGGGGCATCCCCCCGTTGTGGGTCATGCGCCGGCACCAGCCCCGATGATGCACGGGTACAAGCCCACTCCTCTAACCGCCTGGCCTGCCCCACCATGCCCGGAGTAGGTGGGGACAAGGCCGGTGACGCCCCCGAATGGCGCGGCGACTGCGTCCGCTTCGCCTCCCTCCCGCCGATGGTGTCCGAGCTCGCGGCGTGCTTCCTTGGCATAGGAACATTGCCGCGCCTCCCCACCTCGTGCCCACCGCCGGCAGACGTGGCCGTTGGCTCGTGATGCACCGCCGAAGTCGCGACCTCCCGGCCTCCCTCCTCCTCGGAGGAGATCACGTCGTCACCCACCTCTGAGGGGTCCTCCGACTCGAGCTCCGCCTCGACATCGCTCCTGCTCTCCCTGGCCCGCACGTGCCGGGCAATATCCTGCTCCTTCTTGTGTCTCCTCCAAGCCTTCTCAGCTCTCTCCTTCTTCTTGGCGTCCACCGCCTCCTTCAGGGTGGCTTGCCGAGCCATGCCCTCCGGCCCCTTCGGAAGATGCGGCCGGGACTTGTAAACTCCGAGTCCCTACGAAATGGACGACTCGAAGTCAAGATACAGGAGAGCAAAAGGGGAAAACACGGAGTAAGGAGAAGGGAGCATACCATATTGGATAGCTTCGCGGTGTGAAGAGATCCAGGCTTTCAATCAAGGCTCTCTTTGGCCCTTAGTTGCAGCACCCGATCAAGTCCACTCCAGACCTCGTCCGTCGCTAACTCCACTAGCGACGCTGCGGTCGGGGTCCGTCGGGCCGATGTACATCCACATCGGCCACGTCCTTTCCGCCAGCGGGGCGACCCGATGGCGGAAGAAGGTGTGGAACACCCACACCCCATCAAGGTCGTGTCACTTCAGCTTCTGGAGCTCCACCCCGATAATCTCTAGCTTCTTCTACCGGCAATCGGGGCCCCACGACCAGCTCTCCTACCTCTCTGGCCTCCTATCGGTAAAAGGCAGGAATGGCGCCTCGATGGGTTCCTAATGTAGAACCATTCCCCATGCCACCCCCGATTGAAATCATAGGGGGTGTTCGCAGGGTATGAGCCCAACACGCTCGGTTTCTACTGCAGCGCGAAGCTCCCCACTAGCGCGATCCTGAGCGGCTTCCCCTCCCACAAAGCATGCCCAGAGAACATCCACCGAAAGAAGTCCACGTGCGGCTCCATCCCGAGGAAGGCCTCACACACGGTGATGAATGCGGCGATGTGCAACACCCTAGTCAGATTGAGGTGCTGCAGCTCTAGGCCCCACTCATTAAGGAGCCCGCGTAGGAACCAGTGCGCATGGGGTATCCTAACCCACGCTCATGGAAGGCAAGGAAGGAGACAACCTCACCGACCCGAGGTTGCAGGAAATCCTCCCCCGCAGGAGCCCTCCAGTGCGCCACCTCCTTCGGCGGCAGCACCCCCTTCACGATGAAGGCGGATAGCACCAGACTCGCTCACAACAGATGACCTCTAGCTTGACATTGCGCTCTGGATTCATGGATGGATCTATGAGTTTCTCCTCTCCCTCGCTCCCCCTTTTTTCCTAGGAAACCGCCGCGGCACACGAACGCTCTCGACAAGAAGGAAGGAGGAGGAAAGGCGGTAGTTGGGGAATAGGCGAAGGAATAGGACGAAAGCCCTCCCCTTCCCTATTTATAGAGGAGGTGCAATAGTTGGGAAAAGGCGAGGGATTGGGGTGAAAAACTCTCTCTCCCCCATTCAATACGGATGGGATGCGATGGGACGCGCCCTGACCGATGGGACGCACCCCACCCGACGAGACGACGCCTAGTCAGACGAGACATGGCTTAGGTATGGCCCACCACTACCGCATGCCGGCGCGTGAGAAACAAGGCGTAACTATGCGTAGGTGGCCCTCCGCCTTCCCAGGCATGACTTGGAAGGGCCCAATGATGGGATCTCCGCCCAGGAGAGACCAACGGGCTTCCTGAGTCGATCGGACGGCTCAGGTGAACGCTGAGAGATAGGTAAGGAGCAGAGGGACGCCCCATGTGGGCCATGCCGACTCCATCACGAACGACGAGCGTGGATCCCGGTCGGACATATCCGATAGGAGCTCCTCAAACCCCGTCACTCGTGTCATCAAGGTAACATTACCAACCCCCACTATTTATTTATATGATCATTCATTCATCTACTGTCATTCATACACGCATTCAAACATTCATTCATACAAATCATTCATTCATCCCATACATCCGAAGCATCGCATATGCAGTTAAATGCATCACAACGCTCCGTGTTGCATCACGAAGCGGTAGTTGCCTCATTCAACATGAGCAACGACCGATTGGGGTTCGAAGGCCGGCGCACGAAGGGCTCGAGGCCGCCTAGCGTCAAACAGAGCCAGGGGAGAAAACACAGATGAGCCCGAGCGGCCCTCACCTAGTCTGCTCTAAAGTAGATAGGAAGGGTCATCTCAACCTTCTTGTTTGATCCTAACCTCGAGCCATGCCCATAGAATCTCCATCGAGGGGAGGCCAGCGGGCCACCTGAGTCGGTCTCTGGAATGACCCAGGCATCTGCCGGGACACGGGTTAAGGAGCAGTGGAATGCCACATGAGGGCTATGCCAACCCCGTCATGAATGACGGACCCGGATTTCACTTGAACGTGCCCATTAGTGAGCTCACCAAGCGCGTCACTCGAGCCATCGAGGCAAGCGACGTTAGCTCAGCCCCTCCGGTTGCGAAAACCGTGGATGGGTAACGCACGAAACTCAACCGACCCCTACCGAGCCAAACAGGGCTTAGGGGCTCTGGACGCCCAACACCTCGACTGTCCCTTGGCTACGCCAGATGCCTAGGTCCGCGACTATGTCTCGCCCGATCCCTCGGCTGCGCCCGACGCTTGGGTCCATGACTCGTCTTGCCCGATCCCTCATTGCGCCCAGCGCCTGGATCTGTGACTCCACTACGCGCCCGGCGCCCTGGTTGACGACTCCGTCTCGCCCGATTCCTCGGCGCGCTCAATGCCCTGGTTAACAAACTCCGTCTCGCCCAGTCCCTCAGCCGCGACCATGCAAACACCTGGGACCATGCTCCTAGAAACGATGGGTTAGAAACTAAAAGAGGAGGCCACGCCCACCAAGGTGCACACACTCACACCCGCTGACAAAACCCCCTAGGCGATTCTGCCCGAATCACCCGGGGGCTCGGGGGCTACACCCGCGGGTGCGCTTGTGTGCACCCACTGTCAAAACAATAATTCCCTGCAGGCAACACGAAAACCCCCCTAGATAATTCTACTAGAATCACCCGAGGGCTCAGGGGCTACACCTGTGGGTGCGCTCGCGCACACCCGCTGTCAAGACCAAAATCCCCCAGACGATTCTACCCGAATCACTCGAGGGCTCGGGGGCTCCTGTCGGGTTCATAAACCTAGGGTCCCTCATAAACCTACTTCCTAGTAAAAAGCTCGGCCCGGCAATGACGTTGCGAACGACGCACAACTTCTAGGCCAGCCCAAATACCTAACAACAGGCCAGAAGGGCGATCCGATCTCCGACTGGAAGGCCTGGTCGAGGAGGAACGACGCCCGCTTCCAACTCTAGCCCGCCTCTCGGCCGAAAGGCCTCACTTCCGACTCTGGTCGCCTCTCTGACCGAAAGGCCTGGCCGAGGAGGAATGGCGCTCGCTTCCGACTCCGGCCCGCCTCTCCGAGTGGAAGGCCTAGCCAAGGAGGAACGACGCTCGCTTCTGACTTTGCCCCGCTTCTCTGACCGAAAGGCCTAGCCAAACGCCGCTTCCGACTCTAACCCGTGTCTCCAACCGGGATACACCGAACCTCTGCTTATTGCTCTGCTCCGACTGGCAGCAGTCGGAGCCGACTAGGATCAACCGACCGGGGACACTCGCTTGGTGAGGACCTAGGAAACTGGCGGAGCAAGTAAGACAGGGCACTCAAGTCAAATGCAATACCGAGGACCGTACCCTATGCACGTGCAGGACAGTACCGACAGGGCATGTGAGAAGGGTGCCCTGCAACCTTCCAGCCATGTCAGAACCCAAGCAGTGTTGTGGGCGCCGACGTTTTGCCCTACAATGTTATGGGCGCCATCAATTCCCATACTAGGTGAACACGATAAAACCCCCACATGCCTCTGAGCATCAACAATGTTGTGGGCGCCGTCATTTTTCATACATGGTGAATGTGGTAAAACCTCCCACATGTGTCCAACATCAACAGTGTTGTGGACACCTACAATCATCTTGTACCCGACGGCCTGGGCAACAAGACTTACCAGCATACTAACACTCTCTCTCTCTCTCTCACTTGTACGGCCATCCCCTTCATCTATAAAAGGGGACGAGCTCTCTCCCAATAGGGGAGATCGATTTGAGACTCACTCCCTGCTACCTTTAGACACTCTAAAGCTACACAGAGCACACACTCGAACACTCAGCACACGTAGGAGCTCCCGTCACCCTCGGCTCTTCAGACCAGAGTCCGACCGGACCTCTTGCACCCCCCATCTTACTCCCTCTCGTTTGTAACCCCACTGCAAACTTCGAGCACCTGGGCTCAGGAATAAAGTCACCGACCGACTCACACTGGACATTGGGCACGTTGCCTGAACCAGTATAAACCTTATGTCATTGAGTGCTAGGCCACATCCGATCACAACGTACGGCAAAACTACAAATATTTACGTGTTGGTCACTTTCTGCACCGACAATGTGTATGAAACATATGCAATATCTTGATAAAACACTTGCAACATGTGTGTGAAAACATATGCAACATCTAGATAAAACACTTATTGCAACATACGTCTGAAACAGATGGAATATTTTTTTCAAAACGCTTCCAAGATACCACTGAAAACACTTTGCAAAAATATGCAACACGTGCAACATCCCGATCTACTTTTGCAACATCCATATGTAACAATTGTAACATACCTTTGAAACATCTGAAACACTTAAAACATACATATGCAACATAGGAAAGGGGAAGGTCGGGGCCAATTGGTTCTGGTCATCGGGGTAGGATCCAGCAGCAAGTAGTGGCGCGCTAGCACCACCAGCACCGGCCACGCTCGTGGGTGCCCTTGGCTCGGCCGGGGAAGACCTGAGGCGCCACGGCACGTGCGCCCCAGCGGCCATGCGGGGTCAGCAGCGCGCCTGATGGCGATGGGTGATGGATGGACGACGAGGGAGCGAGTGGCACATGTGCTAGGGACGGAGGTGAGCGACGCTGGGAGTGAGGCGCGCGGCGTGGCCGGCGATGGGGGGAAGGGCACGACGCGGCAGCCCAACGAGCACGTGGTGGGGGAATTGAAGGGGGCGAAAGATCCAAGCGGCCACGCTGCTTCGGGACCGGACGGATAAGCATATGAGGAAGTAGGGATTTGTTTTTTTTTTTGTTTTTGAGAGAGATGGGGCTGCTCCTGTCAAGCCACATTTGGACGGGAGTCACGGACGGACGCGCGTGTTGGATCATTATCGATCAAAATTATGTCCAGGAGACTACATCAGTCTTCCAATATCTAAAAAAAGACTACACGGATCAGTATCCTTGTGAAGTAGCCTTGTAATAATGCAAAGCACAATAAACTAACCTACTTTGATAAAATGGAATTTAATTACGTAAACGTTGACATCACCTTATATCATGGTATTGTCGTTGTACTGTACACGTGGAAACATATGAGATGGACGATCATCATGCAGATTAATTATTGTCCAGGTATCAAACAAAAGTATGGCTTGCACACTCATCACACTGGCAAACATGATGTGATATTATTTCTTCGTGAATTACTATTTGAGTATTTGGGACAACATATTGTCAAAGCAGGGGACCAGGCCAATGAGGCACCAAAGAAAATTGTACTATTTATATGCGTACCTCATGGCAAACATTTTTGCACAATTAATATTTATGAAAACTGAACGACCAAAGAAGGTGTCTTTATATTGCTTCCTCCCTCTGTCCCAAATAGAATGCTATTCTTGCTTTATCCTAAATTACGACCGTTTTAGTTTTCTTTGCAAATCAGATTACAGACACGGTCCAAGTTTATGAAAAAAGTATTACTATTTATGATATCAATTAAGATCATGTTCGCTTGTCTTATAATCCGTACTTTTCAGCTTATTTTTTTAGCTGGAACAATATTTTTCTCTCACAACAAATCAGCTAACAATACTTTCAGCCATGGCTTATCAGCCAAGCGAATAGGCCTAAGTGTGATTAGATTTTGCATGGAATATTCACTACTGCAAAAACCTTTTTTAGAGATGCCACTCTTTTGGGTAAAGGCAGCCATATCTAAATCCGCCTCTAATAATAGTTTCTGAGCCGACTCATCTCTAGAAATCGATTTTTTAGATGTAGCTAGCAAGCCAGACCGCCTCTTAAAATGGTGACTTTAGAGGATCTGGAATTTCAGCCGTCTTTAGAACAAATGGATTTCTAGAGGTTGGTGGCAGTTGTTGGCCCGTCTCTAAAAATAGATGGAGCATAGTAAAATTCATAACTTTTGTAAATCAAGTAGTGTGAAGACAAACTTTATCTTGAAGTTGTAGTACTCAAGAGATCTATAACTTTATAGTTTATGACTTTTCTATTTAAAATCCTTTGAGGTCCAAAAATTTTGTTTTAAGTTTTGATAATTTCATATTTAATATTTAAATTTTTTCAAGTGACCTTGGATGGTGAAACGTTATAAACTAAAGTTGTAGTACTCTGCAACTTTGTAGTTGACTCTTTTTCATTTGAACTATTTAGTACCTGGAATTCCTGTTTGAAGTTTTTTCGATTTTGAATTTTCAAAGTATCTCAGATGGAGAAACAATCTAAACCAAAGTTGTAGTATTAGAAGATATATGAAAATTTGTAGTTGGTAACTTTTCATTTCAAAAAATCATTTAGATCCAAGAATCCATTTTAAGATTAATGATTCTAAAGTTTATTTTTTTAATTTTTTTCAAATAATCTCGGATGGAAAAACGACATAAACCAATGTTGTAGTACTCGAAAAGATATAAAATTTTTTAGTTCAAACATTTTTCATTTGAATTTGTTTATGGTACCAAATATGCATTACCGTATTCACTAAAGTGAATGTAAATAAAAGGAATATATGAGTCACTTCGTCATAAGGGACTTTGAGGTACAGTGGTTAGAAAACAACGTGTAAGGTTAGAGGTCTTGAGTTTGAAATCCCGGAGCTGCATGTAAAATTCACGTGACTTGTGACTTGCAAGGTTTTGTCTGGTGGGCCTCTCCTAAATATATTTTTTAAAAATGGTCTAGTTTTGAAATTCTAGAAAATGATTTTTACAGGCGGTTGGGATTTGACCCTGTCTCTAAAATTGATCGGTAAAGAAATTGTTTCCAGCCGCCTCTAAAAAAGTTGTGTGTAGTAGTGATTGTTTCATCTATACATACTACATGTCATAAATATGTTGATACACTTTTTTATAAATTTGGTTGAACCTAAGATAATTTGACATATGAAAAAAAGCTAGAATAGCATCCTTTCTTGTGATGAAGTAAAACACACATGTAGCTAGCATCACTTGTCTCACACTATGGTTGTATGTGATCCTTTCTCATATGAAACACACAACTATGCAATAAAAATAAATTTTTGTCATGTATAATGAAACTACTGTCCTGCTTCTATACACATAATATATGTCATGATACAAACAAAACCTACACTACAAACACTCAACCCAAAGTATAGCCTCAAAACACAATCTTGAAGCACATTTAGTATCCATTTCTATTGCACAACTTATGCCATTAGCAATTCACACAATAAAGTCATATATTTCTCAATCGCTCTTAAAAATAGAGAGCGGGTCCAAGAAGGGAAGCAAATGTGATACAAATGACTACTAACTTATGATCTACTTTAGTAAATCAAACCTGAACATTGATACACCTTTGATAGGATCTAGATGGCTAGAGGGGGTGAATAGGCTATAAAAATTTCCTACAAATTCACAATTTACTAGAGCAAGTTGATTAGTATAAAAGATGATGCTAATGGCAACTACTTGCTCTATATGTCTATATCACCCATGCAAGCCTCCCACACAAGCCTAGTAGCTTGGTCTCTAGGTTGTTTCACACAAACAAACAAGCTACTACTACCAACTAGAGAGCTACAATAACTAACAAGAGCTACTAACAAAGAACTACAACTAGCTCTAATTACCACTAGGCTACACAAGCAAACAAGGCACACTACAACTACTCATAAGAATAACAAAGAATGTAATGAACAAGTGAGTAGATAACAAACCAACAGTGTAGGTGAACACAAGATATATCCCTAAGGCTCTCGGTTGCTTATCGGCAACCTACGTCCTCGTTGTGGCAAGTCCCAACCCGATGGTTCGCGCGCTAATTGGTCTCACACGCTAAGCCCACTACACAGGCGCTGCAAGAACCAACCGAGAAGTGCACTCCAACTAGCCATGATTCCACTAGAGTTCCTCTTTGTGAATCTCTCGCGAGGAATAAGCACAATAACCCCTTACAATCAATTGATCGGAGCCGTCAACAATCACCAAAGCCGCTCAACGATCCTCCACTACCTCCAAGCCATCTAGGTGGTGGCAACCACCAAGAGTAACAAGAATCCCATAGCTCAAACAATCACTAGTGCCACTAGATGCCTCAACTCAATGCAAATGCACTAGAATCACTCCCAATCTCACTTAGGATGAAGCAATAAACAAGGAGATGAGAGGGAGGTGTTTGCTTAGGCTCACAAGGTGTATCAATACGTCAAAGTACCAAGAGAGCCAACCAAGGGTTGAGCACCATCTATTTATAGCCCCAAAGTGAGC
Organism: Miscanthus lutarioriparius; assembly: GCA_904845875.1. NCBI lineage: Eukaryota > Viridiplantae > Streptophyta > Magnoliopsida > Poales > Poaceae > Miscanthus > Miscanthus lutarioriparius. Next base: position 92,220,076 of record CAJGYO010000009.1, read on the forward strand.
CATCCAACCATTACTCTCACTGTAGCTTTTCTTGTGGGCATCGGACAGTCCGACGATGAGCATCGGACAAAGTCTCAACGTCCGATGCGCCACATGTCTATTAGTCCACCTCGCTTTTTGATGGTCCTCGGACTAGCCATTTGAATTTTACCGTTGTAGAAAGGTTCAAAGCATTTTTGCTCATCGACCGCTCGTTGAACAAACCTCCGGCGTCCGACAACTCTTGACCATTCTCACGCTAACATAGTCCAACGCGACGTCTTTTGATGGTCCTCGGACTAATCGCCCCGTTCGGGCCAATCATCCCTATGTCCTATAGATGCCTTATACTCAAGAGCATCCAAAATAGTGTAGAAAGGTTCAAAGAGCATTTTTGCTCATCAGACTGGTCCGACGACCTACGTTGAACAAACCTCCAGCATCTGACAACTCTTGACCGTTCCTAGCAGGTGGTTCCCTATCATAGGGTCAGAATCACGGCAAGCATAGTTGTTCGAGTCGGTGTTAGTGTTAGGGCACGTAGGCTCTCCCCTAGTAGCTCGGTGGTGGACTCAAGAATCCTAGGAGCCAGAAGAGGCAAGGAAGCTTGTCTTCGGTTTATCCCGTTCGGGCCAATCGATGCCCTATGTCCTATAGCTGATGATCCTTATACTCAAGAGCATCCAAAATAGGGGGGTTACAACAGAGTGTAAAGAGAGATTTGGTAGGGGGTTAGCTCGGTGCAAATCCTAAGGTTGCCTCGCCGCCGGTGGAGCCTTCCCCTCGTTGGAGTGGAGGAATACGATGGGATGCGGTGGAGGGGAGTTACTCTCGGTGCCCCTCTCATCAGTGTTGTCCCTAGTATTGCTTTCCTCGATCTAGGTACCCTCCTTTATAGCTAGGAGAGGCCTAGTCGATGGAATGGAATGATCTATGTTACATGTTCTCTTCTAATCCTCCTTCTCTTCCTCCCCCCTAGGTTGGGTACATGGCGGTTTGAGGAGGTGAGTCTATGGTCTACATGATGTGCACTTTTGTAGTCCTCAAAAGCCCCGAGCCTGTTGGGACAAGCGGGTCCCTTTAGTCCCTTTAATCTCTTGGTTGCTCCTAGTTCTTTTGGGTGTGCAATTTTTTGTAAAAATTGCACTCACCGAAATGTAACCCCGACCGTGGTGGTGTATTTAGCCTTTAGAATAGAAATCGGAAGCCTTGGGTGTCGTTCGAGTACTTGTTTTCTTGGTCTCTCGTCCTTGACACTCTTGAAGCGTGTTAGTGTTTGAGGATGCTCTTCCGAGTTGTTTTTTATTCATCCAGTTGTTTCGGACTTCTCTTTCTGGTTCTTGATGTACCTCTTCCAGTGGTTTGCACTTCGCCTCCCCTAGGTGGACCTTCTAGAGTCTTCTTTTTCGTCAATCCGGTGAAGGAGGTCGGCTCGTCCGGGCTAACGCATGGGCCAATCCGGGGACTAGCCGCCTAGCCCCAAGAGGCCGAAGGAAATGACTTGTCTTCTTTTGTGTCATGCCCCATGTGTGCATATAAACTTTTCGTGGGATGCAAATTCCTCGGTAGTGTCCTCATTACGTTTAAGCACTTGAATCTCTCGGCGTATGGTTCAGAGGTTCATGACGTGACCATGTGAGCACGGCACTTTCGGTTCAAGGCCACGCCCAAAGCATGTTCTACCCGAGGAATTCGCGACTGTTAAGAGAAGACCTAGAGCACTATGTTTGCTCGCATGATGATTTTTTGTGTCTTCCTTGCTAGGGCCCCCACTTGAATCTCGCGTATGCCTGGTTCGTAGGTTCTTTGATGGCTCGTATGGTTCTTCATTGTCCAATTGTGCATTCGAGAAACACAAGCTTCACGAAGAAATTTACTATCCAGGCTGGCCTTAAGGAAGATAATATAATACCCGGGTATATGTAGCCAATATCCGGCTATAAGCTCAGCGGTCGTCGATCGGGGCCCGAGGCCCGGTGAGCCTCGAGCCACGACTGGTGCATCCATCCACTTGACGTGTGTAATGGAGTTGTCGCGATCTTTATGCGGTTCACCCATCTTGTAGTCTTGTATGTGTCCGATAATCAATTTGGATGGCTTCTGCCTATATACACACACGCTCCTTGTATTTGTTTGTTGTTGTGGCACCGTGGGATGTCTTGATGTAGTCAAATGTCTCCTGATTCTTCATCGGAGGGATGCACGCGATGCTAGCTGATCCAACATGGGTATAGCCCCCTTGAGCCCCAAATTTGACCGATCCACCTTGGCCGGGGGAGTCGTGGTTGAGGGAATCCTTCTTGGCAAGGGCCGACGAGAACCATTGATCTCGAGTCTTAACATACCCATATGTTAGGATCTCGTCAGTCTCCTAAGTGAATAGTGCCCATGCTATGTCCGTTGAGCGTCGGATGGAAATCTAGTTGAACAAAACCCCTGCCTCGTCCACGTTCGATGTTATACGATTCAAAGTCACTATTGGATTAGGTGCCCAATGAGGGTTTGGTCATATGTTAGGACACTCCTAAGTGAATAGTGCCCATGCTACGTCCGTTGAGCGTCGGATGGAAACCATAGCAAAAACGTCCAACACCTTGCCCCGGTGATGAGGTTTGGTCATCCGGACACTCTTGAAGCGTCGGCCCAACACCTTGCCCAGCGTCCGATAACCCTAGTGGCCATCCTCTTCTCTATTTCTTTCACCCTTTTGCAAAATGTGCCAACTCTAAAGTGTCTCAAACACTTGTGCATGTGAGTTCGTATTTTCACAAACATTTTAAAAGGGTTTTAGCGTACTCACTAGGTTCTAATGCACATACAAAGAGTCAATTCACCTAGTGGCATTTAGATAACCATTTTGAACTTCGAGTTCCCCTCTTTATAGTACGATTATCTGTCCTAAACTCGATCACACACTCTATTGTGTCTTGATCGGCAAAACAAAATGCCCTAGCATATACCTTTGGCTTGTGCCCTTGCATTTTGTTTTTCTCTTTCTTCTTTTCTAAGAATTGAGCACTTGATCACCATTTGTGGCCATCACCATCACCATGTGTGCCATCCTTGCTCAATTCTTGCAAGGTAGCCCTGCCCTTGCATTTTTGTGCTTAATCTTTTGGACAGTGGAAACATAAAGCTTATACAATGCAAAGCACAAGTAACATACGACCTACTCTAGTAAATCGAATCAAAACATTGGCCTTATCTTATACCATAGTATTATTGCACTTGTTATAATCTTATACATTAACATGAGACTATACATCGGTGTAATTATTTTTCTTACTATCATGAAAAGTATGATGGATTGCTATAGCATTGTCTTGATAGCATGATGTGGTGCTTTCTTATTAATCATGATGTGGGAATTTGGAGGCACTATGACTAGATTTCATAGGATAGGCATACCCGACAGCCACGTAAGGACACTTACAAACATAATAATCATATCACACAATTAAAAATTCAAAAACAATTAAAAAAAGAAAGGCATCTTGTAGTGCCTACAACACGTATCTAGCTGACATCGCGTGTCATATGCTGCTATGATTACATTTTTTGTCTTCCATGAGCCACTAGGACATGCGATGCATGCATACACCAAGATAGGCATACCCAACGAGCCACATAAGGACACTTACAAACATAATAATCATATCACACAATTAAAAATTCAAAATGAATTAAAAATAAAGAAAGGCATCTCGTAACGCTTACAGTGCGAACATAGCTAGCATCAGGTGTCACATGGTGTTGTGGTTACATTTTGTTCTGTCTTCCATGAGACGGCAAGACACGCGATGCACACATAGTTGTCGGGATTTCAGACTTATCATTCCACCACCAAGCACGTAAGGACACTTACAAACATAATAATCATATCACACAATTAAATATTCTAAAAGAATTAAAAACAAGAAAGGCAATCTTGTAACGCTAACAACGCGAATATAGCTGGCATCGCGTGTCATATGCTGCTCTGGTTACATTTGTTCTGTCTTCCATGAGACGTCACAGGACACGCGATGCACACATAGTCAGCGGGATTTCAGACATCATTCTACCACACTAGAAATAAATATTTTCACAGATATATCACACAAAATGAAATTATGGTAATAGCGACCAACTGACACACAACACAATCACAGTAGAAGCACTCAGCCCACGGTATCATCCATGTGTCCATCCAACTCACCTCCATGGAACGCATCCAATATCCAATTCCATGTGTGTGCTACACAACTTGTGCAATTATCAATTCCAAACAAAAATCATCTTTCTCTCCCAAAGAAAAAGAAAACGATAGCAATTCCGAGAAGGAAAAATAAATGCAGTGCATGACCGGAGCAGAGCCTTGCGGTTTCCGAGGCTATTTTCGTCACTCCTACTAATCACAATGTGGGGATTTGGAGGCATTTATGACTAGATTTTATAAGATGGGCATACCCAATGAGCCACATAAGGACACTTACAAACATAGTAAGCATATCACATAATTAAAAATTCTAAAAGAATTAAAAGAGAAAGACATCTCGTAACGCTTACAACACAAATATAGCTGGCATCGCGTGCCATATATGCTACTGTGGTTACATTTGTTCTATCTTCCATGAGACAGGCCGGACACGCGATGCACACATAGTCGATGGGATTCAGACTATCATTCTACCACAATTGAGATAAATATTTCCATAGATATATCACACAAAATGAAAATTTGATAATAGGGGCCAATTGACACACAACACATTTAGACTAGATAGGCATACCTAAAGAGCCACGTAAGGACACCTACAAACATAATAAGCATATCATGCAATTAAAAATTCTACAAAAATAAATAAATAAGAAAGACATCCCATAACACTTACAACACAAATATAGCTGGCATAGCATGCCATATGCTGTTGCGATTACATTTGTTCTGTCTTCCATGAGACGGCAGGACATGCGATGAACACATAGCCAACCGGTTTCGGACTTATCCTTCTACACCCTTGAGATAAATATTTTCATAGATATATCACACAAAATAAAAATTTGATAACAGCGGCCAATTGACCCACAACAGATTAAGACTAGATAGGCATACCCAAAAAGCCACGTAAGGACATTTACAAACATAATAAGCATATCACAAAAAATTCTAAAAGAATAAAAAAAATAAGAAAGACATATTGTAACGCTTACAACATGGATATAGCTGGCATCGCGTGTCGTGTCATATGCGTTTGCGGTTACATCTGTTATGCCTTCCATGAGAGAGCAGGACATGCGATGCACACATAGCCGACGGGTTTTCAGACTTATCATTCTACCACCCTCGAGATAAATATTTTCACAGATATATCACACAAAATGAAACTTTGATAATGGCAGCCAATTCACACACAAGACATTCAAACTAGATAGGTATACCCAATGAGCCACATAAGGACACTTTATCATGTGTTTGGTTTGGGAGCTATGTGGGATGGGTTAGGTCCATTCTAGTTTTTTTGGGTTGGGTTGAACCCACCTCGCGTTTAGTTAGGGGGATGGAGCCATTCCAATTTCTTGTTTGGTGTGAGGGATCGGATGGGTTGGAATGGATGGCATTCTAGACAAGTGAGCTGTTGTTAGATATGGGACTCAGCTGTCAACCAACATTCCATTTTCTTCCACCTCCTAGGTCGGACTAGCGCCGCCGCCAGCTGCCCCACGCTAGCTCGACCCACGCCACGGCTTGTCCGGATCTTGTCGCGCGCCACCATAGCCGAGGGCCGGAGCTCGCCCCACGCCATGGCTAGGGTTGGAGCTCACCCCACGCTACCATGGCCGGAGGGCCGAGCTCTCTCCATGCATTCGGCCGCCGCGCCCCGCCCCGCACTGCCCTGCCGGCGGACGGCGCCCGCCCACGCATCCCTAGCTTGCCCACACCCGCCACCACCTCCCTAAGCGCCCGAGCACCCGCGCGCGGCCAGTCGCCCCTGCACGAGACGGAGTAGAACGACGTCGATGTGGGTCGAGCTCGTCCCCTCGAATCGGAGGGACCATTCCAATCCGCATATGAGGGTATATTCTCTCCTGGGTTTGACCCAAACCCACACGGCTCCTCAACCAAACACATCTCCATCTAGGTCAAACTCAGGATATCCTGGTTCAACCCTCAAACCAAACACATGGTTACAAACATAATAAGCACATCACAATTAAAAATTCTAAAAAAATAAAAAACATCGCGTGTCATATGCGGCTGCGATTATAATTAGAAGTGTTGTTTTTCATGAGATGGCAGGACACGCGATGCACGAATAGTTGATGGGGTTTCAGGCTTATCATTCTACCACCATTGCCATGAGATGGCAGGACACACGATGCACACATAGCCTACGGGTTTCAGGCTTATCACTAGACTAGGTAGCGTGCTCGTGCGTTGCTACGGGACAACTAAACTTTTGTACTAAAAACACATGGATCGCATGATAAGATAACAATAATATGGCCGTTAAAGTGACATTTAATTCAAAAAGCAAAGTTCGTGAAATTAACATAGAGCGCGGCATCACAGACTCACCAACTCTACTGATTTATCTCAACTCTGATTTTTTTATGCCTATAGGCTACAACAAATGAAACTATACACCAGCATAAAGTACCATGAAAAATAGAGCCTTGAGAGACCCGCTTGTGATTGTGTGACACTGAGATTGCATACAAACAGGCGTGCAGACTATTTGTGCATGATAATCTGACTTCCAAGAGCAGTAGCGGTGGTAGCTGTAACTCTGCATACATAAAAGTAAATGGATAATGAGTTAATAACGTTGCTTGTTCAAAAATGGCTTGCAAAATCTCAATGTTATATGTATACATCGGCACATCAGTAGGGCTCACAGAGTTGCAAAGACATGTCCCATTAAGTAACAACGTTTGACCATGCATGATAACAATTCATGAAAAAAAAAAAAAATCAGAAGATCGATCAAACTATCATTTCAGTCCTGTCTAATCTTTACTATAAGTAATCAGTACCATTTTTTTGGGTATAAATAGCAGCAGCCTAGTTTGAAGAGGACAAACTCAGGTCATGCACAGTACCATAAACAGACTTACGAAAACTATGGGGTATCTATGAAACAGTGCACGGCGACATCACTTAATCACCTGAATCGGATTGACTGCTTCAAAAATCACTGTGAGTGCTGGTCACCTAACGCCAATGCCGTACAAGAGATGCATCATGAGACAAAGAAGAGAAGAACCTGCATAGAACAGACATTGAAATTAGAATGCCAGTAACTATTTTCATCCTCCCGAGTGGATTTCTAGGTTGTACATTATTTATTTATTTTGAAACATATCATTTCATATAGAAGATTGCAAAAAAAAAAAACCAACGCAACCTATTTATGATATGGGCTGTAAAGGTATCCCTAGTGATTTAACATTCCAAAATATCCTCATCAGCAGTTAAGTACCCAACATATATAGTAGATCAGTTCTAAATTGCTCTTAGGTGCTGCCATGCAAATCAGAGATTTGTAAAGAGCTAAACTACGACCACTTATGACCAGTAAGCTAATCATGTACATATCATATATTAATCAAAGTATCAGTGCGTTCTCATGATTGTAACTAAATCATTTTTTCTTTAACAACTGCAAGATAGTGTTACGTTCATTATCAGGTAGCGAGCTAGTAACCACAAGGCATGAGAATAGATGAATCACCTTTGCTAGTGATTAGAGATGGAGTTGTCGGCGTACTTGTATTAGTTCCAGATTCTGGATCTGGCATAAAATTATTTAGTATATGCACTTGTACAATGGACTTAATTCTACAAATAAACTAAGCGCATGAGAAGAGATGAATCACCTTTGCTATGGCTGAGATGGAGTCGATGGCGTACTTGTATCAGCTCCAAACACTGGAGGTAACAGAAAATTATTTAGTATCTGTATTTATACAGTGGACTTAATTCTACAAGTAAACAAAGCTCATTCTGAATAAACATAGATATATTTATCTCGATAATACTTGAAGAATGGATCATCAATACAAGTTTAACTAAACCAAAATAAATTATCTTGATAACTTGTTGCAATTTATTACTGAACCAAGGGATAACACAGACTACTTATGGTATACAAAGGATTGGAAAACACTGATTCAAGTCTAAAAAAGGTTTAAAAAACATTTTATTCAGCTCTAAACTGATTCGAATTTTGATGGAATTTCTGAATGTTGATTTGTGGACCTCCTGGTGGGCTAGAGATGTTTAGGATAGTAAACTACAGAGGCAGTAAGGTACCAACATGAGTGAAAGATCTTAGTTTGTTTCAGCAATACTTGACCGAGCTCCATCTAGTTGGTTGTACAATGTGTGAGGAATTTCCTGATTTTTCTCATTTCAGGGCTCTTCAGGTTCTTCACTTGATTAGGCTGCATAAATTGTAGCCCTCGTGTCAACTACTTCTATTTCATTATTAGGAATTTTAGAACACATAGCCATGGTCAAAGCTAACTTAAACAGGAGCATGTGGGAGCAAGGTAACTACACCATAATCAAAGTCGTTGCCGCATGTCTAAAAAATTTCTCCAACCCAGATTTGGTGCTACAAAAATATGAAATTGTAGATATCTTTAATCAAGTCTGCTATACATTCAAGTCTGCAGATATCTTTTATTTGCAAGGTGCTGATTCATTTCAGATTAAATAATAACTGTGTTCAGGTAAAAGGAATGAACAATTGACTGATTTGATTTGAGGAAAAAGTTCAGATAAGGTATTTGTGGTGAGCTCTGTGGACTGATGTTTTAGTCCTTTCTCTTTGACGAAGGTAGCATGTCTGCAGCAATACACATGTCAAAGTTGTCGGCAATGGAATGCAATAATGAATAACAAATTCTTAAGCATGGATATTCCCTACTTGACTTCCCTTCTTCCACCTGGATACTCTGGCTAAGAGACCTCCAGAGAAGAAGTTTGAATGGATAAGTATAGACTATAGACCTCAGTATTCATTTGTGCTGGATAGCCAAACAGCCAAGAAGCATGGCAAATAGCCAGCTCGTGATGCATGACAAATAGCCAAGAAGAAATTGGAAGAATGGTGACCTACTGCCAGCTAAAAGCTCTGTTAGATCACTAAAAAAACAGTAACTCGCTACAAGTGTGCAGCTGTTAGCTTTGGGTGCTGATGTCCAATAATAGCTCAAATATTTTCACGTTTCCTAATAAACTATGTCACAGAACAGTCTATATCATCCATGAAATTAGATCAAGCTACAACAAACTTTTATTTTGAGATGAGCCTTGAATCAAACTGAAATCGATATCCTCCTATCTTTTACCAAATTGTAACCGGTGGTAAAGTTATCTTTTACCATTGACTCGTTAAAATTTCAACCGAAATATAATTTGTCCCAAAAATTAAAGTTCCCCAAAAACCATTGACTGTTTCCTTGCGCTCTGTATTTACATAATTATAAACTAAAATGCCTTCTAAATCATTGGCCCTGAACATGGATTTATGGATTATTGCAAAGTACTGCTTCAGGGAATCGAAGCAAAGTAGTCCTGGTCAAGATCAATTAATAAGGCAATGATTTAGGGAGGTGAGGTTATTGAAAATTTTCTGTTTTTGTTTCGATTAATCATAGTCAATTTGGTTAAAAACTTTCCAGTTTGTTATTAAAATTACACGTAAAAGTTGGTTTTCTTTTGGTAAGCACTCAGCACTACTTGAGTGAATTATGATCTGAAATTTAAAGCACGACACAAGCTCTTTTACTACAGTATAGTATGACAGATGCATTTCATGCTAACCAAATTTCACAGTTTCTAATACCTTCAAGATAATCAGCATAGTTATTAGCTAGGTGCACTGCATGGTCAATGGAAACCAAATGCACAAGGTCTAAAATGCCAGTAGTATGCACGACCATTCTAAATTTACCGGTTATCTCAAGTACTAAATGACAGCATATATCTTTAAAAACTATCAGCAATTGCATCCACACTCAATACTAAACAATCAGTTTCAATCAAGACATATATCTCACCGGCCTCTTTAAATTATAGCATATATCTCTAAATATTTGTATGCAAATCAACTTCATGTTTCCCAGACATGTCAATTGCATCCACACTCAATACTAAACAATCAAGACACAGAGACAGATATATAAAAAAAAGACTTGTCACAAAATATTAATGGGTGAATTACTGAACTTAATAGTTGACCTTCACATGGCAAAGAAGGAAATGACATATTGATATGAATTGGCAGAGTTTCTCCTAATTTTAGATCTCAGACATCTGCAGACAGTATCAACTGGTGAAGGGTTCATGATACAGATGTTGGGAAGGATAAGCTTAATGAAAAGAAAATGACTTCGCATAATCTTATCAATGATAATGCAGAGGCAGTATCAAGCTGGCGAAGGGTTCATAATACGATGTTGGGAAGGATAAGCTCAATGAAAAGAAAAATGACTTTGTCATAATCTCATCAATGATAATTAACGAAACTACAACATCGTGAACACATGGGTAGTTGAACAATGAAATTGATTTATCTAATGTTTCATATAAAATAAATGAATTGCCATCAAAATAATTCTTTGATCAGGTTGCTGGTTGATGCTTGAACTCAGCCCCACATGCCAACCGCAAAAAAAGAAATGGAAGCATTTACTTTGGATAAGGCCCTATTTTCTTGGCATATTCACAGTGCCTCGAAAAAACTAAAAGATATTGAATTTTAAGGGGAACAAAAGTCTCTGTGAATATTACATCGAAAAGTTGCATATAGCAGTCAAACATGAAAAATATAAGTCATGACCAATCATACGATGCACGGTGTAGGTCTCATGAGATGCACGGTGTAGGTGGTAAGATAAAACTACGCAGCTCATGCATGAACAGTGTAATCATTATAAGTGGAGAATTGTCACTTTGCCAAGATATCGATGATGTGCAAATTAAAGACAAACCTCGAAACCATATACTTAAGCAATCATTTGCAATAATTACGAAACATAGGGTCCCCATAGATCATACCAACGCGCTTGAGTAAGTCTTCTTCAACAAGTGCTCCTTGCATGTGGAAACGCATTGAGGCTCTTCAGAGCGGTGGTGGTGATCGAGTAAGCGGCATGGGTGTAAGCATGCACACCCAATAATTTTGCAAAAGAATTGAAGTTAGGGGCATAATACAAGCATAATGCGCTTGTGATCGATCGATCGACTGTTAGGGTTTGGGTGCTCGATTTACGCGACAATGAGGTCCCACCGTGCCCACGCATGGATTCACGGGAGGGAGCATCATATCGCCAAGAGAGAGGCATTTGGGGCTATGGAAGAAGGAAAGGCGGGTTCAAAACAAATGTCGCACTAAAAAAACCGTGAGATCGGAGCCCACGCTTTGTTCTTTTTAGTTGTAGGAGAATCACTCAGCCCATGGTATGATCCATCTATTAGTATCCAATTCCATATGCTACACGACTTGTGCAATTATCAATTAAAAAAAACCATATTTTTTCTTCGAAAGAAGTATAGAACGATGGCAATTCCGAGAAGGAAAAATAAATCTCGGGCAAATCTGAATCGAGGGGAGAGGAGGAGAGCCCCCCACGGTTTCCCAGGCTATTTTCGGGGCAGCTCCCCAAAACAAATGTCGAGTTAAAAATAGGGTTCATGGGACCCGGTATGATCCATCTAAGTATCCAATTCCACCGGCTACATGACTTGTGCAATTAGCCCCATCTTTTTTTTTCCGAGAAGTATAGAACGATGGCAATTCAAGAAGGAGCAAAATAAATGCGGCGTGGGACAGGAGGAGGAGGCCAGGCCCCACAAAACCCGGGGGAACACAACAACCCTCGAGACCAACGCCTGTTCAGCTTGCCCCCATAAACTATACTTTTAAAAACCGTCTTTAAATAATAAATAATTTTTTTCACAAACAAATTAACCGTAATACTTTCTGCCGTGGTTATCAGCCAAGCCAACCGAGCACAACCCACAGCCACGGCACCCACCCCGCCCGAAGCTGATTGATGCTGAGCGCAGCCAAATCCAGCCAGCCATAGGAATATCGGCAAGAATTCTACAGCGTGCCCGTTTTCCCCTCCCTCTCCTCCCTCGTTCCGGATCCGCCGCCGCAGCCTTAGCGGGGCCCGTCGCTGTCGCTCCGCCTCCCGCTCGCTTGCCGGGCCCGACACGCCCGCCGCCGCCTCCGCCGCCTACGGCGCCTGTGCAGGGCCGCCGTGGGGAGTGCTCTGCTGTGGGCTGCCCGGCGATGGACCGGGGTGAGCGCCTGGGCCGCGCGCTGGACGCCTTCGGAGGCGACCTGTGGGCGCTGGTCGACGCCGCGCTGGACGTGGCCGCGCGGGACCGCCCCGACGAGCTGCGCGCGCGCCGCGACGGCATCGTCGAGCGCCTCTACGCCGCCGCCACCGCCGGCTGTAGCAACTGCGCCGGGCGTCCGTCGCCTCTTGCTGCTTTAGCAGCGGCGTGGCTGGATGAGGAGGGCGGCGAGGAGGCGGCTCCGGCTTCTCCAGTGGTGGAGGCTGACGCCCAAGCCGGTGGCGCAGAGGAGCTCGGCGCCGGCGCCAGCGCTCCCGGGCTCGAGAGCAAGATCGTGGCCATCTGGGACTTCTTGGATGACCCCAATCAGGTCCCCAAAGAAGCCATTTTTACCACCACGCAACGCGTATTTGCTCCAAATGCGTGGCCTTTTTCACGCAAACTGTGCACGCTTGTGGTGTTTTGTCACAGCCCGAGGACGAGCTGGTGCGCTTGCTGCAGAACCTGGCAGACATGGATGTCACCTACAACGCCCTCCAGGTCAAGTTCTTTTCGCCATTCTGTTCTTTCATCACTTTTGTTATTTGGCTTACACAATGGGTGGTCCAATCGGTTTGCTTGCTTGTTTGAGATTGAGCAGCAGCAACTGCCATGGGAAGTGTAAAGTTTTGAACCTTCTATTCGTGTTCGTGCAGGCGACTGACATCGGGCGACAAGTGAATGGTCTGCGCAAGCACCCTTCCGCTGAGGTCAGGCGACTGGTGAAGCAGCTCATCAGGTGATGAACATGGACACGGACACTGCTAAACTAGACAGATGATTTTCTGTTTTGAATATGCTGCCTAATTATCCTCTTTTGTGGAACCTGGTGTTGCTTGCAACTTGAAGGAAGTGGAAGGAGATAGTGGACGACTGGGTGCGCCTGCACAATTCGGGCGGTGACGGCAGCGCCACGGTTATGAGTATGTCACTCTGTAGATTTTTACAGTCTCTTTGGCTCAAGATTGTTTGGAGATATTTTTTTTATCCTGTTCTTGATAATCCTGATTGTTCTTGATAATCCTGATGGGTGGAAATCGGTTGCTTTGATGACAGCAGCTGATGGTGACTCTCCAGATAAAATCCAAGGCAGGAGCCACCAAAGCCCTCGGGTAACTTGTCTTGCTTAGAGATTACTCTGAATAAATAAAACCTCAAGCTTTTTTAGTGATTCCCGTCTGTAGAAAGCTTCTTTCTGTATGAAGCATCGTGCCTGGAATATTCCCTGCTCTATTATTCCCCTGTTAGTTTGCCAGACGATCAGCCTGTTCGCTTGTTGGTTTCTGCCAGGGCTTATCAGCCAGCCAACAGTGTTTTTCTCTCACAGCAAACCAACATCAGCCGGGCTTATGAGCCCAGAAACCAACCAGCGAACAGGCCGGATGACAGCTCTTAAAAGGGCTATTATCCATGCTTTTCTCATGCTGAGTAAACTGCTAGCAGTAACAGATAATGGATTTTGCGATGACAGTAGCTATTATCAATGGTGACACCTCTGTACTTTATTAGAGTCTGTACGTTTACCTTTTCTTTATTGATTGTTGACTATGTAACAAAGACACCTTCGTTATTCGAACCTTACAGGTTTCAGGATTTCAGTATTCTCCCAGCCCACAGAGGCAAAGTGAGTGCCACATATCATCTTACTCTGACATAGCATTCAGTTTTCGTTTTTTTAATGCAGTAAAAATGTACTTATGGAGGTATGCTCTTTGTTTCTGTGATTTTAGATGGTTCAGAGAGGGCTAACAATGGGTTTGAGTCAACAATGGATGCAAAGCGTAGGGCCAGCCCTGTACCAGCACATCATAATTCCAAGCAGATGAACAACAACCATAATTCTACTACTAGTACATCATCTGCTCCAGCTGTAAGGATTTAACCAGATTTTTCTCCTTAATTCCTTGGTCCCCGTTGCTTTCAAGCCGACAGTTGAGCACTGCATTTTGTTTAAAGTAGTAGTGGCCCTACCAGTATGGATTATGGACCCCAATGAAGCATCTTTTGACCAACTTTGCCTCACATGTCACTACTCATTGTGCAATATTGCTACTCGAAAAAACAAAAGATTGTGTTCCACTTTCAGTGAACAAAACAATTGAGTTGTCAGTTCCTTAGTAAATTGTTTTTGTCGAAAGGAGTCTGGCTATTTTGTTGGATTGATTCAAGTCCGAGAATAACTTTCAGTTTTCCGTGCAGAAAGTGACAAGGGAGCAAAGGCAGAGTCTTTTGGACCTTGACAAGCTTGACTCTGCTAGGAAGAGGCTCCAGGAGAATTATCAAGAAGCACAAAATGGTAAGTTACTGAGTTTATACCTCATCTTGAATTACAGACAGACAACATGATGATATGAAGGAAAATATTGTCTTAGTCTGTTCCTTGTCTTATTGCTTATTGTTCTGGTCATAGTGCTTTCTTTAGCAAGTGATTGAAATGACAAGATGTCATATCTGAAATCAATCTGTAAAATAGGGCCTGATGACACAAATTTGTTAACCTTTCTTTCTTTTCTCTCTCACGATTGCTTTTTTTTTTTTTTTTACAGCCAAAAAGCAGAGGACAATCCAAGTGATGGACATCAATGACATACCGAAGCCGAAGACCAGAAACGCTTTCATCCGCAAGAGCAGCAGCGGTGGGCTTCCGGCGAGGCACCGATAACCTAGCCTTCGTCGGCTAGACATTTGCGCCACTTGCAAACTTGTTCCCTAGAACCGCAACGGGAAAGAAAAGAAACAAACGGTTTCTTGTTCTTTTTTCCTGTGTCTTGATTGCCTAGGCTTACCTCCAGCGTAATATTGTCAGGTACATAAGAGTGAACTCATATGATGTTTCTCGAGGAAAAGGAAAGAAATTAGGCACTGTTTTTTTGCTATACTTTGGTTGCTGATATTGCTGCTGGTCAGTGGTGGATATATATGCAATGTCATGTGTGCAGTAGATGCATCCCAGTTCAGCAGATTCAGCACATGGGAGTGGCAACCTTTAGTATCATGTCCTATATTCCTGTCGCGCTTTGACGGTTTTGCCCCTCCTGCACCAACAGTTCATTGTCCTTTGTAAGCGCTTTGACGGTTTTGCCCCTCCTGCACCAACAGTTCTAATTACTTGTAATTTTTGGGTAAGTAGAATTAATCCATCATTAGTATGCATTATCAAATTATGGACTAATTAGCAAACGGCCTGATTAGTTGTCGTTTTTAGCTGCTATGGCGGTGGCTGTGGCGCTTCGTGCCTGGAACAAACACCCCCTGGGAATTCTCCCAAAGCAAACAGCCTGATCTTGTCGCGCGGTGGCTGTGGCGCTGTGGCTTCCTTGGGCTCTGCAGCAGGTTGTCACGATGCTTGGGATAAATGCCGGCGACAAGCACGCCAAGGCGAGGTCGGGGAAACGTGGGAGAGAGACAATAATAGTTCTATCTATTCGTGAGAGGGCGGGGCACCGTGAAACATGCGAGACTATCTTTTAGCTATGCTACTAGCCTCTTGTCTTTTGCACTATCTAGCGAGTAAAAAATTTAGATAGCTCTAAGCTAGATCATTGAGAACGCTCTCAAGAACAATGGACGTGAAAAAAGAGGACACGAGGATTAAAGATACTAGCATCGGTGTTTTCGGACCATCTAATGAGTAAATTTATATTTACGCGTCTAACTCGGATGGTGTGTTCGGAAGACACAAGGGTTTATATCGGTTCAGGCGGAACGTCCTTACATTCGGTTCGCTGCTGCTCGTGTTATCGCCACTTGGTTTGCAGTAGGGGTTACAAACGGACGAGAGCGAAGAGGATCCTAGGTCTCTGGTGGAAGGAGTGAACGGGTGCTGAGAGCTCGCTTGTCGCTCAGTCGTGTGTTCGTGTCGTGCTCTTGTGTGTTTCTATCTCGTGTCCCGCTTTTTCCCCCCCCTCCTCCATGGGGCGTCCTGCTTCCCTTTTATAGGTGAAGGGAAAGCGCGTGTTACAAAGGAGGAAAATGAGAAGAACGAGAGAGAAGAAGGCTTCTAGGGTTGCCGGGTCCTTCTCCTTCATCATGGGTCCCGCCGATCCTATAGATGTCAACAGGGACGGCTCCATGTCGCGGCCTTGTTCGTCACTAGCGCCATACGTAGGCGTCATCCACCGGTCATGGCGTCCCACTCCGTCCCGGTAGATGTCATGGTGAACTGACGCGTCTGTCAACGTCCGTACGAGGATTAGGCAGAACAGTACCGGCACGTCGGACCCTGTTCCTTGATGTGAATCCCCAGGTATGGCCCATCATAGCCACGGGTTATATCGTGGCGTGCCAGCCTCTTCCCTGGCGTCAAAGTTTTGACCCAGGCCCATACGCTTGGACCTGGAGTGGTTGGCGGCGGTATGGGCTCCGTCGGACGAGACGGAACCCACGTCCTCGACGTCGGGCGAGGCGGAGCCCGCACCCAAGGGGTCGGGCGAGACGGAGCCCGTGGCCTTGGGGTCGGACGAGACGGAGCCTGCGGCCTTGGGGTCGGGCGAGACGGAGACCGCACCCAAGGGGTCGGCGAGACGGAGCTCACGTCCTTGGGATCTGGCGAGACGGAGCTCGTGTCCTTGGGGTCGGGCGAGACGAAGCCCGCACCCAAGGGGTCGGGCGAGACGGAGCCCGCGGCCTTGGACGAGACGAAAACCGTGTCCTTGAGGTTGGGCGAGTACGTCTCGAGCCATCCGGGGAAGTCAGTGTGGGCGCTAACTTCCTTGCTTTGGGTATCCCTAATATCGATACCCGACAGTAACCCCCGAGCATGTGGAGGAGTAGAATACTCCTTTGGAGGCTTTTCCGGAAGGGAGGACTCTAAGGGCCTTGGCCTTCCTTTTGTAGCCCGTGGCGTGTCTTGGTAGGATGGTGATTCCCTTTCATCATGATTGGTCTTATTGGGGGCATGTAATCGTAGGATTTAGGAGGTCGGAAAGATTTCTCTTGATTCTGGTCCCCTAGGATCCGATCGGTCCACCATCGTCCTGCGACCACGCGTTTGGTCTCCTTGCGAGTCCAACTTCCCTAGAGCCCCCACGCGTAGCAGGGGTCCGGTCGAGGGTCGGCTCGTCTTTATGATCATCATCCCTCAAGCATTTTTTTTATCAAACGGAGGGGCTGAGCCGTGCCACGTTTTTCCTCGATGGACGAAACATGGTGCTCGGTGAGCTGTTAACGAGCTAGTCCGAGTGGGGCCCTGGCTTCCCGTTTGTGGGGGTCCGGCATGGGTCAGCTGGTGACCGACTCTAGACTCTTGGCGACCAATCCATATAGTTCTTCGGTCCGTTCGGCCAGGTCCCAAGGGCTCGTTGCCTTTCTATGAGGAAAAACCATGGACTGGGAACCGACCAAGACTTGAACATGGGCCAATAGGCCCGCAGCACTCGTGCGCCTGGGTACTAGCCACTAGTGGGCCCATCCCTTTCCACCCCTCACTCTAAGGGTGCCTCGGAGCGGCTGTGAACCCATCGGTGGGCCAACCTTCGAATTCCTAGTCATGAATGGGCCGTAGGAGCATTTTCAGCTCTGTATCCCTCCTTACCTATGATGGTCCTTGGCCCATCGACCAGGCAAACCGTCATTCGGCGTGTCCTTCATGACGTGGCCAGAGATATCATGCGCACGATCTTCGGAGGGAGGTGACGTGACACGGCACGCAGGGGCGCGTGAATATAGGCGGATAGTTCACCCTCTCGCCCGCTCTGTCCTATAAATAGCGGCCTCCCCCTTCATGTTTCTACACACCAAAACTACAGCCTTACCTTCTCTATTTCTCCGCCGCCACCATTCGGATCTGCCGTGCTTGCTAATCCGCCGCCAGAGTCCTAGATATGTAGCTTCCGCTTCTCCGCCACCACCTTTGCTTCTCCGCAGCCGCCTCCATCCTCCATGAATTCATGGTACCGCTCTGATGTTACCCATGCACGCATGGAGGGCCTCGTCTAGCGTGGTCTTCTCCGCAGGAGGACCGATGCGGTGGAGTGGCTTGTGCCCGGCCATGAGGATGCGCCGGCACCGCTCAATGGCTATGTCATCTCCTTCGTGCCCTTCCATGAGCATAGACTCACGTGGTTCCTCCCCACCTGTTCTTCCGGGGCCTGCTGCACCACTATCAGATTGAGCTGCAGCACTAGAACCCCAACGGGATCCAACACATCGTGGCCTTCATCGCTATGTGCGAGGGGTACCTGGGGGATCGAGCCCTACTTCGAGCTGTGTAGATATTTCTTCTCCATCTCCTTGATTAAGAAGAAGGAGAGAGGCTGGGAGACCTGGTGCCAATGGGATGCGCAGGCATCCACCTCCGGGCATAGCCGGCGGCCGAGTACATGCCCTACCAGTCTCCAGATCCAACAAGGGGTGGCACTCGCATTGTTTCTTCCTAAAGGACGACCTTGCCGCTCCCTTGTCGGTCTTCTCCGGGTGCCTAGTCGAGGAGGCACCACCGTCATGGACCGTGGGGGCAACCCATCAAGGAGAAGAGGAGGCTGTGCGACCTCCTCGAGGCCATCGCGTTCCTAAAGACCCACGGCCTCTACGTAGGGCCAGCTTCATTGGGGAGTATCATGAGAGGAGGGTGGCGCCGCTGATGGCGTGCGTCCTCCCGCTATACGAGATGACACCCGACGCACAACTCATCGGGACGATGCTCACCCAGGGGTTGCTCCGCGATAGCGAGGTCGCGTAGCGCATTAAGGAGGCCACGGGGGAGGCCAACGCCATGTTCTCAATCCCGGGGCATCCCATGATGTGTCCGACATGGGCTTCATTGAGCTGCCGATGGGGTTAGTCTTCCGGGACTCTGTCGCGCTGTTGCCAGAGCATGCGGCCGTGAGGGTGGCGAACCGTGCCATGGATGAACAAAGGAAGAAGAAGAAGAAGGATGATGAGGAGAAGAAATGGTGGTCGAAGCAGCCAGCGAAGCTACAGCGAGGGAAGCGGCGCCAAGGTTCATCGAAAGAAGAGGAGGAAGAAGAAGAGGAGGAGGAGGATGATGGCTCTGAGTCACTCATCCCGTGGGATGATCTGGCCACTAGGGATGAGGACCCGCCTTTGCCACAGGCGGGGCCCTTCCTTGTGGCATGCTAGGGGGCTGGAGGGGAGGACGCGCCCACGGAGCCGGTGGAATCAACCCTCCCCGCCCCGTCCGGACCTTCGAGGGCGGCCTCGGAACTGGCGGAATCAAGCCGCCTCGCCTTGTCTAGGCCTTCGACGGCGGCCTCAGAGTCGGCAGAATCAGACCATCCTGCTCTGCCCGGGCCGTCTATGGTGGCCCTGAAGCCGGCAAAAATAGGTCGCCCCGCTCCGTCTGAGCCCTCAGCGGCGCCTCCAGAGTCGGCGAGAGGCGATCGTTGTGATCCATCCGAGCCCTCTGAGCCAAGGGAGGGCTCTAAGCGGCAATATGCCGACGAGGAGCAGCCGGGGTCAGGCAAGCCGGCCCCAAAACATCCTCACATGATGGCATCAGGGTGAGTCAAGAGTTTTTTCGCCCTTTTGTCTTAACAAATTTTTGCCGTCAACTAACCACCACGTCCCTTGCAGCGTCGGAGGATGTGGGACTCTCCTGCGGCTCACTCTAAAAAAGATCCTCCTCCAAGAAACATGCATGGAGCCAGCTGGCACTGCGACGGTGATGAGCGTGAGTGGCGTTGGTGCGGCCACGGCGTCGACCAGGGATACATAGCTGATGGCTGTGTCCATGGGAGAGCAGGCAGAGGAGAGCGCATTTGGGGCGCCCGTGGCAGGCATGGCGCGGCCGGTCGTGTCCTCGACGTCATAGGCGGGGGCAGCACGACCAGAGTCATCGTCCGTGTAGGTGGCCATGTCCGCAGCGGGGCGGACGGAAGGGGGTGCACCCTTGGCATCCTTCGTGGATGGGGCGATAGGGCAGGACTCCATGTTTGCGTTACTTGCCCCCTCTATCGCTAGAGGAGCCACTCTGGAGGAGCTACCACCGCAAGAGAGATCGGCGCCACTTGAGGTCGGCGCGGGGATGTCCCGGTCTTTGGTCCGGGTGGCTGCCTTCGACGATGCAGCATAGGAGAGGGAATGGGGGAGCGTCCACATGGAAGTTGGGGACGCGGTTCGTGCCCTAACCACCATGCTGAGCTTGATGCATGACATTATCGCCCCAGTTGGCTAGGTATGACATGACCGTCCTTCGACCCTCATGTTCTTTTTCCACGCATCTAAGTCTTGTCTTCTTCGTAGATCCTTATGGCCCACAGCCGGGAGAAGTCCTAGTTCCTTGCCGAGAAGATGCGGTGGAGTGAGGGACTAGCTGTACAGCTTGCTATCGCCGTCAGGAGGTGGGGCTGAGCTTGCCCCTATGACCCAGGAGGTGACCGACCTCCAAGTTAGAGAGAAGGATGCTCACGACAATGCCCATAAGGCCGAGGAGAAACTCGAGGCCCTGATCGAGAGGGCGCGCACGGACGCCGTGGATGCTGAACGGCTAAGGAAGGAGTGGGAGGATTTGCTCTGGGCCATAGAGGAGCTCCACACGAGGATTAACATGTCCTGCTAGGAGCGCGCTGACGCTTAGTAGCAGATCGACCACCTCGAGGATGAGCTTCAGAGAGAGAGGAACCTAAAGGTTGCAGCCGAGGGCGTGTCCACCGGGCTTGCCACGAGGTCGGTCAGCGCCAAGAAGAGGTACGGCGCCTAGAGGCCGAGGTGACCCGGTAGCGCGATGAGGTGCGTAGGCTTCGGGCGGATGTGAACGGTAAGTCTCCGGTTTCCCTTATTGTCTTTCTCCCTAGAATCCGTGGTAAGCCTTTTGACACGGTCGGTATGTGACTTGGGCAGGTCTCGACGGCAAGCTCAGGGCAGAGGTGGTGAAGAGCCGTGGCCTAGAGAAGGAGCTCAGCGAGGTGAAGGACATCCTCTAGAAGGAGAGCAATGAACATGACAGCCTACACATCGTTGTCCAGCTGGTCTGATGATGAGCTCAAGTTGGCCTCGGAGCAGAGACAAGCTCACTCGCGGTTCGTGCCACCCGGATCATGGACCGGGCATGTGACATGGCAAGGGATGCACTTCGCTTTGGCGTTCACCTCTCATTCGTGATTGCCCATTCTCATTATGAGAACATCGATCCAGCGACGATGAGCTAAGGCTTCGTGCCCATCTATACCGACGTCGAGCTGGACGACATCGAGAAGGAGGTGCCCCCCTGGCGCATGACCTTTCTGCCAAGATAGAAGATGAAGTCATCCCCTTGAGGGGTTAGTTTAGTCAGATAGGTCAGGCACCGCATTTGTAATAAGCGGACAAGTTTCAACCCTTTTGTTTTGTTTAAACAAGCTTGTTCTTTTGTTTCGGTTGAACAAATTTGTTCTTTCTCCCTTTTAATGTCTAAAAAGGGGTTAATGCGTTCTGACCCTTCCTATTTTTAAGACTGTAGAGCTCGAGGTGTGGGCAAAAAACTCTGATCACGCTGGTAAGCAAGAGTGCCGTAGCCGTCCGGGGCATATGTTTCTTGCAGTCCGACCAGTTTGCTTTAGTGTTCGTTTCCACAAACCTTGCCTCTAGGTTTTTAATATGGGAAAGGGTCGGGCATGGCGTCTATTTCAGAATGGATATATATACCCTTATAAGCCCCTCGAGTGAGGCCCACCCCTTATCATTGCCGGGGTTGAGTTTCACTAAATATCAAGGAGATGATAGCGAAACTGGTAAGAGAAAGCGTCGGTCTGAGTTTCCCCAGTCGGGGTCGGGAGGCCCGAGCCCTCGAGCCCCATTGGGCTTGGTAGGGGTCGGTCGAGTATCATGCATCACCCCATCCATGGTTTCCGCAACGGAGGGGTTGAGCTAATGTTGCTTGCCTCGATGGCTCGAGTGTCACGCTCTATGAGCTCGCTAACAAGCATGTCCAAGTGGAATCTGGGTCTGTCATTCATAACAAGGTCAACATAGACCTCATGTAGCATTCCACTGCTCGTTAACCCGCCTCCCGATAGATGCCCGAGTCATTATAGAGATCGACTCTGGTGGCCCACTGGCCTCCCTCGATGGAGATTCTGTGGGCATGATTTGAGGTTAGGATTGAACGAGAAGGTCGAGATGACCCTGTCCGCTTCTAAGTGGGTTGGGCAGCCCGAGCCCCCAAGCCCCATTGTGTTCGATAGGGGTCGGTCGAGTTTCATGCATCACCCCATCCACAGTTTCCGCAACCGGAGGGGTTGAGCTAACGTTGCTTGCCTTGATGGCTCGAGTGTCGCGCTCTGTGAGCTTGCTAACGGGCATGTCCGTGTGGAATCCAGGTCCATCGTTCATAACGGGGTTAGCATAGCCCTCATGTGGCATTCCACTGCTCCTTAACCCGCCTCCTGATAGATGCCCGAGTCATTTTAGAGATCGGCTCTGGTGGCCCACTGACCTCCCCTCGATGGAGATTCTATGGGCATGGCTCAAGGTTCGGATCGAACGAGAAGGTCAAGATGACGCTGTCCGCTTTTGAGTTGGTCAAGCAAAGGCCACTAGGGCTCATCTATGTTTTCTCCCTAGCTCTATTTGACGCGAGGCATTCTCAAGCCTTTGCAGGCCAGCCTTTGAACCCCGGTCAATCGCCGCTCATGTTGAATGAGACGACTACCGCTTCGTGACGTGGAGTGAAGTGAAGCATTGTAATGCGATAATTGCATATGTGATGCTTGGATGTATGAGATGAATGTATGGATGAATATATGACTGAATGTATGAATGTATGTATGAGAATGGATGAATGAATGCTCATGCTCTAGAAAAGTAAAGTGGGGGTTGGTAAAGTTACCTCAGCGTTGTATGTATCAACTGGCGAAGGGTTCTATGGGGATGCAGCGCTGTAGGATCTCGGTGTGGCTTTGCCTGTAGAGCTCGCCCTCAATAACGACAAAGGACTTGGCACAACGCGCAAGCCGATGAGCCTCCATTTTGTCTAGTCGGCAATGCCTCACGGAGGAGGTAGTCGAGGTAAGGTGTCCTCCAGTCGGCCAGATGCGACTCGAAGTAGTGACACAACTTCCTCTTGGTGATAAGGACGGCGTATAGGAGTTTCTAGATTTGAGGGTAGCGAGTCTTGGAATCAGACAAGGCCTCGCTCCCGATAACTACAAGTACATGGGAAGGGACTCAAAGCGATGGATGATGTTGAGGGCGTGTCCCTCCTCTTCCCGCTCTACCACCACTGTGTAAACTTGTCTATGGCGACAAGCAAGTGACCACTCTTGAGAGGTCTGACGTGGCCACAATGTAGAGCAGGAATGGTTCCACGTCGGTTGGGGGGGACCAGGATCGGGGCCTTCGTCAGGAGCTGCTTGACCTTTGTCAAGTGCCTCCTAGGCCTCGGCGCCCATTCGAAATGGTCGACTTTCTTCAGAAGTAGATAGAGGGGGAGACCTCATCCGCCGAGGCGTGAGACAAAATGGGTGACCGTGGCGAGGCACCCTGTAACTCGCTGTTCCCCCTTTATGTTCTGAATCTGGCCCATCCTTGTGATGGCCGAGATCTTCTCTGGGTTGGCTTCGATGCTGCGCTTGGAGACGATAAAACCCAGTAGCATACCCCTCGGGACCCCGAAACGCATTTCCCAGGGTTGAGTTTGATGTCGTTTGCTCGGAGCTTCATGAAGGTTTGTTCTAGGTCGGCTACAAGCTGGTTAGCTCATTTGGACTTGACCACGATGTTGTCTACGTAGGCCACAATGGTTCACCCGATGAGGTCCCTGAAATACTTGAGCATACAATGCTGGTATATAGCCCTCACGTTTTTAGACCGAACGACATTGTGACATTGCAGAACGATCCGAATGGGGTGATGAAAGATGTCGCGAGCTGGTCGGACTCATTCATCATGATTTGATGGTACCCGGAGTACGCATCAAGGAAGCAAAGGGTTTCACACCCTGAGATTGAGTCGACTACTTGGTCCATGCGTGGCAAAGGAAACCGATCCTTTGGACATGCTTTGTTGAGACCCGTGTAGTCAACACATTCTCCATTTTCCACTCTTTTTCATACAAGAACGGGATTGGCTAACCACTCAGGGTGGTATACTTCCTTGATGAACCCGGCCGTAAAAAGCTTCACAATCTCCTCGCCGATGGCCCTGTGTTTCTCCTTGTCGAAGCGACACAGGCGCTGCTTCACCAGCTTGGAGCCTGGCCTAATTTTCAAGGCATGCTTAGCGACTTCTCTTAGAATGCCTGGCATGTCGAGGGTCTCCACGCAAAGATGTCTCTGTTGGCTTGGAGGAAGTGGGCGAGTGCACTTTCCTATTTGGAGGAAAGCATGGTGCCGATGCACATCACTTTGTCCTCGGAGCCGCTGGGGTCTATGAGGACCTCCTTGGCGCCCTCTACAGGTTTGAAAGACCCGTCCGACCGCTTGGGGTCGGGCACTTCTTCGACGACCTCCTCCTTGATGGCCACAAGCTCTTTGGAGGCGACAATTGCCATAGCGTGTTCATAGCACTTGACCTCGCACTCATAGGCGCGCTAGAAGGAGGTGCCGATGGTGATGACCCTGCATGGACCTAGCATGTTCAACTTTAGATAGGTGTAGTTTGGGACGACCATGAACTTTGCATAGCATGGATGTCCTATGATGGTGTGGTAGATCCCATGGAACCCGACCACCTCGAAGGTAAGGGTCTCCATCCTATAATTGGTCAGATCCCCGATGGTGACGGGCAAATCGATCTGCCCAAGTGGCATGGCCTGCTTTCCAGGCACAATGCCACGGAAAGGCACCCCGGTCGTCTGGATGCTTTCCAGGCACAAATGCCTCGGGGCCGTGCCGCTGGTACTGCTTGCCTCTGCGCCCATGCCGCGTCGTCGTAGCTGCCACTACCATCACATCACCATGCTGCTCGCCTATAGCTACACTACGCTGTGTCATTGGCCTGCTTTGATGCCATGCACATGAGACCATGTCACCGTCGCCTTGCCATTTATGGCACTACGGTGTGTGGGTCACATCGGCAGCGAGCACGTGGCTGCTGGCTATGCGCCAGGCCAGGCTTGGCTGCCACTACTCTACGTCATGTGCACGTACTGGCTAGTCACACACAGGACTACACTCTACCTTCTCTATCACCTTGCATCACCCTGTAGCACGCGTTCACAGCCGCTCACCTCACCTACCCGGCTCCGGCTTGTACTACCCCCTACCGCATCGTGACGCCACGGTGCCGTGTACACATGACCGCATGGGCACTCCTAAAGGCTCCATCTGAGCATTCAACATGCAACCCTGCCCTCGCTCATGAGGTTGTGTCCTCGTGCTGCCATGCCTTGTCGTGTCTTGGTCGGCCCACGTTAAGTCGAGGCCGCTATCCACAACATAGCAGCGAAAGCACACCATTCCTTCCTTTCAAATTCACCAGCACCAGTGGGTGGCATGGGTAGTCAGCTACGTGCCCTATTCTCTTCAAGCCTGGCCGATCACTACCGATAGGCAATTTGGCGTTTTGCTCGCTGCCGGTCGTGGGCGCCGCCGTATTAGTAGGTTGGGAGGTAAGGCATGTAGGAGTGGTAGCAGTTCGATTGCTTGTAACCCTACACTCGCCTTGACTCCCTCTATCCGGTGCTCGCACTGTTTTGGCTAGGGAACTCATCGATGACGTGGTGAAGCACCGGTGTCCATCGCAGAGCGCCGTCGCCCCGCTCGGGCACACGTGGCCAGACCACCACAGCGCTTCCTAGCTTCAACCGTCAGTAGGGCATATACCACGGTGAGCTACGGATGCTTCTCCGCCATCTCTACCTTGCCATGAGGCGTGGATAGCCGTGGATAGTCGCACCACCGCCGTGGATAGCCGCTCGTCGCTGCAGCCCACGACAGTGTGCCTCCGAGTCCATAACCGCCACCCATCCTTGCATGTTTAGCTCTAGATGGTGGTCGACCCCTTAATGCCGTCGTAGCAAGCCTAGGTTGCCCGGCGTTGCCGCCGGTGTGCCGCGCTGCCACGCGCGGGTACGCCGAGGACCGCCCCGTTGCAAAGGCAACACATCCTAGGGTCTTTAATGCAAAGCGTGAGTTGTAGTAATAGTGTTCCGTTGCTCCGCGTGATTATCCAAAAGCCCGAGCCCTTTTTTTGCAAAACGCGAGCGCGCACGGACGCCCCTGGCCTTGGGCCGTTGCTGGGCCGCCGCGACGCACGCGTAGCTGCGCCGCGATGGGCTGCCGGGCCGAAATGGTCTCCACCGGCCCTTTTCCTTTTCTAAGCATTTTCTAATTTAGCTTCTAGGGTAAATTTGTAAATTCAATATAAAATTGTGTAGTTAACCAAAAATTATGAAACAAATTTTGTTAAGTTTCTAAAATCATGATCTATCGGATAGTATATTTTGTTCACATAGTTTTATAATATTTTCAGAAGTGATCTAATTAAATTGAGATGCTTAATATTGTTAAAATATAAATTTGTAGGAATTGTTGTGATAAATTGGTGATATTATTGGATCTAAAACTTTGACAGTAAATTCCTAACATTATTATGTGCTCGCTATAATTTTTGTAGCTCCATAATAATTAGTTTGCTAGGTAGCTAAATGAGTCCTAGTTCGAAAATATAGATTTAATCAATAGAATGCTGAAACGCCTTGGGATTTTAAAGCTAGAACATTTTTTCGGAGACAACGCCTTGCTTGGTGACATGGATACATAAACTCGTACATTGGTCATTAAAGCTAGCTCGTTAGCTTGCGGAGCATAATCATAATTGAGAGGTGTAGTTGCCGTTGATTAATTACATCTCTGCGTTGCATCCACGTATATTATAATAGGAACAACGATGGATCATGGAGTCAACCGAGGTTGCGGAAAAGATGATGCCTTGATGATCGTGTTGCTATGATGGAATGCTAACTTTTGGTTATATCTTACCCAGACAAGTCCCGGTGCATAACCCTCATTTTGAATGATCACTGGATATATATATGTGTGATGGGCATTTACGTTACAGGATTTATATTGAAACTACATGCATAGATAAACCTACCTATGATTCCTACTAGCATAGGTCAAGTAGCTGCTATGTCTAGGCTATCGGTAGCGTGAGTAACCTACCGTTACTCACAATAGGTGATTATTATTACTCTCATGATAAAATGGTGAAAGGAAATGGAGATCGGGCAGGGATATGGTACGGGTATTGGTGCGTGTAATAGGTTGTGTCCCATGGCCAACGGGGCATAGCTTGCTTACACTGTTTTTCCTATGCATGTCGGTTAAGGACCGTCCGTTGCTATGGATTCTAGTCAGGTCATAGGCTTATTATCCTGAGCACATACTTGCTTATGGGAGCAGGAAGGCTTGTTGCTCTCTTATCATGGGTTCTGGCTCTTTCTGGACCGACTGATTGGAGGTAGGGATGGTGGAGGTCTATGCACCACACTGAGTCTGGGACTTAGGAGTGGGGGCTTGGAGTCCAAGTTTGGATGGGGACCTAGACCCCTTGATAGCAGAGTGATGGGTTGGTCTTGCTTGTGCCTAGGGTATAAGCGGGGCATGTGTTTCGGGGTACCCAGCTGGGATACATTGGTTCGTGAATTGCCATGTGATACGGTATGACTTGGCTATGATCTAGCACCGTAGTAAGAACTGGAATATGAAAGATGGTAAAATGGTTCTGATTGCTTACCACTGCTTGAAAGTAGCACAGGTGCTTACGTAGAATTGTTAGTTAATGAACTAATGATGACTGCTAATGAAATTGAATATAAGGATGCACGTTTAGTAATGCCCCCGCAGATGCAATTACCCACAAGCCATATAGCCTTGCATATCCTTGGAGTCTTTTATTTTCCTCCTGTCGGGTAAGTCTTGCTGAGTACAATTAAGTACTCAAGATTTTATTTCCCCTGTTGTAGGTGATCGGATGATACTTAGAGCTGACTCTTGTGTGGGGAAGCCTCTTGGTGGGCTCAGCGGAGATTCCTTTCGCGCTATGATCGTAGTGTTTATTTATAACCCTCATGAAAGGTTTTTATAAGAAAAGATGTAAAATCTATTAGCATCTCTTGTATATAAATGTCCGCTATCTTAATACTCCACCATGTCATTAAATTAATCTTGCTTCCTCTATAACTCTGATAACATTGCTATATTCCGCTGTTATAATAAATTGAGGTAATATTCTGGTACTGTAATAAAGTGATGTAAGAAATGACTTAAGAATGTTGTAAGCTTTATTCTCTCATTTATGATCCTGATGGAAAAATGTGGATTTTCAAGTTCTCCCTTGGGGTGTGCTCGATGGAACTGCGTAGTTTAGTGTCCTCTCTTGAGTATTTAGTGTCTAATGGAAGACAAGTACTCCTGGGAGGCATTGGATTAGGTGGTTCTACCACACTCCATCTGTGTCGCTCGCTCGCTCTGCTCGTGGGATGGACCACGCCCTCGCCAGCACTACCCTGGCACACCCACTGCCTCGCCCATGCCACACGCAGGTGAGCCCAACGTGCTAGGCGCTCGCTAGCTCACTCCTAGACTCACGCCTCCCACCACGGACGTGCTCCATCTGCCAGCCCCTACCCATGCTGAGGTCCGTGCCGCCGCCGAGCTCCACACCGGCGACTTCCGCACCACTTCCTGTGGCTTTGAGCTCCCCGTCGCTGAGCCTCCATTCGTCCAAGCAGCAAGCAGATGCTACGCTAAAAGTGCATGCTGCAATAGTATGTTTCAAGTGTTTCAGAGGTCTGTTACAACTGTTGTATATCGATGTTGCAAAAGTAGATCGGGTTGTTGCACATGTTGTGACTATACGCGTATGTTTTAAGTGTATGTCCCAAATATTTTATATGTTCCAGACGAATGCTGCAAGTGTTTTGTCTGGATGTTGCAAAAGTAGATCTGAATGTTGCATATACATGTATGTTGCAAGTGTTTAGGTGTTTCAAGCATATGTTTGCAAGTATTTCATCTGGATGTTGCATATGTTTGTAATAGTTTTCAAATGTTTTTTAGGCGTTTTCACAACTGTTTCAGATGCTTGTTTCAAGTGTTTCGTTGTCTCCTTTTGTATGTTGCAATTGTTGCATCTGGATGTTTCAAAAGCAGATCGGGTGTTGCACATGGGATGCTCGAGGGAAGCGGCCGGCAGTTCGGATGACATCTGGAGCGGCGTGGGCCTACTACTGGTACTCTCACTTACGAGCCCGATGTGCTAGGCACTCGTTCGCTCCCTGTGCGGATAGTGTCCGGACGCTAGCGCCTGAATCTAGCGTCCGGATACTAGCACCCAGATCGGACGTCCGGGCGCTTGCAAGTCCTCAAGGTTGCCAATAGAGAGCGTCCTCCTTGAACGGACCTTGCACAAGCGCTCGGCACGGGAATCTAGGATCCACAGGGGGTCAGGGGCAGATCTAGGACCCAGTCCCTGAGGCCTAGCTGTCTGGGCCGTAGTCATTGGCTCGGTAACACTTATACCCCCATGTAATTTTTAGGCATATAAGAAGGCCTATTGGGAAAATACTAGGGCACGGGATGTTTCAGATTCCACCATGAAGAGTCGAGGATTGAGTGCACCACACCTATCACCAGACACAACACTTGACTCATGAGCATCCACCCGCCTGTCATGGGTTCATTTCCATGATGTTGTTCGACAAGGTTGACATGTCACTACTCCAGAACAGGGAAACACTACCGGTCCAAAGGGCCTATCATTGCTGAACTTTGGAATCGGTAGTGGGTAAACAATAGTGCTTCCTGTGGTTACCACTGTCGATTACTTCACCCAGTAGTGATAGGCTTTAAAAACAAAAAAAAATCCAACAAGCATGCTCGTTATCGCCGCCATCGCCATGCTCACTGGCTTCCACCGCCGCTCAAGCAGTTCATGCAAGAAATAATTCATAAGTCACAGACAAAGGAGGAGGGATTCAACATAATCAAGTCATCCACAAATCGATGCGTAAATCACAAACAAAGGAGAAGGGTTCAACACATCACAAATCAACTCATCCACAAATTTAATTAAACAACATAGAGGGAGGGGATGAAAGGCCAGGAGGGGGAGAGAGTGGAGATGCCATCGGACAGGCCGAGGTTGGTCTCATGCTGGAGGCCGCCCCTCGCCGCTCCAATGCCAGATCTGGTGCCGCGCCCCCAACCATGAGCCATGAGGAAGAAGAAGCCACCGGCGTTGCTCGCTCGACCGCGCTACTCACGCTCAGTCATGCCCACATCATGGTGGATCAGCACCCAGCTGCGCAATCGTGCTCACAACGGTCCCCACCCAATCACGCCCACGATAGCCTCGTGCCCGCGTCAGGCAGTGAGCATGCCGGGGTGGAGCCGCATTGGTTTGTTGTTGTGTGGAGGCGTGGGGAGTAGATCTAGGGAGGAGAAGAAGGTCTAGGGAGTTGGGAGGAGCAAGCGAATATATCTCTAGGAGAGAGAGCGGAGAGAGAGAGAGAGAGAAGAAAGGTGTGGACTGGCTAACTTTGTACATGAGTGAGGAGTTAACTGAGATGAATAAAAATTTTGAGTCCAGAGGCCATGGATCACAACTGGTTTGGTAATACAACCCATCATGATAGACATCACTACCTAGTTGTATTACCAATTGGCAGTGATAATATCCATCAATACTCGGTTGGTAAGAAAATCCGGCAGTGATAAGCCTTTTCCTTACGAACCGGCAATAATGCATCTATTACTGTCATTTTTAAAATTCCAGCAGTGATGGGCCAACACTGATTGTTTATTCTATAGTAGTGTGTGTACCTATGGTGGCTTAAGAACTCAAAATATATGGGGTTTATCCTGGTTTGGCTGTCTAAACCCTACGATCAACATTAGTGCTTCTTCGTGTTAAGAATGCTCAGTCGAGGTCTTACAATGGAGATTGAGGGAGAGAAGTAGGGGGGAAGCAATGTGCTACACTAGTCTAGGGTTTGATCTATAGAGGTCCAATCATTCCTTCTTAGTATGGTTGGGTTCGATCCCTCTCTAGGAGCCCATGCCTATCATTATATACCGGAGGGCCATTGGAGTACAAGACATGATGGTTTCTAGGGTTTCCAAGGATTTCTTGCCCTAGCCTTCTGTCTTCTCCTCCATGGTGCCGCAATTGGCTCCTTTGTCTTGTAGCTGGGGCCGACACTGCTCCTTGATGGTGTCTGTCGCTGTTAGGCGTGGACCGCAGGTGCTATCTGTTGCCATCATGCATTCCATGGATGTGCCTTCTCAGGGCTTTCTTCCCTGCTTGCAGGCTTAGAGAGGAACTACCATCTAGGCCTGAAGTCCTCCACTTCATAGCCATGCGGAGATCCTTGTCCTAACGCGTCATGCCTAGGACATGACCTTGTCCCCAGGAGTGGGCGACACCACCTAACTGTGGTGGAGAGGAAATGGGTGTTCCTAACACCCTGCTGTTCTGAAAGCCTATCATGCTATGTATGCCTAACAAACTCTAGGGCCTGTCCTATCTAGTGTTGCCCGGGGTGAGCACTCGGCCCGAGCCAAGATTGCTACAACTGCGGGGGCTCTTGCTCAGCCAAAACCTCCCTAGGTCAGGAACCCCTATGCCTTGGCTGAGCCCCGAGGTGAAGCCGGCTCAAACGGGGGCTTAGCATCCCTTAGCTCACTCCCTTGACACCGGTGATTTACTAAGGAGTGGACCATCTATGGCCCACCGAGCCATTCCTTGTCTGCTTGAGTGGTGTGCTCGAGCTCACCCGATGGGTGTAGGCCCCAAGCCCATGACCTATTAGGAAAATCAGTCGTGAGGTTAATCGGACTGTCATGCCCTTAATCCAAGGGTTTAACATACTCCTGTTTGACTCCCGTTATTGCTACCACACGTCGGCCGCTGCAATGACTTCATTGTTGCTTGCCGAGGCTTGGGGTCGCGCACCATCCATTGTCTATTGCTCTTGCTTTGCCATCGTGCACGCAACCACGCCTAGGGATCCTGTTAGCCAGGCCCCAACCAGCTACCAGCCGCAGGCCGCCAGGCGACGGTGGCACCATAGGTCGATTTGGCACCAGATTTGGGTTGGAATTGTGAACGGAGCCCTATATCTCAGTTGTGATTCAATCCGCATCATCTCCTCATGGCAAGGCTTGGCTCATTCTAGAGCTACCTTCGCCCCACGACTGCTTCACCCATCTGCAACGCTGTTGTCATGGCACCATGAATCCTAACATCAAACTCATCCTCAATGGGTTGGTCGAAGCGATTCAGCGAACATGGAGCTCAAGCTGGACAAGCGCTTCCCGGCCAGGAGTCACGGTTCGATCAGAAGCTTTAGTTAACATAAACCGGTAACAAAGCTTTAGTTTCACACTTGTTCGTGTCAAAGAAAGAGTGAAGACAACTTGTGTGTACAAATTAGGTTATAAAGGAGGGGTTTGTAACTATGATTTATTACTTTTTTCATACAATATACAACAACAACAAAGCCTTTAAGTCCCAAATAAGTTGGGGTAGGCTAGAGTTGAAACCCAGCAGAAAAGCAATCAAGGTTCAGGCACGTGAATAGCTATTTTCCAAGCACTCCTATCTAAGGCTAAGTCTTTGGGTATATTCCATCCTTTCAAGTCTCCTTTTATTGCCTCTACCCAAGACAACTTCGGTCTTCCTCTGCCTCTCTTCACGTTACTATCCTGACTTAGGATTCCACTACGCACCGATGCCTCTAGAGGTCTCTGTTGGACATGTCCAAACCATCTCAACCGGTGTTGGATAAGCATTTCTTTAATTGGTGCTACCCCTAATCTATCATGTATATCATCGTTCCGAACTCGATCCCTTCTTGTATGACCACAAATCCAACGCAACATACGCATTTCCACGACACTTATCTGTTGAACATGTCGTCTTTTCGTAGGCCAACATTCTGCACCATATAACATAGCAAGTCTAATCGTCGTCCTATAAAACTTGCCTTTTAGCTTCTGTGGTACCCTTTTGTCACATAGGACACCAGATGCTTGGCGCCACTTCATCCACCCTGCTTTGATTCTATGGCTAATATCTTCATCAATATCCCTATCTCTCTATAGCATTGATCCTAAATGTCGAAAGGTATCCTTCCTAGGCACTACTTGACCTTCTAAACTAATATCTTCCTCCTCCCGAGTAGTAGTGCCGAAGTCACATCTCACATACTTAGTTTTGGTTTTACTGAGTCCAAAACCTTTGTACTCCAAAGTCTCCCGCCATAACTCCAGTTTCTGATTCACTCCTATCCGACTTTCATCAACTAGCACTACATCGTCCGCGAAAAGCATACACCAAGGGATGTCCCCTTGATGTCCCTTGTGACCTCATCCATCACTAAAGAAAATAGATAAGGGCTCAATGCTGACCCTTGATGTAGTCCTATCCTAATCGGAAAGTCATCCGTGTCTCCATCACTTGTTCGAACACTAGTCACAACATTGTTGTACATGTCCTTAATGAGCCCGACGTACTTTGTTGGGACTTTATGTTTGTCCAAAGCCCACCACATAACATTCCTTGGTATTTTATTATAAGCCTTCTCCAAGTCAATAAAAAACATATGTAGGTCCTTCTTCTTCTCTCTATACCGCTCCATAACTTGTCTTATTAAGAAAATGGCTTCCATGGTTGACCTTCCGGGCATGAAACAAAATTGGTTCATAGAGACCCGCGTTATTGCTCTCAAGCGATGCTCGATAACTCTCTCTCATAGCTTCATAGTATGGCTCATCAACTTAATTCCCGGGTAATTAGTACAACTTTGAATATCCCATTTATTCTTATAGATCGGTACCAGTATACTTCTCCTCCACTCGTCAGGCATCTTGTTCGATTGAAAAATATGGTTGAACAGCTTAGTTAGCCATACTACAGCTATGTCCCCGAGGCATCTCTACACCTCGATTGGGATACCATCCGGTTCCATCGCCTTACCACCTTTCATCATTTTCAACGCCTCTCTGACCTTAAATTCTTAGATTATCCGCACAAAGCGCCTATTGGTGTCATCAAAAGAGTCATCCAACTGAAAGGTTGTGTTCGTATTCTCACTATTGAATAATTTGTCAAAATACTCTTGCCATCGATGTCGAATCTCATCCTCCTTCACCAAGAGATGCTCTCTTTCATCCTTAATGCACTTAACTTGGTTGAAGTCCCTTGTCTTTCTCTCACGAACCCTAGCCATCCTATAAATGTCCTTCTCTCCTTTCTTCGTACCCAAATATTGGTAAAGATCCTCGTACGCTCTACCCTTTGCCACACTTACAGCTCGCTTTGCAGTCTTTTTTGCCACCTTGTACTTGTCTATGTTGTCCACACTCCTATCATGGTACAAGCGTCTATAGCATTATTTCTTCTCCTTAATAGCCCTTTGGACTTCCTCGTTCCACCACCGAGTATCTTTAGCCTCGCCTCCACTTCCTTTGGTTACTCCACACACCTCTGAGGTCACCTTCTGAATGTTGGTTGCCGTCTTCTTCCACATGTTGTTTATGTCCGCTTCTTCCTTCCAAGAGCCCTCTTTGATAACCATTTCCCTAAATACCTCTGACGTCTCCCCTTTCAGTTTTCACCACTTTGTTCTTTCAATCTTAGCTTGTTTATTCCTACGGGCACGCACCTGAAAACGAAAGTCTGCCACCAAAAGCTTATGTTGAGAAACAACACACTCCCCTGGTATCACCTTGCAACCCAAATATGCTCGTTTGTCCTTTCTTCTTGCGAGAACAAAGTCAATCTAGTTAGAGTGTTGTCCGCTACTAGATGAGATTCTCTCTTTCTTGATGTACTCTATAATATATGATGCCTTCTTCTTTGTTTTATATAATAACCGCTGTTTCAATCTATATGTACCATATGGCGAGGGACCGCAGCCCACTACAACATTTGACAAAATCAGTTGCACATCATCCGTGCTATTTTTTTATAAATAGTATCCTGTATATAGTTAAGTTAGGTACAATGTACAATTGACAAATAGATCCTATTGTACAACATGATCTTGTCGTAAATGAAAAGAATATGTACGTACAACACAATCAGCTCGACGACGACGTTGGTGAGTGCAGGCCGTGGATACAGCCAGCATGCACGTCTATGGTGTCGTCCCATGCGAAGAAGAGCCCTTTGAGGCGCATGAACACCTGGCACGCGACAAGGCTCCGCTCCCCGGCCTGCCACGGCTCCTTTGCCGCCGTCGCCGCGGGCGCACCGAGCAGCGCCGCCATGTGCGTGAGAGGGCCCTTCAAGCTCACATCATCCTCCCCGGGCAGCCGCGCCGCCACGTACCTCCCGTCGAACACCCTGTCGCCGAGGTAGGCTCTCAGCGACGCCAGGAACTCCTCCTTCGTGTCCGGCAGCCGCGCGCCGCCGGTGAGCACCTTGAGGAGGAACCCGAGGTGGTAGAGCCCGCCGTACGCGACCCACGTGACGGCGGTGCTCCGCCGGGTCTCCGCGGACACCACGCCCGTGGCGAACAGCGCGTACGCGAACGCCCTCATGCTCAGGCTGCTCACTACACCGCCGGAGACGGAGTAGTCGCGGTCGTGCAACCCGACCTGCCACACGGACTGTCCGGCGGCGGCGGCGCCCGGGGGCCAGGGCGTGGCGGTCAGCACGGGGAGCCTCCCGTTGGCGTCGCACAGCGTGATGCCGAGCTGGGAGTACGGGACCGAGGAGTCCACGTCCACCTTGGCCAGCCCGTACCGGGACGCCGCGGGGAGGTTGTCGATGCGCACGCCGGGCGGCAGGTTGTTGCCCTCCTCGTCGCCGCCGCCGCCGCCGTGGTGCTCCGCGTGCACGGTCACGTGCGGGTACGTCTCCAGGAGGGCGCGGATCGTGGACAGCTCCTGGACGAGGTTCGCGGCGGTAACCAGCCGGACGAACACTTCGCCGTGCTGCCGCCGCCGCTGCCACTGATGTTGCTGATGCGCCGAGGGTCGGGACATGGTCTGGTCGTCGGAGGAGCGGCAGATTGATCGAGTTCGGCGGCCGTTAGGATATCGGGAAAAGTTGCTTCGTGTCGTTGTGCTTTTGAGATCAAATAAGTCCACGCCCTGCGTTTCGACGAAGGGAGAGTCCGACACGAACCGAGCATACCGCAAAATAGAAGGTTTTACCTATTTTCCAACAATATATATTCACGATGCATATATATAGGAACTAAAAAGAAGATTTGCTGAATCCGCAGACCGCTGGGAATAAGGCCGCAATTTCCATAAATCTACTCAGGATTCATACGCAATGCGTCACAGTTTTTCCTATTGCCCTCACCCACACTGCCACATTGAGCAACACAAAAGTACTACCAATAAAAATGTTTAGTTTTTTTCAAGAAAGTTAATATATATAAGTTATTTGTAGAATTTGAAATTGACATTTAAATTGAAAATACAAATACGGGACTGCCTATTTCTCTGTTGACCAAAAAATCCCAATCCAACGGATCAAGTTTAACATATATGTATCTCTGTTGTAATCCTTGTACAGACCCAAACCGTATAGGTCACTTTGCTTGCCTTCGAATTCTCTTGACATTACCATATACTAAGAATATATAGCATAGGGCTAGGGGTGAGAGTGGTGCAGAAAATTCTTCGCTCCAATCTGAT
Organism: Miscanthus lutarioriparius; assembly: GCA_904845875.1. Taxonomy (NCBI): domain Eukaryota; kingdom Viridiplantae; phylum Streptophyta; class Magnoliopsida; order Poales; family Poaceae; genus Miscanthus; species Miscanthus lutarioriparius. Next base: position 92,256,931 of record CAJGYO010000009.1, read on the forward strand.
CTGAATCTGAATTTTAAAAATATGGAGAAGAACTTTTAATATCCATATGGATATAGATAATCCGAATCTGATTGTGTGCGGATGCGGGGTAAGATATGTAATCCATAAAATCCGGCAGGTATGGATTAAATGTAAATTTGCGGACTATCCGATGTTTAGAATAGGAGGGGTCTATACAACACTCGAGTGTTTTACCGGTGGGGGCATTGGATCTTTTTCACTGTTTTTCTTCCTCCTCTCCAATGCGCTGCCGCGGCCGCCGCCGCCCAACACCCATCGCCCCGCCGTAGCTCCGCGGCCGTGGAGCTTTGGCGAGACCCTACCACGCCCACGGCGGCCTCCTGGTCCTTTTGCTCAATCCCTCCCTCCTGCCGCCGCCATGGCCATTGGTGCCCCCGCCTAGACCTGGCCCAGCTGGTTCCACCGCCTCTGGAACCCTAAAGCCACCCTCCCGCTGTCCCCACCGCATGGCCGGCCTACCTCCTGTTAGCCCCTTCTAAACCCGGCAGAGTTGGAGAAGAAAGGGCACTCAACCCCTGTCGACGCCAGAAAGCGACAGGTAGCCGCCGACACACGAAGCAAGCCGAGAGAAACCACGTGGAGCAGACCCCGAGCTCTCTCCGGACTTAGGAAGGACGCCGGACAGGATGGTCGTGATCGAGGGCGTGCTAGTCAATATAATTTGACCTAGCAATTGAAAATGAGAGAAAGTTAATCAGTAATTTAAGGTGGAACATGCCGTTGTTTTTCCAGACAGTTCCAAATATATGGCCAAGTGGCCAGCACGATAAGGCTATCGACTAAACAGTCGATATCGAGCATGTTCATGATGTAATCTAAGCAAAAACAAGTATATCGATAATTATTATTTACTCAGTTGAATGAATCTAACTTAGCCGATGATCATGAAAACATGCGAAAGATGTAAGGCTAGACATGTAAGCATAAGTGTGAGAGACATAGTAGCTTTTAACCGGGACAAAAACAAGTAAAAGCATATAAAAAGACAGTATATCCTCAACAAAGCGGGCTATCGGCTAAAATAGCCAATTCCAATGATCGGGTCGCACAACATACAATCACTCATCCATTGGATACAAATAAATCTACAAACAACTAAACTCAATCTATTGTACCGTCAACAGGTCGAGTCGTCTGATGCAACATTTACAGTAGGACCCTAGATCAGAGACCAACAATCGATATATCTACTTATATCGCAAAGGAATCATGAAAGTATGTTATGCGCATGGAAGCTTAAGCCATCGACTAAATAGCCGATGGAGACATAGCGGGTGGTTGACATCATGCCCTTCTTAATAGGTAGATCTATTAATCGACAGTGTCCAATCTAACACGCTATCAACCGATCAAGTCGGCTGATGCAACATTGATAGTGGAATCATACCGGATATTGACGATCAATGAATCTATCTCTTAATAGAACACGACTTCAAACACCCGCCATGTACGATCAGGACCGAGATAGATTAGTCATCAAAATAGGATCTAACATCAAGAATTAAATTCAATTGTGATAGTAATCAGTAGACGATGCATCAAAATAGATAAAACCAATGAATCTCAATCTAGATCGGGCAATGGGTGATATTATATAAAACAGTAAACTATTTAACACAATATTGATAACTTTGATTAATACCAACGTTTATAAGAGATCAGTCATCTGTTGCAGCCTTGTAAAAGTTAATACAAATCGATAACTAATCTATACCATGATTTGTAAGAAATCGGTCATCTGTTGCAACCTTACAAATAACAATATAGATTGATAAATAACTTATACAGCGACTAGCAAGAGATCAGCCGTCTATTGCAGCCTTGCAAGTAACTATATAAGTCATGATGGATACTCACAAACAAGCCAGAGGTTAGGTCGTCCGATGCAGCCCTGCTTGCCCAAAGAACTCGTCGAAATCTATTCTACTTCTACTCCTAAAGGGTGGCCTGAGCCGAAAAGTAAAGGTACCTGATTTGGTTGATCGATGAGAGATGTCCATTACAATAGCCGTGGTTTAATATTTATACCCAAGGCTAGACTACAAGTCCTGCTGGTCGAACAAGACTGCCTACGAAACTTGATAAAGAAGACAAAAACTTCCTAATTTAAGATAACTTGGGCTCCAACCTTTCCCTTCTGTGGAGTCCGACGTGTCTACTTGCTTTATGTCTTGTTGCTTCTGCCGATAGGGCTCATTCCCTTGATGACGTCATCTTGCTAGCTGATCTGGCAATTTGGTTAGCCGATTTGATTGAAAATCTCGGCCTTCTCCTTGGTAGTTTCTCGTTTTTAGGAGCTTCTCACCTTGAACCAAATTTTAGTGTCAACATATGCCCTCCAATTTTGGGATAAAAAGATTTGTCCCAAAATTACTTTCATGACCATTGCATGTGTTGTGTATTCACGCTGAAACCCCCGCTTCAGTCACAATCTCCGGGCAAGAGCTCACATTATATTCCCAAAATTGCCCCTTCCTCCTTCGCTTGGTCTTTCTGGCTGCATTCCTCTTTTCACTCCGCTTGCCGGCCGCCGCAATCCTTCCAAGCGCCAAACCCTAGTAGGCTCAATAACGCTCTGAACAAATTGAAGAGCCCAGTTGCTTCTTGCGCATCCCTTGGAAATAGTGACCCAATCGGAGAATCACAGCATAAAGGTCATGCTTGATAGATCTAGATCTAATCCAATGGTGAATCCACAGATGGCCACCATCGACTTTGTCCCAGAGGTATGACCTACAGACCTTCTTTGTCGATTCTTCGCTTTTTATCCATCCTTCGGCTCACAGATCCACTCTTTTTGGTCTAGGATCTTAAGAACAAAATCTTGATCCCAACTGACGTCGAGAATGCTTACTTCTTGGGCCTGATGGGTGATCCAGATCCGACTGAGCTTATTAATTTAGAAACAGGCAGGCTTCCATTCAAGCAATCTACCATGAGCCCTTCAGTATGGAATAAGACTTTTAGGGCGTAGCCACTCCCGTTAAATGGGTGGAGAGATTGGTACCTCAGAGTAGGCAAAACACATCAGACCAAATGGGTGGATTATGATTTGGACCAGTGCATAGCTCTTTCTCTGTCTAACATAAACAAGAATGAACCTATGTTGAAATCAACTTCATACTTCTGGTCCAATGCTTTCAATGCCTTCATATTTGGTCATGAGCCAATGACAGTCACCTTGGCCGATATCCACATGTTAACCGGCCACAGGATTATAGGGCCCCTCCAACCCTATGACCTTGTTGGAATTCCAGAACATAAAGTTTAGAGTGTCAGGTCTGGTGGGTGGGGAGGCTACATTGCTGTGCACAAGCGAACTTAGAACAGGAGTGCTGATCCTAAAGAACATGCAGCCTTCTTGAACATGTGGTTAGAGAAGTATCTCTTCTGCGGATCTTCATGCAGCCCAAATGCCAATTACTAGTATTTGGCAGAACGACTGTCTTGTGGTGTTGATATCCCTTTAGGCAAGTGTCAGCTTGGATCCTTGTACCACCTGATGCATCAAGTATCTTCAAAGCTGATGATCAATTAGCCAATTGGTACAATCAGTGGACCATGGTGGCTTTTGCAGTTATGGATGAACCTGCATATGCAGAAGATCACAGTGAATGACCTTTGAACTCTAAACTTCCCTTCTCTGAATTACTCAGAAGCCCAAGAAGAGGATCTGGATGAAGAGGATAAGTTCGCCGATGTCTGTCTTTTGGCGAGGCTGCATCGGTTATCTCGATCAATTGGAGCACAGGTCAGTTTTTCAGAGGTTTCTACAAGGGGCTTCCAGACGAGGTTCTAACTTGGTTCGTCTATCTAGAAATTATGGAATTTGAACTCCCGATCTCCTTCAGATTTGAAACTGCCTGTTTGGATGAGCAATCAACTATAATTTTCTAGTGTATAGTCAAACCAGGCTTGCTCCCAGTGGAATTTAGGCATGATCGGGAGAAGCCACCAACGTCCTATGAATTCTACAATCCTTCCATTGCTGCTCGCCAACTTGGCTTTGGACAGTTGCCTCCTGGGCTTTTCTATGTAGACAAACTAAGGCCAAGAGAAGCCATCAATCAACCATGGGAATTCTAGATAATTAAACAGTTTGAAGATGCTCTGCCCTCCATCAATGCCGAAGGATGGAAGTGTGGTCCCTTTTATTCCAATTTGTTTAATGCTTGGTGGCAAGAATGGGCTCAACACCTATTCTGTAATTCAGTTACGCTCCTCTGTCAATCATTGGATCCTAGTTTCCAATCTGAAACTGAGGTAAATGTCTACCCATAACTTTCTCCCAAATGGTTCGACATAATTCTTATTATCATATTGTTTGCAGGACTTGGATTCTACTCCCCCTACAAATAGTAGGAGTGGTCGGCTGATTGAGTATGCTGGTTGGTGTCCAAACTAGAGAATGGGATGTCGAGTACCTACTCTGAAGGTTGTCCTAAAAACTCAGGCTACTCCCATGATCGCGCAGCCTTCCATGTCGTGGAAACACAAAGCTCCAAAGGGCCACTCGGCCAAGGTTATGACGTGGAAGCGTTTGCACAGAAACCCAGGATCTTCATCGGCTTCTAAAGTGAGTGTCTTAGCCCATCTGTAGTATATATTGCTAAACCCATCTGTTCCAATCATCCTCTCAGGGTCAACTCACAACTCCACCAATTCAGGCTTCTAGGATGATGGGGACGGGCGGCCCGTCGGCCACTGCTGGGACGACAACCAACAAGCAACGCTTGTTATCTTTTGTTAACGTCGCCACCGAGTAAGCTCCCTTGTTATTAACAATCTTGATCCTCCCAAAACTAACCAAATCCCCTTTTTAGGCTGACCCCAAATTGGACGCTGGTGATGGATCCACGGAGCAGATCCCAAAGACTTCATTAAAAGGAGGGATAGAGGTACTCCCCGGGAACCACTCTTTGCTTGTGTCGGGTTTAAATAATCATGAGTGACTTTCCTACAGATTCTATCTGGAGGTCCATGCCATGAACAGAGCTCCTTAGGAACATCGACTACTCAACAACAACAACAACAACAACAACAACAACAAAGCCTTTAAGTCCCAAACAAGTTGGGGTAGGCTAGAGTTGAAACCCAGCAGAAGCAATCAAGGTTCAGGCACGTGAATAGCTATCTTCCAAGCACTCGTATCTAAGGCTAAGTCTTTGGGTATATTCTATCCTTTCAAGTCTCCTTTTATTGCCTCTACCCAAGTCAACTTCGGTCTTCCTCTGCCTCTCTTCACGTTACTATCCTGGCTTAGGATTCCACTATGCACCAGTGCCTCTAGAGGTCTCCATTGGACATGTTCAAACCATCTCAACCGGTGTTGGACAAGCATTTCTTCAATTGGTGCTACCCCTAATCTATCACGTATATCATCGTTCTGAACTCGATCCCTTCTTGTATGACCGCAAATCCAATGCAACATATGCATTTCTGCAACACTTATCTGTTGAACATGTCGTCTTCTTGTAGACCAACATTCTGCACCATACAACATAGCAGGTCTATTTGCCGTCCTATAAAACTTGCCTTTTAGCTTCTGTGGTACCCTTTTGTCACATAGGACACTAGATGCTTGCCGCCACTTCATCCACCCTGCTTTGATTCTATGGCTAACATCTTCATCAATATCCCTATCTTTCTGTAGCATTGATCCTAAATATCGGAAGGTATCCTTCCTAGGCACTACTTGACCTTCCAAACTAATATCTTCCTCCTCCCGAGTAGTAGTACCGAAGTCACATCTCATATACTCAGTTTTAATTCTACGGAGTCTAAAACCTTTGGACTCCAAAGTCTCCCGCCATAACTCTAGTTTCTGATTCACTCCTGTCTGGCTTTCATCAACTAGCACTACATCATCCGCGAAAAGCATACACCAAGGGATGTCCCCTTGTATGTCCCTTGCGACCTCATCCATCACTAAGGCAAACAAATAAGGGCTCAAAGCTGACCCTTGATGTAGTCCTATCCTAATCAGGAAGTCATCCGTGTCTCCATCACTTGTTCGAACTCTAGTGACAACATTGCTGTACATGTCCTTAATGAGCCCGACGTACTTCGTTGAAATTTTATGTTTGTCCAAAGCCCACCACATAACATTCCTTGGTATTTTATCATAAGCCTTCTCCAAGTCAATAAAAACCATGTGTAGGTCCTTCTTCTCCCTATACCGCTCCATAACTTGTCTTATTAAGAAAATGGCTTCCATGGTTGACCTTCCGGCATGAAACCAAATTGGTTCATAGAGACCCGCGTTATTGCTCTCAAGTGATGCTTGATAACTCTCTCCCATAGCTTCATAGTATGGCTCATCAACTTAATTCCCCAGTAATTAGTATAACTTTGGATATCCCCTTTATTCTTGTAGATCGGTACCAATATACTCTCCTCCACTCATCAAGCATCTTGTTCGATCGAAAAATATGGTTGAATAGCTTGGTTAGCCATACTATAGCTATGTTCCCGAGGCATCTCCACACCTCGATTGAGATACCATCCGATCCCATCACCTTACCTCCTTTCATCCCTTTCAACGCCTCTCTGACCTCAGATTCTTGGATTCTTTCACAAAGCGCCTATTGGTGTCATCAAAATAGTCATCCAACTCAAAGGTTGTGTCCATATTCTCACCATTGAACAATTTGTCAAAATACTCTTGCCATCGATGTTGGATCTCATCCTCCTTCACCAAGAGATGATCCCTTTCATCCTTAATGCACTTAACTTGGTTGAAGTCCCTTGTCTTTCTCACACAAACCCTAGCCATCTTATAAATGTCCTTCTCTCCTTCCTTCATACTCAAATGTTGGTAAAGATCCTCGTACGCTCTACCCTTTGCCACACTTACAGCTCGCTTTGTAGTCTTTTTTGCCACCTTGTACTTCTCTATGTTGTCCACACTCCTATCATGGTACAAGCGTCTATAGCATTATTTCTTCTCCTTAATAGCCCTTTGGACTTCCTTGTTCTATCACCAAGTATCTTTAGCCTCGCCTCCACTTCCTTTGGTTACTCCACACACCTCTGATGCCACCTTCCGAATGTTGGTTGCCATCTTCTCCCACATGTTGTTTATGTTCTCTTCTTCCTTCCAAGAGCCCTCTTTGATAACCCTTTCCCGAAATACCTCTGACGTCTCCCCTTTCAGTTTCCACCACTTTGTTGTTTCAATCTTAGCTTGTTTATCCCTACGGGCACGCACCTGAAAATGAAAGTCTACCACCAAAAGCTTATGTTGAGAAACAAAACACTCCCCTGGTATCACCTTGCAACCCAAGCATGCTCATTTGTCCTTTCTTCTTGCGAGGACAAAGTCTATCAAGCTAGAGTGTTGTCCGCTACTGAAGGTCACTAGATTAGATTCTCTCTTTCTAAAGAAAGTGTTGGCTATCATCAGGTCAAAAGCTACCGCAAAGTCCAGAACTTCCTCCCCCTCCTGATTCCTATTACCATACCCAAAACCTCCATGAACTGCCTTGAAACCTGCGCTTGTAGTACCTGCATGCCCATTAAGATCTCCTCCTATAAAAAGCTTCTCACTACTAGGTACATCTCTAATCAGGCCATCTAAGTCTTCCCAGAACTGTCTCTTATCACTCTCGTCGAGGCCTACTTGCGGGGCATACGCACTAATTACGTTCAAGACCATATCACCAATGACAAGCTTGACTCAGATAATCCTATCTCCTTGCCTTCTCACTCCCACCCCACTATTCTTGAGGCTCTTATCAATCAAAACTCCTACTCCATTTCTATTCATGATTGTCCCTGTGTACCAAAGCTTGAAACCTGTATTGTCCACCTCTTTCACCTTCTGACCCTTCCATTTAGTCTCTTGAATGCATAATATATTTACACGCCTCCTAGTCGCGGTATCAACTAATTCTCTTAACTTACTTGTAAGAGACCCTACATTCCAACTACCTAAATGGATCCTAGTTGGTTCGAATAGCTTCCTTACCCTTCGCACCCATTGACTTAGATGCAAAGACCCTTGCTCATTTTTCACAACACCCGGGCTCCGATGTAGCGCGCCACTAAGGATGCGACGACCCGATCCTTGCTCACTTGACACCGTGCCTAGATCGCGACATGACGCGTCACGAGGGTGACGACCCAGCCCTTGCTCATTTAACACCATACCCGGGTTCCAATATGGCGCGTCGCTAAGAGGGTTACGCCCCAACGGTTTTCTTTTGGGTTTCATCTCCATTAGAATGGCTAGATTTAATGTTGGGTCACCACGCCTATCACAACCCTCCTCCTTTACCAGGGCTTGGGACCTGCTATGTTGAGACAACATAGGTGGAGTTGAACATCGACTACTTAGGTAAAACAATTCTCTGCTATTTCCTAGTCTTTTCCCATCAATCTTGTTGATCACTTGCCCTTTAGCCGATTGGAGACCAGGAGGAGGACGATGCGAGGAATGCTGATATGAGCACTACTAATTCCTCTGGCGAGGGGGCCCATGATGGTCATCAAGAGGTCAACAGTAAGTTTCTGAGTTTGTTTTGTAGTCTTCGTTTGCAGTTCTTTGGTTCTGCGCTCTTTCCCCTATTCAGACATGAACTTTGAGTTAGGGCCAACCCCTGGTGTTATGATTGATCAAAAATCTAGTCAGTCAGCCATTGACAGGGAATCTAAAGATGTTCCATACCCTCAACCCACCGATGGTGAATACCGACATACTGCATCCTTCCACCCAAATCTCCTGACTTGTATTAAAACTAATCCTTGTCTTGGGCCGGATCTAAAAAGCTGATTGAGGTGCCTGATGAAGCTATGGGTACATCGTCGACTATCCCCCCATCCCTAGTGAAAGAGGTATTAGTAATCTCCATAGTGATCCAAGAACCAGGTACCGTTGCTTTCAAATCTAACTGTTGGTTTGTAGGTGCAAGGCCCATCTTCTCCAAGTGTCTTCCCTTTTGACATCAAAGATTATATAGTAGAGGGGGAAATAAGTTGCTCCGTCCCTGACATTCGCTAAGAAGAAAATGTTCTATCGGCTATGACTAGAGATCGGCTACGACTAATGCTTCCCTACTTAGAGAGAGATATAGTTGATCTAGTTTGCAATGCAAGGCCGCTCCTGGACATGTTTTTGACTATCAGAGGAGAATTGAATCAAGACCTCCTCACTGTTCTGTCTCCTGCTGCCTTTATCGAGGACCAGGCTCACAAAGTGATTCAAGCTAGGCAAAGATTAGCCGATCGTGAAGCTCAGAGCACCTTGATTGTGTTAGAAGAGTCAACCAAGCAAGGGATGCTTTGTCTAAAGGAGCTGATTGATGGCTCAAAGAGTGCTCTCTCCAAATCTCAAGAGAGAATTAATTCTTTGAAGACTGAATGGGAGCAGCTGCTGATGAAGCTCAAAGAGATCAATTCCTTAATTCAACTCAAGGAGGCCAACTCGACCCAACTCCCTAAGATGGTAGAGGAGAGGAAAAAGAAGATGACTGCCAAGTACAATGAACTTATGATGATCCAAAACCAGAAAGATAAAGCCCTTCCCGGATCAGCTGATGAAGACAACTGACTTATTGCAGAAGCCAACGCCGTTCGTTTAGATGCTTTGATTGCAGTTCGTGTAGTACTCAACTTGTAATTCCTAACTCCTTGTGCCTTATTCTCTTATCTGTCCTTGTGAATGCCATTGACGCTCTTTTCCATATGACTTGTATTTTTCCTTTTATTTTTGCACTATAGGCGATGCGTACCACACTGGCTTTCGCCTCCTAAGGCCAAATTAGGATGGCTAATTTTTATTCTAAAGGCGATACTCCGTTAGTATCGGCTATGAGACTTGGCGATGACCCATACTTTGAGTGTTAACTTTTAATCGCCAAAATCTAAACTCCACAATAAACAATTGTTTTAGATAATTCACATACCAAATTACTCATGAACTCTAGAAATCTTTGGCTGTCAAGCTCTTTTAAAATGTTACATGTTTAAATCCAACTCTGACTCCTTGATATAGAACGGATGCATCCTCATGGATTACTTTATAGGAGCAATGTTTAGTCGTTCCCTAACGACTAATTTGAGGAGTCATTAAAACAAACTCTCAGAGCCGATTGCTTGGATCGGCTATTGATGTTTATCGTTAATCTTGATGACACCGCCTTCCCAAATTCTTCTAGAGAAGCATTCGCAATCTTCAAACTCCCAATATGCTGGATCGGCAGTCGCTACACTTATAGACATGTCGGCCTAGACAATTTCAATGTTATCTCCTTGCCATTGGATGAGGCATTAGTGCATTGTTGAAGGAATGCAACAATTGGCATGGATTCAGTCACGACCCAAGAGCAGACTGTATGTTCCTTTACCATTGATGATGAAGAAAGTAGTTGGTAGAGTCTTACTTTCAATTGTTAATTCGACGTTAATTGCCCCTCGGGTCTTAGATGCGTTACCACCGAAGTCTTTCAACATCAAGTCTGTTTCGAGCAGATCTTCTAGGCCCTTCCCAAGTTTGCGGAAGGTAGTATAGGGCACGAGATTGACTGATGCACCTCCATCGACTAACATCTTGGTTATCGGCTTCCCATCGACAAATCCTTTCCTGTATAAAGCCTTCTAAGTGCTGATGCTAAGATGGCTTGTCAAATATAGCTTGTTGGGACTGGAGGGCTAGCTGAGCTATTGCTTCTCCCAATTCTTCTTCATCATACTCCTCTCTATAAGATTCTCCTTGTTCATACTTGGAGGAAGCTCTAAATTCTGCAGGCAGGATGAAGACCATATCAATATTAGCCGATGGTTTGCCGTTGTCGGCTATTTGTTTGAAATGCCATGTCCGAGGTCTACTGTACTTCTGAGCTTCTAATTCTCTGTTGCTCAAGCATTGAACTCTTCTTTTTTGGCTCCTAGTTAGACTCCTTGGACACCATTGGTCTTCTTGCCAAACATACTCTTTCTCTTCATCACGACTGGCCCAATTCTGATCATATGTATGCTTGCCTAGCCAATCATGAACTTCTTTATTTTTTATGCGTCGATCCATGTTGTTAGATTGAAAACTCAAACATTCATGGATGGACTGGCAGTTGGCTTAACACTGCCTAAACTCTGAATATTGATTACTGCATTCTGGGCAATTATGTCTTGTAGGCAATTTCAATCCTTCGTTCCAACAGTGTCTGAAGAAAGGACAACTCCAATGTAGCTCAGCTTGTTCTCTTTCATACCTTTCTTCTTCGTACCAATGCTCATATTCTTCTTGTTTAACCGAACGCTGATAGTCCTTCTCCTTCTAGCATTGCCACTTATTCAACAAGATCCTGGAAGTCACCCAAGGACGCAAAGCACTAGCTCCAGATGTCTCACCTTGTTAGTATCGGCTCTTTTGTTGATTGCCCTTCTTGAACTCATTTGCCAATATCTGAACTTTGAGGTCAACTAACCTATTTTCCTTGGCCTTAGCCGATGTCAAGACCTTTGTCTTCCCTTTAGCCAACTGAAACTCTACCATGTGCACTCCTAGGAAATGATGCTTATCTATGTCCATCGTTGGTTTCTTGGCTAGCTCAAACTTGATCTTCCCTTGCTCGATGGCCTTCTGAATATGGAAGCGGAATATTCTACATTCGTTGGTGCTGTGGTTGGTAACATTGTGGAACTTATAGTATTTCTTCCCTTTAAGTTCTTCAGCCAAAGAGATCACATGGTTTGCTAGTAATCTCAACTGCTTCTTCTATAGTAGCAAGTCAAAGATCCTATCGACATTCTTAACATCGAAGTCATAGGTGTTTTCCAACTCCTTCACCCATGGACAAGATATAGGAGCCTTGTCCCATGTCCATTCGGTGATCACAACTTCTGGATCATCTCTATCAGAGTCTGCATCATAGGGATCAGTCATAGCAGCAGTACCCTTCAAATACTTCTCTTTGCACAAGGTATGGTGCTGACTCTCAAAGGCAGACACTCTCTAAACTAAATGGGCCAAGCTTTCAAACTCCTGGCCAACAAATTTCTCTCTGATTAATGGAGCAACCCTTGAAGGGCCAATTCAGCCAATTGGCCATCAAACAGATTCAATGAGTAGCAACGACTCCTTACTTCTCTAAATCTTTAGACGAACTCAGAGCCTCTCTCATTGTTCTTCTACCTCATGCTTGTCAAGTCTGTAATCTTCTTCTCACCTATCCCACTGTAGAAATATGCGTGGAACTTGTTCTCCAGATCGGTCCACCCAGTAATCAAGTTTGGTTCTAGTGAGAAAAACCAACTGAAAGCTGGTCCAGATAGGGACAACGGGAAGAATCTAACTTTATGTGCCTCCTTAACAGATGCTTCTCCAAGCTGAATGAGATAGCGGCTGATATGCTCCATGGTTGTCATCTCATCTACCTCGATGAATTTGGAGAAATCTAGGACTCTATAGCATGGTGGGAGTTGCACAATATCATACCAGGCTAGGTATGGGCACTGGTAAGAGCCAACCTATCCTTTAGGCTTTAGACCAAACTAGCTTTGCATCATTGTAGTTATCCGGTTGACAAACTCTTCAGCATCCATGTCGACATGGCTGCCCTTGAGCTTGAGCTTGAGATTCTTGGACTTGGACTTGTTGATTCTGAGCCAGAGACTGCTAGAGTTGTTGTGCATTATAACTGTAAGGATTCTGATACCTAGGATGTGGCATGAGTTTGTATGTGCTGGCATCAGAAACCAGGTGATATCCCTTGGATAGTTGATCTAGGCATTGTGAGTCATGTATCCTTGCAACTAACTATTGAAGTAGTTGGGATCAACATTCTTGATGATCCTCTGCACTGATGGAGCAATTTTATAGGCCGACTGAGGCATTTCATAGAAAGTACTGAATCTTCCCTGAGCCAACCGTTGCACAACCTGCTGAGTAACTAGTGAGGTTGGCTACTGGACTATCTATGTGACAGGGGCACTAGGTGATTGTTGTGTTGGTGGTTACCCCCCTACAGTTGGTAGGGCCTGACCTTGTCCCTCTGACGGTCAGTAGAGCTTGACCTTGCCCCCTGTCGTTTGCTAGGTCTGATCTTGAGCTTGTCCTCCTAAAACTTCCTATATTGGTGGCTGTTGGAACTACCCATCATTCGGTTGCTGACTAGAACCAGGTACGTTGCTTCCCATAGCCGAAGGATTGAAGACATTAGAGTATGCTAGCCCAACTTGATCAACTAGCACTCTAAAGAAGATTTCTTTCAAAACATTGCCAAACGTATTGGCCAACACCTTATTGTGGTTTGTAAAGGCTTCATGAATAGTCTTGTGGACCAAATGAGTAGTAGTCCTTGCTTCAACATCTTCACTTTGTCCATGCAGGAGGACACTTGGCAGGGGAGTCTTCTAAATGACTAAATCACGTGTCCAACTATAAGATAGTAGGCACTTTTCTCTGAATTCCTCCACTGCTTGCTCAATGAGTGCCTTCTGGTCATCAGGCAGGTCTTCAAGGTTGACCTTCAGGATCGCTTCGTTGTTCATGTTGATGATTGTGGTCCCATTGGGCGTGCCAAATCTGTGTCGATGCCAAAAGTGAGAGGTAGCCACCGACACACGAAGCAAGCCGAGAGAAATCACGTGGAGCAGATCTCAAGGTCTCTCTCGGAGTTAGGAAGGGCGCCGGACCGGATGGTCATGATCGAGGTGTGCCAGTCAATTTGACCCTGCAATTGACAAGGAGAGAAAGTTGATCAGTAATTTAAGGTGGAACATGCCGGTGTTTGTCCAGATGGTTCCAAATATACGGCCAAGTGGCCAGCACGATAAGGCTATCAACTAAAGAGTCGATATCCAGCATGTTCATGATGTAATGTAAACAAAAACAAACATATCGGCAATTATTATTTACTCAGTTGCATGAATCTAACGTAGCCGATGATCATGAAAACATGCGAAAGATGTAAGGATAGACGTGTAAGCATACGTGTGAGAGACATACTAGCTTTTAACCAAGACAAAAACAAGTAAAATTATATAAAAAGCTAGTACATCCTCAACAAAGCGGGCTATCGGCTAAAATAGCCGATTCCAATGATCGGGTCGCACGACATACGATCACTCATCCATTGGATACAAATAAATCTACAAACAACTAGACTCAATCTATTATACAATCAATAGGTTGAGTCGTCTGATATAGCATTGATAGTAGGACACTAGATCAGAGATCAGTTGTCGATAGAACTACTTATATCGCAAAGGAATCATGAAATCATGTTATGCGCGTGGAAGCTCAAATCATCGGCTAAATAGCCAATGGAGACATAGCAGGTGGCTGACGCCATGCTCTTCTTAATAGATAGATCTATTAATCGATAGTGTCCAATCTGACACGCTATCAACAGATCGAGTCAGCTGATGCAGCATTGATAGCGGAATCATACCGAATACTGACGATCAATGAATCTATCTCTTAATAGAACATGACTTCAAACACCCACCATGTACGATCAGGATCGAGATAGATTAGTTATCAAAACATGATCTAACATAAAGAATTGAATTCAATTGTGATAATAATCAGCAGATGATGGATCAAAATAGATAAGACCAACGAATCTCAATCTAGATCGGGTAATCGATGATATTGTATTAAATAGTAAACTATTTAACACGATATCGATAACTTTGATTAATACCAATGTTTATAAGAGATCAGTTGTCTGTTGCAGCCTTGTAAAAGTTGATATAAATCGATAACTAATCTATACCATGATTTGTAAGAGATCAGTCATCTGTTGCAGCCTTACAAATAACAATATAGATTGATAACTAACTTATACCGTGACTCGCAAGAGATCAGTCGTCTATTCCAGCCTTGCAAGTAACAATATAAGTCGTGACGGATACTCACAACCAAGCTGGAGGTTAGGTCATCCGATGCAGCCCTGCTTGCCCAAAGAACTCGTCGAAATCTACTCTACTCCTACTCCTAAGGGGTGGCCTGAGCTGAAAAGTAAAGGTACTTGATTTGGTTGATCAATGAGAGATATCTATTATAATAGCCAGGGTTTAATATTTATACCCCAGGCTAGACTATGAGTCCTGGTCGATCAAGACTGCCTACAAAACTTGATAAAGAAGACAAAAACTTCCTAATTTAAGATAACTTGGGCTCCAACCTTTCCCTTCTGTGGAGTCTGACGTGTCTACTTGCTTTATATCTTGCTGCTTCTGTCGATAGGGCTCATTCCCTTGATGACATCATCTTGCTAGCTGATCTGGCAATCTGGTTAGCCGATTTGATTGAAGATCTCGGCCTTCTCCTTGGTAGTTTCTTGTTTTCAGGAGCTTCTAACCTTGAACCAAACTTCGGTGTCAATAACCCCAAACCCTAACCAAGATAATCATAGGTCGCCAGAAATCGAGTGTTGGAATCGATTTATTTAAAAAAAGTTTCTTCATTTAGAACTCTTATTTTGTGATGCCATTGTTTGACATTATAAATTTTGAATTGAGATCTTGCTGATTGTTATTACATATTGGCTAATAGCTTATCATTTGTGAGTGAGGATAACTTATTATGTGTTAATAGAAGTTAGTGCGATAGCCACAACTTGGAGTGCAATGCAGGATTATTGTCTACTACATTGTTATTGGCTCTTTACAAAACTAACTCTTAACAAGCATATAATTCTATACACATGCACATATTACTCGACTATTTAAATCCATATCCATATCCGATCTGATTCCCCTCCATATCTGTACCAGTTCTGACATCCGAAAAAATCTGCATCCGCATCCACATCCGTGTATTATCCGCTCCGCTCTGAATGCGATAAAGAAAAGCGGATTAGGATATGGGAGAGGCATCAACTGCTCTAATCCTATCCAATTTCATCCCTACATAGATCAACCTCCTCCACCAATAGTTGCCGCCAACGCTAGAGGTTGCTCCTCTTTGCTGCTACCTCAATCCTCCTCTCTTCCTACCGATAACTTCACCTATGGCTAGAAGCTAGAGCATGGACCTGCCCTCTTAATAGATTTTTATGGTTGTTTTGTTTTATCTAGGGTTTAGTTTCTAGGTGGCATCAATGAGGTGGTGGTGGCAATGTCGCATTGAAATAATGTCTCTCTATAGCCTCTCCTTACCTTAACGATATCTGATCTAGTACTGACGAAAGGCCAGTGTGAGTATAGTCTATCAGATATGTTGGCTATCTTTAGATCTTAGTAGCTGGTGTTTGTTAGGGAAGCGGTTGGTTGATTTTTGATGTGGCGATTTTGAGCTCTTTTTTGGTCTATGCTACAACAAGATCTGATTTCTCCAACACTTTTCCAGTGGTCAAAGATTGTAATCCTGAGTTGTTTTGGGATCCTCTAGTTGATGTTCTTTCAAAGCAAACTAGATTTCATTGCCAACAATGAGTATGTTTTATGGTCTTCAAAGCCTTATATAGATAGCTAGGTTGTTTGCAGGTCTCCCTTTTTTCTGTTGTGTTTGATGTACTCTTAATTTTTTAGAAATCATTTTGTCTCAAAATTCTCCGTCTTTTAGAATAACTATTATTTTCTATGATAAGTGTTAGATAAAAGATATGTTTTAGTGTATTTATTAAAAAATCACCTTAGCACTAGCCCTGCAATAGAAAGCTACCATGCTCCACCGCACTGGTGATAATTCCTCTTCATCTTTCCTCCTCAACACCCACCCACTTCAGCCACCCTTGCCCCAATAGCCACCATGCACCTTGTAGCTGGTGACCTTTTCTCTCCATTTTTCCTCCCCAACACACCTTCTTCCTTCATCTCTAGTATCAATGGGATGGGCGGGGCCTGCCATAAAAATCAATCATGGCACCATTCAGGGGCAAATGCAAGAATGGATCTCACTAGGAGGGGTCATCTGTCTTCCTCTTCCTCCAACCCTCTCTTTGTCTTTTTCCTCATGTTAGTTGATCTCCACCAATAGGCCCAATGGCCTATTGGGCCCTTGTCTCTGCGCCCTGATCGGGGGCGCCCAACCCTAATTTGGTTGGTGGGCCCCTGTTGCACATCACATATAAAAGAGAGGTGTGGATTGACTCTAACTACGAGGTTGGTCTGAGCCGCCGTGATCCACCAACAGAAAACCGAATCCGATCTACAGTAGTGCTACCAACGATAGGAAGCCCCACCGACTCCGCCGTCACCACTAGACCTTGACTCCACTATGCTAGAACCATTGCACCGAGCTACCGTGTCACCGTCGTCCAAGCCGCTGTGGCGCCATGGACCGAATGGTGACCTAGACCAAGGTACATCAATAGTTTTCACATATAAGAGAAAAGCCTACCCCTGATCTACGGTTTAGAGGCACTCTTGTGTCTAACAATGGTATCAGAGCCAGGTTGCCAGTGTGTAACCCTAACCCTAACTAGGTAAAAGAAAATTGAAAAGAGATCGGAGGTGGCGGACGTCACGGAACTCCCAATCACCACTGCCACCGAGCGGGGAAAGATGCTGCACCGCCGTCCTCATGGGCACACGGCAAGAAAAGAACATCCATGTTCGGATCAGAGAAGAGAAGAGATAGGGGTCTCGGCACTCCAAGCCGAACCCTAACCCACGTAAACAGCTCGGGGAAGAAGAACAGTACGCAACCTAATCCCCAAATCGGTTGAATCCAAGAAGAAAATCAAGAAAGCAGATCCAAAAGAGAAGAAAGCGAAGAGGGGAAGGGACTTATCTCGAAGATCTTGAATCAAAATCGAAAGAAAAAAAACCGAATCGGGTTCAACCGAACCTTAACGTAACCCTAACCCCAACCAAATGAAGAAGAGAACAAAAGAAGAGGGATTCGGCCTAGAAGAGAATCAAAGCCGAACCCTAAAATCCATAGAGTCCCTCTGGGGAAGAGAACAGTGCAAATCCCGAAACCCTAACCCAATTTTGACCCCATCCCCAAATAGGGTTAATTCCAAAAGAGAAGAAGGGGAAGGGGTGGCCTACCTCGCCGCTGTGTAGCACTATTGCCTCATCGGCGCGTGGAGAGAAGAGGGCCGAGCCGGGGTCGCTGCTCGCCGGGCTCGGCCAAGGGGACGCCGCGGCCAGGCCGCTCGACGACGGCGCTCACACCATTGGGGGCCTTCGCCGCCAAGCGAGAGGGCAACGACGACGCCATGGGCTGCCCGCCGCCGCTACATCCACTCGACTCGCCGCCGCCTTCCGCCTGTGGGTGAGGAGAGAAGAGAGAGCGGCGACGAGAGAGAGAGAGAGCAAAGAGGCTGAATGGCCATTAGGGTTTCGGGGGAGGGCGCCCATCGCGTTTTGTTCAACCGACGCGCGCGCGTAGCCGTCCGATGCAGATGAGCGGCTGAGATTGAATGGGCCAAAGAATGCGGTCCAAAGTGAGGCCAAGACGCCGAAAGCGGCTTTTTTGCCGGACCAGCCCAAAGCGGCACAGGCATCATCATCGCAAAGGAAGCGGGCGAAGCGCTTTTGGTCATTTGGGCGAATGAACAGAGACAAAATGAATCGCTTTTTTTGTTTTTTCCTTTTTTAGCAAATATTTATTTCCAGGAAAATGAATAATTGGCTCAAAAGAAAAATAAAAAAAGGTATTTTTCCTGTGGGTAAAATTCAATAAATTGAGTATATGTTTTCCGCTGCTAAAGAAATTGTTTATTCTCTAGTTATTTTAAACCAACGTGATATTTAATTGGAGAAAAAGAGAGTTTTTCCGCTGCTAAAGAAATACTTTATTCTCCAATTATTTTGAACCAACGTGATATTTAATTAGAGAAAAAGAGATTTTGACATGATGATGATGTTGTTATTTTCTGACCAACGTTGTGAATAACAATATCGTAATTTTAATGATTTTATGCATTAATTCTATTTCTGCCCAACGGTGATGTAGAATTAGTGTATAAGAACAGTTGTATAATTGAAGAAAAGAGATTTTGACATAATTATGATGTTGTTAATAACAATATCATAATTTTAATGATTTATGCATTAATTCTATTTCTGCCCAACGGTGATGTAGAATTAGTATATAAGAACAGTTGTTAATTTTAATGTACAAGAACAGTTGTATGTTTTGATTTTGATCAACATTGGAATCAAGCCATGCAATTATTGTTATTTTTTATGTGAAGAAAAAGTTTGACCTGGCCTTCATCTTGACTAAGGTGGACTGGGCAGTCACCTCACTATGTTTCACAGAGCCTGTGGCACCGGTGAAGGAGATAAACGAGGCTGATACCACTTGGACAACTAAAGAGAGGGATTTTGAATCCTGAAAGATATCCTATGCCCTTGAGCATAGGAAGTGGGTCACTGCCAACAAAAAATGTTTGGCTGTGATAAAGAACACAATTGAGCCTGTAATTGTGGGATCAATCCCAGAGTGTGAAACGGTCACCGAGTACCTCGATAGAATAAAGAGTTAGTTCACTGGCTCTTCAAAGACATATGCTACCTAACTGATAAAGCAGCCGGTGACAGAAAGTTACTTTGGAAATGGTGGCATAAGAGAGCTCACGATACGTCGTCGAAATTATGGCACTGTCGTTTAGACCATATTTCGAAGGGGAGAATAGAAAGACTAGTTAAGAATAATATATTCTTCCTCCATTAGAGCTCTTAGATTTAGAACAATGCAAAGAATGCATTAAAGGAAAGTATGTAAAGAAAATTAAGAAAGATGTCAAATGAAGCACATGAATTCTACAAATTATTCACACAGAAATATATGGTCCATTTCCTATAAAGGGTGTGGATGGTTATGATTCATTCATAACATTCACAGATGATTACTTCCGTTATGGCTATATTTATCCAATCAAAGAAAGAACAGAAGCATTGGATAAATTTAAGATATTTAAGGCAGTTGAAAACCAACACAATTTAAAGATTAAAATAGTCAGATCCGACCATGGGGGGGAGTACTACGGTCGACATACCCCATATGACCAAGTTCCTGGACCTTTTGCAAGGTTCTTATAGGAAAATAGCATAGTAGCCTTACACCAGGTGAACCTCAGCAGAATAGAGTAGATGAAAGACGCAATCGTACCCTGATGGATATGATGCGCAGTATGATAAGTTACTCCACCTTACCGATGAGTCTATGGATGGAGGTGTTAAAAACCGCCATTCATATTCTCAATAGAGTACCAAGTAAGTCGGTGCCCAAAACACCGTATGAGTTGTGGACAGGAAGAGTACCCTCACTAAACCACTTACGTGTATGCGGGAGTCCTATTGAGGCTAAAGTATTTAACCCAAACATTGGGAAGCTAGATCCCAAAATAGTAAGTTGCCATTTCAATGGCTACCCAAAAAAGGCAAAATGTTTTCGTTTCTACTGTCCAAAGAGACATATAAAGTTTATGAAAACGAGACACGCTGTCTTCCTAGGGGATGAATTGATGAGGGGGAGCATGGTAGCTCGAGAAATTGACCTTGAAGAGAAGCGTGTATGCGCCCACTCCAATGATTCATGAGCTAATTTTCTCACTACCTGCTGTCGCTGTACTGACAGTGCAAGATACTATGGTGTCAGCACCTGTTGTTATTCCACATGTGGCAACAATGAATGACCATGAGGAACCTGTTCTTCAGGATCCTATAGAACCTATTGCCACACATGAGGGGGAGCAACAACAGCCTCAAACAGAAGATGTGCCAAATATGGAGGTCCCTAGACGGTTTCAAAGAGTTAGAAAATCAGCTATTTCTGCTGACAATGAAGTATACAACACTGAGGAATTTTGAATGGAGGATGATCCCACCTCATTTGAATAAGCCATGAAAAGTGATCATTCATCAAAGTGGCTTAAGGCCATGGAAGATGAAATGAAATCTATGAATGCCAATAAAGTTTGGGACTTGAAGATAATTACTAAAGGAGCAAAAACAATAGGCTGTAAATGGGTCTATAAAACAAAACTTGACTCCCAAGGGAATATAGAGAGATATAAAGTGCAACTTGTGGCAAAAGGCTTTACGCAAAGAGAAGGGATTGATTACAATGAGACCTTTTCTCCAGTCTCATGTAAGGATTACTTCAGAATCATAATGGTATTAGTGGCACTATGATTTTGAATTACATCAGATGGATGTAAAGACGACATTTCTCAACGGGGACTTGGAGGAAAAATGTTTACATGGCACAACCGAAGGGTTTTGTCATGGAAGGAAAAGAACGAATGGGATGCCGCCTAAAGAAATCTATTTATGGATTAAAACAAGCTTCAAGACAATGGTACTTGAAGTTTGATCAGTCAATAAGGAATTTTGGGTTTTAAAGAAAATATTGAGGACAATTGTGTCAATGCAAAGTTTAAAAATGGGAAGTTTATCTTCCCTATCCTATATGTTGATGATATCTTAGTTGCTAGTAGTGATGTCAGTCTACTGCTGGAGACAAAGAAGTTTTTGTCCTCAAAATTTGATATGAAAGATCTTGGTGAAGCTTCGTTCGTTCTAGGGATTGAGATTCACCAAGATAGAAATAAAGGGGTATTAGGACTGTCACAAAAGGCATACATAGAAAAGATCTTAAAGAAATTCAGTATGCACAGATATGGAGATTTTCAATGCCCCAGGAACCAATATGAGATCGATCAATTGAAAACGGTTCCATGTGCTTCAGTTGTCGGAAGCTTGCAATATGCTCAAGTATGTACGCGCCATAACTTAGCATTTGTTACCGGGTTACTTGGCAGATTCCAGAGCAATCCTAGAACAGAACACTGGAAATTAGAAAAGAAAGTCTTGTGTTATTTGCAAGGAACGAAAGGCCTCATGATGACGTATAGAAGATCTGATTCACTCCATATAGTGGGATATTCAGATTCTAATTATGCGGAAGATGATAGAAAATCCATGTCTAGATATGTATTCACTCTCACAAGGGGAGCTATTTCATAGAAAAGCTCAAAACAAATCGTCACTACATCGTCCACAATGTATGTCGAGTTTGTAGCGTGTTATGAGGCAACAGGGCAGGTGAACTGACTAAATAAGTTCATACCTGGTTTGAAGGTGGTTGACGACATCTATAGACCACTTAAGTTATACCGCGATAATAATCCGGCAGTATAGTATGTTCACAACAATAAGTCAAGTGGTGCTGCCAAACACATTGACATAAAGTATTATGTTGTGAAAGATAAAGTCCGGGATCATGTCATAAGTCTTGAGCATATAAGTACAGAAAAGATGCTCACGGATCCGCTTACAAAAGGCTTGCCACCCAACGTGTTTAGAGAACATATAGCTAGCATGGGTTTAAGTAAAGCCTAAAATTCCTAGACAAAAGAAGACCCAAAGTTAAATATCTATTTCAGAACAGAGTGGTGCGTTGTAGCTGTTAAATCTATCGGCAATTGACCGCGACGATGAAACATGCTTTATGCGCTAATCTGTAATTGAATGAACAAAAATAAATGATATGAAATTGAAAGATGGTAGTGAGATCAAGGGAAGAATGTTAGTTGATCTCTACCAATAGGCCCAATGACCTATTGGGCCCTTGTTTCTGCGCCCTGATCGGGGGCGTCTAACCCTAATATAGTTGGTGGGCCCCTGTCGCACAGCACATATAAAAGAGAGGTGGGGATCGGCTCTAACTACGAGTTTGGTCTAAGCCACCATGATCCACCAACAGAAAACCAAATCCGATCTATAGTAGTGCTGCCAGCGACGGGAAGCCCCACCGACTCCACCGTCGCCACTGGACCTCGACTCCACTACGCTGGAACCATTGCACCGAGCTATCGTGTCACCGTCGCCCAAGCCACTGTGGCGCCATGGACCGAATGGTGACCTAGACCAAGGTACATCAATAGTTTTCACATCTAAGAGAAAAGCCTACCCCTGATCTACGGTTTAGAGGCACTCTTGTGTCTAACACCTCTCTCTCTATTAACTCCATGGAGCTCCAATGAGTAGGGGGCTTCAACCCTTCCCCTTCCCTCACCCTCCAGCCCCTGCCACCATTCCCTCTTCTCCCTCACAAACCAGTAATCACTATGCAAGGTGACATTCTTGTCATATGATCATTCTCCCTAGTAGTCTTCTCATCACCTCTCCGATCTAGGGTGTGGTTGGTAGGCTAGATGAGGATAGCTCGTATGAATGAAAAGGGCCAGGCCAAGATAATACAGGCTAAGTATTAGTGCAACACATCTTGTTTGGTTTGATGTCTCTATGAAGCTAGGCTCAAGGAAGTTAGTGTTTGGTAGGCTGTACAATAAGTGTTTATGCTTACCTTGCACTAGTATTTGATGGAGATACCACCCATACGATCTCTCATATATCCCCTCCTTCTTAGGTCTTTATACAAACACCTCGCAAGCAGCCGAGCACAAACGAAGAAGGGGACACGACAAATCGATCTATTGGTGCAACGACCACTACAAATCAACTTAAACAATCAAAGGAGTAGCAAGTAGAAACAATCCCATAACCTGCAGTCACTCCCCAATGGCCACGGCCGCAATCTGCAGTTCTTCATCGGTGCCTTCACCGAGAATCTACAGTCACCCCATTGACTTGGGCAACCTTGAGGTCGACGAAGCAAATCCGCTCGGCAAGCTTGAGGTCAACAAGAGGGAGGAGGACCAAAGGGGAGGACCAAAGGAGGGAGTGGAGGAGCAAATTGCAAGCTGTCCACCATGGTTAAGCTCTTGCGGTGGAGAAAAAGCAACGCGGCTGGCGATTAACCACTCATCAAAGCAAGCAGTGAGGCAAGTTGAGTAGAGACACTTCTTATTTTTCGTTTCTTCGAGGCAGCATCTTTGCTGCTTTAAGATGTGTGTCAACCTGGCCTGTGACCTAGTTGGCCAGTCCAGACTACCAAACACTGGTGCATGTAGCCCACGAGACTGCCCAAGCTCTCGTCCAGCCTATGTAAAGGAAAAAATCCACGTTATATCTTTTAATTTTCACGAAAATTCATTTTTCCTCCATAAACTTTAAAACCTGATAAAACACCACCCTCAACTTTTAAAACTGTTCATCTTACCTCCCTGGCCCTGTTATAAGTGATTTTGAATGCGGTTTTGTCTTTTTCTTTTTTATTTATTTCGACTGAATCTATAAAGAATCATAGTAAATCACATAAAAATCATAAAATAAAAAATCTAATTTTGTTGGACTTCATATGTGTAGATCTACACAGTAAGCATATAATATGGTAAGCTTTAGTATAAAGTTTTTGCTGTAGCTTTAGATCTATGTTTTTCTGTAATTAAATGGAATAATTCATAGCTGCAGTTTCTATAGTCCAATTGTGGTGAAATTTTTATGGTGGACTAATTATTATATGCTTAAACTGTAATAAATATTTCATACTTATTGGATCATGTATAACTTAGTTATAGATTTTATTCAGGTTTATGCTGGTTAAATATAAATAAATCTATAACTAAGTTATACATGATCCAATGAGTATGAAATTTTTACTACAGTTCAATCATACATGTCGATGTTTTACCACCGATAGCCTACCACGGGGGTACCGTGGTAGTATCGTTCGGGTTTCGGCGTATGCTGAACTCGATGGTGAACGCAAGAGACAGTCGATTTATCCTGGTTCAGGCCCTCGATCGTAGATCGAGTAATTCTAATTCACGCCCAAATGGCGCTTGCCTTTGCGTTGGATTGATTATGAAGTGTTATGTCGTACAATTGTCCTTGTGTGTGTCCGCTGCCGATCTAGGGACCCCTGCCCTCCTTTATATAGTTCAGGAGAGGCGGGAGTCCTAGTCGGTTACAAAGTAGAGATCCTAGTAGGATTACATGTAACTAGTCCTAATAGGATTACATGGAAAGAACCCTAGTTGAACTAGATCTTCTCTCTCTCTTGCGGGGTATCCTGTGGGTCCCGCATCGACAATACAATAATTAGCCCATCATAAAAATTTCACCACAATTAGACCATAGAAACTGCAGCTATGAATTATTTCAATTAATTACAGAAAAACATATATCTAAAGCCACAGCAAAAGCTTTATACTAAAGCATACCATATTATATGTTCACTGTGTAGATCTACTCATGTGGTGTCCAACAAAATTGAATTTTCCATTTTATGATTTTTCTGTGATTTACTATAATTTTATAAAGATTCAACCAAAATAAATAAAAAAGAAAAAGACAAAACCACCTTCAAAACCGCTTATAATAGGGCCAGGGAGATAAGATGAACGATTTTAAAAATTGAGAAAGATGTTTTGCCCGGTTTTGGAGTTTAGGGAGGAAAAGCGAACTTTTCAATTTGAGGACGTTACGTGGACTTTTTTCCGCCTACCAATCATGCTCCTAGTAAACTACCTGGGCCTCCGCTACCATAGGTGGACACAAATCCCTCCTCCAAAATCCTAAACCTTTGCTAGAGTTCACGAGTTCCACACTCACATGAGATTTAGGATCAACTTGGATCTCGTGAGGTTACTAATTCGACACATTTCCTCGAAGAAAGCTATTGACAAGTAAATATATAGCATATTCCTATAAAATGTTTAGGTTCAAAGTTTAAACATAGTCTTCAATTGCCAAAAAAGGTTTGAATTCAAATTTTGCAATTGTTTATTAAAAGTTACCAAATACAGATTTTACCTTAGGAAAAATTGGACAGAGTAATTCTAGGTTTGAGATTTTCCAAACATGAGCTCAACGTTAGAAACTTAAAATTAGTTCTTTGATCGATCTGGGACTTTGGTTGGGGTCCCCAATTCAGATGTCAAAACGGAAATCACCAGTTTGGAAATTAATAAATTGCAATCTTATCTCTTCCACTTTCTTTGGGAGCTGCTTCGTGCAGACGACATGCTTCGGCGAGGGACTCGCGTCGCCGCGAGGTAGCCAGCACCAATGCTTTCTTTAGCAAACTCCATGTTGCGAAGTGAGGAGAGAGAAAGACTTTCAAATCATGTCTCCCTCCTCAACCTCCGGCGACCTCTCCTCTCTCTCCTACACCTCCATTCCCTATCCACCCTCCACGCTTCTCTCTCCCCTTGTTGCATGCCTCATCAGAGACCAGACGTGCCGTCCAGCCATTATTGAGGCATTGACCTTGGTTCTTCGTTGCGCCGAGCTTGGCCGCCGCGGCAAGAGATGGACAGGATCCCCGTCGCGCCGCTCAAGTCCAGCAGCTTCTCGGCGGCCACCTCCCGCGAGGAGAAGCTCGCCCGCAACCTCTCCCTCGGCCCCATCAAGCTCAACGAGCACATCAAGGAGGCGCAGAAGGAGAAAGCAGCCGCCGTCGACAATGCCGGCGAGGCGGGGGCCGACGCCGTGCCCGAGGAGGCCGCGGAGCCGGACCTCGCCGCGCTGTCGGCGGAGATCGACGCGTTCCTTGCGGCCCCCAGGGACGGTGACGCGCCGCCGGCCGTGTCGGAGGTGACGCTGGACAGGTTCGCCAGCGCCGTCGAGCAGGAGATTGCGCAGTCGGAGGGGACCGACAATAAGTGGGCGCCGAACGAGGCCGGGGATGCGCCGCCGCTCCTCACCGCGATCAAGCGCCTGGCCGCGCTCGCGTCCGCGCTCACCGCGGACAACACTGCGCCAGGCGGCGCCACCACGTACACCATCGGGGTGCACCGCGTCACCGGCGTGCTGCACCGCGCCATGACGTTCGTGGAGGACGAGTTCCACGGGATGCTGGAGGACCCCCGCGTCGCCAAGGTGGCGCCGCAGGCCGCCGACACGGGCAGCGCCACGGGCAGGTCGATGAAGCGGCCGCCGTCGTTCGGGCACGGCGCCGAGCTGGACCGCTGCGTCGTGCCGACCGCCTTTGGCGACGCGTCACCGCCGTTCCCTCCGGAGACCGTGGGCCGGCTCCGCGCCATGGCGGAGGCCATGTTCGCCGCGGGGTACGAGACAGAGTGCACGCAGGTGTTCCTGGTGGCTCGGCGGAACGCGCTGGACGCCTCGCTGCAGAGCCTCGGGTACGAGAAGGCGAGCATCGACGACGTGGTGAAGATGCCCTGGGAGGCGCTGGAGTCGGAGATCGCGACGTGGATCAAGGCGTTCCGGCACACTGTCGAGGTGGACCTCCCCGGCGAGCGCGACCTGTGCGCGCACGTGTTCGCCGCCGGCGGGCAGCAAAGGTGCCTCGGGCGCGACATCTTCGCGGACCTCGCGCACTGCGCCATGCTGCACTTGCTCAACTTCACGGAGGCCGTGGTGCTGACGAAGCGCACCGCGGAGAAGCTCTTCAAGGTGCTGGACATGTACGAGGCCGTCCGCGACGCCGTCCCCCTGGTGGACGCGTTCCTCGTTCCGCCGGCGGCCGACGACGGCGAGGGCGAGGGGGCCGGGGCTGGGGGGCCTGTTGCCACAGCGGACGAAGACGGCGGCGGCAGCGGCAGCGCGTCCACCGCCCTGGTTGACCTGAAGCACGAGCTAGCGTCCGTGCGCACCCGGCTGGGCGAGTCGGCGGCGGCCATCTTCTGCGACCTGGAGAGCTCCATCCGCGCGGAAGCCGGGAAGCAGCCGGTGCCCGGCGGCGCGGTGCACCCGCTGACCCGGTACCTGATGAACTACCTCAAGTTCGCGTGCGAGTACAAGAAGACGCTGGAACAGGTGTTCCAGGAGTACCGGCGCCCCGACGACGACGACGCGGAGCACGGCGGCGGGGACCCGTTCACGGCGCAGCTGATGGAGGTGATGGAGCTGCTGCACGGCAACCTGGAGGCCAAGTCGCGGCTGTACAAGGACCCGTCGCTGAGCAGCATCTTCCTGATGAACAACGGGCGGTACATGCTGCAGAAGATCCGGGGCTCGCCGGAGATCAACGCCGTTGTGGGCGAGGCGTGGTCGCGGAAGCGGTCGACGGACCTGCGGCAGTACCACAAGAACTACCAGCGGGAGACGTGGAGCCGCGTGCTCAACCTGCTGCGCGACGACGGCGTGATCACCGTGAAGGGCCACGTGCAGAAGCAGGTGCTCAAGGACCGGTTCAAGCAGTTCAACGCCGCCATGGACGAGATCCAGCGGACGCAGGGGAGCTGGGTGGTGAGCGACGAGCAGCTGCAGTCGGAGCTCCGCGTCTCCATCGCCGCCGTCATCGTGCCGGCGTACCGGTCCTTCCTGGGACGGTTCTCGCAGCACTTCACCGCCGGGAGGCAGACGGAGAAGTACGTCAAGCTCAGCGGCGAGGACCTGGAGGCCATCATCGAGGAGCTCTTCGACGGCAACGCCGTGTCCATGCCCAGGAGAAGGACGTAATAATTAACAAGGATCCGAGCGCCCCCGTGCGTCACTAATTTGGTTTTTATAAGCCAAAAAATTGTTACAGTATCTTATTTTCTGTTTTTCTTAATTTCGATCGTTCTTGAGAGTTGCTCTTCTGCGTTGCTCTTGCTTAATCACGGCAGATAGTTGTGTAATCGTCGATTAATTAATCGATACATGTACCTGTTTTCATATATAAATTGTTACTCTCTCCTGTGAAAAATACATACACATTTTACTTTGTTCCGTCTTTGATGCAAATCTTTGGCTACTAATTTTCTTCTAGAATGTACTCATACAAATTCTTCAAATTTAATAGATGTATGTATAGTTTTTCTTTTCTATATCCTCCTAAATTTATGCAGAATTAGTTGATTTATACGTTTTCCCTGCACAGTTGTTGAATCCGTGCTTATTTTCTTTAGCATTTTGACTTTTCATTTTTTTTTATTTTGAGAAGAAGCAGTTTGACTTTTCATGACACCAACAGCCATGTGAAGCAGGAGGAGCGGCAGGCAGTCGTTCTGTTCACTTCCCTTATAAGTCAAATTTTTTTATCAACGAAAAATATTTTTCTTTATAATAAATTAGTCAACAATATTTTTAGCTATACTTTATCAGCCAAAGGGTGCTGCAACCTGAAAGTGGCCAAATAGGCCATTTAAGCTACGAGCTTTGTTACGGTGCTGGGAAGGAACCACCGGTCAAAATTAATTGCCGCGTTATCAATTAGGAAAATTAAGTTTAGTTTAATCTCTAACTCTCTAACCCAATTCCATAGAAGCTGCTCTGTGCGTCGCGACTCGCAAGATATCGCTGCTCCCTGCGCCGCCGCCTCGCTGCCCGTCTCGCCGCCTCCCTGCTGGCCGGCTCGTCGCCTGCCTCGCCGCCAATTCCGTCGGCGCCGCCCTCACCACCGCGTCTCCCTAGGGTCGCCGCACGCCTTGCCCTAGGGTCGCGGCCCCCTCACCACCACCACGCGCCTCCCTAGGCTCGCCACCGCCTACCTGTGTGGGTCAGCGCCGGCTGCCTGCTGCAACAAACCGACGGCTGCAGCAGAGAGGTGGGGACAGGATTGGTGGCAGGAGGCCTGCCCGTCTGGCCTTGTCGCGGAGGAGGGAGGGGTGCGCTTGCAGGTGCTCGTCGTCCTACAGGTATGATATCTCTACCTTTGCCTGCTCCTCATCTGCATCAGTGTCAATCACTAGATTCATCTTCCATCATTTTGGCAATAGGTAGAAGCGTGAAAAATTATCAATTCCATGGATCTTAAATCCCTAGCTTGATTAAATTGTCTGTTTGGCTGTAAGTGAATCGTTACTAGATGTAGTGAGTTGATGAAAATTCAATAGAGGAGGGCATTGGCAGAGATATGAGTGCTCTCAGATGCAGAATGATTAAGTAGCACTGGAATTAGAAAGATACCATCTGAAGTGGATTTAGCAGCTAACCCCCTTTGCTTGTTGACTGTGTAAATGTACAGAGACATACATGCATATACGATCGTTCACTAAGAAAAAAGGGTTAATGTATAAATCTTTATGAGAGCATCATCATTAGTGTTGAGGTGCAATTTTATTGTTTTCAGTTGTCGTATGGATGAGTTAGTGGTTCTGCGTGTTAGTTATTAAATGGCAGATTCAGCTACTCAAACCTTAGCCTTGCACATTGGTGTAATGCTCATGGTCTTCTTGTAAGAAAAGATTAATGTTGCCAAAGTGATCTAGATATATAATGCTCCTCCGCTCCAGTTTCTTCTGTAATTTAGCCTGGCAACGTTAGCTGGTCTGTTAGCCTTCCAAGTTTCATGCACAAACCATATTGAGGCATTGAGGATTATACTAATTGGTCTTTCGAGTTGTCGTACCCTGACTACATGTAAGCATGTTAGATTGGGACTGTTGTCGAATCCATGTTGTCAAGGCGCATGTGCCATCATCTTGTACTTAGTGGTCAAAGGGTATGCAAGTTTATCTAAAATTTTTCTTATTCAGATTTGTTTGCTTCAAAGCTACTCTTAATTATGAAGTACAGCTGCATTGTGTCTTCACAAAAGTAGTTGCAGGACTTGTGTGCTACGTAATTAAAAGGCTTTGTTAATCAGAGTTTGCAGAATTCAACAGTCAAGATTTGAATTCCTTTCTGCCATGTTAGATATATCCTAATGCTAGTTGCATATTGTGACTAGTTCCTCAATTTTTAAACTGAGCAGTTAACTTATGTTCTGCTAATTCAAGTTGGATCTGTTAATTGACTTTCTTTTTTTTTCTTCCAAGCTGGTAGTACAAAATATGTAACTGCATAATTATTTGGCTTGTGACTGTAGTCACTGATCAGTTAGTTCCATGATGTTTGCAACAACTTGGCAGGTGCAGTAGGAGCATATATCTTCGATAATTTTATCTGAAATGTTGCTTTCATGCGCTGCATCGTGTTGTATGTCTCCATGACTTGGATGTCTCGGACATACTGTTAGTTAACCTTCCTTTCCGTTTTCTTTTCAGTTGTACCGGCCCTTCTTCCTCTGGAGTCCAGTCTACGTGATTCCTGGAGCTATGGAGGACTTAGAGGCCACTGAAGATTGCTACCTTCCTCTATTTACAAGCCGTGTAGCAATCCTACTGCCTAGATTTGTTTTGTGTGATTCCTCACAATTTAGTGGAAAATTCAATCCTTGATGTAAGACATGCACCAAACTTGTAATTGTCAATTTCAGTGTGATTCACCTGGCAGCTAAACTAAACTGTATTCAGCTATAAAATACTAATCCTTTATGCTTGTGCGTGTATGCTCTAGTAATTAGTAAGTCTGAAGTTCTTGATGCAACATACATCCAGAGCAGAAGGAATGCAACGCTTAAGTGCAGCAGAATTACCTGATACACCTACTTGGTGTGTTACATTTAGCGCCGCAGGTGAGCACAATATCTGTCGCGGCAGGATCCCCAAATATCCGTTGATAACATGAACCTGTTACCGACGCCTCTTAAACAAGAAGCAAAGTGATGCTCTGCTTAAGCATCACCTAATTTATAGGGAACTTTATTTTTCTCTAAATTCATTACAGCGCCATGATATTACAGCTCCAATTAACAAAATGTTACTCGTATTATCTCAATCCTGGTAGTTGCCAGCTCATTTGCAGAGCTCGAGTGAAACTACTTGAAAGCAATAAGGATTACGTGGAATAATAGATTGATTGATTGGAGAGACCTATGTACATATATATATATATAGGGGAGATAAGATCTCATGGTTTATAGAAACAGGACCAAACCGAGATCTCCTCATATGTCTCTAACCAAATAGAGGACCGGCCTGCTATACCAAGGCCCAGATCCATATACACACGCATATATACATTTACAGTCTAACACTGCTTACTTACATGATAACTAAGGACTACGGAATATATCATAGAAATTAAAAGAGAACCCTCACATTTGCCTCAGCTGCAGGGCCAATATTTCCATTAATCGGATACATAAGCCAAGAATAATAATCTGCCTAGGGAACGAAGGTTCAAGCTCGAATGTCTGTGTAACCAGAGATTGCCAACAAATTCAACTAAAAGAAGCCAGACAAGCTAAATCACAAGAGATACGTGACACACAGTAGTAGACAGCTCTAATACTATTGACACAGGTCATTGTGTTCATGAATCTTCAATTGACAGATGCAGCAGCGGATACTCTTTAAAAGTTAAGAATTGAAAGCTCAAGGCGGATGCGTGGAGCTGAAGCTTGGCCATAGCCTACGGCGCTTGCTTGCTCGCCTAGACCTGGAGGCTGGAACTGGAGCCGACGACCCGAGCTGGAGCAGCAGCCGCCGCCGCTCACCTCGGATGCGCATGCGCCGACGCCCGAGCTGGAGGCCTGGAGCAGCTGCCGACGGAGCTGGACCAGAGCTCGTGCGCCGGTGAGCCCCCGCGCGCTAGGAGAGGGAGGGAGGTGTGAAGCCTGCCCACCGGGGGCCGCGCGCTGGTTAGCCCTGCGTCGCCGCCTCCCAGCTCGCCGCCTCGATGATAAACGAGAGAGAGAGAGCGCGCGCGCGGAGGAGATGAGAAGTAGATCCTGTGAGATGAGAATCAGTTTTTTTTCTAGATTCAGAGACGCAGCTCGTGAGACAGTCAAAATACTGTTATATCCTACAAAATTTATTTAGAAACCAGTTCTGCGTTCACGCATTTTTTTTTATTTCAGCCAACAACTTAAGTTCCTCCTACCTGGTTCTTCCTATTTTTAAACCATCCGATTAGGGATGAAAACGGTCAAGAAAATGTCTTAACCATTCCCGCTCCCGTATTTTTTGGCCGGGAACGGGAACGGGAACGGGAAGGCCAGACGGGAAAACGAATCCGGTATTACGGTATATCAGGAATTTAATATTTCGAACGGGAACGTGTCGATTATGATCGGGAAGCGGTAACACAAAACGGAAACATCGATATATGTAACCACTTGAAATAGTTAGCTCAATGCAACAATAGCAACCATGCATAATTCTTATGCAAACAATAGCAACTAGTGAGCTCGTCAGAATATTTATGCAAATAAAACTACAGAACTACAAAAAAAAAGAAAATGAAAAAGAAAAATGAACAAAGGGCCAAACCTTGCTTCTCCTGGAGATCTACAAAGGAAAACAATAGATGGGGAATAAAAGAAACAAAAAAAAGTTAAAACCAGCGCATCAACTCGTTTGTCCCTGCCTCTTTTCTGGCAGGCATGCCGCAAGCAGCAGCAGTGCACAGAGGCACTGCAGCACACTGCACACCGCACTCCCGCACTCAGCAAGCATTAGTCCCACCTCGCCCTTTGAATCAGCACTGGCACGGAGGTAAGTTATAAATGAAGCCAGGCTAGTGGACAGGAAGCGACTCATCCTTGGGCCGGAGTTGCGGACTAGCGGGCTGTTGGGCTGGGCACCTGCAAACACGGTAATACCGTCGGGATTTTTCCCGTTAAAATCCGGTAACCGTGGATTCGGTCGGGAAAATAGCTCGCCCGATTCCGATCCCGGTTCCGCCCGTTTTCCTGAATAATTTTCCCGTTTCCGAATTTTCCTATAATTACGGTATACGGTGTCGGTCGGTACGGGATCTTCCTGTTCCTGGTTTCATCCTTAACGAAATGGAGGGGCTCTTATTATTTTCGAGCGCAGTAAAATTTTACTTAGGGCTCTGTTTGACAGAGCTTCTCTCCCGCTCCGGCTTTGGCTCTTCTAGATGAGCCCTATCAAACATTTTTCTGAAGGAGCTATTTTTCAGTAAAAAGCAGAGGAGTCGGAGTCTTTTTGGAAAAGCCACAAATTATGGCTCCTCTAAAACGGCTCTGGCTTGTCAGAGGAGCCATGCTAAACACCCCCTTAAGCTACATGTTGCAAGGTACGGTCGTATGGACAGGCATGGCCGCTGGCGGTTGCTCCCGCTGTCCACAGCACCGGTCATTTTGAAAAGTTACATAGCAAATTTTATGCCAGGCCTGTTTCATTTGAAACAATAGACCACATTATACATGCCTGGCAGAATTAGTTATTACGCTTTCAGATCGGACCTAAATTTCGATGGGCTTGGGATGAGCTTCCTACATGCTTCTGCACGTGCAGGAGGAGAGCTGAGTTACACACACACACACAAGAAATGGACACTACTACACAAAACTTTACCGCGGCAGGCAAAAATGCTTAACCGAGGTGGTTTTTTAACCGCCTCGGACGAAAGGTCACGGTTAATCATGGCCTTAACCGAGGCGGTTGCCTTGCCCGCCTCGATTAATCGAATAAAAAAAATAAAAAAAGAAAACCCATGGATAAGCCCGACGAGCCCATCCACGGGCCCGCCGAAGCCCATCCACGCGCCGCCGCTCGCCGGATCCGGGCACCCTCTCGCAGGGGAAGGGAGGGGGAGGGTGGCTCCGCCTCCGGGGAGCTGCTGCAGGGCCCTCGCCGCCGGATCCGCTGCCGGGGAGCTGGTGTAGGGCCCTCGTGTCGATCTGCGAGGGAGGGAGGGTGAGGACGGATCCGCCCTGGATCTGAGAGGAGAGAGAGTGAGGGGCATACCTAGTCGTCGATCTGCACCGCCGCTGTCCACTCGCCGGAGGGAGAGGGAGCCCGCGCCACGCCCCTAGCCACCACCACCATGCGCTTGCGACCTAGCTGCCACCACCGCGCCCGCCCGCGCGCAGAGGCCACCTCCGCCCTGTGCGCGCCACCGGAGGGGGCGCCGAGAGGGGAAGGGGGCACCGGGAGGTGGAGGGGGCGCGTCGGGCGTCGGGAGTGAGGAAGAGAGAGGGAGACTGAAGAGACGAGAAAGGAGCGCGTCGGGCGTCGAGAGCGAGGAGTGCGGCGCGTCGACTGAAGAGGGAGGAGGGAGCAGACAGTGAAAAACCTAAAGTCTGATATATATATATATATATATATATATATATATATATATATATATATATATAGTTATGATATATATTACCCTAGGTACTGAATAATAATCAGTACCCTAGCCCGCCCGACGCACCCGCTCCGACCCCGAGCCACCCAATCGGTGGCGCTGGTCCGTCATCCCCCTCTTTTTTTTCTTGTACTGCACCCACCTCCGTTTTTTATTTATTAATTAATAATAATTATATTTTTGGTTCCACTTTTTAGATCGTGGGAGACGCTTGGGTTTCTTCAAGACAAACCTAGATCGCCACCACCGCAGCAGAAGACCTGAGCCCAGCTTCCGCCCGACGGCCCCGAGCTCGCCCGCCCGTCCCCATCCCGTCCCGCCACCACGACCTCAGCTCGCCGCCGCCGCCCTGCTCCCTTGTTCGGCGCCGGTGAGCCCGCTACACCTGGGCCCGCGGCTGCTACCCATCTTGTTGTCTCGAGTGGCAGCAGTGTCTTCTCGTCTCCACCTCTTCACCTTGTTCCAATCCCTCGTTGAGTGAATCTGCGGGCGGTGGTAGCGCCTTATCCGCAGCTACCATGCCTGAGGGATTCGGCGTCGGCGGCGTCCTCGCCATACTTGAGGATTCGGCGTCGTATCCACGGCATCCACAACGTCCGTCGACAGAGCCCCTCTGCTTTGATTCGGTGGCGGCGGCGGCGGCCTCACCTAATCCGCAGCCTCATAGAACGCTGCCCATGGTGGATCAATTTCAGGCGACGCCATCGGCATCATCTCCTTCAGGCGTGCAACGCGACGATCGTCTGAAAGTAAATCGCTCACCCCAACCATTCCCTGGTATGGTACCCATCCATCCAGACTCACATTCGATGCCCCAATTTTGGTCCCTTTTAATGTTGGGGATGGGGATCTGACTTTACCCTGTTGTGTGTAGATCGAAGACCCTAAAGAAGATTGTCTGATTCTGATATTTTTGCTCATGGATCTGGAATATATTTGCACGAAGATGCAATGCAAAACAACAGTATAGCACTGCTGCAGCAACACGGCATTATCTCATCTCGCCATTAAATGGATCTATGATCTGCTCCCTGGTAATTCTCTTTCTTCCTTGTTGCATTTAATTGAGCCTGACGGCTGTTTAGCTTACTAGATATAGCTTATTTGTGTCTATCATTTACAGATTACTGTAAGGGACCTTTTTGCCTAATATTTTTCTTACCAGTTCAGTTATGCATCTTACTCGTTTTTTATTTTCACAGTCAACATTTCTGACACCTGTCCACCTGTCCAGTTTTCTATTCTTCTTTTGCTTGTTTAATCTAATGGGTTGCTAGTGTGTTATTCATGTTGTTGTTATCTCCTAACTATCCTCTGTTTTCTCGCGCTTTCTATTTTTAGAATAAAGAATCATACATACAATAGTAATTTGCTCTTTAATCAATCCAGTTCACTAATCTTTCTAAAATAAGTAAACATCTCAGAGCCATGGAATTATTGCTTAAGCAGCACTGTAATGATAGGAAAGGTTATAAATAAATCTGAACTTACCTTTGTCATGCAAATATAATAGCTAGCCTTCATTTGTTCATCACTACTTTTCCTTTCCGATCCCTCCAATTTTGATTTATCATGTTCTTTCAACGCCTTTCTTTTTCTATATGCAATGCCGAATATCTAGAAGCCATTTCGTGTATGCCTGTGGTGTTAGAGCCTTCATGGTGGACTGGTTGTTGTTTGGGACAACTATTTGGAAACATTGGTGTGTAATCTATATATGCTACTGTGTTCTTGTTGTATTGAAGATAATTCCTTTTTTTCCTTATTTGTACAATTTGTGGTACCCTAATGGTACTTACCCTCTATTTTCACTTTTTATGCTATGTTTTTGGACGCGCAATGCCCGGTTGCTGGGCTGGCACATCTTGATTGCACACACGTCGAATGCCAAGCTTGCCTTACTCAGATGGAGTCCTCCGGTACGTCAGGTCCCCTATACCCGCCTTAATCCCTTTCTCGTGCATCTTGTAAATTTAAGCTAGCCTTAATCCATTTCTCGTGCATCTTGTAAATTTAAGCTATTGATAGTTGAAATGCGGTATTCTAAATAGATTCTTACTCAATGCCTTCAGTTTCGGGTTGGAGTTGGTCGATAAGATGCCTAACAACCCAAAAAGGGTTGTATTTGAGAGCATATAACAATGTTCAGTACATGATTGCAATTTTTAGTGGCCTTTTTTATGTTTAGGAGCTGCTTTCCTCTCTAGGTCTAGAATGTTAATGTGATGATTCCGCATTTAGGTACGAGGTTCCTTTACAACCAGAGGTTACCCTCCTAACCAGGTCGACCTTCTGCGCCGGCTCCACAGAACATAGGTGCAAAGGGGATTATGGCTGTACTATAATGTTAATCTCTTGCAATCTGGAATTAGTATTTTCAAAATGACCTGACAAAATTATAGACATTCATTTACAGCTAATCTAAGCTTGAGTATGGTTTTTTTTCTAAAAATTATATGTATATGAACTGATGTCTTGACACAGAATTAGAGAACAAATTAACATACATGTATTTCAAATTTTGCTTGCCCAAATTAACAGTATTCTTTCGTTTAATATACGTCGTAGTGAGAAAATTGGATTATATCCTACTTAATCTAAAGATAATTGTTGCAAATTTTTGTACTTATGCATAGCTGTAATGGGAATACCATCTTTTAAATTTAAATCCCCTAAACAGGAGGACATAGTATGCAGTAATGTCGGCAGTGTTTAGTAATTGGTGGATCAAGACCAATGGTATGATCACCATGCCATTGAGGAGGCCAGGAGGGGTCTGAACTTGCTAATCATCCTTGGGGCATGGATTTGGAAACATTGAAAAGGTTATATTTTTTTAATGGGGTTCGCCTGATGTGCTGTTTTTTTAATGGGGTTCGCCTGATGTGCTTCCCATTCACAATTAGCTAGAGAGGAAGCAAACCTCTAGGTTTGCCTTGTCCTAGGGCATTAGCACAGCTTGACAAGAATTCGTTGTAGTGGATTGTTCAGTTAGTCTTTTTGTTCTTTCAGGGACGTGTCTGTAACTTTGAGAGTTTGTTATCTGTTGTATTTCTAGGAATTTGATCCCCTTAATGCAGTGATGCACAGCTCCTGAATATTCAATAAAAAATTTAAATCACTACAATCATCCTTTCTCAACCTATAGTTATTCATTTAATCTATCCAATTTAAATCACTGCATTTTCATACATTGTGGCACTGCTAAATCATTTTGGAAGAAATAGAGTTGGTGCACTGCTGTGAGTTTATTTTTCCCTCAACACTTGATTTCCCTCAACCCTGTCATTTGTTTGTGTATGAAGTTTGGCCACATAGAAAATCCCTTTGGGAGTAGATTCAATTCAGCCTTCCTGTTTTTGGCTCTGCTTGATTAACTTCCAAAATTTGCCATGCCAAAGATTTTGCATGGATAGGTTGCTTTGAATGTGTGTCTACTACCGACTAGGCTGTGCTTCTATATTTGTTTTGATCCTGTTGTTCCTCATATGTATTCTTTGGCTTTAGTTTTATAGCATGTGTACAAATGATTCACCATAAAATTTGGTTGTATTATATAGGTTCATTAGTTGTAGTTTTGCTTCATTGTCCGAGTTTTGTACAAATTAAAGGCCTTGCATCTAGTTTTCTGTTTTATGTATGCTGGGGATTTGTGGCAGCTAGATTTTACTTTTTTTTGTGAAGACGAGTACCTGTTCAGATATGCAAAATGGTATATTTCAGAGATGATCACTGTTGATGCAAATTATTTATGGTTACAAAATCATCACATGATGCTAGGGTGCATAGCATTTAATTTGTTTTGGTCACGCATGGCAGTATTTCTGGTCAGGCCACATTGGTTGCAAATAATAGTTTTTTCAGGTGTCGACATAATCAGCATAATTAAGTTTTTAGGGTCCCATACAACATTCTTTCCTATCAGATTCTATGCTATGAATTATATGTTTCATGGTTTGTTGGATTACAACAATATGAATCAACTATGTGTTTGCAGGCTGATAAGATTTTTGCACTCACATGTGGAAACACAACATGATCTTCCTTTTCTATTCCCTTTTGAGCTGATTAGTTCACACATGCTGGGACAGATTTGTTGGTGCCTTGTGACAGTCCATTCGAAGTTTTGAAGAGTTTTTCTTGCTATTTAGCTCTAGTATGTCTTGTAATGTTGAAATTGCTACCTGACATGAACCACAATCAAGATGACTTAAACTGGTGTTCACACCCATACTATGAACGAATCCAGTATCCAAATTTCAAAACATGGATGAATGTTTGTCGAATTAGTGATTAGTTTGACTTCCAATTCTGATCTTTTTCTATCATAATTTTCATGGTTCTTGAACAATACAGACAGAGTCTTGATTGTTGTTATTATGATTTTCTTTAGTAACAATTGTACCTTTTTTTTAACATTTTCAGAGGTTTAGAGAACCCATCAATGGGCTTGCTTATGCCAGATGGTCTCTGATTGCAAGTGCTGGAGTGGACAATGTTTGTATCTTTGTTAACCCATCCCTGAGTAAAGTGATCAATTGCCATGCAACTTTTAATAATGGATTACCTTTAGTCAGTATCTATGAAAAGGCATTCAAGCTACTACATGTTAGTTTCACCTTACATTTAGAATTTGCTGGAGAAACACGAAAATTTATCTCCTATGTGCCCACCCCATTAGTATTTTCATTGCAGGCATGCTGCTTCTAGGACCAGGATCTGAACCTATGCTGCCCACCTATGCTAAAATTGATTTGTCTGATTGAACATTGTAGTCTTAGAATTTTCAGACAAAGTTGATTTCATCCATGTTCACACAAAGTAAAAACATGGAAACATTTATTTAGCAATATTGAGTGTCGTTCATGTGTTTTGTCAGCTGTTTTGTCAGAATGCTTTATACAAATTGTTATGTAGTTTCCCACTATTGTTTTCTCCTTTTAACAAATGTTAAATGATGATATTAGCTACTTTGCTCTGAGTGTGCTGGCAATTATTAGAGCCTAATGTGTGATCTACTTCTCCTTGCAATCTGTTTGAGCTTGGAATGGACTTTTATTTTGAGTTCAGTTATCCGAAGTATTTTATTTAGTTAAAGCCTGATTCGTGAAGATCTATCATTTCATCTAGACTAATATGCGGCACTAGCCATTATTTTTGGTAGAGAAGCTTTGTAACTCAGTTGATTATTTAAGGATTCCATTGATATTTCAATGGGAATATTTTTGTTGCAGTCTTGACATCTCATTTTCTTTGAACCATTAGATTAATCAGGATGACTTTGATCCATGCCATCCAGAAGTGAGATGTTATTATAGATCTTTTGGTGTGTTCTTCATGTAACTGTTTATCTATGTGCATCTTGGGGTTTATTTTGATCCTATATTTTGCATATAAATGGGCAAAGCCTTGGCACGCTTATGCATGAATATGAGTAAACCAGCACTCATCTTGAGGCCTCCGTGATTTAATTTTTTGCAGAATATTACATGCAAAAAGAATATTTACAGTGCCAACCCGCACACCCGCACACTAATCATTAGTGTGCTTCATTTACTAAACTCTTTTTTCTATATTATATGAAGCATAACATTTTTTATTCAAAGTCCCTGGGTACTGAATATACATTAGAAGAGTCACCCCGCTGCCTCGACTCCGATCCCTTGAGCCACCAACCCACCGCGATTGACCCCAACTTCCTTTTCCCCCACGATGCCTGTCGGTTTTTTTTCTCTGCCTTTTTTTTTTATTTTCACCTGTTTATTTTGGTTCGTGGGTTGTTCCTCCTTTTTTCTCATTGTGGTCAGTGGCAGCTCCTCCTCTGTTCAGTGGTGTGACAGCGCCCTTCGCTACCTCCGCATCTGGCGACAAGCTGGCAACGTCTAGCTCCACCCACTCCCATCCTCGATCGACCTCCGCATCGCTCCTCTGCCCTGTTCTTCCCGACATTTGACGACTTGAGTCGTCATCCCTGTGCTAGCGACCGATCTAGCATAGTAGGCCTAGCTAGGGAGCAGCTGATCCCCATCATCCAGTCCTCCAGGCGCTCCAGCTTGTCTTCCCTTTTGTTTGCTTTGCTCGGCTTGTTTGGACACGCTGTTGTCTTCCCTTTTGTTTGCTTTGCTAGATTTCGTACTTCCTTCTTTTCCATTCAAAAATGTTTTTTCATTGATGTTAATCTAGTTATTTAAGAAAGAAAAAAAATCAGTACCTGAGTTTGTTGGAAAATGTCTTTTTTGTACACTATGGACTACTGCAGAACTGGATGTTAAGTCAACAGAGCAACTTTTCTTGCTTATTTGGTTTGATTATCTGCATATAGCATCCCTTTCAAACCAATTTTATATTTTTCTTATGTGGATGGATGCTTTTCAATTGATTACCACATACATAGGTAAAAGGTACAACCGCTGCACTCTCTTTGCAGAAGCTTAGTTAATTTGTCTATTACATGTTTAGAGCTTGCTTACGCTCTTGCACCCCCAATATTAATCCTAAATTCCTAACTTGCACGTCATAAATCATGACTTAATTTTCTCTTGTTAGTCTGAAAATCTTTATTGCCTTTCTAGCTTTGTATATAGTAAATTTAATGGCACTTGCATAATTCGATATTTAGCATCCTAAAGTTTTGTAATGGCAGTCTAGTAGATACTCTGGAGGTGTTATTTGTTGGCTATCCATTGTACACTGATATATAGTGTATATTGAGCCTCTACTCTTTT
Source organism: Miscanthus lutarioriparius (assembly GCA_904845875.1). NCBI lineage: Eukaryota > Viridiplantae > Streptophyta > Magnoliopsida > Poales > Poaceae > Miscanthus > Miscanthus lutarioriparius. The sequence continues at coordinate 92,298,306 of CAJGYO010000009.1, forward strand.
GAAGGGTTGTGGCCAACCGTAGTTGAAGTGCTCGCTTCACTTCCAAGCCAATGGGTACTCAACATTATTTTTCACTGATTCAAGATGTTTCCTTGCAAGTCACGATCTTATGAACCTTTTAGCTTTTTGGTTTATACTGACTCTGCGTGTATTTTATTGTTCTTGATCCAGAGGCTAGAGAAGATTTCTGTGCTGACAATTGCTAATTTGCTACATATATTTTTTTTTTCAGAACTAAACCTGAGGTGCCACTTGAATAATACTTGCAAATTCAAAGCTATTTTTCCTTGCAACTATCTATCATATTCCACTGAGTCAGATTAGCAGCTTATTTACATGCAAATTATGCCTTCGTCTTAATCTTGCCTAGCATTTTAGTATCTCCCATTGAGCTTTCTGTATACCCAAATTAAATGTGCTCATGTATCTGACTTTTAAATTTGAGTATATTTCAATGAACATATATGTTGTAACATAACCTGTGTTTCCTCTTGGCCAGTCATACAAATTTGGTGGGAAAATAGACAACATAGCGGTTGGTAGGATGATGGAGGAAATCGGTCAGGACTCAACAGGGCGGAGGACCGAATGAAGCAGGGAAGTGTAGCGGAGGACATGCAGCAGCCCTCCCTCAACTAACAGTCGGTCACGCGAGCAGGCGACATGGTATAGTGAAGTGCGGGACACAAAGGTGGATGTTAGTGACATAGGAGTTAAGGAATTAAATTTCTCAAGGAACTAGAATCCACTCTGCGACTTACCACTGAGAGTTATTCATCTGTCCGGCTCCCTCGTCCAGAGGTGTCCTCGACATGATCAAGCTGTGGAGTTTTTATTTATTTATTTTTTATATGAATCAAGCTGTGGAATTCATAAAGCATCTCCTTTCTTGCCTCTTTGCTATAGATTTTTTGTTCAAGTTGTCCCAAAGAGTAGGCCTACAGATTATTTGTAACTATGATAGACGAAATAGTACTATTTTTTTTATTTGCAGCATAGACTATTATTGTTGACAAGATATGTTTGTATTGATCAAATTGAAATACTATTTATAGTTTACATAATGAATTGTTATTTTTGACAAGTAATTCATTATAGGGAACCTGGTATATAGCAATAAAATGTGGCCAAATATATGCATCCCTGGAGGCCTAGCGAAAAAAATGATAACAAAAAAAAATTGGCCAGAAACAAAAAGAAATTGATCGGAAATAGAAAAAAATTGCCGTAACCAGCGCGAGAGGGCAATAGACGTGAAAGAAAAAAATCGGCCATAAACTCAGAAAAAAATTGGCTGAAAAAAACAGGCAAAAAAAAAAGACGGAAGCAAATAAAACCGGTCGGAAACGAGCATAGAAGGAAAAAAATCGACAGTAGCCCTCCTATCTGCTGAGACGTGGCGTGGGATGGCCTCGGTTACTGAATAATATTTAGTATCCTGGGTACTAATTAGCGCATATATATATATATATATATATATATATATATATATATATATATATATATAGAGAGAGAGAGAGAGAGAGAGAGAGAGAGAGAGAGAGAGAGAGAGAGAGAGTGCTCAGAACTGGGCCTTTTGGGCTGGGCCTGATTTACCGAGACGGGCTTTATAATGTGACCGCCTCGGTTAATGTATTAACCGAGGTGGTTGCGTTAGGAAAACTGTCTTGGTTAATAAATAATAACTGTGGTGGTCGCGTTAGGTTGCCCGCCTCGGTAAATCCTGCCCGCCTCTGAGCCCAATTTCAAAATGCCTAGTAAAATCTTTTGTGTAGTAGTGGGAAGAGAGCTAGAGTAGAGGAGAGAGACTCACAGCCGACGATGTGAACTGTCAAGCATGCGTGATGTTCCCTCTTCTACCAGGCTTACAATTTGGAACATAAGGTTGATATGTTCCCTTGTGATTCGGATTTATGATGAGTTGTCAACGTGATTCACGCCATGGGTTGAGTTTGTGAACTAACCATTGCCTGAGTTGAGTTGTGCAACATGTCTCTTGGATTGTAGTGCACAGGTGTGGAGCTTGGAGACGGTGGTTGACTACGAGGTGAAGGTTAAGTAGGGATGTGTCGTGCTGATGGACTGGGAGCGGTGAAGAACGGATGCGAGGCTTGACCGAGGGACCAGGAGGCCGGTGGACCAGCCAGTGGTGGCTGACACTTGGGGACATCGACAAGTGCAAGTGTATATGGTGGACCGTGTTGACCGAGTCAAGACGGCAGTCGAGCAAGTCAAGTGGAGGCTCTAGAAGACTTGGCGGCCGGGTGGTCTAGGACGATGGTGACACGCGTTGAGTTGAGGGGGACGTGTATGGAGTATGCTACTTGCGTGCGGTTTGGTGGGTTGAGCCTCAAAACCACCGGGTGGACGGTTTCTGAATTTGGGCCTCAAAATTCAGGTGTGGTTCCGGCGGAAATCGGAGGGGCACGTGGCGCCATCACGAGGCTTGCGTTGTGGCCAAGCTAAGTCATAAAAGGCGTGTGGCCATCGGATCAACAATCATCTGAGTTGGGCCGCCATAATAACCTTTGGTTTAGGTGGTTCGCTCTAATATATCAGTATTAATAAATAAGAGGGGGCGGCCCCAAACACCCTTCACTTCTCTAGCTCCTTTATTCTTAGGCTCTCTCTCTCTAGGGTTTACTTGAGAGGTCTATGAATGATTTTGTTCATGTTTGTCTAATCCGAATTCATGAACCTATGATTTGTGTGGGAATGGAGGGCCTACCTCTGTCCTCCGGGATTCAAGATTTGAGCTGTGTTCATGTGATTCGCATTTTGTGTTTTTCTGTTCTTGTTTTGTCCTCCCACATTTTTCTTCGATTCTTTATTTTGGGGTTGTTTGGAGTCAAATTGATTGTTCTAAGATGAGCTAGGACGTGTTTTGATCCTTTCCACCAAAGGAATTTGCCTAAATCCTCACGAGCTCATAGATCGGGACGATTCAAGTTTTGAGAAGGAAAAACCGGTGTTCGTCGCGTGATTTAAGATTCCCGTTGATTGGCTGAACTTTGGGTGATGATCTTTTAGAGGTGGCTCACCTACTGCCTTGTGATCATCGGGTCCAAATTTGGTGGCAGTTGGTTTTTGTTTGATCGCAAATCAGGCGATTCTTGGTTTCAGGCTATTTTTTGGGCGAATCTGTTTGTGCTGATTTCACGACCCCCTCGGATAGTCCGCCCCTGACCCCCGGACAGTCCGCCACTCACGTTCAGGATAGCCAGTCAGGTGCCCAGATGCGGACAGTCTGGGCCCAAGACCGTGGACAGTCCGCCGTCTCCAGTTCAGCCGCATCCAGAACTATTTCCAGCCGTCGGTTTTCGGAGTTTTGAACACCGGACAGTCCGAGACCTCACAGCGGATAGTCCGCCATTCACGTTTCAACTGCAAGCAGGGTCCGTAGTCAGTCGGTTTTCTCCACCGTTGCCACCGGACAGTCCGAGAGATTACCCCAGACTGTCCACCCTTGTGTCGTGTTCTCTTCTCTCCGTGTTCGGTCGTGTGCTCGATTCCGATGGTTTTCGATTATCCCGCAGTACTTCTTGGTAATTGCCAGAGGTACCCCGCCACCAGTTGGCTCGTGGGATATGTCTTTCTTTCGTGAGTTTGCTTCTTGGGATTGAATTTGGAACAACATCCTAAGTTTTCGGCGGCTCCCATTCACCCCCCTCTGGTCGCCGTTCTCGGTCCTTCATACTCGATCTGCTGCCGAAGGTTAAATTTGTCAATTTACCTCACTTTTTTTATACTATCATATTTCATTGGCAATTCGATAAAAGCTACTCCTTCCGTTCCAAATTATAAGTCGCTTTGACTTTTTTTAGTACATCGAATTTGCTACGTGTCTTCATATAACGTATATCTAGATACATAATAAGTTGGATGTACCAAAAAGTTAAAATGACTTATAATTTAGAATGGAGGAATTAATTTGGTTCCTATAGATGTTAATGTTTTTCGTATAAACTTGTCAAAGTTAAATAGTTTCGAAGGATCGAAAGAAGTACTTTTTTTTTTAATACTAGTCATCCGGCCAGCCGGCCTGGCAACATTGATGCGTCGAGAGTGACATTCGATCTAAAGCCGTCAGCAAATTAAACACTATTAGCAAATAACAATCGTTGTTTACTATCACCGGCCACATTTTATATTAGACTTCAGCATCAGCTAGCTCTACGTACGTTTTCATGGACATCCGTTGAAGTTGTCGCTGCGCCTAGACACGGGACATGCCGGTTGGGATGTAGCATATGATCCGATGCTGGTGGAGCTTGTGGTTTCGCCCCCTGTCATTCGGACAGCTCAGAGCCCCGGCAATGGGGCCACTCTCTCCTGTGCGTGTTGTTGCTGCTTCCTCGGAGGACGAAGCTCCCAGACTGTCTTCTTCGCCTGTGCGTAGCCGTGGGTCGCCACATGTTTATGGGCCGGCTTCGGATCCTTCTGGGACAATGGCATAGCAAGCACTGTGCAGTGTTTCGTCGAGGCCTTCAAGCGTTCGCTTCAGCAGCCGCTGATTGCATCCCCGGCCTAGGCTGCGCATCACCAAGGATCTCAATGCTGTTGCTGATGATGACATCGTTTCCCAAGCGCAGCGCCCGTTTAGCTGCTAAAATCAAGCTCAGAGCACCGAAGTCGGAAGCACAGGAAAGAAAGCCGGTGCTCATGAAGAAGCTCGGGCTTCTGGTTGAGACGGCGAAGTCAGATGAGGCGTCCTTTGAAAAAATTTCAGCAAACCTTCACCACGCCACTGCAGTGGGGAGCTACAGGGTATGGCCGCGTGCCCAGTATATACGGTACATGTATACAAGAATATTTGTAAAACAGATAAAAAACTGCCTGGAAATTGTCCAACGAAGGAAGGATGCTGCGCCAGTGGCCTTGTAATTTGCGGCTCCTTTGCGTTCAGGCCCACAGCCCCACGGCCCACGTGACAAAGTCTTGGGCTGACCTGCTGGCCGGACCACGCGATCACGGAATCGGCAGTCCAACGCTCGGTCAATCGGAGTCTTCGACGGACGCCATTCGCGAGACGCTGCCGGAGGCCACACTGCTGGGTGCAGGCTTGCGGAAACGGCGAAACCCTACGCGCACGCGGTGACGCCATGCTGGCCAAACAACCAGGCTGAGAATTTAAATTTAAGGGTGTGTTTGGTTGGGTGGATATACATGGATGAAAGATGGCTATCCATGGATGAGTGGTGTTTGGTTTGATGGATTGGCTGGACATTGATATCCACGGCAGGAAATATTCATGCTAGATGCTAGATATGGTGGCCACCAGAAGACCGGCGGATAAACTTATCCATGTTCTCTGGTCACTGTCATTAGCAAATAAATTAAGGATTATTAGTATGCTATATTAAGAATTAGTAATTACAATGACAAAGTTAGTTTAGATAAGTGCTAATATGCTGATTAGCGCACATTTTCTGTGATAATTATGGCGGTGGTAGTTCTAATTAGCATATTTTATTTTAAATTAATGATTATAATGAAAAAATTAGTGTCAGTGTATATTAATTTATTAGTCTATATTAAGTTGTTATTATTTTTAAATAATAGACATAATTAATCAACTATCCTCGTTCCATCTACTCTCATCCATCCAACTAAACAGAAAAATGGCTCGTCCTATCCATCCAACCAAACAGACAACATGGATATCCATATCCCGATATCCGTGGATAGCCATATCCCATCCACCATTGTCCTCAAACCAAACACACCCCAAGACTATTGCGTAATTTAGTGTATGTATACGAATTACATTCAAATTTTACAACCTTTTTCGAATTGTCAAATGATTTTCCTGAATTATGTATGAAATTTTTGAATGGCATACCCTGACATAAAATCCTAGATTCGCCACTACGCTACCCCTAGCAGCCAAGAAGCAATGTGGGTACTCTTTCCTGGGAGGCACCGGCGTTGCTGTACAGTGACGGATGTCGAGTAGGCCAAGCGGTCTCAATGCTTTGCCTTGTTGTAGCCACGGTTGGAATCTGTAACACCCTAAAAATTTCAATTTTAAAAATAGGTTTAAAATGATTAATTTATAATTTTTTGTGCACATGAAATATAGGAAAAAGAATATTTTTCATTAAATTAAAATTCATCATAATGAGTAACAATATGGATGTGCATACATGCCGGTGCATTTGATTTATTTCAATGAGTGGTTGACTCCAAAATTCAAAATCAATTCAAAATACTTTTGGAAATGAATTTGAAAATGGCTTTTGAAAAAAATGAAGAACTCTCTCTTTCTGTCCCTCTCGGCCTGGCAGCAAACCCAGCCCGGCCTGCTCCTCTCTCCTTTCCCGCGCGGCCCGCTCGCCTTCTTCCCTCCTTCTTGGGCCAGCCCAGCTGAAAGCCGTGTGGACGCGCCCCACCTCCTCCTTCGCTTGACTTGCTGACAGCCAGGCCTCGCCCCTTCACTCATTGTCATCCCGAGCCGACGTGTATGCGCCATCTCCTACCTCCAGGCCGAGCCGGACTCTGTTTCCACTGCCGCCGGAGTCCACGCCGCCTCCGATTCCTCACCGTGTGGCGTGCACTCCACGCTTCCCCGCCCCATAAATACCAAGCCTGCACTGTGCCACCTCCATCAAGCCCTTGAGCAAGCAGCCGCCGCCTCCAATTGAGCTCGTAGCCATCGAGCTGCAACCCTAGCTCGACGCCGTTCGCCATCCCGAGCCGCGCGCTACCTTCGTCTGCTCCACGCCACGGTACTTCGTCGTGGTGAGTTCGCCTTGTTCTTCTCTTTCTTCCCGTGCTCTTGGCTCGTCTAACCAAGGCTCGTAGACCGTTTTCTACGTGCACCACTCGTCGCCGGCCATGGCGCCACCGCCAGGCTCGCCACCGGCCATGCCAACCGTTTCCCTTCCCCTCCCATCTGATCTGCATCGTCCAATCTCAATCCAATGGTCCAGATCTCACCGTACCCCTTCGCTGGATTTATTTGCAAAAGAGCCCCTGTAGTTTCGAGTAATCGAACCCACCGTCCCTGCATTTTTCTAAAGAATCCCTATACTTCTTCTTTATTATGCCCGCCGTCCCTAGCTCAGTTTAAATTCTAAAATCAAGTTTCAGCTATTTACAGAAGTGCCACTGATCTTGGTTTAGCCATAAAATCTCCGTTTTAGCTCCGATTTGATCCGTTCAAGTTGCGTTAGATTCGTAATTGAGAATCTACATGTTCATCTTACTGCTAAACATGTTTTCAATTTTTGGAATTCGATGTTAGATTTAATCTATTATTTTATTAAAGGAAATCTTGTTTAAGTAATAACTTCTTCATTATAGCTCCGATTAGAGTGCTTTACATGCCTGTGTGATCGTAGTAACATGTAGAACATCTTTAAAACCTTTTTACTTACTGTTTATTATGTTTGGTGTATTGTTCTAATTTAGTTCTATTGTTTGCTTCGTGTATGATTACATGGATGCTTGTGTGGTGCTTTATGATCATGTCCAGTCGGTGAGCTTTGCGTTGGTGATCCAGAAGAAATCCTTTGAAGGTTTGGACTAGAAGAAGGATCTAAGTTTAAGGCAAGTATAGCATGGGATCATCCTTGTTGTCCTATACACCTTTAATCATTTAATTCATGCTTCATGTGTCTACCTTCACTACCACTATGGATTTTCTAGTACTTTGTTACCCTGTACCTTGATTCCTATGGGATATTGTATTGGGTAGTATGATGCTAGTGCTTAACTACAACCATGATCTTGTAACTTGACTAATGGTATATGCAATAAACATGAAAAGATGCTTTTTAGCAACATGGAACAAGGGGGCTAGAGCATTGGGCTGTTTTTATGGTGCTCTAGATTCCTCTTCCTAAGGACTTATCTATAAGCGAATATCCAGGACTTACAGTACAGCTGTGAGGGCTACATGACTCTACCTTTAGCTCAGTATGAGGGCCTTTTCTAGCTTGTTAGAGGTTACCTCTATTGTTGTAAGAATGTCTTGCCAAATCGGGTATAGTGCGGCCTCTGTCCCCTTGTGTATAGGCTGCGCGTCATTGTGCCATCGGGAAGGGGGGCTCTACATCTGTTTGCTGAGTGAATATAATGGTCCTAACTTGTTAGACGAACCTTTGAAAGGCTTTATAGTGAACCCCGCCGACCTTCCTTGGTAGTGGGTTAAGATGCTGATCACTTCGGGCGAAAGGGTAAATCATGACTCACAATGAAAGTGTACAACCTTTGCAGAGTGTAAAACTGGTATATCAGCCATGCTCATGGTCACGAGCGGCCTTAGAACCCTTACAGAATAGATGATGAATACTGATGATACTAATGATAAAGATGCTCATTAATGGTTAATTGTTTATGCTATTCATTATTTATGTTTACCTGATCATGTGTTTAATGGGCTTGCGAATAAACTTGTTGCTACTCAATTTCTAAAATCATGACTCACTAAAAGCTAATTGCAGTAAACCAGTGTCAGCCTTTTGAGTCTCATGAACCCTATGTTATATTTGTTGAGTACGACATGTACTTACGCTTGCTTTATTTTTCAAATATTTGGATAAAAATCCCGGATGGGTACTAGATTGCTAGAGTTTGGATGAATTAGGCTTGTGATCAACTAGTTAGTTGTCTCTATGGAATTAGAGTCTTCACCCGAGGATCGGAGTTATCTTTTCGCTGTTTGCTGTCTAAAGTTATATTCTTTACACTAAGTACGTTATATATTGAGCATTGCCTTTCGATAATACCCTTATTTGTAGCTATATGTGAGATTTGACTTCCTGGGCTCACATATGGTGTGTATCTGGTTTTGTTCTTAAAACCGGGTGCTACAAAGTGGTATCAGAGCAATGCTGACTGTAGGACGTAAGCCTAGTTAGAACTGGATATTTTAGCATGCTTTCATCTCTGCTTAGTTCTTTGCTTTCTCTCCAACCTTGTTATTTACTAAAAGTTATGCTCACTTCGGCCTCTGTTCTGTTATGAAAACCTTGTCTCTATTCTTAATCCTCTCTCTTCGTCTAAATAGATGGGTCGTAATTAGGAGACCACCGGCATCAGAGATCAGGAGGACCAAGCTACGTTGTCCTTGACTGCATTCAAAAAGGAGAAGCTTTTAGCTACGCAACAAGTACTAGAAGGAATGACTCAACATGAGAGTTCTCAACAGTGCTTGCCATAGGGTCAAAGCAACATACCAAAAGGACCAGTGAAGAGACAAGTGGTAGAAGCTTGGAAGAACAATGAAGTCCAATGAAGGTGCTGGTAGTAATACGCTCGGAAGTCAGTATCAATGTCATTGTTGTGAACATTATGATTTTCCTTGTCTTCGAAACAAGTCAACTAAGAGGGAAGTCAAGGTGAACCCGGATTGTGAAGCCATTATGGATAAGAAGGGGAATGCAAACTCGCTAGAGCCAGAATTGGGAAGCAATCAACATTCGAGTTCTACTATATTGTTACATCCAGCTCTAATCCCTTGTCAGACAGATTCAGACTCTAAAGAGTTAGAAGCTTCTCAAGCTAAGACTACTCCACTCTTTCCACCTGAGGTATGCATAGATGGGTGGACGATCACCTATAAGGAGTTTCAACCCCGAAAGATCAAGCGAGCTAGAAAACGGTCCAGTCAAACTGAGAGGAATCTTTAGAGTCAGCAAGCTAACAACACACTAAGCAACAATTCTGTGGAGTATGACATCACGAAAGATCCAGCTAAGATCATGTGTTATCGTTGCCAACAAGAAGGACATTATGCTAAATTTTGCCCACAGAAGAATCAACAAGTATACCATGGAAGTGGCCAGAGTCAGGTCACTACAGGGTTGCCACCAGTAAGTGTTAGTGACGCCCAACCTGAAAGAAACATTTGATGAGGATGACGAATGAAGGAGTCATAATAGACTATCTAAGATCAACAAAGTGGAAGATGTGTTGCCCTCATGGTCATGCAAGAGATGCTACCCTAGATGCCCTCACAGCCACACTTTGGTTAAAGAATAGGAGTTTATGTCCTTCATGTAATAAAAACGATAGTACCGCAAGTCGAGTCAATGATTTAGATGTGCACCTTTATTGCTTTGTTGAAATTGTCATTATGCTTATGCTTGTTTTGGATCTTTGTAATGATTGCAATGATCTTGTTGGGTGTTCCCACAATTTCATTTAGTTCATAGGCCTAAGGTATAAGGATTAATGAAATAAATAGTCAGGTTTTAGTTATCTCCTGTTTTCTATATCCTGTCTTTCAGAGCAGCCTACCCTCTTCGGCTTAGATCTCTGATTTTGGACAACCAAAAATCATAGAAAAATTTTGAACAATAGTGGACTTCAACATGTTTCTCCAACCACAAGAAACACCCTGATATCTATTTTGGTTATGGAGTTATGAAAATCACAGGATGATGCACCTGTATTGTCTGAAGCCTAGAATAGTTTTTGTTGTACACTGTTTTTGACAACATGAACGGCAGAATACGGAAAAGTGTTCTATAAGGAAGTTGTGGAGGATTTGATAAGCTTTCCAACGGTATAATCTACAACTTCATTGGATTAAGAGAATGAGAGTTACAGTTATTTTACTGCACTGCTATTTTTCATTCTGCGAGGAAAAATCAAGTTGTTTGTTCTTAGATATACACATGCGTTCTCTAGGATGTCAGAGTGTCTTAATACTAGTTAGCTCATCTGGAAGGAGGTTAAAACTACCCTTTTGTGTTCCCTACTTTATTTTTTCTTAAGGGGTAGCCAAGTTAAAGAATTTATAAGATGAAGTATCATACGTTCTAGTTTGTGCAGCGGAAACATGGTTGGCCCATAACCCATAGGTTCCAGGATCGAAACCTTTGGAGGAGATCAATAAGATAGATGATCACGCCTATGCAAACTATCCAACTAAGAAGGGCCCGAATGCTTAAGGAGCCATATGAAGTTCAGTTATGCTCTCGAGCTCTCACTTGTAAGAATCGGTTAATCTGATAAGAAAGGTGGTACCCTTATGGAATATATGATGAACACTGATGATACTGATGATAAAGATGCTCATTAATGGTTAATTGTTTATGCTACTCATTACTCATGTTTGCCTGATCATATGTTTATATGGGCTTGTGAATAAACTTTTTGCTACTCAATTGCTAAAATCATGACTCACTAAAATCTAATTGCAGTTTGCTAAACCAGTGTCAGCCTTTTGAGCCTCATGAACCCCATGTTATATTTGTTGAGTACGACATATATTTACACTTGTTTTATTTTTCAAATATTTGGATAAAAATCCCGGATGGGTACCAGATTGTTAGAGTTTGGAGGAATTAGGCTTGCGATCAATTAGTTAGTTGTCCCTGTGGAATTGGAGTTTTCATCCGAGAATCGGAGTTGTCTTTCCGCTGTTTGCTGTCTAAGGTTATATTTTTTATACTAAGTACGTTATATATTGAGCATTGCCTTTCGATATTACCCTTATTTATAGCTATATGTGAGATTTGACCTCTTAGGCTCACATATGGTGTGTATCTGGTTTTATTTTTAAAACCAGGTGCTACAAAATCTACTGTCATATAGTCCTTTGTATTTGTCGTAGCTGCTAGGCTCTGGCTCTAGCTTGTTGACATTCTTGGTTGATCCTGAATGCTAGCATCTTGCTAGCGGTTTGGAACAGCCAGAATTTATCGATGTCGTGAAACTTTCAAACTTTCCCGTTATCCCAATGAAAAACATGCTATGGTCTGACCGCGAAAAAAAACATGAATACGGCTGTTAATTTCCACATCATTTGTGGTGGCGTGGTGACTTGTGAGTGCGACCACCTTATTATTAACGATGTGTACAGTAGTACTACAGTACGACAAAACATGAATATGGCGGTCCGGATCGAAGCAACCTAGTAGCTAGCTCAATCAACACTTGGTGAAGACCCTGACGTCCCTCCACCACGACTCCATGCGGTACGACATGCCGTTATTGCGCTGTCCGTACACACCAAACTTGAAGTAGTGCGCACTGGTAGAGAACGGACCTTTACTCCTAGTGGGGAACCCCCTCTAGTCCCGGTTCCCCATCTGGGAGCAAGCATTCGAGACTAAAGGGGTCCTTTAGTCCCGGGTCAGGAACCGGGCCTTTAGTCCCGGTGGGTAACACCAATCGGGACTAAAGATGTCTCCTGACATGCCACAATGCCGGCACCCTTTAGTCCCGGTTGATAATACCAACCGGGACTAAAGGTTATTTTTTTTCTTTTTTCTTTTCTTTTCATTTTTTTGTTTTCTTTTCAAAATAGGTTTTCGAAGTTGTATTGTACGCTGCTAATAATACATTTATACACGCGTATAGTATGTTTCGGTTCAAGCACAATGAACGTATTAAATGACACAATTCAAGCATAGAACTATATATATATGCATGCATCATATATATATTTACATGCATGCATGCATATGTGTATTTTACATTATATTATTTCATGTGTATATATTACAAAAAATTACATTACAGTTGTTGTGATATAACAAGTTTCCTCTCATCCTCTAGCTTGGCTTTCATGGCAGTGTTGGGTCGAAGTAGAACTCGCCTTTGGAATCGATGACCTGGTCATTAAAAAATCCGGCTATAGACTCTTGAATTGCTTTGAACTGGTTTTGCCGTATGACATTTTTCTCCAACCATCGAGCCTACAGGTTTGAATTAAAGGAAAATAAATTAATATATGTACATACATATATATAAAGACATAGTAACACAATCAATAATAATAATTAAATGAATATATAGTGTATTTTTAACGTACTTTGAGTCTCTCAGTAGGAGTTCTTTAGGAGACCTGCTTGATAAACTCGCAAACATAGTAACCAGAGTAGTTGTTCCCCTATTCCTGCCTCAGACACCACTTTACGAGAAAAAAATTTGTCATCCAATCTGGTGATCCGGTGAAAGCTATATGTTTAATTAATAAAGATGATGCGATTTAGGGGACTTACTTTCAAAGGGATTATATTCAGTGGCGCTTTACATTTTCCCATGTGTTGCTTCTCAATAAAGGTTTTCCAAACACTGCCCAATAAAAAATTTGCCACATCATCAGATATAGTTAATCATCATATGTTTGTGTGTATATATAGTTGCTAGAGATACCGAAATTACCTCAGGATAATATCTATCATATCTTGGTAGTTTTGTTGTGGTTTTCTCATCGTGTCATAGATTATCAAGTGACTTTTCACCAGATCGATGTCCATCAATATCCAGTGATTGCTGCATGTGTTTATAGGATATAACGCATAACACTCATTAATTAACTAGAATCAACATATGAGCCATTAAGGATGATCGACATTATTAACACTCACTTGAAGTTGTAGGGGAAGAGTATATCCTTCTTGTGGCGTTGGTTCACTAAGAAGTTCATGAGGTTACTCTCTGACTCAGACTTCCAATTAGGCTTTGGAGTAACTGGGTCTTTGAATACTATATGGGGATCAACAAAACCAATTTCATTGCGGTCTTTCTTTCTGCGCTCTGTCATTGTAAATCTGCATATATATAGTACTTGTTAGGATAATTTATATGCATATACACACATATGATGAGTTTAATAATAGATCGAAAGAATTATTACTTACAGGCAATAGCAGCTAATGATAACTTTGTCCAGAGAGGTCAGGTGGCATAGTTGGTGAAATTATGCAAAGTCAACATACATAACATCATCACCACAGAACCAATGTTCGTCTTTAATTCTGACACCAACATAGAAGTCTCCACCGGTAGACGCCTGTATGTACCACTTGTTTAGCAGGTACATTTGCGTCCCCAGATCACCTAAGGCTTGAGGGTTGTATAGACTCTGGCCTAATACAAAATTTTTCTTCCAAATATCAACCTCCGTCGCACTCTCAATGTTTCCATCACCAAACATATGGTAAAGGTCGAGACCAGTCTCTTCAATAAATTCACCAAGGTGATCCAAATCGACATCCGGATGTATGTTTGCCTGATGCATTAATCCTTAATTAGAACCATATTCATTACCAACAACTAGCGGGGGGACTGATTGGTGCGATTGTTGTCCGAGTTGTGCAACTCCTTTCCCTGCCCGCTTCTTTTTCTGTGCCGCCTCAATTGACTTGGTGAGAGTGCGGTCATAGTCCGTTAACGTTGCTTTAGACAGCTTATGAGATTCCCACTGTTGTTGCTGGTAAGAAGCCACCTTTTTTCTTAGAATATCTGGAGCTACGAAGAAGTACGGTTTCTCTAGGTTTCTCCTTGCTTCTTGATCCTTTTTAAGTTTGTCATAGAATTTAGACATATCTTTTTTATATGCATCAGTTACTTCTTCCTTCTCTTCAGATATTATTTTGGGAATAGCCCTTGGTTTCACGGTGACTTTCTTTGCCGGCGGGGGCTGGTTCTTCATTTGCGGGGCTGGCCTCTTGCTAGTACTTGGCTTCTTGGTAGGCGGGGGTGGGGGAGGCATTGGAGACCTCCTTGGAGGTGGTGGCAGCGGTGTTGGAGACCTCCTTGGAGGTGGCGGCTGGAACCTTGGAGACCTCCTTGGAGATGGTGTGGATGCAGCCTCGCCTTCCAACATATTGTCATCGTACATAGCACTATGATGATCTGACGATTGAACAATTGGACTTAGGTTGGGGGAGGATCTGCTACAAAAAAAGTAATGACATATTATTATGAGTAGATTGTTAATTATTTAAGCCAATATAAATTAATGATGTAGTGTTTTCATCCGCACCTATGGTGAGGTAGTTCAGGAGGAGGTGGAGGCGACATCCCGGGAATGATGATGTAGCGCTTGCGCCTTAGAATGAATGTCTTCTCTGCTTCTCCTAGAGTCTTCTTCCCATCACCTCCAAGAATGTCAAGAGGCAAATCACTAAAACCTTTTTCAACTTTATCTACTGAGTTGGTAGCATATTCTTCTTGGATTATATTCCCATGAATCCTTGGTGTCTTGGTTTGGTCGATAGGATTAACAAGACCGATAGCCACCTTGATTGTGGAATTCCCCTTTGGAATATGTAGCTCACACGATGTACAAGGTTCAGTGACGTCATCCACAGGGAAGCGCAGTCCTGTGTCCCCTTGATTTGGTACCTTCGTGGAAGCGCAGCTGCTTTTGAACTGAGCACTCACTGATGCCTGCTTGCTTCCTGGCTCTAATGCCTGCTTGCTTGCACTCACTGCTATTTGCACTTGCCTTCTGATTTCCTCCTGCATTCTCGCTTCAAGGTTTTTTTCCCGCTCCTGTGCTTCACGCACCGCTTCCTCCAACCTCTGGAGCCGCTGTGCCTCTTCTTCCTTCTTTCTCTGGCGGCTTCTATAGGAAGGTCTGTCCTGAGGGAATCCATGCTCCCACGAGACACTTCCTTTGCCTCTAGTTCGGCCACCGTGTTTAATAGTCCCGATGGCGTATGTCAGTTCATCCTTCTCTCTGTTGGGCCTGAACGCACCACTAGCAGTAGCTCTCTGAGCATAAAACAATCTTTCTGCTGCTTCTTGCAGTCTTGCGCCATAAACGCACTTCCCTGTCTCCTGGTCCAGTGTTCCCCCATGAGCGAAAAACCAATTCTTTGCACGCTCTCCCCACTCGAGTGATTCTGGTGTGATACCCTTAGCAAGAAGGTATGCTTCCATTTTGTTCCACTTCTTAATGGCAGTCGGGTATCCACCTAATCCCAAGTTATGGTGGTATGTCTTCTATTGGGCATTACGTTGGTTCTTTATCACCCGACTCACACCCTCTTCCGATGTCTTGTACTGTACAAACTCATCCCAATAGGGCCTCTGCTTTGAGATCGGGTCTGGACAGTGAAATCTGGTGCTATGTTCTTCTTGACATACGTCGTGTATAGGTGTTTCTTCCAAGTCTGAAACTGGGTGGCCATCTTCTTCATTGCCCAATCCCTAACTCGCTCCTTCAATTCATCACCATCTATTATATCATCATAACCATCTGTTTGGAGCGTGAAATGTTTCAAGACATAATTCCAAATTAACGTCTTGTCACGATCGGAGACAAAACTGATATGAGGAGCATTGGTCTTCTTCTTCCATTCACAGGTACTGATCGGGAGCTGGTCCCTTACAAGGTAACCACAGTGGTGCACGAATTTCGTTTTATTTGGCCCCCCCGGTTCGCCTGTATCCACATTGAACTCCGAGATGATGAAGCGGCCCTCCAATGGCTTTTTGGGACCTCGAACATTTTCTCTTCATTGTAGTTGTTGATGTTGATCCAGAGGGCTACAAAACATAAACATTATTTTTAATGTCATGAGCACACATAAGACATGATAATATATATAGCTAATAATAAAAAATATATACTTGGCCAATATCTTGTTGCTCATTTTGTTCAAGAGCTAAGTATGACTCCCGTCATCTGCATACTCTTGCACGTTATTTTTAGCACCATCATCGCCGGCAACTTGAGTGCCAGTGTTGATCAAATTCATCATCAACTCCTCCTCATCCATGTTTCTCGGGTCGGCCATCTAGCTTCAAAAAACAAAACCAATATATAGTACATCAAATCTTTGCTTACATGCGTAAAATCTACGAACAATATGCATTATTAAATCTTGCCCCTCGGTCACGGACGCAATTCGCCACACTAGGGTGAACTGCGTCGGTACTAGGGCGAGTTAGGGCTATACATAAATGACCGAGGGCGAATTGCGTCGGTGACTAGGGCGAACCACGTCGGTGACATCAACAACGTGGTTCGCCCTAGTCACCAACGCAATTCGCCCTAGTGTGATTGTTTAGCGTTAACGATAATACGAATGTTGATCGACTAGGCCGTGAGATAGGGCGGTGTGATGAGAGTGGCGGTGCTCCGCTCCGCCATATATATGTTTGTACACATGGGTGAACGAGGGCGGCTGTGCTCCGCCGTATAAACCCTAAACCCTAGGGCGAATGAGGGCGGCGGTGCTCCACCATATAAACCCTAAACCCTAGGGCGAACGAGGGCGGCGGTGCTCCGCCGTATAAACCCTAAACCCTAGGGCGAACGAGGGCGGCGGTGCTCTGTCGTATACATAGAAACGCATGGGCGAACGAGGGCGGCGGTGCTCCGCGACGTATATATACATGCATATGAATACAAATGACGAAAACATATGGATCGCGATCGAGGACAAGGACGTACGGCAAGACGAGCGGTGTGGTCTCGACGTCAGGGCAGAGTGGGCCGGGGCGGTGGTCGGCGCAGCAGAGCGTGCCGGGCCGTGTCGACGCGGTGGTGATCGGCGTCAGGGGCACGCACACTGCGGTCTCTACTGACGACGACGACGACAATGTGAGGTGGGCCGGTGTTGGGGCGTGGTGATGAGGAAGACCGGCGGCGCAGCGTCGACGGCCGTGAGCGTGAGGCGACTGAGGCAAGGCGGTCGGCTAGCCGGGGTACTGCGTGAGGCGAGGCGGGGCGGGCTCCGGTGTCGCTGGCTGGCCGGCTCTCCGGTGTTGGGGGCGACCGGAGAGGCGTCGACGGCCGCGCGAGGCGAGGCGCGTGCTCCAGTGTCGCGGCGATGGGCTGATGCACGGGGGCCGGGCGACCGACGTCGGGCAGGGTGGCCACCGGTGTGCGGCAGCATCGGTGTTCGAGGCGGGGTGGCGACCGGCATGCGGCAGTGATAGGCGTGAGGCAGCGCCGGCAGGGGAAGACGAATCGGCGGTGGCGCGAGGAAGAAGAGAGAAAGGGCGGCGGTGTTCAACGAGGAAGAAGAGGAGGGGATCGATCTGTGCCAGGCACTGGCGCTTATATACCAGGGAGATTTACTCCCGGTGCCAGCCACCAGCCGGGACAAAAAGACCTTTACTCCCGGTGCGTGTTACCAACCGGGAGTGTTACCAACTAACACGCACCGGGAGCAAAGGTTTTTTTGGTGGGCCACGAAACTGCAGCCCACCTTTACTCCCGGGTGGGCTTCCCACCCGGGAGTAAATGTGGGCTGCAATTTCATTTCCCGCCTGTTTTGAGCAAATTTTTTTTAATAGAAATGCAATAGTCTTGTTAAATACATAGTAAATTAAATAAAAGGCATAAAATTATTTTGTTAAAAATATGGATTTTCTTTTTCTTTATTGCACATAGGAAAAATCTATAACCTAACTTTTTTTTATTTTTTGTTATAATTATAAAACATAATGTAACTAATATTTATTATTTCGTTAATGCAAAAATATAGTGTTTAATTAAAATTATTAAAACTATTGGTTTTGGACAGAAAATTTGTTTTCACATCATTTTAACGTTAATATTTTAATTTTTCATCACTCAATATCCTAATTTAACTTTTTGATAGAGAAATCCCACCAAATCAAACATTGATTTAATTTGAAACACGACATAATAAACATCTGAATTCACAATTATTACATAATATCTCAAACACACACTACATTAAATCACTATATCATCAAGTGGGCACAACAGTGAACTTCTTCTTTACGTATGTCCCTTGGTTATGATCGCGTCGTAACCATGGAGTGTCCTCATCATTTACCAAGATGCTAGGGTCTTTGTTCACTTTGAAGGGCGGAATTCGGTCATCCTTTTCATAATCTTCTGACATGTCCGACTTGTCCTCAATTCCCACGATGACTCTTTTCCCTGAAAGAACTATATGGCGCTTTGGCTCTTTGGTTGAGTCATTATCGTTTTTCCCTCTTTTTGGTTTGGTAGACATATCATTGATATAGAACACCTGATTCACATCCTTGGCAAGGATGAATGGTTCATCTTTGTACCCAATATTACTAAGGTCTACTGTTGTCATTCCATACTCGTTGTATACTGTTACCCCGCCTCCGGTCACCTTGACCCATTGGCACTTGAACAATGGGATCTTCAAAGTAGGTGCATATTCTAGTTCCCATATTTCATCTATGCGGCCATAATATGTCTGCTTATTCCCATTCAGGTCTGTGGCATCTATGCGGACACCACTGTTTTGGTTGGTACACCTTTTATCTTGAGCTACTGTGTAGAATATGTTCCCATTTATCTTGTACCCTTTGTATGTGACGATATGCCATGATGGTTGCATAGCCAATAAATACAGTTGCTCATGGATGCTCTCATCACCTTGACATTTTTTTCGTAACCAACCGCCGAAAGTTTCCATGTGCTTACGCGTAATCCAAGCTTCAGTCTTCCCTGGAAACTCGGATCGTAAGAGATCCTTGTGTGTCTCAATATACGGATCTACCAAAGAGGAGTTCTATAGAACTGTGTAGTGCGCTTTATTGAAATAATCATCCTCCATACCAATATATGTTTTCCTCCCTAGTGTCCCCTTTTCGCTTAGTCTCCCCTCATGTCTCGATTCAGGAACACCAATCGAGTCAAGGTCGGGAATAAAGTCAACACAGAACTCAATGACCTCTTTTGTTCCATAGCCCTTGGCGATGCTTCCTTCTAGGCGAGCACGATTGTGAACATATTTCTTCAGGACTTCCATGAATCTCTCTAAGGGGAACATGTTGTGTAGGAACACAGGACCGAGAATGAAAATCTCCTTGACTAGGTGAACTAGGAGGTGTGTCATGATATCAAAGAAGGAAGGAGGGAACACCAACTCAAAGCTGACGAGACATTGAACCACATCATTCTGTAGTTTAGCTAGATCAGTTGGATCAATTGCCTTTTGAGAAATTGCATCGAGGAATGCACATAGCTTCACGGTGGCTAGACGTACATTTGGAGGTAGAATTCCTCTTAATGCAACTAGAAGTAATTGCGTCATGAGAACGTGATAGTCATGGGACTTTAAGTTACAGAATTTCTTCTCTGGCACATTTATAATACCCTTTATATTCGAGGAGAATCCAGATGGTACCTTGATGTTGTTTAAGCATTCAAACATGATTTCCTTCTCCTCTTTGCTTAGAGTGTAGCTAGCAGGACGTAAGTAATGACGTCCATTATCTGTCTTCTCTGGATGTAGGTTGTCTCTTTCTCTCAAACAATGCGGGTCCTGTCGTACTTCAAATGTGTCCTTAGGCTTTCCATACACACCCATGAAGCCTAGCAGGTTCACACAAAGATTCTTTGTTAGGTGCATCACGTCGATCGAGCTGCGGACCTCTAGGACTTGCCAATAGGGTAGCTCCCAAAATATAGACTTCTTGTTCCACATGGGTGCGTGACCGTTAGCGTCGTTCAAAATAGGTTGGCTACCATGTCCTTTTCCAAAGACGACTTTCACATCATTGACCATATCGAGTACATCCTCACCGGTTCGGTTGCGAGGCTTGGTCAGGTGGTCTGCCTTCCCTTTAAAATGCTTGTCTTTCTTTCTTACGGGGTGATTTGCAGGAAGAAATCGACGATGGCCAAGGTACACGACCTTTCGACATTTTTTTCAAGAATACACCTCTAATATCACCGAAGCAGTGTGTGCATGCATTATATCCCTTGTTTGACTGTCCTGAAAGATTACTTAGAGCAGGCCAATCATTGATTGTTACAAACAACAATGCTCGTAGATCAAAGTGTTCCTGTTTGTACTCATCCCACACACGTACACCTTCTTTATTCCACAAAATGAGAAGTTTATCAATAAGTGGTCTCAGGTACACATCGATGTCATTGCCAGGTTGCTTCGGGCCTTGGATGAGCACAGGCATCATAATGAACTTTCGCTTCATGCATAACCAAGGAGGATGGTTGTAGATACTTAGAGTAACAGGCCAAGTGCTATGACTACTGTTCTGCTCTCCAAAAGGATTGATACCATCTGTACTTAAAGCAAACCTTAAGTTTCTTGCGTCATTTGCAAACTCCGTGAATTCTCTGTCGATTGCTCTCCACTGGGACCCATCAGCAGGGTGTCTCAACATATTGTCTACCTTACGGTTTTCTTTGTGCCATCGCAACAATTTTGCATGTTCTTTGTTTCTGAACAGACGTTTCAAGCATGGTATTATAGGAGCATACCACATAACCTTGGCAGGGATTTTCTTCCGCGGACGTTCGCCCTCAACATCACCAGGGTCATCTCGCCTGATCTTATACCGCGATGCATGGCATACCGGGCATGCATCCAATTTCTCATACTCTTTGCCACGGTAGATGATGCATTCATTAGGACATGCATGTATCTTCTCGATTTCTAGCCCCATAGGACAGACAACTTGTTTTGCTTCGTAGGTAGTGGCGGGCAATTCATTGTCCTTCGGAAGCATCTTCTTTTGGATTTTTAGTAACTCTCCAAATCTCTTGTCAGATACATCATTCTTTGCCTTTCATTGCAGCAATTCTAGTGTGGTTCCCAACTTTTTCTGCCCTACATCACAAGTTGGGTACATCAATTTCTTGTGATCTTCTAGCATCCGCTCGAACTTGATCTTCTCCTTTTCACTTTCACATTCTCTTTGTGCGTCACGAATGACCTGACAAAGATCATCAGCATGCTCATCTTCTTTGGCTACCTCTTCTTCAGCTTCTCCCATTGCAGTATCATTGAAGCACGCACCATCGGGAATAATATCATTGTCGTCCCATTGTTCTTCTTCACCTTCTTCCATTACAACGCCGGTTTCTCCGTGCTTCGTCCAACAAATATAGTTTGGCATGAAACCCGACTTGAACAAGTGTGAATGAAGAGTCCTTGAGCAAGGATATTCCACTGTATTCTTACATATGGCACATGGGCAGCACATGAAACCGTCGCGTTTGTTTGCCTCGGCCGCACGTAACAAAGAATGCACGCCGTCAATGAACTCTTGGGAGCGGCGACCAGCATTGTACATCAAATGCCGGCTCATCTGCATTACATGACATAAATACCATATTAAAATATAGATCTTAATTAATTATTTATACAACATGCGTGCCACCACAAAAGGTATAAATTTATGAAAGCATCGCTACAATGTAGACAATCCCAACTATCACTAAAAGAACTAAAGCTAAAATACATTTCAGGAGCATAAGGATTTCGCGACCAATCTCAACTAAAACAGACAGATCCCCCGATTGTGCAACATCTTTGGGCTTCTTCGGCTAGATCACTGCCTCATTAGCCGCCGTATCTGCCTGTTGTGCAAGATATTTTTGTACGAGTTCAACATACTCTTCCTCCCGGTAGAAACCTGAACATCGTCCACTGCCATTCTACTGAAATTAAAACAAAAAATTAGAACTTTAATCACAACCATCATGAAAATAGGTATAAACTAACCATAATCATAAAATACGATAAAATAACTCACATTGTGATTCGGACACTTGTAGAAGATACGACCCTTGTTGGGACCCTCTTTCTTCACTCGGTACTCCATCACAATCTTCGTCTCATCATGACACTTGCCACATGGAATGAGAGGGAGGCCCGGCCTAAGTCGCTTTGGAAACCCATGAGAGGCTGAGGACCCGAAAACAGTTGCCATCTACTCTCTATACTTATTTTTTAATACACTATAAATTTCTCATTTTATAAACAAATAAAATTAAGAAACTATAAAATTATCTATATCTCTAAACAATGAAGCGTGCTATGCATGCTAGAAATAAAAAGTGAATACTAATTTTAAATACCTACTTTAACCTTTCTTCATCCAAATATGCAAACTATAAGTTATTTTGAGCTCAAATTGTTTACAAATAAAAAAAAACACCATTAAAACAATATATATATAGTGAACAATATGAGATAAGCCAATGATGAAAAATGAGAATATGAGATTGGTAACCTTTACAACTGAAGAATCGACGGAGGAATCGAAGAAATCGATGGAGGAATCGAAGAATGGATGGAGGAACAATGGAGGGAGGAAGCAAGAACACTAGTGCAGTGAGCTTCAAAATGTGCTGAGCTCGGGCTCGGAGAGGAAGAAGGAGACGATTGGGATATAAAGGGGGACCTTTAGTCCTGGTTGGTGGCTCTAATCGGGACTAAATGTAACTTTCTAACCCTCGGCGCAGCCACGGCCCGGGAGTAGACCTTTACTCCCGGTTGGAGCCACCAACCGGAAGTAAAAGTCTACCTTTAATCCCGGTTGGTGGCTTCAATCGAGACTAAAGGTCCCTGCCACCTCTGTCTGGCGCAGTAGCCGTTGGGCAGGAACCTTTAGTCCTGATTGGAGCCACCAACCGGGACTAAAGGTATCTTTAGTCCCGGACGTAAAAAATGTCGGAACTAGAGCCCATTTTAGCTAAGGATCAAAGGTCTGTTCTCTGCTAGTGACGAGTCCCCGCCACGGCCTGGCACCGTCAGCCGGTGCTGGCCGTCCACGAACACCGTCACGTTGGACGCCGCGACATCGTGGACCACGTTGAGCCTGAACCACCTGTCGTAGACGCCGGCGTCCACGATCCTCGTGTCATCGTGGTAGTAGGTGAGGTTGCCGTCGTAGACGTGCAGCATCAGCGTCGTCGCGTGCTCCGCCGCGCCGAAGATCTGCATCACCGACGCGCCCGACGTGCATTACGGGATGTACTCGTACCCCTCGAAATGCCACACCCCCGACCTGTAGATCAGCTGCGCGCGCGACGAAGACGATATGATCGTGATCAGAGAAGAACAGAGAGCGAAACTGTTTTTACTGTGTATGTCACTCAAGCGGTCAGGCCAGCCAGCAGCGAAGTGGACGTTCTTGGCTTTTGTGTAGTGTATATAGCGCTGTTACCTCGATCTTGGTCTCTGTGCGGGGGCCGCCGGGGTGGGCGGTGGTGATGGGATGGTCGGTGGCGTAGACCCACATCCGCCGCACGCCGTCGATGAACTCGTAGCGCTCGGGCAGCGGCACGTCGTAGGGCTTCTGCACCTTGAACAGCGCCTCGGGCAGCTCCACGGCGGTGAAGCCCTCGGTCAGCAGGTCCTCGCCGCGAGCCGAGCGCAACAGGGCGCACGACGGAGAGAGCAGCAGTAGTAGTAACACGAGCAATGGCGACGAGGCCAGGAGCAGGAACGGAGAGCGCACGCCACGAGCCATGAGCTAAAACTGCTGCACTGAACCTTCTCTCTCGCACGCACACAAACACAACCTTTCACTGGCTCTGCCGCTGTGGCTATATATGCTGTATTGTGTATATATGTATATATAGATCACGAGATGTCCACCTCTTCTGTCGTCAACACGCTGCATCTGTTTTCGACTGCAAGGGTTGCAAGCGACAGCGTTGCCGGCGCGGCGAGCCGTTGTTAATTAAATCGGTGTGCTTCCGCCGGCCGTTGGAGACTCGGAGTTGATATGCTGGTTGTGGATGATCCCCTGAATCCGCGCCAGATGCTTTGTCGCTGCGTTCCTGCCGTCCTGGAATGGCCGTTGGAGATGTTTAGGGTTTAGGGTTTACTGTGCAGAAACCGCGGTCGAATGGACGTGAGGGCCAATTTTAAACGGTCTTGAGAGTTAAGGGACTACGCGTGTCTGATTTTGGAGTTAGAGGGCTAGAAACAAACTGCAGACATAGTTGGAGGGCCAAAAATGGACTTTTTCCAAAAAAGAAAGATCACATACGCACAACATATTTTTAATAGTATCACCTAGCTACACATTTTTAGCAGTCCACAACACCTTATTACAATTAACCTCTTATTACAAATCGCTAATTCAACCTACACCAACTGAACAAGAATCCAAGAATCAACTATTCAAGAGCTAACGTACTATAAATTTGAAGAACAAATCATTTATTGCATAATATATGATTATATGTGATAATACATCAAAGCAAAAAACAATGCACATGAGACATACCTTGGCCTTGGCCAACGCCGACTCCCTCAGCTTCAAGCTCGCCCATTGCCATGCTCGCACCTAGCACCAACGTTGCTCACCTGCTCTAGCTGCCGCTAGCCTCCACCCCCCTCCATAACCGACGACAGTGGGCACTGGGCAGTGCCACAGTGTCACTACGACATCACCCCAGATGCACAACATGCAGCTAGGACGGTGTGACAGCAAGGGATGGCGGGATGCAGCTATAGTTCTAGTGGATTTCTCGTGGCCTGTGGATCCTCATCTTATATTGGTTTTTACGGTATCCAAGTCTAGGCGTGTGTGCCACCAAGTGAGTGTATCGTCACAACGAGAACGTAGATTGCTGGCAAGCAATTGAACCTCGGGAATAAATCTTGTTTCAATGGTCTCTTGGTATTCTTATTGGACATTTGCCCGGCTCGGTATATCACCCTCTCACTTGTATTACATATACTTGTCTTGTGGCAGTTTGCCTTGTGTAACTAGTTGGTACCTAGTTGTAGCTTAGCGTAGTTAGTTTGCTGTAACTAGTTCTTGCTAGCTCACTAATTATAGGTGTAGTGATATAGGTGGCTTGATTATATATGTGACATACTATCTAGAGATCATAGCAACTAGTATTGGGTAGGTGGCATGCATAACACTTCGTAGAGTTAGAGCAAAATCGCTTTATCGCCATCTTTTTATTTAACACTTTGCTCTAGTGATTTTGCAAAAAATTTTATTAGGCTATTCACCCTCTCTAGCCATTTAGGACCTTTCACCACTTCACCTGGGCAGCTCATGGAGTGCTTTGGGATGGCTGGACTAGCGCCAGCAGCACCAGACTTCTTGCCACTGTCATCACAGCGACGTGTTGGCTTTTTGCCGGAGTTGCTGCCGACAACAGGATTGTAGAATGTTAGTGGTGGGGCATGAGGAGTGGAGGCAGCTAGGGCCTGTGCCGAATACCCTTGCTTGGTCTTCATGGTGATCTCAGCGAGGCGGAGGTCAGAGTGCGCCTCAATGAAAGTCAGGAACGGCCGCTGTCGCCAGATCAAAGCCGCCAAGTGAGCGAAGCGGTCATTGAGGGCACGAAGGACGTTGAGGACAAGGGTGTGGTCCCGAACGGGCTCGCCAAGATCGGCAAGTTGGTTGGCCATCGCCTTGAGTTGACGGCAGTAGTCGTCGATGGAGAGATCACCCTAGACAAAGGTACGAAACTCGGTGTCGAGGAGGGCACCAATCTCCGCATGTTGCCGATGAATTGTTGCTCCAGCCCTAGCCAGACAATGCGAGCCGTTGGCGGCCCGTCCTCGTGGTTCATCACCACCTTGATACCATGATAGACGAGAGAACTCGTAATCAATTATTGATAAATAAATCAGAGATCACACGTACATTATGCAGCTGCCTCTATTCCGTATCTGTGGACTTATGGAAACAAGTTTCCAACAGAATAGGATGGAGGCCGCTGATGGAAACATGCTAAATATAGATCAATGGCGTCTTTATTATTTTGTTACAAATGGTGGGTGTTGTTGCCCTTGCCCCTATCAGTTTGCTTATGTTTTGACCAAAATTAATTTTATCATTACTGAAAGTTGAATTTTGATGTTGAGAATTGCAAATTAGTTATGCTATTTGTTTGAACATCATATGGGTCACTATAATTATGATGAAATTGTACACCCCCACCCATTTGCTCTAGCTACGCCACTAGTGAAGACCTTGATGTCCCTGGTGAAGACCTTGACGTCCCTCCACAGCGACTCCATGCGGCACGACATGACGCTATTGCGCTACCCGTACACGCCGAACTTGAAGTAGTCACTACTGGAAACACGTGCTTTGCCGAGGGTCTGAGGATTTGCCGAGGGCCAAATCTCGGGCACTCGGCAAAGACACTCTTTGCCGAGGGCCAGACACAAGAGCCCTCGGCAAAGAACGGCCCTCGGCAAAGAGGCCTTTGCCGAGGGTACGGCCCTCGGCAAAGACAGGCCCTCGGCAAATCAAATCTTTGCCGAGGGCCGAGGCCCTCGGCAAAGATGTCCTCGGCAAATTAGGCCCGTTGGGTCACGGCGGCCATTTCCCGTCAAGCTTTGCCGAGGGCCACCCATTAGGCCCTCGGCAAAGGTTTTTTTTCCTGTGCAACCAGGTTATTCGGCAAATTTTTTTTTAAGTCTTTGCCGAGGGCTCTAGACCAGGCCCTCGGCAAAGATTTTTTTAAAACCAGTTTTTCGGCCAAATTTTTTTTATAAATCACCTTTGCCGAGGGCCCGAGGCTAGGCCCTCGGCAAAGAAGCCCTTTGCCGAGGGCCAGGATAGGCCCTCGACAAAGATTTTTTATTTTTTTTAAAAAATTCTTTGCCGAGGGCTCAGATCCACAGCCCTCGGCAAAGATTTTTTATTTTTTTTTAAATTCTTTGCCGAGGGCCCAGATCCACGGCCCTCGGCAAAGATTTTTTATTTTTTTTAAAAAAAATTCTTTGCCGAGGGCCATGGGGCAGGCCCTCGGCAATTTTTTTTTGGTTTTTTTAGCCCAGTTTTTTTGTGGTGCTACAATACATTGTTTTGAACTCAATTTTAAAATTTAGGCCAATTTTGATTTTGTTTTGTATATTTCCTTAATTTATTTCGATTCTTTGATTTTTTTCGAATATGTCAAATTTGAACTGCAGGTGCATGGAATATTGCAATGTAGTGTTTCAAAAAATGTTATTCATGTTAATTGGTGCATGTTGAGTCCCTATCCACGACCCCGCATCAAATTTTCACGCATCTTGTTCGCGTAACATGACGACCGACTTGCTGGAAAAGTGTTTTAAAATTATATAAAATCCATACGAAGTCCGAAAATCACGAAACTTGGCGAGATGTCATGTTATCACATGTGTAGGCTGTGGTAAAAAATTGAGAAGGCTTCGAGCGAGTTGCGACGTCGGATGCCTGAAACCCAGACATCTCCACATTCTTTGTGATTGCAGGTGATTGGACAAAGATGGCGAGCAGACGTCCACGCCGTGACACGCCCTCGGTTTACGGGAGAGACCGCCCTCTCCTTCGAGGTGAGGGGTCATCGTCCGGGGTAGCGTCCGCAGGAGGTGACGAGAGGAGGACCAGGGGCAGCCACCGCAGGAGGCAGCGGTCTCCTCCCTCGACACGTGACGAGGTGCTGGAGGAGGAGCACGTGACGGCCACGGCCTCGTCCTCGTCGGAGGACGAGAGGGGTCAGCAGACGGGCGAGGGAGACGAGGCGCTTGAGGGCGAGGGAGGCGAGGCGCTCGAGGGCGAGGGAGAGGGTACCGCTACCCGGACTCTCTACGAGCGAGGTCCCGCGAGCCTCCCTCCGGTTCCGCTTCCTCACAACCGCTCAGTGATTCGGCCTATGGCAAAGAGGTAAGTAACTATGGATGTTATCACAACTACTTCATAAGATATGTTGGAAATCTTAAGAGAAACTGATAAATTTTCTTAATCACTTGTGCAGGGCCTGGTTGGTTTTGTCGGGTACTCCAGCACGCACCCCCGCGAGCATCCTTGGTGTTTTGTGCAGAAAATGGTACCCCGGCATTGTGCAACTATCCGAAGAGCCGGTGGTGCGGGAGCCGGCCTCCAACTGGGACAGGTACGCGCTGGTCACGGATGACACTTACCGCAACAAGCAGGAGCGGGTATTGGCGGAGTTTTGGGTAAGTCTCTCTCGCACAACATTGCTTAATACATCGCATTCATTGGTTAAATCTTTTATCGAAATAATGAACGGATACATCGGTTTTGTATGCAGAAATATTTCAAGGTCGAAGAAGGACTTGAGGCCTAGGAGGATCGGACGGCTGCCGCAGCTTGTAGGAAGTACGTCACCGAGATGCATCACCATGGGCGCGTCCAGGCCCACATAGACTACTACAGGTCGGTACTTAGGCAGTCCCTCCCCAAGCCTCAAGCAAGACGGATTATGCTGACCCAGGACCAGTATCTTGAGGTAGGCGAATAACATTCATAATGATTCGTTTTGATATTAAGTAGGTTCAATTTCATCTTCTTATATGTCAAATACTCGATGACTTGTAGGTGATTCCCTGGTGGTGCCGATCGTATCCCGAGTGCTGGGCCATGATCGTGGACAAGTGGTTATCACAGGACTTTGTTGACACGCACGAGAGGCAGCGGAAACAGCGTCTGATGAGGCAAGGTCCAACTCACCATCAAGGCAGCCGTAGCCTCCCCGGATACAAACAAGCATACGTAAGTGATTTCTTTCATTTATTTTGACGCTCAATTCTGCTTGATTTCTCACCATCTTCCCGTCTTTCTCGCAGGAGGCTGCGCACCCGGGCGAGGAGGTCTCGGAGTTCTCTGCGTGGGCTATGTCCCACATGGACAGGGCATCGTCCTCTGTCTCCTTCGACCCGGCTGCCCTGCCCCAGGTGTACTCCGACCCGAACGTGTACACTAAAGTCCAAGAGTACACGTCAACGGTAAGGCATATCTATGGGGAAGATTACAATATGCGCACTGAGCCCATTGATGCAGAGGCGATCATGAGCCTCGGAGGAGGCAAGAAGCACGGGCGGCTGTGGATTGCAGACGGCGCCATCGACTCCACCACTGTTCCCTCCCTCGACACTATCCAAGCACGGAGCACGAGCTCCAGCCAGCCCATACGTCCACGGCTTTCTCCAGCACTGCAGCAGGTCCAAGCACTCCAGGTAATTCCTGTTTTACTCATCGTACGTAGATATTTGCACATCTAAATTAGATTTGCATTACTGATACATTGGAGTGAAATATTACAGGCCGAGCTGCAAGAAACAAAAAGGCAAAGTCAAGAGCAGAACGCAGAGCTGACCGCACAGCTGCAGGCCCAGAAGGTCACGTTCGAGGCCGCGCAGAAGCAGATGGCGGAGATGATGGTGATCATGCAAAGTCTTGGGCAAGCATCGGGTGTACCTGTGCAGTTTTCAGCTCCTCCACCTCCTACTCCTGCAGCTACTCCTGTAAGTATGAAAATTCACTTTTCACTTGTGCTTTGCATGTATGTCGGCCTTCGTGCCATTGTGGATGTCGGCGTTCGTGCTGTTGTGGATTTCGGCGTTCGTGCCGTCGTTTCTTGCAGGTTTTGGAAACCTCCCCGTGTAGGGGAGGTGCTGCCGAAATTTTCAATTGAGTCTAATCTTTTTGTATTGCTACAATACTAGATGCAATCTCTAAGTTCCAAAACTTTTTTCCCGGATTACTCACACATGCAATCTCTGCTCCTTTGTGCAGCTTCCGTCCGCGGGTTCCAATCAACCCGCTAGTGCGTCACCGGGTGATCCTGCTTTTCCTTCACCATCGCCTCATAGGCTAGCTTGATGAGGACTCGTGCTAGGTGATGTGGTTGGACTTTAGCGTGATTTGTGATTTATGGTTATGACTTGTGCTTGGATTTCATTAACTTGTCGTAAAAAACATGTGACTTGTCGTTGTAATATATTGTGATTTGTGGTTCACAATTATGGTTATGATATATTGTGAGAAAATGGGTTCTGTGTGATATATATATATATATGTATATATATGAAATGCTTGTGACGATGGAATGCAAAAAACAAAAAAAAATTAAATTTCTGCCTCTTTGCCGAGGGCAATGACCAAGGCCCTCGGCAAACAAGGATCCTTTGCCGAGGGCCCAAGCAATAGCCCTCGGCAAAGATTTTTTTGGAAAAAAATCCTGACAATTTCTTTGCGGAGGGCCAAGGAGCAGGCCCTCGGCAAAGGGTTAAAAAAATTCAAAAAAAATCATTTCTTTGCCTAGGGCCGGCCCTCGGGAAAGGATTTTTAAAAAATCCTGAAAATTTCTTTGCCGAGGGCAAGAGAGGAGGCCCTCGGCAAAGGTTTTAAAAAAAATAAAAAAAATTATTTGCCGACTTTGCCGAGGGCCGGCCCTCGGCAAAGAATTTTTAAAAAATCCTGAAAATTTCTTTGCCGAGGGCCAGGGAGAAGGCCCTCGGCAAAGGTTTTTTAAAAAAAATAAAAAATTATTTGCCGAGGGTCGGCCCTCGGCAAACAAATTCAAAAAAAAACCATTTCTTTGCCGAGGGTGGGCCCTTGGCAAAGAAACCGCCAATGGCGCCGGCGCCTGACGGCCTCTTTTCTTTGCCGAGGGCCGTCCTGGCCGTCGGCAAAGGCTTTGCCGAGTGCGCGATAAAGGGCCCTCGGCAAATACCCCTTCGCCGTCTAAAAATTCGCCGATGGGTCTTTGCCGAAGGCAGCCCTCGGCAAACCCTTTGCCGAGGGTTTCTGGGCCTTTGCCGAGGGCTAGACACCCTCGGTAAAGCATGCGCCTCCAGTAGTGAGTGCGAGTCCCCACCGCGGCCGGGCACCGTCAACCGGTGCTCGCCGTCCACGAACACCGTCACGTTGGACGCCCGCGACGTCGTGGATAACGTTGAGCTTGAACCACCTATCGTAGATGCCGGCGTCGACGACCCTCGAATCATCATGGTAGTAGGTGAGCCGGCCGTTGTAGACATGCAGCATCAGCGTCGTCGCGTGCTCCGCCGCGCCAAAGATTTGCATCACCGACGCGCCAGTTGTACCGTGCGGGATGTAGCCGTATCCCTCAAACTGCCACACGCCGGAGCTGTAGATCAGCTGCTCGCGTGCGACCGACGACGATGGCCGTGATCGGAGAAGAACCGAGAATGAAACTGTTATTAGTACTGTGTATGTCACACTCGGATCATGGTCAACCGTTCTTGGCCTAGCATTAATGTTACTGTTACCTCGATCTAGGTCTCTGTGCGGGGGCCGCCGGGGTGGGTGGTGGTGATGGGATGGTCGGTGGCGTAGACCCACATCCGCCGCACGCCGTCGACGAACTCGTAGCGCTCGGGCAGCGGCACGTCGTAGGGCTTCTGAACCTTGAACTGCACCTCGGCGAGCTCCACGGCGGTGAAGCCCTTGGTGAGGAGGTCCTCGCCGTGAGCCGAGCGCAACAGGGCGCACGACGTAGATAGCAGTAGCAGTGCTTGCAACATGAGCAATGTTGGCGAGGCCAAGAACAGCAGTGCAGCGCCCACGCCACGAGCCATGAAAACAGCTGCACTGAACCTTCGCTTCTCTCTCACGCACGCACACAAACACACCATTTGTTTCAGTGGCTCTGACGACGCTCTGGCTATGCTGAATTGTGTATATGTATATATAGATCACGAGATGTCCATCTCTCCTGTCGATCTGTTTTCGACTGCAACTCTGCAAGGGTGGTTGCAAGCGACAAAGTTGCCGCCCCGGCGAACAGTTGTTAAACCGGAGGTTCCTCCGCCGGGCCGTCGGAGTTGGTATGCCGCTGGTCACGGTGGATGATCCCTGAATCCGCGCGACATGTTTTGTCACTGCTTGCGTTCCTGCGGTCCTAGCCACGCTACACGTACAGCCCCAGACGACGAGGGCAAAATGTGACGGTAGGATCGGAGTCC
This sequence comes from Miscanthus lutarioriparius, assembly GCA_904845875.1. Taxonomy (NCBI): domain Eukaryota; kingdom Viridiplantae; phylum Streptophyta; class Magnoliopsida; order Poales; family Poaceae; genus Miscanthus; species Miscanthus lutarioriparius. Next base: position 92,330,459 of record CAJGYO010000009.1, read on the forward strand.
GGCAACGAGGGCCAAATGTGACGGTAGGATCGGTGTCCGTGATGTTGACAACTACAATTGGGCCCATACAGTCTTAATTGGCCCAATGCCAATTTTATCTCAATCTAAGTAAAACTCTATCAATATAAGAATAGTATCACATTGGTTTTCTAATGGTATAAGACCACCCGTACTCCTTATAAATTAAGAGGTACATGCCCGATTGAGGTATCCAACACACAATTGGTTAGAATTAATTTTCCGTTACTTTTCACCTTCATCACAATGACTTCCTATCAGCTCCACTCCACAACGATGGATGTCCAAGGTGACTGACACCGAATTCATCCCGCGAAGAAGTGTGAGGCTCGCGGACAAGCCCCGAGCTTCCAAGCCGGAAGTCCAGGCAAAGAACTTGCTGCTCAAGAAGTGGGGAATCCAGACCCAAGCGACGGCGGCGGCAAGTGGGGCACGCAGTAGCGGTTGCAGTTGTGCGGTGGTGGGCGGGGCCCATAGGCAGTGGTCGGTGGGACGCGAAGGAGAAGGCTGCTGGTGCGCATAGACGGCGGCAAGTGGGGCACACAGCAGCGGTCGCAGGTGTGCGGTGGTGGGTGGGGCCCATAGGCAGCGGTCTAGTGCGCGGGGCGGTGGCCACAAGCGCGCGTCGTGGCGGGCACAGGCATGCCGTGATGGGTGGCGCACCGGCGCGGCGGCGTATGGAAGATGGACGTGATGGGGAGAGGAAAGAGAAGAGTGTGTGTCCAGATAAGGTTGGATCGAGAGAGAAGAAGAAAGGAGAAGAAAAAAAAAGAAAAAATGAAGGGTATTTGTAGTTATTGTATGTTCACCAGGAGAAGCTGTTTTGCCAAATGGTTTATGAAAACAGATTCAATTTCAATAGTGAATGCTTTTCAACCCAAAGCTAATAAAAGTTGATTCACTGGTGAAGCTGAGCTCTTCATATATGTCCTTCATAATCGGTAGGAATAGAGATTTGATGAAAAAATACCCTACAACAGGTTCTTTATTTGTTATACAACTATACTTAGAATTTTCTATTCCGGATTTCTCGCTAGCCAAATATAGAAAATGAGACCTCCAGAGTGCACACAATATATAAAAAACTGTTAGATAGAAAGCGATTTTATGTAAATAGTTTTCCAAACGATGATTTAAAGAGAGAGATTTAGAAAGACTCCTGTAGATGTTCTAGGAGCTCGCTAAGTTTTCCAGATGCATGTGCATCACCATAGTTTGTAGTTATACTTAGTTATAATTTAGTGTTGTTTATGGTTATCAATTAACTTTTTTAAAGAGAAGCAGTTACGTTGTCTTAAAAATACAACTACAACAAAATAAAAGACACAGTTACAACATGAGCTACTATACTCAATTATAACTTTGTGTAGTTTGTAGTTAGAAATTTGAGCCTCAGCCTCGCGGTACATTCCCGTGCGCCCGAGCAACACGAGCTAGCTCGTCGACCTGCGCCTCCTGGCCAACCTCATTGCTATCAGCGAGCAAGGGGAGGACGACGAAGGTACTAGCTATCCAGACAACGATAAAATGCCTCAATGAGGTAACTTTTTTTAGAGATCAATGAGGTAACCTTACCTGAATGGAGATGAGGTGCCTATATTGGAGCTAACCAAACAACCAAACATGATCTGGCTAAACCAAACCAGCTTAGCTAATTAAAATATGTAAACCAAACAACAGTCTCTTGCATTGGGAGAGCCAGACTTGTGTTGCTCTAGTTTAGTTGATTAGCCTGGACAGGTTTAAAACGCAAATCAAACACACCCTAAGGAGATTCCCATCTCCCCAAAATGAAAGGATCTATACGAGCCCTTATGCCCTCATGCCTGAGATTTGTCCAAATCAAAGCAGAACCCCGAGATTTATTCAACCATTCACTATGAGAAGTCCTCCATCCTCATCACAGTTCACACATCAGATCCATGTTTCCATTGATCGTGTGTCACTGTCACACACACGACCAGATCAAAGAACGAGACAGACGACATCTAATTTGTTCATGGCTTGGTGTAGATGGCGACGTTCCTCCAGTGCGACTCCATGCGGTGCGACGGGTTGTGGTGCGACTGCTTGTAGACGCCGAACTTGAAGTAGTGCTCCTTCCCACCTTGGCCGGGGGCGCTCAGTCTCCTCTCACCGTCGACGAACACGGTGACGTTCCCCGCGGCGACGTCATGGATGACATTGAGCCGGATCCACCGGTCGTAAACGCGGTCCGCCACCACCTTGGTCAGCTCGTGGTAGTAGGTGAGCCGGCCGTCGTAGACGTGCAGCATCAGCGTCGTGGCGTGCGTCGCCGCGCCGAATACCTGCATCACCGACGCGCCCGACGTGCCCGACGGCACGTACATGTCGCCCTCGAACTGCCACACTCCCGAGCTGTAGATATTCTGCAGAACTCATGCAGAGTTAGTATAGGAAGAAGACATGGAATGGTCGAGAACAAGTCTTGCCGTTGTCACGAACGTCGACTTTGATCTCGGTGCGCGCGCCGCCGGGGTGCGTCGAGCTGATGGGCTTGTCGGTGTCGAAGACCCACATGCGGCGGACGCCGCCGCACGGGTCATACCGCTCGTTGACCTGCAGATCATAGGGCTTCTGCACCACGAACTGCGACTCGTTCAGCATGACACGGCTGAAGCCGGCGGTCAGTTGGCGAGACGAGCCGGCGTTGGCAGCGTAGGGCAATGACAGCACCGCCGCCACCAGAGGCAGCAGCAGAGTGCACGATCCAGAAGAAGAACCTGCCATGGCTGTGACTATAGCTAGTGATATCGGGGAGGGTGTACGCATCTCGATCGTCCGTCTAGCGCTATTTAACCGCTCGGCTGCCTGGTCGGTCAGTGTGCACTGGCGCTGATTACCGCGAGGCGGATCACGTGTCGTGTGCATGGAGACGGTGGCCGGTGACCGGCGGGCGGTGGCGCGACGCGCGCCAAAGACAGCTAGCGATATCAAGCGATTCTAAATTCCAAGTTGGACGGAGGCCTCAAGAGTCGTCGAACGTCTGGAGTGTCGTCCATTCGGCCAACACAACATATACTCTGGCCGTGACACGACGGCGACCGGTTGATGGCCGTGAGCCCGTGACACATGACGCCGACGATGCTGTCATCTCAGTTGGAGTGGTAGCTGTCTTCACCGCACTGATCTCCCGTGACAAGACGGCGACCGGTTGATGGCCGTCACACGTGACGTCGATCCTTATGACGTTATGGCTGTGTTTAGGTGAATAAAATTTGGAAATTTGGCTACTGTATAACTTTCGTTTTTATTTGGCAATTATTGTTCAATTATAGACTAATTAGGCTCAAAACGTTCGTCTCGCGATTTCCAACCAAACTGTGCAATTAATTTTTTTCGTCTACATTTAATGCTTCATACATGTATCACAAAATTTAATGTAATAACTACTATAGCATTTTTTAAGAATTTGGTTTTGAAACTAAACGTAGCCTATCCCTCTTGGAGAGGATTTGCTGGCCTGGGAGTGGACCAGTGGGCGAGATGTGACGTGATCTGCGTCTCCGTCAGGTTCACGGCCCACGTGCGTGCTCTGCTCCCAAGGCCTTCCGGGGCTCCTGGGCTCTTGTGCGAGTATGACAAAAGCTTCCGTCTTCGGTCTTGCAAGTTTTTTCACTGTCTCTTCGTCACATCAAATCTTTGACATATGTATGGAGTATTAAATGTAGATAAAAAAATAACTAATTACACAGTTTGATTGTAAATTACGAGACGAATCTTTTGAGCCTAGTTAGGCCATGATTGGACAATAATTGGCAAATACAAACGAAAGTGCTACAGTGTCAAATACTGATTCCTAACCCCAATCTAAACGAGGCCTTCTTTTAACATTTTTGAATCACCGCACAATGTTCTATAAGTTTATCTCACCTGTGGAATCGTAAAAACCGTCATAAAAATTTTAAAAATTATGACACAATAGAAATCAGAATGTAGAGGAGATGATGATGTACAAGCTTACAAAATTACAGGGCCAATGTTAACTTCTTTATCAGAATAAAATTGAGAAAGAGCAAAAAGAGGGGGAATTTAACAAAATAGATTTTCCGAACAGCAGAGCCCAAGGGAGGGGCCGCCAGTAGGAGCCACCCCACCCTACTGAAACTATTTAAACCGCCTTGTTGTGTACTCACTCTCTCCTATAATATAGTGCATTCTATGAATTTTAGGACAAATTAAGAGAGAACATAAAAGACACATGTACCCTTATTTTATTTTCTAACTAGACGCTATCGTCAGCATGATTGATGGTGATTGGTTGATAATTGGAATGTATTTTATGCAAAACTGGTTTTTGTCCTCTAAAATGCATTATATTTAAGAACAATTTTTGAATGCTAGAATGCACTATATTACAAGACGGAAGGAGTAGCTTCTAAGCTACATGCCTACATTGACAAGGGTATTGTAATTGTATTCAAAACAGATACAATTATTGATGATTTCTATGATATGGAGATGCAGAGTAAGACTAAAATGAGAATACTTAGTTCCTATGAATACTTTTTCTATTCCAACTTTTATGTAATGAAAATAGGAAATCATGATTTTGTGTTACATCCGGTGAAGTACATAGTCAACTTTTATGTAATGAAAATATGAAATCATGTTTTTTTCTAAGATATTGTGTGTTACATCCTCGGCTGCCTGGTCGATCAGTGTCAGTGTACACTAGCGAGATGAGTTGTGCGACTGCAAAGGTGGTTGCAAGCGACAAAGTTGCCGGCGCGGCGAGCCGTTGTTAAATCTGAGGTTCCACCGGCCGTCGGAGTTGATACGCTGGTTCCGGTGGATGATCCCCTGAATTCACGCCAGATGTTGTCACTGCGTACGTTCCTGCCGTCCTAGTAGTCAAAGCTATTGTTTCCTGCTCACCGAGACACACTCCACACCTAGCCCCAGACGACGACGGCCAAATGTGACGGTAGAACTCCGGAAACGATGCATTATTTTGGGTTTTGCCAAAACGAGACGTGTGCCGCGTACTATGTTGTCTGTTTCGCTCTCACGGCATGACAAATGTGTATTTAGGCACAGCACGGCTCATTTAGGCATGAGCTGTGTTGGCACGGGTGGTGGTGTAGCGAGCCCTCCAAGGGTTTATTTTCAACCTGAGGCCTAGGGACGACACTAGATGAGGTTAACCATGGCGTGCTGGGCTGCTGGCCCAGTGAGTTTGGCAGGCCTGATGGGCCATGCCAACCTAGCAAGACATTTCTATAAAAAAACTAAAAATGTTTGACAAAAATCACAAGGTTATAGATTATTTACATGTTCGCATATCCATCACAAAGCTACACATTGAATCATCAGTACAAAAATACATGTCATGGATCTTGCCAGTTGGTCGGTGTTAGCCGATGCCTCCGACACATGTGCAATTGTGCACTGTAGTGGAGCTCAGCCATAATTTTAGGTGGGGGTAAAAGGCAGACACATAACTAATAGTATAAAAAGAGACCACATACGCACAACATATCTTTGATAGTACCACGTAGATACACATAAATATATAGTAAATTTAAAGATTGATTTAGCAGCCCATAACACCTCATTACAATTATCATTTTAATGAAAAACTTGTGAAGTCATGTTCGCAAAAAAAAAAAAAACACCTTATTACAATTCACTAATTCGCTAATTCAGTCAAGAGCTAACGAACCTATAAATTTGAAGAACAAATCAGTTATAATGTATGATAATATATGATTATATGTGATAATATATCATAAAAATAATGCACAAAACTATGATGAGACATACTTTCGCCTTGGCCAATGCCGACTCCCTCAGCTTCAAGCTCGCTCAGAGCACTATCAACTCGCCATAACTCAAAATGGCAACGGGTACCCGAAACCCGAGTACCCGACGGGTTTTACCCGATAAGGAGGCGGGTATGGAAGACATTTTGCACCCGCGGGTACGTTATTGGACGAATTCTTGTACCCATCGGGTATGCGGGTACGGATGTGGGTGTATACTACCCATACCCGCGGGTAAAAAAAACCCGCATAAATAATATCCAACCTCTGCAATGTTATCCCATATAAGCATATAGCCCATATTTGGCCCATATAAGCATATGAGTATATATATTCCAGAACTCCCTCAAACCCTAATCCCCATATAAGCATATTTGGAATGAACCAATGAGGCATCTGATCTATTTCAACTAGCTTGACTTAGATATATTTCTGTTTTGCTGCTCTATTGTTGATTTGTTTTGCTGGAAGCTATTATATTTTGGTGTGTGAACTCGGGTATATTGTTGGGTGCGGGTTACCCGTCGGGTGCGGGTATGGAATGAATTTTCTATCCGCCTGCGGGTACGGGTAACCCGACGGGTAAGATTTTGATCTGGTGGGTGCGGGTACGGGTGGCACCCATCGGGTACGTACCCGTTGCCATTTTGAGCCATAACCGACAACAATAGGAACTAGGTAGTGCTGCAGTATCGCTATGACATCACCCCAACTGTATAACTGGCAGCTACGACGGCGCGACAGCAAGGGGTGGCGCGCTGCAGGTATGACGTGACGGTGGTGTGCTGCTGCTACACCCTAGGGGAGGCACGTCGTAGCTATCCAAAAGCTAATCGAGAGATGAGAGGAGAGAGCCAAAGATGGAGTCACGGTCATGGAGATGCTAGGGCTGACCAGGGGTGGAGTCTGTTAGACAATCTACTGTTACCTTGTGTGAACACAACAATGGAAGGCGCGCCGAAAGGCCCCCTACTGTGATACTGTAGCCGCTGCAGATGCAGGCGCCGCACGGCTCACCTGCAACACTGTAGGCACATGCAGAGGCCAGCGCAGAGTCAGCCCTGTATGTTATCTAGTCACTATTGCAGCAGGGCAGCTGTACTAGGACTAGATGGATAAAGTTGTATAAATAGACTACTACGGCAACTCACTAAACAGAGTTCAGATTTTCCATCTCCCATATAGGGCTTCGGCCAACGCTGGTGTCTTGTACTATGTGTGTATGCTCTGTTCTCCCTTCTTCTTCTAGCTCTAGCCATAGTGCGTGGGGACGGACAACGCTTGTTCGTGGTTGGCATGGCTAGTGGGTGCTCGGCAACACTAGCGGGTGCTCGGCAAGACTGGTGAGTGGTTCACTCACCTGAGCGGGAGATCCTGTGGGTCAACAAGTGGTATCAGAGTCGTACAATCGTCGTCGCCAGACTAATTGCTGGCGATGATGGGCTGTTCGGAGATGGGCGACAGCAGTGGCACTGCTGTGGCTGCCCAGCCACGATCGGAGGTCATTGTTCGCACGGTGCGGGAGGTCAGTGGCACCAGTTGGCCGATATTGACTCGCACCAACTATGAAGAGTGGTCGGTGACCATGAAGGTCAAGCTCAGAGCCCGACGGCTCTGGAATGCTGTTGACAAGGGCACTGACAATGAGGAAGATGACATGTCAGCGTTGGAGGCTATCCTCGTTGCTGTACCGATGGAGTACAGGGAGCCGTTGGGGGCGAAGATCTCGGCTAAGGAGGCCTGGGAGGCTATTGCGGTGATGCGCGTCGGTTCCGACCGCGCAAAGAAGGCGACAGCCTAGCTTCTGAAGCAGGAGTACGCCAACCTCAGGTTCAAGGATGGTGAAACGGTGGAGGACTTCTCCCTCCGCCTGTAGATGCTCATCAGTAAGCTGAAGAGCCATGGCGTCACCATCGACGAAGAGAAGGCGGTCTCCAAGTACCTCCACTCCGTGCCGGCAAAATACATCCAGATCGCTCTCTCCATAGAGACGATGCTAGACTTGTCCACCCTCACCATTGAGGATGTGACAGGCCATTTGTGGGCAGTGGATGAGCGCCTGGAGCAGGCGACAGCAACAAAGGACAGCGGGAAACTCTTGCTGGTGGAAGAGGAGTGGGCTGCTCGGAGGAACTCTGGGAAGGCAGCCTCCTCCAGCCGCGGTGGCAATGGCAAGCGCCGCGACAAGGCTTCTTTGGAGAAGAAGCAGGTCGACCCCAACGCCCACCAGCATTGTGGGAAGATGGGCCATTGGGCACGAGAGTGCCCAAATCGCAAGCAGGAGAAGAAGGCTCAGGCTCATCTGGCGCAAGCTGATGATGAGGATGAGGCCACTATCCTGATGGCGACGTTCTATTCACTACATGACGTCGAGGCCGAGGAGAGGGAAGAGGCGATGATGGTGGAAGGACCTGGGAAGGCCCTGAAAACTGTCAACCTCGACGAACCACACGCCCAAGTCCACCTCGGACATGTGGGCGCCGACTAGGAGCAGCGGTGGTATCTGGACTCTGGTGCCAGCAACCACATGACAGGCTCCAAGGAATCCTTCTCCGAGCTCAACGATGATGTTACCAGTACGGTGAAGTTTGGTGATGGCTCAAGGGTGGGTATCCAAGGGCGCGGCACCATCATCTTTAGGTGCCAGAACGGGGAGCACCATGTGCTAACGGATGTATATTACATCCCGCAGCTGTGTTCCAGCATTATCAACACTGGTCAGCTGGATGAGCGCGGTAGCGAGGTATTGATCAAGGATGGAGTCCTTAGGATCAGGGACCGGGAGCAGCGACTTCTTGCCAAGGTGAAGAGGTCCCTGAACCGGTTGTACCTGCTCGACCTGAAGGTAGAGCAGCCGATGTGCCTGGCGGCAAGGCACTCTGAGGAACCGTGGATGTGGCATGTCCGGTTCGGACATCTCAGCTTTGACGCGCTTGGTCGGCTAGAGAAGATGGTCTGAGGACTACCCCACATCAAGCACGGAGGCGAGCTGTGTGACAGCTGTCTGGCCGAGAAGCAGAGAAGGCTACCATTCCCAAAGGCGGCCAAGTATCGCGCGAATAACGCTCTCGAGCTCATCCACGGCGATCTCTGTGGGCCGATCACGCCTGCTACAATGGTGGTTGGCGGTACTTCCTCCTACTCGTGGATGATTGCAGTCGCTACATGTGGCTACAACTCCTAACGAGCAAGGACGAAGCGGCGGCAACGATCAAGAAGTTTAAGATGCGCGCGGAGGCCGAGAGCGGCTGGAAGCTCCGTGTGCTAAGGACTGATCACGGCGGCGAATTCACTTCGGTGGAGTTCGCTGCGTACTGCACAGATCATGGTGTGGGCCAACACCACACCACGCCGTATTCGCCACAACAGAATGGCATGGTGGAGAGGCGGAACCAGACGGTGGTCGACATGGCTCGATCCATGATGAAGGCCAAAGGGATGCCGACAAGGTTCTGGGGTGAGGCAGTGATCACGACGGTGTTCATCCTCAACCACTCTCTGACCAAGGCCCTGACGGGCAAGACATCGTTCGAAGCTTGGTATGGGCGCATGCCGAGCGTTCCTTCCTCCGGACATTCGGCTGCATCGACCACGTCAGGAAGACGAAGCCGAACCTCACCAAGCTAGAGGACAAGAGCACACCGATGGTGTTCTTGGGCTACGCGGAGGGTACCAAGGCGTACCAGCTCTACGACCCAAGCAGAGACAAGGTGCTTGTCTCGCGCGATGTCGTGTTCGATGAGAAGGCGGCTTGGGACTAGAGCAGTCCGAGCATGGGGGAAGCTGGCGGCTTCACCAGCACCTTCGTCGTCGAGCACCTGGTCATCCACGGTGGTGGAGACGCTGGGGAAGAGGTGCTGAGCACTCCGGCGATAGAGCTGAGCACTCCTGGGGTAGTGCCGAGCACTTCAGGAGGGATGCCGAGCACTCCGAGAGGAGTGTCGAGCACTCCTGGAGGGATGCCGAGCACGTTAGGAGTGGTGCCAGGAGGTTCTATAGTGGTGGCGACCAATCCAGGACAGGTGCCGAGCACTCCTGTGGCGGAGCCAAGACGTCTTGCAGTGGTGCCGACCACTCCAATACTGAGTCTGGACACTCCTACAGTGTGGCCGAACACTGCAGGAGTTATGACGAGAAGTCCAGAAGTAGTGCCGAGCACTACATCCGGGGTGCCGAGCACTCCAGGTGTTTTGCCAAGCACTCTGGCGGAACGGGAATTCCATCGACGCCGATCTAGTTCACCTCACCTTCAAGTGACATCACTGAGTTCGTGGATGCCTACCACAAAGGTGAGGAGGTGCGGTTCCACAGGCTAGACGACATCATCGGCAGCATAGGTCCCTCAGGCTTGGCGGGTAGGCTACTCAATGACGTAGGGCTACTACTCGTCAGTGCAGAGGAACCACCCACGTTCGCGCTAGCCGAGCACGATGGGAACTGGCGACGGCCGATGCTGGAAGAGATGAGGGCGATCAAGGAAAATGAGACTTGGCAGCTCATCGATCCACCTCCAGGATGCCATCCGATCAACCTAAAGTGGGTGTACAAGGTCAAGCGGGATGAGCTCGGCGCCATTGTCAAGCATAAGGCGCGCCTCGTCGCCTGAGGCTTTGTTTTGCGCGAGGGTATAGACTTCGAGGAGGTCTTTGCGCCAGTAGCGCACATGGAGTCGGTCCGTTTGCTACTAGCTTTAGCAGCAGCAAAGGACTGGCGCGTCCATCACTTGGATGTTAAATCAGCCTTCCTCAACGGTGAGCTGGCGGAGACAGTCTTCGTCAGGTAACCTGTAGGTTTCGCCATCAAGGGAGAGGAGCACAGGGTGCTCCGACTGCGCAAGGCGCTCTATGGGCTACGGTAGGCCCCACGAGCATGGAACGCCAAGCTTGACGCCACGCTGGGCGAGCTTGGGTTTCAGAGGTGCACAACCGAGCACGCGCTCTACACGCGGCGACGGGGGAAGGAGGAGCTCATCATCGGCATGTATGTGGACGACTTGATCATCACTAGCGCGTGCAGAGAGGACATCAACAGCTTCAAGCGTGAGATGGTGGCTCAGTTTTGAATGAGCAATCTCGACGCACTCTCCTACTACCTCGGCATCGAGGTGAGACAGGGGAACGAGGAACTCACGCTCGGTCAGAGCGCGTATGCCTCCAAGCTATTGGAGAGGAGCGACATGGCTGAGTGCAAGCCATGCGTGACTTCGATGGAGGAGCGGCTGAAGCTGACGAAGGCTAGCACTGCAACAAAGGTGGATGCAACAATCTACCGGAGCATCATTGGCGGTTTGCGCTACCTAGTCCACACGAGGCCAGATATTGCGTTCGCCGTGGGCTACATCAGTCGCTTCATGGAGGATCCCAGAGAGGACCACTGGGCTACAGTGAAGCGGCTACTGCGCTACGTCAAAGGGACGATGGATCAAGGGATCATCTTTTCCAAGACCGCAAGAGTAGGCTACAACTCACTGTGTTTAGCGATGCAGACATGGTGGGGGATATCGATGGATGACGGAGCACCTCTGGCGTGCTCGTCTTCCACGGGTCGGCCCCAAGTTCATGGCTGTCGCTAAAACAGAAGGTGGTGGAGCTATCTACGTGCGAGGCAGAGTACGTAGCGGCGGCCACAGCGACGTGCCAAGTTGTGTGGCTGTGCCGGCTACTGGGTGTGCTGACCGATGTGGAAGCTCACCCACCAGCACTGATGGTGGACAACCAACCCGCCATCGCCCTCACGAAGAATCTGGTTCTGCACGACCGGAGTAAACACATCGACGTGAAGTTCTACTTCCTTAGGGACTGTTGATGGAGGGCAGATCGTCATCGAGTCGTTCATCGAAACTGGTCGGCAACTCGCGGACATCCTCACCAAGCCGCTCGGACGTCTTCGACTCACGGAGCTGAATGAGATGATTGGCATGGAGGGGGTACAAGGGTTAGCAGTAGGATTAGGGGAAGATTGTTAGATAATCTACTGCTACCTTGTGTGAACACAGCAAGGGAAGGCGGTGCCGAAAAGCCCCCTGCTGTGATACTGTAGCCGCTGCAGGTGCAGGCGCCGCACGGCTCACCTGCAACACTGTAGACACATGCAGACGCCGGCGCAGAGTCAGCCCTATATGTTATCTAGTCAATGTTGCAGCAGGGCAACTGTACTAGGACTAGATGGATAGAGTTGTATAAATAGACTACCACGGCAACTCAGTAAATAGAGTTCAGATTTGCCATCTCCCATACAGGGCTTCGGCCAATGCTGGTGTCTTTTACTGTGTGTGTATGCTCTGTTCTCTCTTCTTCTTCTAGCTCTAGCCATAGTGCGTGGAGACGGACAACGCTTGTTCGTGGTCAGCACGGCTAGTGGGTGCTCGGCAACACTAGCGGGTGCTTGACAAGACTCGTGAGTGGTTCACTCACCTGAGCCGGTGATCCTGTGGGCCAACAGAGTCACTCACCTACCACCCGCTATACTCGGGAGACATCAGAAGGAAGGAAGAGGAGGGGGTGTTCTCCATGCCAGCGGTAGTTAGGGCAGTTGCCCCACTTTGCCGCATGGGGAGCTATTCGCCTCTGACCTTGCACATGGGGCAGCGGGGGAGGGAAGAGGCCCACTGTGGGTGAGCAGCATCAAGGACGTGAGGATGTGGACTTGGGAGGGCACGCAGATGCAGAAGTGTGGAGGCTAGGAGGGGGCGGGCCAATTTTGCTTTTATAATTATGGTTTTTCATTCACTACTAGAAACACAACCTATGCCGGGAAACCGTGAATGGCCAATAGTTAACCTGTTATCGACGGTTACAAGCTTTCCCGTCGGTCTTTGTATTGAATAGCCGACGGTACAAACTATTCCCGAGCTTTAGATGTCGCCCAGCCGGGCACTGCACTAGATGGCCGAGAGGACAAATTAATTGCCAACGGTGTTAGTAACACCGTCGGTCTTTGTATTGAATAGCCGATGGTACAAACTATTCCCGAGCGTTAGATGTCGACTAGTCGGACACTGCACTAGAAGGCTGAGAGGGAAAATTAATTGCCAACGGTCTTAGTGAAACCGTCGGTCTTTGTATTGAATAGCCAACGGTACAAACTATTTTCGAGTGTTAGATGTCAACCAGTCGGGCACTGAACTAGAAAAAGGACGAGAGGTCAAATTAATTGCCAACGGTCTTAGTGAAACCGTCGGTCTTTATATTGAATAGCCAATGGTACAAACTATTCCCGAGCGTTAGATGTTGACCAGTCAGGCACTGCACTAGTAGACTGAGAGGGCAAATTAATTGCCAACTGTCCTAGTGAAACCGGCGGCAAATTGTTGTAATCCCCAACAGTCAGGTAAGGACGCTTGGCTATTGGGTGAACTATTACCGTTTTTTTGACTGCTGGCCTATGTATAGAATGACTAATAATTTAATTATTTCCCAGTATAAGCACACGGTAATTACTTGGAGGGGCTAATGTAACGCTCAAGTATTATAGGAACCGATTTGGATTTTTGTAACATGCTTTTTTTAATCTACTACTTCCTAAAAAAATCAGCCACAGTGGCATAACCAATCTTCTCCGGTAAAAAAAAATCATACACCGCACGCACAACTGTACAATTGGACTGGACTCCACCGCAAAAAATGGAAAGTACCCGACCGAAGAAAACTCCGGCTAAAAAACTGCGTCTCGAGGAATCCAAGCCGGACTATCCAAGGCCAAAACAAATCCTGGTAAAAAAAAGGAAAAAAACGGCAGAGATCAAATACGCTAACTCTGGAAATTACTCCATGAACAAAATCAAGTATGCTCCTATTAGTTAAGATTAGATATTTCGGACTATTAAAAATAATAGAGATAAATTTAAGGGTGTGTTTGGTTGGGTGGATATACCTGGATAAAAGATGGCTATCCATGGTGAGTGATATTTGGTTTGATGGATTGGCTGGACATGGATATCCATGGCACAAAATATTCCTGCTAGATGCTGGATATGGTGGCCATCAGAAGACTGGTGGATAAACTTATCCATGTTCTCTGGTTACTGTCATTAGCAAATAAATTAAGGATTATTAGTATGCTATATTATTAATTAGTAATTACAATGACAAAGTTAGTTTAGATAAGTGCTAATATGTTGATTAGCGCACATTTTCTGTGATAATTATGGTTGTAGTAGTTCTAATTAGCATATTTTATTTTAAATTAATGATTATAATGACAAAATTAGTTCGGTGTATATTAATTTATTAGTCTATATTAAGTTGTTATTATTTTTAAATAATAGACATAATTAGTCAACTATCCTCGTTTCATCCACTCTCATCCATCCAACCGAACAGAAAAATGGCTCGTCCTATCCATCCAACGAAACAGACAACATGGATATCCATATCCCGATATCCGTGGATAGCTATATCCCATCCACCCTTATCCTCAAACCAAACACACCCCAAGACTATTGCGTAATTTAGTGTATGCATACGAATTACATTCAAATTTTACAACCTTTTCCAAAATGTCAAATGGTTTTACCGAATTGTATATGAAATTTTTGAATGGGATACCCTGACGTAAAATCCTAGATTCGCCACTGCGCTATTGTCCCTAGCAGCCGAGAAGCCATGTGGGTACTCTTTCTTGGGAGGCACCGGCATTGCTGTATGGTGACGGATGTCGAGTAGGCCAAGTGGTCAAAATGCTTTGCCTTGTTGTAGCCACGGTCGGAATCTGTAACACCCTAAAAATTTCAATTTTGAAAATAGGTTTAAAATAATTAATTTATGAATTTTTGTGCACATGAAATATAGGAAAAAGAATATTTTTCATTAAATTAAAATTCATCATAAGGAGTAGCAACATGGATGTGCATACATGCCGGTGCATTTGATTTATTTCAATGAGCGATTGACTCCAAAATTAAAAATGAATTCAAAATACTTTTGGAAACGAATTTGAAAATGGCTTTTGAAAAAAAATGAAGAACTCTCTCTTCCTGTCCCTCTCGGCCTGGCAGCAAACCCAGCCCGGCCTGCTCCTCTCTCCTTTCCCGCGCGGCCCGCTCGCCATCTTCCCTCCTCCTTCTTGGGCCGGCCCAGCTGAAAGCCACGCGGACGCGCCCCGCCTCCTCCTTCGCTTCACTTGCTGACAGCCCGGCCCCGCCCCTTCACTCGCTGTCATCCCGGGCCCACGTGTCAACGCCATCTCCTACCTCTAGGCCGAGCCAGACTCTGTTTCCACTGCCGCTGGAGCCCGCGCCGCCTCTGATTCCTCGCCCTGTGGCGTGCGCTCCACTCTTCCCCGCCCCATAAATACCAAGTCCGCACCGTGCCGCCTCCATCAAGCCCTAGAGCAAGCAGCCGCTGCCTCCAATTGAGCTCGCAGTCGTCGAGCCGCAACCCTACTCGACACCATCCGCCATCCCGAGCCACGCACCGCCTTCGTCTGTTCCACGCCACGGGTACTTGGTCGTGGTCAGTTCGCCTTGTTCTTCTCTTTCTTCCTGTGCTCTTGGCTCGTCTAACCAAGGCTCGTAGACCGTTTTCTACGTGCACCGCTCGTCATCGGCCATGGCGCCACCGTCGGCTACACTGGCCGTTTCCCTTCCCCTCCCATCTGATCTGCACCGTCAAATATCAATCCAACGGTCAAGATGTCACCGTACCCTTCACCGGGTTTATTTGCAAAAGAGCCCCTGCAGTTTCGAGTAATCGAGCCCGCTGTCCCTGCATTTTTTGTAAAGAATCCCTATACTTCTTCTTTATTATGCTTGCCGTCCCTGGCTCATTTTAAAATCCGATTTTATTAATTTAAATTCTAAAATCAAGTTCCAGCTATTTATAGAAGTGCCACTGATCTTGTTTTAGCCATAAAATCTCCGTTTTAGCCCTGATTTGATCCGTTCAAGTTGCGTTAGATTTGTAATTAAGTAATCTACATGTTCATCTTACTGCTAAACATGTTTTCAACTTTTGGAATTCAAGGTTAGATTTAATCTATTATTTTATTAAAGAATATCTTGTTTAAGTCATAACTTCTTCGTTATAGCTCTGATTAGAGTGTTTTTCGCGCCTGTGTGATCGTAGTAACGTGTAGAACATTTTTAAAACCTTTTTACTTGCTGTTTATTATGTTTGGTGTACTGTTCTAATTTAGTTCTATTGTTTGCTTCGTGTATGATTGTATGAATGCTTGTGTGGTGTTTTATGATCAAGTCCAGTCGGTGAGCTTTGCGTTGGTGATATAAAAGAAGTTGGTGATCTAGAAGAAATCCTTTGAAGGTTTGGATTAGAAGAAGGATATAAGTTTAAGGCAAGTATAGCATGTGATCATCCTTGCTGTCCTATACACCTTTAATCATTTAATTCATGCTACATATGTCTACCTTGACTACCACTACAGATTTCCTAGTACTTTGTTACCCTGTACCTTGATTCCTATGGGTTATTGCATTGGATAGTATGATGCTAGTGCTCAACTACAACCATGATCTTGTAACTTGACTAATGGTATATGCAATAAGCATTAAAAGATGCTTTTTAGCAACATCGAACAAGGGGCTAGAGCATTGGACTATTTTTATGGTGCTCTAGATTCCTCTCTCTAAGGACTTATCTGTAAGCAAACATCCGGGGCTTATAGTACAGCTATGAGGGCTACATAGCTCTGGCTTTAGCTCAGTATGAAGACCTTTTTTTAGCTTGTTAGAGGTTACATTTATTGGCGTAAAAATAGCTTGCCGAATCGGGTATAGTGCGGCCTCTGACCCCTTGTGTATAGGCTACGTGTCATTGTGCCATCAGAAAGGGGGCTCTACATCTGTTTGTCTAGTGAATCTAATGGCCCTAACTTGTTAGACGAACTTTTGAAAGGCTTCATAGTGAACCCTGCCGACCTTTCTTGGTAGTGGGTTAAGAGGCTGATCACCTCGGGCGAAAGGGTAAATCACGACTCACAGTGAAAATGTACAACCTCTGTATAGTATAAAACTAGTATATCATCCGTGCTCACGGTCACGAGCAGCCTTGGAACTCTTATGGAATAGATGATGAACACTGATGATACTGATGATAAAGATGCTCATTAATGATTAATTGTTTATACTATTCATTATTCATGTTTACCTGATCATGTGTGTACATGGGCTTGTGAATAAACTTGTTGCTACTCATTGCTAAAATCATGACTCACTAAAAGCTAATTGTAGTAAACTAGTGCCAGTCTTTTGAGCCTCTGAACCCCATGTTATATTTGTTGAGTACGACATGTACATACACTTGCTTTATTTTTTAAATATTTGGATAAAAATCTCGGATGGGTACCAGATTGCTAGAATTTAGAGGAATTAGGCTTGTGATCAACCAGTCAGTTGTCCCTGTAGAATTGGAGTCTTCACCCGAGGATCGGAGTTGTTTTTTCGTTGTTTGCTGTCTAAGGTTATATTCTTTATACTAAGTACGTTGTATATTGAGCATTGTCTTTCGATATTACTCTTATTTGTAGCTATATATGAGATTTGACTCTCTGGGCTCACATATGTTGTGTATATGATTTTATTCTTAAAAACGGGTGCTACAGAATCTCTGTCATATAGTCCTTTGTATTTGTTGTAGCTGTTAGGCTCTGGCTCTAGCTTGTTGACATTCTTGGTTGATCCTGAATGCTAGCATCTTGCTAGCGGTTTGGAAATCGTGAAACTTTCAAACTTTCCCGTTATCCCAATGAAAAACAGGCTATGGTCTGACCGCGAAAAAAAAAACATGAATACGGCTGTTAATTTCCACATCATTTGTGGTGGTGTGGTGTGACTTGTGAGTGCGACCACCTTATTATTAACGACGTGTACAGTAGTACTACAGTACGAAAGACAAAACACAGAGAGCTGCTGCTACTAGCTAGGGTGGCCATATATGGCGGTCCGGATCGAAGCAACCTAGTAGCTAGCTCAACACTTGGTGAAGACCCTGACGTCCCTCCACCACGACTCCATGTGGTACGACATGCCGTTATTGCGCTGCCCGTACACGCCGAACTTGAAGTAGTGCGAGTCCCCGCCACGGCCTGGCACCGTCAGCCGGTGCTGGCCGTCCACGAACACCGTCACGTTGGACGCCGCGACATCGTGGACCACGTTGAGCCTGAACCACCTGTCGTAGACGCCGGCGTCCACGACCCTCGTGTCGTCGTGGTAGTAGGTGAGGTTGCCGTCGTAGACGTGCAGCATCAGCGTCGTCGCGTGCTCCGCCGCGCCGAAGATCTGCATCACCGACGCGCCCGACGTGCCGTACGGGATGTACCCGTACCCCTCGAACTGCCACACCCCCGAGCTGTAGATCAGCTGCGCGCGCGACGAAGACGATATGATCGTGATCAGAGAAGAACGGAGAACGAAACTGTTTTTACTGTGTATGTCACTCAAGCGGTCAGGCCAGCCAGCAGCGAAGTGGACGTTCTTGGCTTTTGTGTAGTGTAGCGCTGTTACCTCGATCTTGGTCTCTGTGCGGGGGCCGCCGGGGTGGGCGGTGGTGATGGGATGGTCGGTGGCGTAGACCCACATCCGCCGCACGCCGTCGACGAACTCGTAGCGCTCGGGCAGCGGCACGTCGTAGGGCTTCTGCACCTTGAAGAGCGCCTCCGGCAGCTCCACGGCGGTGAAGCCCTCGGTCAGCAGGTCGTCGCCGTGAGCCGAGCGCAACAGGGCGCACGAGGAAGAGAGCAGCAGTAGTAGTAACACGAGCAATGGCGACGAGGCCAGGAGCAGGAACGGAGCGCGCACGCCACGAGCCATGAACTAAAACTGCTGCACCGAACCTTCTCTCTCGCACGCACACAAACACAACCTTTCACTGGCTCTCCCGCTGTGGCTATATATGCTGTATTGTGTATATATGTATATATAGATCACGAGATGTCCATCTCTTCTGTCGTCAACACGCTACATCTGTTTTCGACCGAAAGGTTGCAAGCGACAAAGTTGCCGGCGCGGCGAGCCGTTGTTAATTAAACAGGAGGTTCCGCCGGCCGTCGTAGTTGGTATGCTGGTTGTGGATGAAAGATCACCTGAATTCGCGCCAGATGTTTTGTCACTGCGTCACTGCGTGCGTTCCTGCAGTTCCTGACGTTGTCACGGCGGCACGGCTCATTTAGGCATGCGCTCTGTTGGCACGGGTGGTGTAGGGAGCCCTCGTTTATTTTCAACCTGAGGCCTAGGGACGACACTAGATGAGGTTAACCATGACGTGCTGGGCTGCTGGCCCATTGAATCTTCCAGGCCTGTTGGGCCATGCCAACCTAGCAAGACATTTCTATAAAAAAAAAAAAAAAGGTTTGACAAAAATCACAAGATTATAGATCATTTACATGTTCGCATATCCATCACAAAGCTACACATTGAATCATCATAAATAAAAAGAAGACAGATGCCATGGATCTTAACCATTGCTGGGTGTTCGTCGATGCTGTCGACCCATGTCACCCGGCACAGCGGTGAAACTCAACCAAAATTTTAGGTGGAGGCAAATGACAGACACATAACTAATAGTATAAAAAAAGAGAGAACACATACGCAAAACATATTTTTAATAGTATCACCTAGATACACATTTTTAGCAGTCCATAACACCTTATTACAATTATCCTCTTATATTACAATTTGCTAATTCAGCCTACACAAACTGAACAAGAATCCAAGAACCAACTATCAATAGTGCACGACTGGGTAGCAATCCCAGTGGGGAAACCCCCTCTAGTCCCGGTTTTCCAACCAGGACTACCAATCCGTGACTAAAGGCCCGTTTTTTAGTCCCGGGTCTGTTAACTGGGATTGAATGGGGGCCCTTTAGTCCCGGTTGCTTATACCAACCGGGACTAAAGGGGGCTCCAGACAGTTCCCAAGGGAGGGCACCTCTAGACTCGGTTGGTATAATTAACTGGGACTAAATATTACTCTTTTATTTTATTTTATTTTCTTTTGCAGTTTCTTTTCATTCAATTTATTTTCATTTCAAATAGTTTTCATACACGTATTATATTCTATACTATTGTACGTCATCCATAAATAAGAATGGAACTAATTAAGAGCTTATATGTTACAATGATCATCCCCATTCATCAAGTTCATACAAACCATAATAATTTAAAATAAGTCATTACAATAAACTTGATGTCCAACCCCAAAGTTCAATTACACACCAAGTTCATGCAAGCGCAAGTAGATCACCGCCACTACGTCGTATTATGTACTCGGTGAAATGTAGGTCACTGATTTTGTATCCACAAATATTATTGACGTAGAGCAACGCATTAAGTAGTGCACTCTCCCTTGCTTCAAAAGTACGAGCATAGGGTCTACTAACGACGGTAAGCGGTGGTCGAGAAGTCAGTAGGTCAGATGATCCCCTCTCAGTCATAATCAGCTTTTCCTGAAATCCTTCCGTTGTGAGTGTTGGACATTCATCGACATATTTCCAATCAAAACCCAATGCATACATTGTCAGGTTTAGAATGGCTTTAAAGCTACAACTAGCATAGGTTAAGTCATAGTCCTCAACCTGTAATTATTGGCACAAAAAATGGATATGAGAACAAAGCTTTCGAATAACAACAAATCTGAATATAAGCTATGAGTTCGAGTTTGACTTTACCACATCATTTCGGTTGGTTCGAGCAATCCTTGCATAGAAGCCCGTAACATCACGAGATGAGTCTGCATCTATTGCTTGTATCATCATGGAGGATAGTGTAGGCAGGGTGTACCCAATATTCGCAAGCTTATTCAAACATGATTTGACTACATATATAATTGAAACTTTCTTCTCAGGTGACTTTACTCTCCCCTTGAGATTTGTACAACACTTGTACCCTTCCTAGCGGCGTTAGAAAAGCCAATTCGAGATTTGACCAATCGACCATTATCTACATCAAAGCTCTCAACATCCACTCCCTCAACCCCAAAATATGAAAGTGTCTCTTCAAGCCAAATGATTGGGTCAATTACGGTACATTAAAGAAACACATATATATACATATTAGAAAAATATATTGTGTACAAGCGTATTTAAAGACATATTAATGTATTAAAACATATATTGTTGCTTACTATGCTAGGATGATTGAATGGTACATCCGACAATCTTGGTTCAAATCCCCAAGCAATACAATAGCCCCAACCCAGGACAATCGGTTCACGGAGATGTCCAACCATCTCTTCTCACTAAAGTTAATATATAAAAATTCATATCACTGGAGTGAATATATGAATTCATATACCAAAATTCATATATTCATAAGAATTTCCCTATATATATCACTGAAATCAATATTTTTCATATACCAAAATGCATATCACTAAACTCTATATACCAAAATACATATCAAAATTCACTAAAGTATGTTAAGAAAAAAATTGCAGTTGCCTGGAGTGCCACTCGGATATGTGCAATGTATATATATACTTGTGCTATATGTTCAGTGCTCCATTTCAAACAAAGAGGACGGATGAGGCGAGGCGATCGAGGTCGAATACTTGGTGGTAGCGAGGGCAAGGCCGGAGATGAAGGCGCCAGGTGGAGACGATGTCGAGGCCGGAGATGAAGGCGCTGGTGGAGACAAGGGCGATGGAGCCACCGCACGCGCCGAGAGATGAGGACGAGGTTGAGGCCCACCGGAGACGAGGGGGAGGGCGAGGCCACGCGTGCCGGAGCCGAGGACGATGGCGAGGCCAGCCACCGGAGACAAGGAAGAGGGCACCGCGACGCACGCTGGGGAGACGAGGCTAGACAAGGGCGAGGCTGGCCAGATCAAGATGAGGCCACGTGCACTAGAACCGAGGACGAGAACGGCCGCCGGAGGGGAGGCCGCATGTGCTAGATTGAGATGGACGCACGACGCGGGTGGCGAGCACGGTCGTAGACGAGGAAGAGGGGGCGGGTGGCGAGCGCGGCCACAGATGAGGAAGAGGAGGCGGGTGGCGAGTGTGGCCGCAGACAAGGAATAGGGGATGGGTGGCGAGCACGGCTGGCCTGGGGGATTGAAGAAGCGCGGCGTGGCAGCGACGGTGAGTGAAAATTCGGGGAGGAAGAAGATAGAACACCCATATATATATATATGATAGAAGCCTATAGTCCCGGGTTGGGCCACCAACGGGGACTAAAGGACTTTTAATCCTAGTTTGTGGTCCAACCTAGGACTAAAGTCAGATTTTGGTGCGCGACGAAACTGCTGCCTACCCAGCAGTTTCGTTTCCCGCCCATACAACAGTTTTTAACATATCCTTTAACATAAGTAGGCTGAAAAATAGAAATTACGTAGTAAAAAAATATAGCTCAAAAAATTACAATAAAAAATTTCTTTCATATACAAAATTGCTTTCATATCCTTTAAATGTTTAATAACATATGCTATAAATTGTAATTACATTTTAAAAATTCAAATTTCAAATCTAAGAAATTCAAATATAGTTTTTCTTGACAAGATGATTTCAAATGAAAAAGTTGTCATCTATAAAGTTGCATAACTTTTTGAGATCTACAACTTTTGTTTTGATCATTTTACATTTGAGGACATTTTAATAATTCAAATTTCAAAATTTAGAAATTCAAACATAGTTTTCACAAAATGATTTCAAATCAAAAAGTTGTCAACCACAAAGTTGTGTAACTTTCCAAGATCTACATCTTTTATTTTGGTCATTTCTTCATCTAGCAAAGTGGTAGTGTACATTGTTCATAAATTTACATCTCTCTTATAGGTAGTATAACTATACTATAAGGGATAATTGTCTGGCGGACACCCAAAGTGCTGGTCGTTTGCTGGTGGACACCCCATTTTGAGCAGTTTGCTAGAAAGTCACTCTGGTTCAGTGAAATTAGGCCACAGGACACCATAGACCAGTTGCAGCCGGTTGAGGAGAGAGAACAACGGTGAAATGACATTTTTGCCACTACAACTTTCTTTTTCCTCTCTCCTTGCCTCTTTTTTCTGTTTCCTGTCCGACGTAGAAATAACCAATGTAAATTTGTGAACAATGTACGCTACCACTTTTTCGGATAAAGAAATAACCAAAATAAAAGTTGTAGATCTTGATCAATTCTACATCTTTTATGTTTATGAACTTTCTAGATGAATTCATTTACTTCTACAAAATGCTGTTTGAAGTTGCCATTTTTTTAAATCAAATTTTAAATTGATAAAACAAATTCACATGAAAAGATGACCAAAATGAAAGCTATAAGAACACAATAAATTGATAGAGCATGAATTTAGAAAATTCTATGAAAAAATCATCTAATTTGAAGTTAGTATCACTGAGAAAAATTAGTTACAAGTTTTAGCCAGAGATTAAAAAGAAAATCAAACTTCTTTAAAAATTTAATTTCAAACATAATTTTGAAATAGTAGATGGATACAAATGAAAAAGTTATCAACTACAAAGTTGCGTAACTTTTTGAGATCTACAACTTTTTTATTGGTTGTTTCTCCATTTGAGGTCATTTTAAAAATTCAAATTTTAAATTTGAGAAATTCAAACATAGTTTTCCTTGACAAGATGACTTCAAATGAAAAAGTTATCAACTATAAAGTTGTATAACTTTTCGAGATCTACAACTTTCGTATTGATTGTTTCTCTAATTTTTTTATGTGCATATGCATTTTAATCCTACACGAGTTAAATTTCAATCCATATAAACATAATTATAATATCCATAAATAAAACTAATGAAAATAATTAACTTGCATACAAACATAATTAAAATATCCATACAAATAAACCAAATTAAACATAACCGTTCGAATAAACCTAATTAAATATAACAGTACGAATAGACCTAACTAACACATGGATCCTACAAACCCACTGTGACCCTAAGCCTGTCTCCACTGCCAATAACGTACGTCTCGGATTGTGCAACCACGATCATTATCTATGTAATACAAGGCCCGCACTATAACACTCTCCATTGCCTCACAACGCCGAGGATATGGCATCCCATAGATGTAGCCTATTGATGAACTATCGATGGCCTGGTTCTGCCTAAATCTCATGCAATACTGGATGCGAACTGCCGTCCTCTAGCCCATCCTTCCACGAAGTCCTAGGCGTACCCAGTCGCTTAAGAGCTTGCGTGAGAATGGGCTACAAGCCACATGTAGCAATGGTAAAATTATAGAGCAAAACCTGCAAACGGACAAACAAAAAATATTAGGAACCGCTCATATAATAATAAGAATAAATAAACATTACTCTCATATCATACACGACGTACCACATCCATATGGTTGAATGTCATATGCCTCTCGCTTACTTGCGGCACATCCAGACTATGCTGGCATAAAGCTTCTATCTTCAAGGACGAGAAATCAGGCATATGGTAGCCAATTCGTTCAATTGCCTACAAAGAAAGCAGCACGACATCGATCTGGATGTCTATCTTGGTCGGCGACTGTCGTCCAGTCTGCACAATGTCCTAGCACATCTCATTATTGTACCTAATGGGGATGTCGAAGGTGAGACTGCATGTCCATAACTCGCCTCCTTTATCATTCACGACCTCACTTGTTGTCATCTCTAAGATGTCCCACAACCCGAGCAGCCATAGTGCTGCTTTCAACCACTTGATCGGTTTTATAGTCTGTAACATATGCAATAATCATGTTATGAATGAATGTATATATGCAAAAATTATATTAGCACACAAAACCTAAAATTTTTGATACTATTGATGGGTCTAGGTGATGCGAACGGCCCTATCTAGCGATGGCACGAATGGAAGATCGTCAGGGTGGAAACCTAGTTCCTATGGCTAGGGAAGTCCGCCGCCATTCATTGTAACTAAAAAAACTGAGAAAACATCCCAATAAATATAGAACCACCATATATATATACCATGTAACAATATATATTAGAGAAACATATAAAAATTATATATATATATATATATATGCCAAGTAAACTTAAACATTTTGCACATAATTTTTTAACGATTATTAACTTTCATCAAGAAATAATATTGCTAACAAAGATCTAGAAAACAATAAATATTTAAGGTTATGTAGAAATGATGTATAAATAAAAATAAAATCCACCATTATTATTCCTAATCTAAAAAACCACATATTTGAATATTTCTATGCTTATTACTAAAGCAAGAAACGATCTACATTATTAGCAATGAAAGATTAGAAGATGAAGTTGCTAACCTTTAGAAGATTGAAGATGAAGCCAGCGGCTGAGAGAAAGAACTTGCTCCCCCAAGCAAGAACACGGATGAACACGAATGAACAAGCAAAGACCAAAGATTTGACCTGTGTCTCGGGCTAGGGGGACAATGGAAACGGGTATATATAGGTGGGGACCTTTAGTCCCGGTTGGTGGAGCCTACTTGGACTAAAGGATCAACCTATAGTCCCGGTTGTAGCCAAAACCTGGGATAAAAGGCCAACGGGACCTTTAGTCCCGGTTAGTGGTTCCAACCAGGATTGAATG